>ML677396.1:1562350-1573773 GCA_007922305.1 Dermatemys mawii | reverse complement strand
CACCCCCTCCTGCACCAAACTCCCGCCCAGAGCCCGTATCCCAAACCCCCTCCTGCACCAAACTCCCTCCCAGAGCCCATATCCCTCACCCCCTCCTGCACCCCAACACTGCCCCAGTCTGGAACCCCCTCTGCACCAAACTCCCTCCCAGAAAGATACTAATATAACAGTTGTTCTCTGGTAAGAAGTCGGCTATTTTGAATTAACTTAACTGTATTCTACAGGTTTTAAGACTGAAATGTAACCACAGAACGTCTTTATGTGAATTAAAGGGAAGTTTAGTACGGGGTTAATAGCCTCCATGCCATCATTGTGAGCTGTTTGTTTTAAATTTGGATAAAAACTTGTATACAGGGGCCCCACCAGATCTAATCACCCTGGGCCCACCGGAGAGTGAATCCGGCCCTGCCTCCCCCAACATCAATGCGGCACTTGTGAGCAACATTAACCTCCCCCCCCAACGCCGGGCCCTCCTCCTGCGCCTCCCCCGCACACGCGAGAGAAGAGCACAGCGAAACCATGGCAACGGTGCGCTCCAGTGGGGATGCCAGCACCATGAGCTCAGCACCTGCTCCCCAGGGGACCCAAGGCCTGGCTGGGCTGGGTGCCACTCACTGGCCTTCGCCTGGCAGCTGGCTTCCAGTCTCGCTCTGCTCAGCCCCCGGGCAGGAGAGCTCAGGACCTGGGGGGTTTCAGTGCATCACAGCAGAGGTGCCGGTGGTGGGGGAGCGTTGCTCTTAAATCCATCCAAGCTCTGGGGCTGAGCAAGCGGGGCCACTGGCACACGTACCACAGGGCAGGGGGCTGAGTCGTGGGCCCTTTCTGGCCTTGGGTGCTGAGACTCTGACTCCACCTCTCATCAGCCCTCTCTCAGGCGCGTCGTCTCTACAACTAGCCACCGACTCCTGCTCCTCACCCCGCACCCTCAGCCTTGTTAGCACGTGGATGGGAGACTTCCAGGGAAAGCTAACGGGAGATGACGGTGATTCTGTTGGTGGCATCCCCCCTCTTTGGCGAGATCAAGGGCCAGTCACCAGAAAACGCCTTCTGGCTCTTCTCCCGGCAGTCTCCCAAATTCCAGCTCACTGAGCTACCCTCTTCATAAAGTTCCCCTGCGCTTCCAGCTGGACAACTTCTCTGGTGCTCTGCTCCAGAGGTGGCTGCCTGCTAGTGCTGGGTGACATGACAGCTGATATAGTTTGCAAAGGTATATAGGTGTCGTTTGCAAAGCACCCAGGAAGGTGCAGGAAGGAAAGATTTTGTCAATGGGAACTATTTTCCTCAACAGCGTCACTGCTGGGGTTTAATTTGTGCTGGGGCCTGGCAGGTCAGAGCCCTGGACCCTCCGGGCTGGCTCCTCTTTCATTACAAATGAACCACTAGTCACCATGGAGAGATCCAGCAGAGACGGGGCAGGAAGGCCAAAGCCAGTCACAGCCCAGAGATGCGGGGAGGGGAGGGCCAGTATCTTAACTCACTGCCTGGGAAAGGAAGAAGGGGCTGTCTAGTGTCTAGCCTCAGCTCTTAGCCTGCCCCAGGGAAGCCACGATGTAGTGATTTGCCAACATCTGGAAAGGTCTTTGACAGCCCACCATGAGACACTATCTGGGATAAGAACCTGGGCTTTCCAACACCAAAGGCACAAAGTCCCCTTCAGAGGCTGGGGAAATCCCTCTCACTGTGACCAAGTAGTAGGCTGGTATCCTCTATGCTGGCTGTGGCCCCTAGAGGGAGACATGCTCTCACCACTTCCCTGGGACACTGGAGCAGAGGCTCTTACTCCCAGCAGCACCGTGGCCAGGTCTGACCTGTGTGGGTCTCTCTCCGCCCAGGGGTGCAAGGTACCCCAAGATCTCACTGTGTGTGGAGCTCCACATGGAGAGGCCCAGAGAAGGGACCCCAGGGCTGAAGGGGGCTGGGGCTGGGCTCAGCAGGGTGGCGCACGGAGGACCCAGCGCCTGCCCTCAGGAGGCTGAGCAATAACTTCCTGGCTTCATTTGATGTGTTTTATTTTCCAGCCCCAGAACGGATCCCAGCATGGAGCTGACACAGCAGCCCCCTGTGCCAGCTTTGCCCATCCAAATACACACCACTGGCATCAGACCAGGTAGGAACAAAAAACCTGTCCCAAACTCACTGGTCCAAACTCACTTCCTGCTCCAGAAACCTTCCCAGCCTCACACGTCTGAGGCAAGTTTTAATTTCTTTAGTCCTCCTGGTCCCAGACCTTCCTGCCCCCCAACACAGTAATAAGGGGAAAGGCAGGACTATACGTTCAGTCCCGTCTATAGGTTCTGACTATAGGTTCAAACCTTTACCCTGGCTTCAGACCATGTATGTTCTCTGGAGTCTAACACAAGCTGCCTTCCTGCCCCTGCCTCTCCCACTGGTCTGGTGTCCCAAACAGTAGCCATCTGCCCACAGCATCATTGTCTGCATTGGGGTCAAACCTGAGTCCTTCAGTATCCAAAGCACCCGCCTCTGATCCATGAGCTGAGCGAGAACTAGCCGTAAGGAGCAGTAATTGCAGGGGCTAGTCACTTGAACAAAGCATATGCCCACAGCATACCTGTGTGTGGTGCATATGACCCTGCTCCTCAGAAGGAGCAGAGCTTCCAGCTGCATTGGGACCCCTGCTGGTTTCCTAGAAGCCCTACTGCATCCTCAGGGGCAAGATTTTCGACACAAGTGCCTGTGCTTAATGTGCAAAGTACCATTGCCACCCTTGAGCCCTGCTGTGAGCACAGGCCCAGAGCGTGTCGACACATGCAGAAACGCTGCCATTAATGCAAAACATATGGACGCAGGCTTGTAACTGCACGTGCAAACTGCACAACTGGGTGTGCAAAGCAGATGACTACCTGAGCAAAATCTGCAATGTGGCGCCCCTGTTTTGCACACACAACCACATATTTTCATGTGCACTCCCCATTCAGGCACCTGGGTCTGAAAATCTGGCCCCATGGACGTGTGGTGAGAGATTCCCTGTGACGAGGGAGAACTCTAGCCAGGAGAAGGTTTGCGTCCAGTGGTATCCCTGCCAAAAACAACCCTGCAAAATACAACTCTAGTGAACGTGTAGCAAGCTCTCCTCCTGCCAGTCCAGGGACCTGCCCTGTAATGGAAGGTTTCTCTGCACCTGGTGTCTGACAGTGGTTCTCAGTCAGGGGCATGTGGACCCCCGAAGGTACTCAGAGCTCTTCCAGGGTGACATCAACTCTTCTAGAGATTTAGCTGGTTTTACAACAGGCTATAGAAAAGGCTAGTGAAGTCGGTAAAATTAAGATTAGCAGCCGTGTTAGTCTGTATCCGTAAATAAGACAAGGAAGACTTTGTAGCACCTTAGAGACTAACCAGTTTATTTCAGCATAAGCTTTCGTGGGCTATAGCCCACTTCATCGGATGCATAGAATGGAACCTATGCATTCTATGCATCCGATGAAGTGGGTTATAGCCCACGAAAGCTTATGCTGAAATAAACTGGTTAGTCTCAAATGTGCTACAAAGTCTTCCTCATCTTATTCAGTAAAATTAAAATTTCATACAGACAATGACTTGTTTATACTGCTCTATATACTATGCACTGAAATGTAAGTACAACTTTTATATTCCAGCTGATCTTTTATCACTAGATGGTAACATGAGAAAGGCAGCAACGTTTCAGTCCTAGTGGCCCTGGTTTTGTGTCTGTAAGCCAGTAGTTTGTAAGTGGGTTTGCAAGACAAATCCGGGACACCCCTCGACCCTGCTGCGTGCAGACCGCCCTGCAGAGGCCATCTTGTCAGCCCCGGGGAGAGGTGGGACAGGGTTGTAATTGTAACGGCGGGTGGGATTGAAGCAGGGACCTCTGGAGCCTCTACCATACAAGCTAGAAGCCAACAGGCCCTTAGCTAAGGCTGTAGAGCCGACTCATTGAACTCTCTCTCTCTCTACGTGGTCTTGGTGCCACTAGATGGGACAGAACGCCACATCCAGAAGGTGTGTGGGTTACATAAGGACCATAAAGGGGATTCGTAATTGAGGCTGCTGGACACAGCCAGTCCCTGTGGTTCTCTCTCTCTCTTTAGCTTCCAGACGAACACAATCTGCGCTGCCTTGTGCCTCCAGACAGATCTCTCTAAGCCCAGACCAAGTGGGAGGGACTTCCGACTACACCACCAGCCTGCATCCCAAACAGCATAGCATAGCTTTGACAGGCTCTAGGCTAGACAGAGAGCTTAGACTTTGTGGTGTGGGGGAGGGGAGTGTCTGACCTGTGTCCCCCAGAGCTGAGTTCTCCAACACTGCTTCATTGCAAGCATCCTATGTTTGCATCAGCGTACGCTAGGCAGGTCATGAACCATGCCCACCCCCTGTACAGCTGGTCATTCTCCCGTGTAGCTATATATTCCCTGCATGCAGGTGCTGGTTTGCACAGCCGGTGTGGGTCTGTAGAACTGGGGAGATTCCTGGTGGCAGAGACCCGATGAGTGGAATTTGCCCTTTTCTTTTGGCGAGCTGATTTAGCAAATCCCTGCCCTCTGCTCAGCTGGCTGGGGTTGTCTGCATACTCACCACTGTTTATCTGTGATATATCACTGGATGCGTAAGTCAGATGGTGCTGTGTTTGCTTCCTCATTGGGTGACCGAGACTTACAAAAAGGAGACTAGAACCAGCGAGGTAGCCATGTTAGTCTGGATCTGCAGAAGTGACACCTAAAGACTAACAAAAGTATTGAAGCATAAGCTTTCGTGGGCTAATACCCACTTCGTCAGATGCATGACGATGGCATGGCCATCGAAAGCTTATGCTTCAATACTTTTGTTAGTCTTTAAGGTGCCACAGGACTCTCTGTCCCTTCAGAAAGGAGAATAGGGAATTGCTGCACTTGTACATGAAGGGCTTGATGCTGTATAGAGCACAAGATCCACACAAGGCTTGGGCGGACTCGGACGGATATAAATCAGGAGTAATGCCTCTGCGGTCTGTGCCACTCTGAGGTACAAACGAGAGGAGGATTGGGCTCAAAGCAGGCTGGCTGGAAGCCAGAGAGAGAGCAACCAGGATGTGGCCTCTGTTTTCATGATTCTCGTTGCTCCGGGTGTCCTGTTATCAACTCCCTCCTGGGGGGTGGGCAGCAGGGAATGAATGGGCACTGATACATTCGGCTGGCTGGGAGTTTTCTTTCTTATGAAAACAGAACTTCCTTTAAATATTGACACTTTCCACAAGAAAATCTCAATTTTGCTGAAATTTTCCAATTTGTCTTCAAAAAAATCAAAATAAAATAATTCTTTTGGATCAGTTTGACGTTAATCTGCGTCACCAGAGCTGTTGTGTCCCTCCCCCCACCCACCCACCGCTTCTTCTCTATGGGTTAAGTTCTCTGGCCAGAGTACATCACCCATGACGCATCATAGCCTCCCCCGATTGATCTGCTGTGGTGCATCATGGGAGTCACATAACGATGGTGCATCATGGGAGGTATAGTCTAGTCAAGGAGTTCAGCCAGTAGAGTAGGATGGAAACATGAGGCACTGTGACACCTCAGACAGACACTCATTAAGGTCAAACTAAACTGAAACAAAATGTGGCAACATTTCTGAATCAAAACGTTCCATTTGGCAAAAAATGTTGACACATCAACTTTGTTGTGGTCTGATTCAGAATGAAACAAACGTGGGAATATTGAAGTTTCCTGCAGAATGAAATTCAGATTTTCGACCTCTCTGTAAATGCTGGATTACGCATGCTCATGGTATCTCTGGTATGGCCTTGGCTTCTGGCACTAGTATCTGAGCACTGCATGCCCTTGGTCATGAGCAGACAGGGCACTCCTAGAGGAACAGCCCCCCCAAAAACAGTCATGTGAACAAGCCTTGTACTCGCCAATTCTGAACCAGGCCGTGGCCATTTGGAATTCCCCAGCACTGTCCCTGCACCATTTGGCCAGCTCCAGTTCTTACCCCAGCATAGTCACTTTTGCAAATGTGCCTACTAGACCCACAAGCATGGCCAGTCCCAAGCTTTGCGGGATCATGAGTCTGGCTAAAAATCAGGAGCTTTCAGAAATAACCTGTCTTGAGCGGGCCTCTCCAGAATGAGACTCAAGGCCCCTTCTCTCTCCCGTTGCAGGACGGGCTGGCTTCCCCTGAGATGATCTGAAGAGGAGTTGGAGAAGGAAGAGCTCGTTTAAGATGACACGAACCGACCCACCTGACCTACTGGTGTCTACGGTGTATCAAGACCTCGAGGTGAAGTGTCCTACCCCCAGGGATTCCATCGTCTGCCAGCCGCTGACACAATGTGACGCCTTCATGTCTGCGTCTCTGCCACGTGACCCGCAGTCCTTCAACAAGCGCCACTGCAGGAGCTTTGACTTTCTTGAGTCGCTCGACGACCAGCTGGCCCCCGCTTCTACTATGGAGCGCCCCTGCCGGCCCACCCCACAGCCTTCCTCAGGCTCTGGGGGCAGGAAGGCTCCTCCCAGGTCGGACGTTCAGAACACCAGGCCTCCCCCGCACGGGAGGGAAGGCCCCAAGGAGCCATTGGCTCGGGCGGAGCCAAAGAGGCGAGCGAGGTCCAAGAGCGCCCCCCGGGTGAAATCTACCTTCACTCCCATTCCCATCCAGATGTCGTCCTCGTCCCCCCCTGTACCGGCCAGGCGGGGACGGGAGGCCCTGCGCCTCTCCAGGGAGCCTGCGAGGACAGAGATGTCCCCACGCAGGGGGAGCGGATACGGGCCAACCAAGGCCCCCATGAACGAGGTGCACCCCATCAAGCTGCAGCCCCAGCGGAGCAGCACCAGCCACATCTCCCCACTGTGTGTCAGCAGCAACTGCCCGGAGGAGGCCGCCCCCGGGGGGAAGCCGGCCCCAAGCCTGCATGTCAAGTGCCGGATGGACATGAAGCCGGACGAGGCGGTGCTGGTGCACGCGGCACGCAGCCTGAAGGCCCAGAGCAGGATGGAGGTGCCATGCTGGCCAAGGCCGCCCGGCGCTCTCCGAAGCCTGACCATCCCGAGCAGCAGGCAGCTGTCTGTGTCCCGCACTCCCACGCCCAGCGATTCCTACAGTGGGGAATACAGGCTGCCCTACCCCAACGAGTACTATGACGGTGACCCCCGAGGCCGGGTTTACCAGGCCATGCCCTGCCCGCAGGACTATCCCGAGAGGGGCTGCGTCACCTTCTCCGCTCCCAACGTGCCCACCAAGTTCTTCTACTCAGAGGAGCCAGCCGGGTGCCCGGGCCCTGGCATTCTGCTGAAAAGCTCTGGCTATGACGGCTGCCCTCGCCCGTACCCAGAGCGCCACCTCCCTCCGCAGCCCTTCTACACAGAGGACCCAGCCAAAGGTAATATCCACACCGTCCCCCCCAGGACTTTCTACGTGGAAGAAGCTCGGACCTACCCCATCCAGGAAGCCTCAGCTCACACCTTCTACAGGGAAGACCCTCGATTCTACGCCTCCAGGAGCATGCCCCCCAAACCCCTCTATGCAGAGGACCCCAGGGTGTACCCCGCTCTAAACACTTCCTCCCGGTTGTTCTACACTGAGGATTATGGCAAATACCATGAGAGGGAATCCAGTTCGCGGACGTACCCTCATTCCCGGAGCACCCAGCCTCTGCAGTTCAGCGACTGGTACTGCCCAGACCGGGGGACACTGCCCTACCAGACCTTGCAGATGTCCCGCTTTGCACCTCATCCCTCCGGGCAGGAGGCCTTGCTTTCCTCTTGGCCTGCCAGCTACAGCACCGCCCAGCACCGCCTAGGCACAGACACACGGCATTACTCCAAATCCTGGGACAACATCCTGGCGCCCAGTGTCCGCAGGGAGGACCCCATGTTCCGCGGGCGCAGCTACGAGAACCTGCTCGCCCGGGAGCAGCACCGTGCCTTATCCCCCGACGACCGGCGGCCGCCCGTGGTGATCAACCTGTCCAGTTCCCCCAAGCGCTATGCGGCGCTCTCCCTCTCGGAGAACTCCCTCATGGAGAGGATGCACGCAGACGGTGGGAGGGGCCCCTTGGGCCGCTCCTGGTTCGTCACCCCAGAAATCACCATCACCGACAACGACATCAAAGCCAACGGGCTGAGCAAGAGTGAGGCGCGCGCGGCCAGCTGGGATGCGCTGGATTCCGGGCGGGACGGGCACCGTGCCCGCCCTGCGCACTGCTACTCGGACCCCACTGCCAAAGAGAGCCGCTCTGCCCACCAGCACAGCATGGAGCAGCTGGACGAGCTGATCACAGACCTGGTCATCGACTCCAAGCCCCCGCCCAGCCGCCGCCCCAGCGACAGGGACAGCCTGGCCGACCAGCTCAAAAGGCTGATTGACAACGGCGCGCCCGGGCCCACCAGGAAGCCGGAGGCAAGGAAGCCGCTGGCTTTATTGGTGGGGGAGCCCAGGCCCACCAAGGAGCAGCCGGGCCCAAGTTCCTTCCACAGAGACGTGCGCAAGGAGCAAGGTGGCCGCTCGCTCGCCATGTCCGTCTCCAGCAGCAGCTTCGAGAAGCAGCAGGACGACGGCTCCCCGGAGCTGAGCGCGGACGAGGACGACATGATGATGTGCTCGAACGCCAAGTGCCGGCGCACGGAGACCATGTTCAATGCCTGCCTCTACTTCAAGTCCTGCCACAGCTGCTACACGTACTACTGCTCCCGGAGCTGCCGCCGCGCGGACTGGGACACCCACAAGGAGAGCTGCGTCTACGGGCGGATCGGAAGCATTTGCCGGCACACGCTGCAGTTCTGCCGGGAGAACGCCGAGGTGCACAAGGCCTTTTCCCGCATCGCCAAGGTGGGGTACCTGTCCCGGGGGCGCGGGGTGCTGTTCCTGGGCTTCCCCAGCTCGGGCTCGGCCGAGAACTTCCTCCAGTTCGGCTTGGCGAGCCTGCTGATGTCCCCCACCTACCTGTCCCTGCGGGAGCTGGAGGGCTACGCCGAGAGCCTGGGGGATTACGCCCGGGAGCTGGGGGTGGCTGGCAGCCAGTATGACCCCGAGGAATGTTTCCTCTTGAATGTAACCGTGGCCGTCGGACAGAAAGTGCCTGTGAGGCCGTCCCCCAAGGTCCAGGTGCCGACAGTCAGGAAATACGCCAAGGTGGCCTTAGCCTCCTCCAGCCCCGAGAAGCAGATCCTGAAGAAGGAGCGGGACATGGAGACCTTGATCCTGACCCCCCCGCCGGGCACGGCGGACATCGACAAGGAGGGGGAGGAAGGGCGGAAGGCCCGGGAGGTCTGCTTCATCAACATCCAGCGGGAGCTGCGGAGCCGCGGCGTCTTCCTGCGCCACGAATTCCCCAAGATCTACGAGCAGCTGTGCGACTTCGTGGAGAGCAACAAGAGGTTCACGCCCACCACCATCTACCCCATTGACAGGCGGACTGGGAAGCAGTTCATGTGTATGATCATGGCCGCCTCTGAACCACGGACCCTGGACTGGGTCGCCAGCCCCAACCTCCTGGACGACCTCATGTGACCAGCGCTGCCACGCCACACATCCCTCCTGTTTATTCCCCTTTGTAGACAGGTATTTTATTATCGACGCACTAAACTGGTCAGTCAGGATGTCCCTGTCATTTCTAGCAGGTAACTGTTGGCGCGTGGGTCCAGGGCAGGCCTGGGAAAGATGGTGCCCTAATGGGGCAGCTACAGATCCATGGTCTCCCTGGGGCTCAGCCCACCTGCCTCTGTGGCCACTGGCTACTCAGGGCAGGAGCTGCTGAGCTCTCCAGATCCTGGCTGGTCTTCATGGGGATAGACGGGTTGGGCTGGCTCTGTCCCATGAGTTCTGCCACGAGGAGAGGCGGCTACGGGGAGGGTAACTCTGGGGCCACGGGTCTGTCTCTCAGTGAGGTTCTTTTACTGCCTTCTCTTCGTTTAACCCGATTCCCAGCTGGGCTTGGCCAAGGCACAGGGCAGCAAGTGACCGGCCTACTGCTGTTCTAATAACAGCTCAGTGTAGAGCCCACGGCCCTGCCTGTTCCTACTCCCTAAATCTAACCACTAGACAACATGGCTACCTCTAAGCAAGTGTGGCCAGAGCAATCATGCCCACTCCATCCCTCTGCCAAGATGCCCATAACTGCTCCCAGGCGGACAGTTCCTCTCCCCGCTCCCCTCGCTGCCTTGTTTAATTCTGGAGACAGCCAGGAAGAGGCGTGTTTTCAACCTGGCCTCTGCAAGTCAGCCTAGCCCTAGCACGGCGGTTCCCAATTGGCTGCATCATTGTAACGTGGAAGGGGGCTCAAGGCTTGGGATTGTGCAAACACAGTTGTGTGTCTCCTTTGAAACTGTGGCCCAGTGCTCTGTAGAGCGTGTCCTGTGTCTGAGTCTCTATACAGTGTGCCCTGTCCCACCCCCCGGCTCGGTATGGGCTGAGTCTCAGCCCAGCCTGCACGCTACACGGTCTCCATGCAGCATGAGACTCTATACAGCAGTGGCGTAGCCAGGATGGGACGTTTGGCTGGGCTCTGACTTTTGGTGGGTGGGCAGTGACGGGGGGAGGGAGGAGGAGGAGGAATTGGGGCCCACCTCCCTTCTACCCCCTCTAGTCAACCTTGCCAGGGGCGATAGCTGCTCTGGCCACACACCCAGCTCCGGGAGGAGACTCCGCTCTCCAGCGGCGATGGCTCCCATCCACACCTCACATTGGGCCTGACCCTTTCGGAGGACACTGCTTCCACTGGGTCACCTGAAGCTTGCCCTCTTCCACCGCTGGGCCAAAGGGGTGTGGCCAGGGGCCCCAGCCAATTGGAGGGCCCCAGAAAAATGGACATCACCCTCAGGGAGTGGGACTGGGGTGTGTGGGCTTCCCCGCTCCGCCTGCCCAGTGCTCCAGCTGGGGAGAGGGAGTGGAGTACTGGGGCTTGCCCCGACCCTGCGCCCCGGCTGCAGCACCAGACGGAGCAGGCCAAGCTCCTGCGCCCCGACCCCACTCCCCAGCTGGAGTGTCGGACGGAGCAGGCCAAGCCCCCGCACCCTGACCCCGCTCCCCCGCTGGAGCCCTGGGCAAAGTGGGGAAAGCCCCCCGCTGCCCACAGGAGCTCCAAGCAGGTGGAGCAGGGCAAGCCCCCGCGGCCCGCTCCTGCTCCACGGCTGGAGGGCCGGGCGGGCGGGCGGGCAAATTGGGGCAAGCCTGGGCCAGAGCAGAGCTGGTGCCGGGGGCGGGGGGGACAGGATGCTAAGTGGGTGGGCCACGGCCCTCTCAGGCACACTCGTGGCTACGCTCCTGCTGTACGATGTAGGCTCTGTACGATATGAGTCTCTATACAGTGTGCACTCATTATGGGCGCTACACAATATGAGGCTCTATAAAGTGCGTGCTACACAGTCTCTATACAGTATGAGTCTCAATGGTGTGCCCTGTATGGGCTTTATTCAGCATGCGGCTCTATACAGGTGAACTCTGTAGGTCTCTATGCAGGAGGAGGCTCTGTG
>ML677396.1:1547920-1561208 GCA_007922305.1 Dermatemys mawii | reverse complement strand
GGTCTCTGTACGGGAGGAGGCTCTGTGTGGTCTCTGCGCAGGGGGAGGCTCTGTGTGGTCTCTGTGCAGGGGGAGGCTCTGTGAGGTCTCTGTACGGGAGGAGGCTCTGTGTGGTCTCTGCGCAGGGGGAGGCTCTGTGTGGTCTCTGTGCAGGGGGAGGCTCTGTGAGGTCTCTGTACGGGAGGAGGCTCTGTGTGGTCTCTGCGCAGGGGGAGGCTCTGTGTGGTCTCTGTGCAGGGGGAGGCTCTATGAGGTCTCTGTACAGGGGGAGGCTCTGTGTGGTCTCTGCAGGGGGAGGCTCTGTGAGGTCTCTGCGCAGGGGGAGGCTCTGTGAGGTCTCTGCGCAGGGGGAGGCTCTGTGTGATCTCTGTACGGGAGGAGGCTCTGTGTGATCTCTGTACGGGAGGAGGCTCTGTGAGGTCTCTGTGCAGGGGGAGGCTCTGTGAGGTCTCTGTGCAGAGGGAGGCTCTGTGTGGTCTCTGTACGGGAGGAGGCTCTGTGTGATCTCTGTACGGGAGGAGGCTCTGTGTGGTCTCTGTGCAGGGGGAGGCTCTGTGTGGTCTCTGTGCGGGAGGAGGCTCTGTGTGGTCTCTGTGCGGGAGGAGGCTCTGTGTGGTCTCTGTGCAGGAGGAGGCTCTGTGTGGTCTCTGTACAGGGGGAGGCTCTGTGTGGTCTCTGTACGGGAGGAGGCTCTGTGTGATCTCTGTACGGGAGGAGGCTCTGTGTGGTCTCTATGAAGGAGGAGGCTCTGTGTGGTCTCTGTACAGGGGGAGGCTCTGTGTGGTCTCTATGAAGGAGGAGGCTCTGTGAGGTCTCTATGCAGGAGACATTCCCTCCCTCAGGCCTGAGCACAGCTCCCCGCCTGTCCCCACACCCTGCTTCCACTTGCCAAGATCCCCCCCGGTCTCCCTCCAGCCCCTCCCAAGTGCTGAGTCAGACTCAGCTGCCAACTCGAGGGTCCCATCCTTTGTGGCGCTGAGCTCTCCCTGCCCCGGGGGTGAGAGTGGAGGACCCCAGAGCTCCTGGGGTGCTCAGGCCCTGTGCGCGCTGCGTGGAAGGGGCAGGATGCTCTCTCTGGGCCAGGCCAGCGTGGGAATCTGCCGGTGTCTGACTTGGGCCGGGAGGGGCAGAAGTTCCAAGTCACCTGATGCACTTTATCTGTAACTGACCCTAACCCACTTCCAGGACAAAGCAGCAGCGGCAGCCCCCAGCCATAAGGGCCAACCCCCCACCCCCGCCCTGCTCTCCATTGCAGCAGAACTGAGCAGGGAGCCTGGTACCCAACCTGCCCTATGTGCAAAGCCAGGGACCAGCCGCCTGCATCCCAGCCCCTCTGGGACTCGGGGGTTCCAGGCCCGGGGAGTCTGGTGCTGGCTGGTCGTAGGGCAGGAGTCCTGGGCTGCGCTCTGCTCAGGGGACTGGGGCTTTCCAGGGAATCCTGGGCCAGGCCATGTTGCAGCAGGATCTGGAGTGAAACTGGTCTCCTTGCGTTCTCACAGAGAAGAACACTCCTGAACCAGGCCGGGGAGAGCTCCTCCTCAGCCCAGCTGCCCTGGCTTACATCCCACTCAGCACCCTGTGCCGGGGAGACTGCCGAAGGGTGGACTGTTCCTGGCAGCGTCTACCCTGCTCCCCCTCTCCGGGCATCGCCCTACCGCCTGGGTCCCCCAGGGGCTCAAACCCATCCCCAGATTTGCCTAGTTTGGTCTCCCCAGTGGAATTCAAACCACGCTGCCACTTCCCGCTGCTGAATGTCCCGGATCCTGGGGCAGGGCTCCCTGGCCATTCAGCCTCCTTCCCAGCAGCCACGGCTTTGAAAATCCCAGGAATTCTTTCTCGGATGGCCCTGGAATCGGAAGGGCCCAGCACACGGCCTGTGGGACACGTGAGGCCGCTCCATCTGCTCCTTCCAGCGGGGCTGGGCCTGGGCCTGGCTTTCCCCTGCTTTGACCCAGCTGGCTGAGGGCGCACTCTGCCCGCAATAAGCTGCCCCCTCTGCAATGCCAGGGCAGTGCCAAGCTGTCAGGGGAATTGCAGGAGCTCGTGGCCGTACCCTGATCCCTGTGACACCAGGGCAGAGACAGGGGCGCTGCCTAGCACGCAGCTCAGGCTGGCCCAGGGTCTGGCTGCAGGGCGCTGGGTCTAAACCAGAACCAGCCCCTCAGACACTAACCTGAGCCAGGACGTATCCTGCTGCGCGCCTGTCCCTGCTCGTAGTGGCTCCCCAGGGGGCCACCTTCCAGGAACAGCCTCTTCCTTCTGGCAATGCCCCGCAGGCCTTGCTCTGGCTGCAGGACTTGCTGCGCCAGCGGCCCTTGGGTTGATTTGGGGAGGCTCCATCGTGGGGCCGTGCAGAGAGCGAGACGGGAAAGCTCCGCTCGCTCTGGCCTGGCCTGGGGAGCAGGTGGGAGGCTGTGATCTTTGCCAGCGAGCCCCTGCCCTAAGCCAGGCCCCGCTCGTGAGGGCCAGGAGCTGCTGACTGCAGGGCCCCAGCACCCAAACAAGGGAGATCTCGAAGAGCAATCCTGGGGCAGAGCAGAATGCTCTACTGGACCCGGCCAGGGTGGCAAACAGTCCAGCAAGTTCAGGGTTAAATTGACCCCAGCACGGGCCTTTGCACCTCCCTGGCATTGGATGGCCATGGTGCCAGCCAGGGGCTTTTCCCCACCTCTCCTGTTTATTGCCATCTCTGAGTGTGCCAAGGCCCTGGACTAGGGGGACAGCTGCTCAATGGGGCCCTGCAGCAGCCACTCCATGGTTTCAAAGGGGTGTTGGGAAGGGGGGGTCCGTTTGGGGGGTTCAGACACCTGCGGGGGCGGGGCAGGTACATTCAGGAAAGTGCCAAATGTTTTCTGGTTACACTTTTAGCCAAAGTCCAGCGCAGCTGCTGAGTGGGGAGGGGAGTGAACGCAGGGGGCGTGGCAGGGGGCAGGGAGTGGGCGAGGTATGGGCATGGGGTGGGCATGGATTCCATGTGCTCACGGGATGAGTGTTTGTGCCGCCCCACAGGGTGGGCATGGAACAGCCCTGCCTGGGGGACCCTGATGGGGGTGGCCTGTGTTTTAAAGAGGGGGGCTGACGGGGAGTTCCCAGGGCCACCCAGCTGGGGCTGTCCTCATGGCAGAGGCTGGGGTCAGGATGCAGTTTCTCTGGGGAGCTGTTGTGCTTGCGCACAGGACTGGAAATCAGTGGGGCCTGTTATAAATCCAGCCCCACGGACTGCCCCCTGTGCCATGGAGTGGGAGCTCCCCCCGCCCTGTCATGCAGAGGGCATCCCCTGAGGTCCCACAGCTCAGGCAGGAGCTGGTGCAGCGCAGGGCCTGGAAGCTGTGTGATGGGCGCCCCTCGCGCTGGCTTCCCTGCTGCTGCCGGAGTCGCTGCCGGTTCCCGTGACTCCGCGCCCAGCTGCTGCCATCCTCGTTTCTCCTCTGTCCCCGCACAGGAGCCTGGATGCTCGCCAGCTTCGGCTCCCTGCCCAGGCCTGCCTGGGAGCATCGCCAGCCCCTAGCGGGATCCCTGCACGTGCTGTGGGGCTGGGTGCCGGAGGAGCTTCCAGAGCTCCCCTCTACTGGCTCCAGGCCGGGGGCCTTTCCCTCCCTCTGCGCGTAGGTGTGCCCCTTCCTCAGGGAGCTCCCCGTTGTAACCCTGAGGGGCTAGGAGGCCCCTCACTGCAGCCAGGGTGGGGATCTCTGGATTGGGTTGACTAATGAATTTCTTGGAGCCCAGCAGCTCTCACCTCAGCCCCAACCCCGCTGCCACACTGTCCAGCCAACTTGCTGTTGGAAGCCAGTTGCCTGCGGTGTGCTGCCTCCCACCCCCCCACCCCCCCCGCCCCACACACACACTGGCAGTTTGTTGAGAGCCCAGGCGCTCTCCTCAGGTGCTCCCTCACCTTCCCAAGGCGGCCGCCCTGCCAGGACAGGGGGCTTCCCGCAGGGACCCCCTGGGGGTCGGCCTTGGGATCCCAGTGAAGCACCCCAGACAGTGGCAGTGCCTGGGCTCGGGGACGGGCCAAGCCAGGCTCCACACAAGAGTTTTAGTCTCTTTGGGGTCCAGGGAGGTTGTGCTCAGCCCAGTTACTTCCTTTGGACTCCGGCACGGCCCCCGACGCAGCAAACCCGCTCCTGGGGCTGGAGGTGCCCATGGTGTCGGCCTGTCCTACCCGCAAATGCCCAACGCCAGGGGCCGGCTGGTGGTTGAGCTCTGCACTGGAGCAGGAGAGGGGGAGCTGCCCAGAACTACCTGAGCATGGGCAAGGAGAAGAATTAGGGGGGCTCCTTTAAGGTGTGCTGGAGCTGGGGCTGCTGGCTTACAGTGGTTTCCTTCAGGATTGACAGTCTGGTTTAGTGCAGGGGTTGGCAACCTTTCAGAGGTGGTGTGCCGAGTCTTCATTTATTCAGTGAAATTTAAGGCTTCACGTGCCAGTCCAGAAGGGGCAGGGCTTTGGGCGGAAGGGAAGGGGCTGAGGGGGTCAGTCTGCCCCCCTTTGGGGTTTCTCTCGCAGGCTCCTGCCAGCCGGGGTCCCCCCGCCTTCCCCACTCAGTTCCCGCTGCCAGCCTGAGGAGAGGGAACCCAGGCTGGCAGCGGGCTGGCAGGAGCCTGCGGGAGAAACCCCAAAGCGGCGGCCCAAAATTGCTCAGGTTTCCCCTGCAGGCTTCTGCCAGCCACGGTCTCAGCCTGCTGCCAGCCTGGGTTCCCTACACCCAGGCCAGCAGTGGGAGCTGAGTGGGGCAGGCGCGGGGACCCTGGCTGACAAGGGGCCAGCAGGGGAAACCCCAAAGCGGCGGCAGGTTGAGCCGTGTGCCAGAGGAAATGGGCTTGTATGCCACCTTTGGGGGGAGGGATAGCTCAGTGGTTTGAACATGGGCTTTCTAAACCCAGGGTTGAGAGTTCAATCCTTGAGGGGGCCATTTAAGGATGTAGGGGTAAAAATCTGCTGGATGATTTGAATTGGGATTGGTCCTGCTTTGAGCAGGGGGTTGGACTAGATGATCTCCTGAGGTCCCTTCCAACCCTGATATTCTATGATTTGGCACGTGTGTCATGGGTTGCTGACCCCTGATTTAGTGGCTCTCAGCACCCTCAACTGTGCCCCTGCTGTGCTGCCAGCCGGGCCCAGAATGGGGCAGTGGGGAGCCGTGGCTCTGCCTATTCACCAGCCCTTCTGGGCCCTGTTGCTGCTGGCCAGGGAGCTCCTCCCCTGTGCTCCAGTCCCAAAGGACTACGAGGGAGGAGCCAAGTCACTGGCCTCTCCTGGCTCCCTGCTGCTCAGTATCCCGGGGCTGACAGCTGCTCCCCATGCCCCCCTCCCCCCGAGTGCCCACCCACCCCCACACCCGGGGCCAGGGGAAAGGGGGGGGGGGGTTGCTGTCTCCAAGCCCTGCCCCTGCTTTTGGTGGGATCCTGCCACTAGTCTCCCCTACCCATGTTTTCAATGGGGTCTCTGCTGGGCTGGCCCCAGAGCCCGAGGCGGGTGCAGCTCCACACAAGGATTCCATGGGGGGGCATCAATCCCATGGACAAGGCGAATGACTTTTATGAGCCTTGGCGTCTCTCCGGTGCGCTGAGCCGGTCAGATGCCAGGCGCCCAGCGAGCGTGGCCAGGACAATGTACCTTAGCAACAGCCCCCTGCTGCAGCACCTGGCTGGGGGCATTCGAGGGGGAGCCAGCGGGAGGGGGCTTGGAGCTGTGCAGTCACCCAGCAAAGCCACAGGTGCCAGGCCAGCAGCTTTCCCTCCCCCTGGCATCTTTTCTGTGGAGCCCTCAGCTTCCCCTGGGGGCTGGGGACGTGGTGGCGGAAGGGGCGGCGGGGGTCAGCTCTTCACGCAGTGTGACCCCAACAACCAGGACCTGATGCCAAGTCCAGAGTCTGGCTGTAGTGCACCATGGCCTGGGCTTAAACCCAAAGCACCATGTGCCCCTCTGCGGGCATGGTCCACGGCCGAGGGTGGGCCAGTTCGCAAGGACTGGATTGCTCTCTGGAGTGGGGGCAGCGTCCAGGGCTGTTTATCTTGCTGCCCTTGGTTGCTCATTCATTGTCCACCCGCTTGGGTGCGGTTTGGGTAGGCCGGGGTGGTCTCCCCGGTTTGTTCAGGCTCCCAAGGTATCAGCTGAGTTCTGGGGCCCTGACCTCACCACCGGGGGTGGGTTTTTGTTGCGATCAGCCCTGGCTCTTCATTCTTTGCCCAGAGACAAGGCTGGTGGTTCCTGGGGCCCCGCACTGAGGGGGCAGGCAGGGCTTATGGTGCCTTGGGCTGCACCCACCAGTTCACGGTGCTGAGAGTCCTGGTGAATGCAGCCGCCCTCCATGGGCCAGGCGAGGCCCTGACCATGCAGACTCCCCTCCAGCTGTATTTTGTAATGACTCCCTCCCATGCGCCCCCGCCTTGGACCTTCAGCTTGAACCCACAAGCCTTGCCCACTCGACCTGGAGGAGTAACTCCATTACCAATAGCAGCAGGAGGCTGTTGTCCTCCAGTGGATCGGTCAGTAGAGGGGGATGTGTTTACACAAGGGAACGACCAAGAACTCGAGAGGTGCTGCCCGTACTGCACCTCGCCTTAGCTTCCATTGTCCCCTCAGTCACCATAACCTTTTCCCCGGAGGATTCTGGGTAGTGTAGTCTACCATGCATTTGCTGTACTCAACAGTAATATTTTTAGCACTGCTGCTAGAGGGCAGCCTAGCAGTATGTGCTCGGAGTGCATCGCACGCTTGGCCCTGGTGTGCAGAGCTCCTCTCTGGGGGGCAGCGGTGCAGTTGGTTTCCATGGGCCAGTCTGTCCTTGGCTCTTCTGCTAAGGTAGCAGGGAAGGGCACCAATGATTAGCAAAGACGACTGGCTTTGTCTGCTAGGAGCAGGGACTCCACAAGACCATGTCACACCACTCAGTGGCCAGCAGCCTGTGGTGGCCACGTCCAGCCTCTCCTTGCGCTTGGGCTGCCTTCACCCTGTGTGTGGGGCAGGGGAGTGAAAGGCTGCTCAGCCCTCTCGCCCCATGTCGTAAAGACCCTGCCCCATCCCGTCATAACCAGCCTCTTCCCATTGCTCGGCTGCTCTGGAAGGAACTACACTGGGGCGCGCAGGGAATCCAGCCTGGTGTCACTCCAGACTAACCACACTGGCAGCAGGGTTTCCAGACCTGGGACTCCCCTCAGAGCCCTCCCTTCAGGGTGCACGCAGGAGCTGGTGCCTCCTGGGGAAGCAAAAGGGAGTGGCCGACAGGCCCCCTGGCAGATCCACTCACCCCCTTGTCCCCAAGCACCCTGTGAACAGAACAGCTCGTGTTCCCCTCCAACCGGCCTCGGGGGGAGAGCACAGGGATCGGCACCCAGTGCGCACCCCAGGCTGGCATGCAACGCTAGGGGCAGGAGAGCTGTTATGCAGCAATAGTGCGACCAGTGATGGTTGCATACTCAGTCAGGGGCCAAATTCAACCCTGCTGGCAGCACGTGCAGGGCCGTTGCCTTCAGCAGGGTTGAGCTCGCTCGTGCTGGGGGTGAATTGGCCCAAGACTCTGAGTGAGATGGAACGAGAGAGGAGTTGGGCAGGTTCCAGTGCATGGGAACTGCTGCCCCTTTGCTGCCGGGACCCCGGTGAGGCTGCTGCTCTCGGGCGCTCTGCTGGCCCAGACACAAGGTAACAGCGTGTCTGCTCTCCGGCCCCTGCGCTTTCCTCTGCAGACAAGGGCCTGCAGGTTGGCCCCAGGGCTGCCCCTAGTCAAGCTGCTGACTGGGGTCCTGTGAGCTGCGGGAAAGTACAACTGAGACAGAATCAGGAGCTCTAAGTCCTGAGCTAAAACTGATGCACTGCATGACCTTAGACAAATCACTTAACCACTTTGTGCCTCAGTTTCCCCCATAAGTTGGGGGTAAAATCACCTACCTATCGCTGAGGGTGGGGGAGGCTGCAACGATCTGTTTGTATTTGCTTAGCGCTGCGCGTTAGCAATATTCTTCTTGTCCCTAGAGCTTGAGTTCTGAGCAAGGGCAGGAGAGCAGCCCTGCCTTGTGGTGCTGCCTCAGCCAACGAGAGAAGGGGTCACGAGGTGCTGCCGCATTTAAAATGCAAGAGAGCTGGGAGAGCAGCACCAGGAGAGCAGGGCGGGAATCTGATCGGCTGCCAAAGCCTGGCCACAAGGAGCTGATGCCCCAATTCCTTCGGATCCGAGCTCCCAGCCTTGCCTTCAGCTGCCCTAAGTCAGCATGGCTCTGATCAGCTCCATGGCAAGGGAACGACACTGACTCACACCAGGAGGCTCTGCCCCAGGGAACACCATGGGCCCATTTCTGTGCTCCAGGGAGCACTGGGGAGTTTCCCCCAGCGCAGCGGCTCCCAAACTTTACAACTCAACAACCCCATTTTGATTTAAATTTTTTTGCAGACCCTCAAGCAGCCTGCTCAGCCCCAGACCTCACCCCCCACCTCCGCTCCGCCCCCACCCTGCCTCGTCCCACTCCCTCCCCCGAGCATGCCCCGGCCTCACTCCTCACTCTCCCTGCCAGCGCCTCCTGAATGTGTTCCACGGCGTGCAGGCGGCACTGGGCGGGAGGGGGAGGAGTTGACCAGTGGGGCCGGCAGCTCCCCTGGTGAGAAACGCTGACCTAGAGGGAATCATAAAGTTTTCACTCTCCATGCTGTTTGCTTCCCTTCAGCGCAGGCCACGGAAGCGGCTGGTCAGCATCACACCTGGTGCTAGTCAGTGTCACTTTCCATGCTCTAGCTGAAGGCTGGTGTGTTTGGGTTGCCAAGGAAATGTGCAGCCTATAGAGACCAGTCCATTTCCTGGGCCTTCCTGGGACCGCCCAGTCCTCTGCCATCTCATCAGTGCTCATTTCGTACCAGCCCTGCTCTTGCAGTCAAGTTTGACCCCAGCGAGTCTGATGACTCTGAGCCTTTCAACTCTCTGGGGTGCATGCTGAGGCTGTTAGGGTTTGACTCCCGAATCCTGGGATCTGCCTGGAGCCTCCCTTGGGGTGACTGGGACGTGTTGTAGACTGGGGGGGGGGGGGCATAAGCCCGATTTGCTGATGTGTTACTGGGCATGTGAAATGGAGAAGGAAGTTTGAGACCTGACCTTTCCCCCTGGACAATTCTCTTACCCACACACTCTAGGTATTTCATTGGGCTGAAAGTGTAACATGAGCTCCCCCATCCCTACCCAGGTCTTAGGTCTCAGGGCAAAATCTTCTGTGGGTCTGCAGGGCCTTTTACCAGTGAAAGAGCCTTACACAGTAATATCCTCAACCTCTATTAACAGCTACCAAAACAGAACCCACACGCTAAGCAGACAATGCTCCCCGCTCCCAATAAGGCAGAGGAACTTTTCCTGCTGGCCAGGCAGGATCAGGTCGTTTGGGGCTGATGCCCCAATATGCTTGGCAGGTGTTGAGGTTGGGCAGCTCTGATCTCGGCCTGTGTCCTGGAGTCGGGTGCTAAAGAACTTCCTTGTGGACCCCGGTTTATATAGTGAAACTTGAGTCCTGCTTAGCTCTACCATCACCAACCATCATAAACTGAAGTGCTACAAGACCCATCACCAGACCGTTCTTTACCCAATCAGACCCCAGCACCTGAGTTGATTTAAATCTTGCAAAATGAGTTATGCCACCGACAGGAACGAACAAAGAACCAGACAGAGACCGTACAGCTAAATAGAGAAGTGGGGCCCGGAAAGACAAAGCAATAGAAGTCGAGATTTCACAATCACAACTGTTGAGCAGTGGTTCCTGGCCAGGCAGGATGCTGTCAAAGGAAGGTTTCTTTAAACATGTGAAGCTGTTTCTTTATCTGGTGGTGGTGGGCACTGTTCTTCACAGCCCCACATTCCATTGGTTTGACGTCATGTAGAGGGAATGTGAGGATGTGACTCTGCTTCTTAGCTCCTGGCTGTGACTGTCCTACTGTGGCTACAGAAAAGGCCTCCGACCTCACAATGCAGGGAGCAGAGGGAGGAAATGACCTTGCTAGGGAGGGTGACGGGAATGTTCTGTCCTTGACTACAGGGAACTACTGAGTGTTCCTGCCACCTAGAGAGATGGACCAGAACTACAGCCCTGGATCCAAACATCTTCTCTCTATAACAGGGCAACTCAAGCTCCTGATTCAAAGACGGAGGTTCCACGTGCAGAGCCGAATGGAAACCCCCCCAGATGGCAGGGTGCTCATGTGGAGACCATTATAAAGAGACATCCGACTGTGCATACCGATCCCTGGGTTTGGTTCACGCCCTTCTCCATGCTAAGACGGGGGAGGCAACCTGCGGCACGGGCGCCAAAGGCGGCACGCGAGCTGATTTTCAGTGGCACGCACACTGCCTGGGACCTGGTCACCAGTCCGGGGGGCTCTGCATTGCAATTTAATTTTAAATGAAGCTTTTAAAACATTTTAAAAATCTTATTTACTCTACATACAACAGTAGTTTAGTTCTATATTATAGACTTATAGAAAGAGACCTAAAAACGTTAAAATGTATCACTGGCACGCAGAACCTTAAATTAGTGTGAATAAATGAAGACTGGGCACACTGTTTCTGAAAGGTTGCTGACCCCTGCTCTAGGATTTCGCCTGTTGGCCAGGGAACATTCGTTTCCTTGGTGATCATGCACTATTGTGAATGCACCAAAGCCATGATCAGTGATTTTGGGCCTGCCCAGCATCAAGGGATGAAATCAAAAACACCAGAAGTTATTAACTAGCATTGGAGTGGAAATCATCAGTTCCTATGCCAGGCTGCCTGGGTCAGCCAGGGGTGTTCAACTGTCCATGCCCCCATTGGGAGGTAGCCCCCTCAATGACAGCACTGTTGTGGGCAGCTACCGCCCCACCTAGATAGTGTCCATTAGCTGAATAGATGTGAGTTCTTCATTGGTAAAAGCTGAATAGTTGGGGCAAAAGTGAGGGACTCCTGCCTCTCAGCCAGCTAAGCTGAGCACCTCCCCAGCAGCCCTGTGGTCAGTGGGACCTTCCTTCCTTTCATCGTAAGACCAGGTGGGCTTTTCTCCTCCCAGTCATCCTAAGTTCCCTCCCCCATTTCACCTGCAGAGCTGTGTCTTCCTCCTCTTGTGGCAGCAGGGGAAGCTGGGAGCATCTTTGTCCTGGTTTTGCACTGCCTGGGATCCTGTCCATACTCTTACCATGTTTCATCCAAACAGCTCCTCCAACCGCACAGCTTCAAGGTAACGGTGGATCCTGAGAGCTGCAGCCTCCTAATCTAACACAATAAATGAAAAGACTGAAACTGGATCTTCTCAGCTGGGCTCCCTGGAGGGCTGTACCCAAACGAGACAGAATTCTTTGATAAATGCATGTTCTATTTATTTCCTTTTTTAAATTATGCATCATATTGAAGAGTCGGATCACGTCACCTCTTGTGCAGAGCAGAACTAGGTCTGTATTTTCTCACGTTTCGTTGTATCATTCCTGCTGGTGTCCCACGGCAAAGTTTCTGAGGTAAACTTATTATGAGAGATCTATTTCCTTTGAATATCCATAAAGTATAACTTGAATGTACAACACTGTTGCCTGCTTTTACTGTCTCGACTGGGTGACAGTAGTTTTGTGAGAAAGGTGCTGATCTTGTTGGGGAGGCAGGGGAAACCTTTCCTGCTAACATGAAGCTCGAGTCCTCCTGGGGCAAAAAAACACATACATGGAATGAGACTGAAAGAAAAGGAACTGTTAGAACGCCTGGGGCATTGGAGCAATGATGGGGGAGTGACCATTTGTAAGCGTGACAAAGTGATGTGCTGCCAACATAAGCGACACATGCCTTGGCAGCGGGGATCAGAACCCTGGTCCATCCACCCCAAACATCTAAGCCTCTGCTACTTGTGTGAGAAGCAACTTCAACAGCGGACAGAGGTGGTAGCCAGCCACTATAGAGCAGTATTCCACACACAGGCTCCAAAAGCTAGCACAGGACAGCACCACACCCTTACCCATGTATAGGTGATGCCAGAGACTAGGGCATGAACTTGTCAAAAAAATGGCCCGGGAGGGAGGATCATTGTCAGTCCTATTCTGAAGACTTAAGCGATGCACAAACCACATGTAGACCATTGCAGAGGAGAGATGTTCACCCTTCGTGAGTGAATAGGGTTGTGCTACCCAGATGAGCGGAAGTGCAGGGCCTCTGTTCTGGGGAACAGGAAGGAACCAGACTGAGATCATCCCTTCACCCTCCCAGGCCTCCCATATTATCTTAGTGCTTAAGGCCAGAAGGGGCCACTAAATCATTCACTTTGACCTGTAGATCACAGGTCACAGATACCACGCAGACACCACCATGGGCCACAGACACCACCAACTACCAAAGGCATGCACTGGGGATGGGGGGGGAGGGCCGGGGCATGTCCCCTCCAATAATTGGCAGGGGCACAGAATTTCTCCTGCCCCAGGGCTGCGAAGGCAGAGAAGATGGAGTTCCTGCCAGGGCTGGGGCTGGGTGGAGGGAGAGAAGATCAATCTTCTGCCAGGACTTGATGGGGAGAGGGGAAAGCAAACGCCTCTTGGGGCCAGAGGGGAGGGGAGCAGCAAGCTTCCAGACCCTCCAAAAGGGGTCACATTTAAATTCCTATGCATCCCGCTGCCAACTACCAAAATTAGACCAAAGTACCACAGCCCTCAGGACCCCAAACTATTCTATGGCACAGGGAGCGAATAGGAGGCAGCGAGGGGCGCCAGTGTCGAGACCCCCACCATGGCAAGGGAATGATAAGAGCTAATCCTGGCGCCTGACGCACCCACCCGCTGCTCCCTCGTTGTTATCCTGTGAATGTTGTTCATTCTTTGAATGGCAGCAGCACAAGGCCCCAGGCACAAGCAGGCTGCATTACTGCTTTATGGGGCCAAGTTATTAATGCACAAACATAAAGGAGCAGGACACTGGCCTACGGGAAGAACTGGATTTAAGTTCCCAGGGACCTAATTGACTGGGCACATAGGCTGGGGTGTGGTGCCCTTTCTCCAGGCTAGGCAGACACTGGGCTTGCTGGAGAACCCTACCAGCAGTTCCCAGGCAGCAGTGCTGGGTGTCAGGCAGGGAGTGGGGTTGGGTTTCTGGAAGAGGATGGGGTTGGGTGTCAGGCAGGGAGCGGGGCTGTTCTGGTTGGGGACGGGGTTGGGTGTCAGGCAGGGAGCGGTGCTGGGTGTCAGGCAGGGAGTGGGGCTGGGTTTCTGGTTGGGGATGGGGTTGGGTGTCAGGTGGGGAGCAGTGCTGGGTGTCAGGCAGGGAGTGGGGCTGGGTTTCTGGTTGGGGACGGGGTTGGGTGTCAGGCGGGGAGCAGG
>ML677396.1:1527708-1542920 GCA_007922305.1 Dermatemys mawii | reverse complement strand
CTCCCAGCCCGGCCGCCCCGAGCCCGCGGGGCGAGTCTGCTCCCTGGACTCGCCTAGGCCGCTGTGGGCCTGCCACGCCACTCCCACTCGGCCCAGCACTGTCGGCAAAATCGCGCCCTCTGCTCTCCCCTTTAAGGAATACACGCTTCGCGTCCCCTTTAAGAACACTTTGCTCTAATTGGGCGACATCTTCACGGCTCTGCAGCGTGATTGGCCGTGGAGCTGTGCAGTCCCCGCCCCCTGGTTGCTATTGGAGGAAGGCAGGGCGACGCCGCTGGCTGGGTGCGAGGCCGGCAAGATGGCGGCGGAGGAACTGAGCGGCATCCCCAGGGTGGACATCGACCCCGACGGCGTCTTCAAGTACGTGCTGATCCGCGTGCGGCCGGCGCGGGGCCAGGGGCCCGCCTGGGAGATCGTGCGGGGCCACGCCTGGGCCGAGTACCACGGTGAGGGGCGCCGCTGGGGCGGTCCCGGGCTGGGGGCGGGGCCGCGTGCGGGGCGAGGGGCGGGGCGCGAGGTCACGTGCCGGGGCGAGGGGCGGGGCGCGAGGTCACGTGCCGGGGCGAGGGGCGGGGCTGTCCGATCCCTCAGGTGAGCAAAGCCGGGCTGTGACGTGGCGGTGTCTGGGGCGGTGCCAGGGCAGGTAGGACAGGTAGGGCGGTACCTGGCGCCCAGACGCCGCCCAGTGAGCCGGGACTCCTGGGTTCTACGCCTGGCTCGGCCTTGGGCCTGTTCCCTCCGCTTGTGCGCCCCTGGGCTCCCGTGTGCCATGGCGGGGGCCTGGGAGGCTGCGTCCAGGGATGGGCGCAGAGCCCGGGCGGTGAGCACCGTGTTCTCCTCCAGGGACACGGGGCTGCCTCGGGACCAGCCCCACCTCGCTGAGGCTGCCCTCGGGGTTCCCGCACCGTGATCTGAGTGCAGCAAACTAATGGCGATTGGCCCCGTGATGGTCCCTGTCTGTCAGGACACTGCTCGTGTACGGAGGGATCCTCCATCTCTGCGCAGCTGAACACAAATAGCGGCAAATGGGGCTGTTGATAACTGAGCAGAAAGCGCAGCGTGCGTTGGGTGGATTCTTGCCAACTCTTGTAAATCCTAGGAACAGTCTGTTCCGATCTGGAGCCATAGAAACGGGGTCTGGAGACGAGAACTGTGAAATGGGGCCCATAGTGGTGAGCCGTCAGGTTGTGGTTCCTACCGATCCTGGATCCCTTTAACTGCGGGCAGAGTTGGAGCATGTCTTTGCCCTGCAGTTGTATGTGTGGGGTGGGAGTGTGCGTGTGAATTCTGTGTTCCACATATTACACATGGACCAAGACTATCCCCAGGGAAGGAACTTTAATAGACTTTTCTTTACATTCATCCTACCATGTCTCCCACCCTAGCTGATATTTACGACAAGACTGCAGCGGAAATGGGGAAGCAAGGCTACAACTGTGAATGCCTGGGCGGGGGCAGGATCTCTCATCGGAGCAAGGAGAAGAAGATCCACGTTTATGGATATTCTGTGGTAAACATGGAGCCGTGGGAGGGTTTGATTGAGAAACTTGTAAGCAGTCTTGAGGGGAGTGGGTGGAGACGGGGGTTCTTTTCATCTGAGCAACAATACCAGTCTGGAACCCCCCACTCGCTGTCCATGCAGTTTTGACATGGAAGCTGGCATCTTACCACTGTCTAATAAGTATAAGATAGTGAAGCTTTAAAGATCTGGACTTATTAGTTAGGCTGGTAACTAATAGCCCTTCCCTGAAGGCTGGGCCTGTAAAAAGAACATCCAAAGTGTAGGGGTGCATCCCTGACTCTCATGGCCAACCGAGCCTCCATGAACTTACCTCCTTTTGGGAACCCACTTATACTTTTGGCCTTCACTACACACAGCCCATGGCAAGGAGTTCCACAGGTTGACTGTGCCTTGTGTGAAGAAAACCTGCCCGTTAACCTGCTGTAGCCTACTGCCTGGTCTAAACACAGTTTTTGTACCAGTATAACTGTCAGGGGTGTAACTTTTCTACTGACCTAGTTATGCTTGTACATCCTTTATTGCTTTAACTACATTAGTCTAGTTAATGCAGTACAATCCCCCTGATATGAATGCAGAAATGTCTGTATAAAGGTGCCTTATACTTCTATAGCTTATTCACTTTCCTTTTGGGAAGAGCTATCTCGGCACAAGCACATCTATGCTGGTGTGACTGTGTTCCCCCTCGGGGGTTGTGCTCCTCTCACTGTACCCACCTAATTAAGGCTTGTGCTTGTGGCTGCTTCCATTTTGAGAGTAAAAGCCGAATGGTCAAAGAAAGAAGCTGAATTAGAATAAACTCATGGAGTGCTGCTTGTCACACTGGGCACAGAGCAGCAGGGGTTGCCAAGGGGCTGACATGGCACTGTTTGTTCTCGGAGCAGAGAGGGCTGGATGGGTCCCACACAGCTCTGGGAAATAGTTGAATCTCCTGAGACTTATTCTGCACTTTCTCCCTTCACTGCCCCTGCCAGAAACACTCTAGATCTAGATAACCCAGTAAGAGAGAGGTACCTTGTGTGGCCCAAGGAGGCTGTCACACTCCAGAGTCTTCCCAACCCTGATCTCTTCTAGGAGCAGGGACGGGGTTGGGACAGGACTGCCCTGCCCTGATGCTCCACTTCGGGCACCTGGTGCCAAGCTGCAGCGCGCTCAGTGTGGATTGTTGCCAGGTGTAGCTGGGGGGCATTTGAGAATTTTAGGCAAAGTGCTGGTGGCTTCTTCCATCCCCAGACTATCCTCTCAGATTCTCTTATTGCTCAGGGCTCTGTCCCCAGGACTCTTCCTGAGCCTGTCACAGTTCACAGCGCTGCCTTTTTCCTTTTCCAGGGCTTTGGTCGAGCAAAACACTCTGTGTCCACAAAGATACTGAAAGACGAGTATCCAGACTATGTGGTCACCTGGGCTGACGAAGGCTACTGACCTGGCTTATTCCAACAGCAGCAGACCTCACTCCCTTTTCCTAGGACTGAGAAGCCAACTGGGCTTGTGGGAGCAGACCCTGCACAGGCCAATGCTCTAGAGCTGCCTGGTCTCACTGTGTTTCCTTGTGTCTGGACCTTCATGGAGGATGTGAGTTCATTCTGCTGGGAAGCTTCTGGCAGGAGGGGAACAAGCCCAGAGCAAGGGGAATTCAGCAGCCTCCACGTCCTTCAGATCCATGAATTGGCTCAGCGCTGTAGTCATGAGCTGCATCTGGCGAAAGGGCAGCAAAGCCTGTGGTGGAAATTCTGGCCCCAGTAAAACCGGGGTGGGAAGAGGTTGCCATGGATCTCAGCGAAGCCAGGACTTCTCCCTGAATGTTTACAGTTAAAATTAAACAATATCTTTACATTTACAATAGTCTAAATAGTCTAATTTACAATTCACAACAGACTAATGTGTCTTTAATAGGCATTCGATTGAATATATTTTGGCTTTACCAGTGAATTTTGCAATCAAGGTAGGAATTCTCTTATTATCAGGGATTCCATGGATCACACACAGCCTTTTGAAGGTAGTCGGATATTCAGCAATATCATGGTCCTCACTGTAGGAAGGACAGAAGTGTTTCCACTTGTGGATTTTTGGGAGTTGTTGGGGTCAGGGGGTTCTGGTTCTGCTTCTCTAACAGGTCCAGTTGGTGTTTTGCTCGCTCTCGCTTGCTCTTTCTCGTCTCTCTTTTTCTTTTATCTCCAGTTCTTTCAGTTACACTAATCTCTGGTGCTTTCTCACCTGTTCTGCTGACTGCAGCCTAAAAAGCTCCAACCTCTTATTCGCTTCATGGCTTTCACTCATTTTCCTGTTTTTCTGTCCCTGCTTCCCTTTCCTGAAAGAAGCAAACACAAAATAACAAAACGGTGACGTCCTCCTGACTGGTCTTAGCCACTGCACTTAAACACACAAATCTCAGAGCTTAAAGTGTGAATTTCACCTGGAGTAACAAGCTGCACCTACACGCTGCTTGCTGTGCCACTGTGACAGTTATCTCTTGGGACACTCCAATCCTTGACTCTGGGAGCCAGCCTGACCCTGCTCTGCTGTGAGAACCCCCACTCCTGGGCGGTTCAGTCACAGCCTCTAGCATGTCAGCTGCTCCTTGCATTGTGCAACTGAATGACACTAGCCAGTATCTCTGACCCCAGACACAACTCATACATTTTAAAGAGCAGAAGGGATCATCTAGTCTGACCTCCTGCACAACACAGGCCACGACTCTGGACCCTCTGTCTTGCAGTGTCCAGTTAGGCCTGTTCCCTGGCTGACACCCCACAGCTCCTGGCCCCAAGGGCAGTGGGGGATGCCTGGAGCTCCAGGCAGCAGGGGGACCCCGCAGTCTCTAGCTGCTGCAGGTGCCTCCTAGGCCCTATGCAGCTGCCCCCCTTCAGGCAATGTGGAATCCCCCTTTTGTCAGGGATATTTTTAGACAGGTCACGGCTTCTATGAATTTTTCTGTTTTGCTTGTCACCTGTAGGTGCCTTTTACTAAAAATATCCAGGCCAGAGCCTTCGCCTTGCTGCCAATTGATGGGAGCAGGGGACTGGGCACAGGTCTCTCACTTCATGGGCCCTCCCCACTGGGCTCCAGAGTCACCGTCATTATCTATCCACAGTGGAACCAGAGGTGAAACCCAGGGAGCCCCTCCCCCAGTGGTTAGAGCATGCACCGGTACCAACTTTCCAAAGTGCTGCGGGGGGGTTCCACCACCGGCTCTGCCCCAGGCCATGCCCCCACTGCACCCCTTCTCCCAATACCCCACCCCCACTTAACCCCCTTCCTTGAAGGGGCCACATCCCTGCTCTTCCACCGCCTCTCCTCAGAGCCTCCTGCCTGCACACCACAAAGCTGATCGCTGCAGGTGGGAGGGGCTGATCCATGGGGCCTGCTGGTGGGCGGGAGGTGCGGGAGGAAGCTGATTGAGGGGGGCTGCCAGTGGGTGACCAGATGTCCCAATCACACACCCCCATCCTGATTTTTCACACTTGCTGTCTGGTCACCCTACTCTGCACTCCCCATTTTCCCCCCAGAGGTGTCTGCACCTAGGAGAGCAGGCTTCTGAGCAGTCCCTCTTCAAATACTTTCTCGCCCCAGGCAAATTGGGGAATTGAACCTGGGTCTCCCACCGCCCTGCTGAGTGCACTAGAACTGGGCTGGAAATTATAACAGAGCACCCCGTCCTCTGTGCGGAGTGGGTGAGGCCGGCACCTGGCTCATTCCTGCAACAAGTGTCTGGCTCGCACGTCCCCTGACCTGCGCTGATCGCTAAGCGGCACTGGACCTCTGGCTCGGCCGGGCGGGCGAGTGGGAGGAGGATGTAGGATGCTCTCCTGTCATTGGCTAGTTTAGGAGCCTTTGCACCTAGCTTGCTGGCTTTGTGGATCACACTTAAGGCACCTGTCTTCCCCCCCTCAGTGTATGGAGCCTGGCTGTTTAACTCAGACTGTGGAGATGGCCGTGGGGTGCCTGGGATTTCTCTAGGCACCTATGGGTTGGTGACGTGAAGCTCAGTAGGGCAAGGCCTAAGTCCCTTTGTAGATTAGCTTGGGAAGCTCCTTCCCCCTTCAACTGTGCTTGTTCCTAAGCCAGACGCAGCATTTTCCAACCTACCGCAAGGTGCCAAGCAAAGCTGGGGAACTGCAAATGGCCCTGGTGGCGCCCCCAGAGAACGAGGCCATTCCTAGCCACGGGGAGCCCAGCACCGGTTTTGAACGGTCAGGTAGAGAGCACTGGATGTGCCGCACATACTGCTCCGTTATACAGGCCCCTGCTCCGCGGCTCTGAGGCAGGGTATTGCTGCTTAACATTTCATCCAGACTCCTCTGGCTTGCCCTGGGCACAGATTATTCCTGGATATTGCAGGTTTATACATGTCCTGGCAGGAGTTTGAGGTCACCTTGGAACTAAGGCAAAACACAGGAGCACGTGGCCTACACTGAAGGGAAGAAGGGAGAACCTCTCTTTTTTTTCTTTCTTTCTTTTTTACTAATTGACTACAGGGAATTCTGAGGCAAAGCAGGAGAATTAGATACTGCACAACATTCTCATTAAAAATTCAAATGATAGCAAATAAATTAAATTGATTCAAACCTGGCTAACTGATAGGTTTCAAAATATAATTGTAAAGGGAAAATCGTGGTGGAGCAGGTGTGCTTCCAGTGGGGTCCTGTGGGGACCTATTCTTGGACCTAGACTCTTCAACATTTCTATCAATGGCTTGTAAGAAAACATAAAACCATCACGATGAAGTCTGCAGATGACAAATTCCGGGAGTGGTCAATAATGAAGAGCCGGCAGGTCAGTGCTTCAGAGCGATCTTGATTGCGCTTTTAATATGGCTACGTGTAAATGTAGACATCGAGGAGCAAAGAGTGCAGGCCATAGTTCTAGAATGAGGGACACTGCCCTGGGAAGCAGGGACTCAGAAAAAGATGTGGTAGTTGTGGTGGAGAATCGGCTGAACGCGAGCTTCCAGGGTGACACTGGCCAAAAGAGCAAATGTTAGGCTGGGATACATAACCGTGAGTAGAAGCAGAGAGGTTATTTTGCCTCTGTATTCGGCATTGGTGTGATTGCTGTGGCACTGTGTCCAGTTCTGTTGTCCGCAATTCAAGAAGGATGTTGATAAATTGGAGAGGGTTCAGAGAGCAGGCACAATATTGATTAAAGGATTAGAAAACCTGCCTTCTAGTTATAAAGAGCTCACTCTATGCAGCTTAACAAAGAGAAGGTTATGCGGTGACTTGATTACAGCCTGTAATTTGTTACATGGGAAACAAATGTTAATCATGGGCTCTTCAATCTAGAGAGAAAGGTGTAACACGATCCAAAGGCAGAAAGCTTAAGCTAGACAAATTCAAACTGAAAATAAGGCATAAATTCTTAAAGGTGAGAATAATTAATTCCTGGAGCAATTTACCAAGGCAGTGGATTTTCCATCATTGACAATTTTGAAATCAAGACTGGAGTTCTTTTCTAAAAGCTCTGCTCTAGGAATTATTTTGGGGCAGTTCTCTGGCCGTTCTTGACAGGAAATCTGACAAGATGATGGTTCCTTCTGGCCTTGGAATCTGTTAATTAAGTCCTGTTTCAACCCAAAGGGCCAAAGCAGAACTCACTTAAGTGGGGCCTAAGTCTTGTTCCTGTAAGTTGTGCCTACACTATGTATTGGCGCCGCTGCACTGCAATGAATTCCAGCCAAGACATATTAGGATCCAAACTCCTTAGTCCCACTAACCATCACCAGAAATTTCCCCACCAGAGGCACCATCAGGTTGGATTTGACCCCCCAGGGGGGTGTTATAAAAAAATCACCCTTTCACAATACAAACGGTCTAAAGATTTAAACTCCTATAAAAACTATTTGAAAAGAAACTCAACTCCCCTCCTTGCAACCTCTGCAGCCCTGGGTTTGTGCATGGAGACCTAAAGGTGAAGTTAACTAGAAATCAAATGAAACTGACTCAATTCGTCACTGGAGCTGAGTGAATTCAGAGTAATCCAACAGTGTAAACAGTAACAAGGGGAAGGGGGTTAGGTTTTTAAATGCTTCCCTTTGAATCATCTCAGCGGGGCTCCCGTTTTGCTTTTCAAAATAAGAATAACAATAATTTTAATCTGGCAGTTTCCCTTTTAAAGCATTGATAAAAGCCTGAAAAAAGTAGGGTGACCAAATGTCCTGATTTTATAGGGACAATCCTGATTTTTGGGTCTTTTTTCTTATATAGGCTCCTATTACCCCCTCCCCCACCCCCATCCCGATTTTTCACATTTGCTGTCTGGTTACCCTATGCAAAAGCATCCTGCCAGCAGGGCTTGGTTAGAATCTGGACTGATATATCTCATGCCATTGCAAAAATTCCTACATAAAACCCACTGGCAGCTTAGAGCTAAGTGCATTCCCAGTAACGCAATCCAGTAAGGCCATATGAACATCCACCTTGACCGAAGCTCATGTGTCTTCCCTACCATGCGTCAGATATCCACGTGCACTCATTGACCCCACAGCCAACTCCCATTCCAATGCACACCCACCCATGACATACCTATCCTGTTACAAGCATATTTCTGCCTTATCTCTGACCAAGACCTTTAGCTATATGAACAAAACATTGATTTTACTATTACAGGTGTGTCTGGAGGGAATATTCAGGGTCTTAACCTTGCTGAGAGCAGACTAAACAAACAGCATAAGTAAGACAAATCCCTCTGTAGTATGTCAAGCCAACCAGTCAGTGAGAGATGTTTATATGCTGGTTTCTAATCCTGGGAAAATAACATTCAGAGAGTCTCTGCTGTGGTGTGTATAGATGTAGATAAATCTCTGCATTATGCATTCTTGTATAACTTTATATGACTTTATATTGAACCTTGATAATATGTTACATCCCCTAAGGCAGTATAATTAAGGTAAAAGAAAAATATCTTTTTGCTAGAGGTAGAATAAGATCTCCCCACACATGCACACTTTGTAATCAATTGCCCTGTTGAATGAACGAGCTGTGAATGAGGAAGGTGTAGAAAGCAGGCACCTCCAGAGAGCTGCAATGATTGGAAAGGGAATGGGAGCCAGACCAAGGACAATCAGATTTGTCAAGTGGGCTGACTAAAAAAGAGCAGACATATTGATGGCCTCCACGGTTAGAAGCAAGCACCTTCCTTTGGGAACACCCTCTTTGCAGCATTGGGACAACACCCAGAGAAAAGCAGCAAAAAGGACCAATGGACACAGTCCCAGATTTTGAATCTGGGACAGCTTTGCATGAGAGGGAAGCTGCTATGAAAGTGAGGTGTCTTGCAGAGGACCCCAGGTCTCGTGTTCTCAATATAGGAGCATCGATCTGGATCGACAGAAGCCTGGCTCCACCTCTCCCGCATCTAACTCACCTGGCCAGTGAAGTTAAGGGGAGTAACTTGTGGTAACAACAAGACGGAGTGTGTGTGTTTGTGTGTGACAGAGTCCTGTGGCACCTTAAAGATTAACTAAAGTTTTAGAGCATCAGCTTTCGTGGGCTAATACCCACTTCCTCGGATGCATGCAGTGCAAGTATCCAGGGGCAGGTATAAATAGGTAGGCAAGAACCAGGTTAAAGATAACAGGGTGGGTCCAATGAGGCTGAACCAGCTGTTCTCTCTAATCAGGGAGGGTGAGGTATTCCTCTAGCAGTTGAATTGGAGGTGTGAACAGCGAGAGAAGAGAAACTGCTCTTGTAGTTAGCTAGCCATTCAAAATCTCTATTCAGTCCCCAATTGATTGTGTCAAATTTGCAAATGAATTGCAGCTCTGCAGTTTCTCTTTGCAGTCTGGTCTTAAAGTTTTTTTGCTGCAAAATGCTGACCTTTAAGTCTTTCATGGTGTGTGCAGGGAGACTGAAGTGCTCTCCTACAGGTTTTTGTATATTGCCATTCCTGATATCTGATTTGTGTCCATTTATCCTTTTTCGTAGGGACTGTCCAGTTTGACCGATGTACATAGCAGAGGGGCATTGCTGGCACATAATGGCATATATTACATTGGTAGATGTGCAGGTGAATGAACCAGTGATGGTATGGCTGATCTGGTTTGGTCCTGTGATGGTGTTGCTGGTGTAGATATGTGGGCAGAGTTGGCATCGAGGTTTGTTGCATGGATTGGTTCCTGAGTTAGAGGAGTTATGGCGCGGTGTGCTGTTGCTGGTGAGAATATGCTTGAGGTTGGCAGGTTGTCTGTAGGCCAGGACTGGCCTGCCTCCCAAGGCCTGTGAAAGTGAGGGATTGTTGTCCAGGATGGGTTGTAGATCACTGATGATGCGTTGGAGAGGTTTCAACTGAAGACTGTAGGTGATGACCAGTGGCGTTCTGTTGTTTTCTTTCTTGGGCTTGTCTTGCAGCAGCAGGCTTCTGGGTACACGTCTGGCTCTGTTGATCTGTGTCCTTATTTCCTTGTGCGGGTATTGTAGTTTTGTTTGTGTGTGTGTATGAGTGCATGAGAGTAATATATATCATATGCATATGATACAGTGTTGATTATTACATGTATTACTAATAAATGTGGCATTTTGCCTTATTGCCCCTGAAAAGATCCTATGCAGTACTTTTAAGTACAACATAGATCATAGCAATCTATAGCGGTTATAGGCTTCTAGTCAGCCAGGGCAGTAATGAGCAATGGCAGGGGGTAACTGCTAGTCCAGTGAGGAGGGCAAAGCCAGGAGACCTGCCTTTTCCGTGAACTCGTACTCGCCCTTGGGGGTGAGGGTGGCTGTTGCTCGGGAAGGCCAGTGTCCCCTCTGATAGCTCAGGAATGCCCCTGCCCTTGCAGGCTGGAGTCTGCTCTCTCGTACCCAGCTCTGCAGCAGCACCGTCCCCTTGATATTGCTCCAGCACAGGGGAGAGCAGAATCAAACCCTTTGTTTATGACTTGATTGCACCAGGCTAAGCCTAGTCTAGTGTCCAAGGACATCTCCTAGGAAGCAGAAGGTACGTGCTGCTCTGTGCACTGGGACTTGGGCAACAGACCCCTGAAAGCAGGGTGCTGTGGGGGAGGGGAGGCTTACTGTTCCATGCCAGTCAAGGGATTCCAAGGCCTTGGGAGCATGAGCAGGGGGTGGTACTGCTGTGAGAAGTATCACAAAGCCGCCTTCTTGGCCATCGGCTCAGAATCCATCCTGCAGGGCCAGGGAATTTATTATTATTATTAATTAATAATAGGCACCTGTCTGGGGCACCACTTCTAGGAAGCAAGACAGGCACTGGTCCCACCATGGTGAATCACTGGCAAGCCAGTAGTGAGTGTATTGGATGCTTACAGCAACGTGCCCATGTCTGGAGGCTGGGGGTCAGAGATGGGGTCTCAGAGCCTGCACAAGGTGCATAAGGCTCTGTATGCTGGAAACCGTTCACCTGGAATGAATCTTGTGTCTGCAAATAGCTTTGCAGCCCTCCCCCTCCTGTCACAGATATGCAGAGACCTAAAACCAAGTGAATATCCTTGTGGATTGCAGCCCACATAATATAATACCTAGGTCTTCTCTAGCACTTTTCATCTGCTGCTCTCATAGCACTTCACAAGGGACATTGGTATCATTGGCCCCATTTTACAGATGGAGGACTGAGGCACAGAGAGGGGAAGCAACTTGACCAAGATTACTCAGCAGGCCAGTGGCACAGCCAAGAAAAGAATTCAAGCACCATCTAGTGCTCTGTCCTCTGGATGGCGCTGCTTCCCAGCACTAACCCTTTTGGCTCATGTTTGATGCCACAAGTCAGATATTTCTTCCCTGCAGTTTGGTTTATTTACAATGAATGCACAAAGTCCGGTTTCTCCAAACACAGTAGAAACAAACAGCAGCAGTACTGTGCCCCCAGGAGCTCCCATGGCCACGCTCATGACTGCTTCCCTTGCGGTCTGCTGGCTTTCTGCCTCTCGGTCACCCCAGCAGATGTACACAGCTTCGATCAATTAATCCCCCGCCACTACATTTGCAATCAGTCCAAGGGAAGCTGTTCAAACCACAGAGCTTAGCTTTCTTTGGCTTCGCCATACGGCTCAGTGCCTCGGATGGTAGCTTATTGTTTTCCAGATATTACTACACAATGGACATTTAATTGCTCCTATCGCCTTTAACCAGGTCTGTGATTGTCTATTACTCAGTGACCTGCCGGATGGCAGTCATAACACCAGCTCCCATCTCAGCTCTGCCCATCATCCCTCTTTGCTTGGCCAAAATTTTGGTAGCCCCAAACTGTCCAGCAGTTTTTAATCTTGATGTAACCTCAGCACCTCCTTTTTCAATGTATCTGGTACCACCAGTTGAGACCTGTACCCATCACCCACTGATTTCTCTCATGTTCTACGCCATAATTCATCTTTAAGCTCCAAGCTTGCCCATCCTGACCAGCGCTGGGAGGGGATACATGATGCTCTAGGGTGGCTGCATTTCCAGTTGCTTCCCCAGTCACACACTAGTCTGACTTCAAAGCCGTCTTTTTGGGAAGCTTTTCACTGCTCCGGAGTTCATTTCTGCCCCTTATATCCACTGTCCCAGGGATGAAGCAGGAACATTTGCACATTGTAGAGCATAGAGAGCGAGGCGAGGGTCTCTCTCTGGGCACACACATTCCTTTTAGTGGCCAGTTGCTAAGAGCAGTGTTTGTAACTAGCCCCTCAAGCAGGCCAGCTGGACAAAGGCATCAGCATTCCCATGCTTGTGTCGAGGCCTGTGTGATATTGTGAAATCACAGCATTGCTGGTTCTCCAGCTACCTGGAAAGCCTCCTAAATCTAAAGAGCCATTGCAAGGATGCCTGGTCTGGCCTGACCAAAGGAGTTAAGTTCTAGACAGTGAGCGATGGAAACGGTCTCTAGTTGTAATCGTTGCCAGGCATTCCTTCAATTGGTGCAATAATTTCTTCCAAGAGAATTTAGTCTTTTGCTGTGATAAGCCACCATCCTCTCCGGTCTTTTGTGTTCTTGTGCCAGTACCACCCCCAGCTCAAAAGGGCTAGCACCTATGGCCAATATGAATGAGGTTTTGAAACATGGCTAAGCTAAGACAGGAGCACTCCCAAGAGCCTTTTTTGGCTCTGCAAATGCCAGATCACACTGTGCTGAGCGCTGGAGTGGTTTCGCTTTCTCACCCGATCTATGCAGCAGCTTCACTATATGGGTGAACTCACAACTAAACCTGCAATGGGAGCAGAGTCCTGTCAAACTCAGCACAGCTGGGACTGGCTGAAGAGCTGGCTATTCTGGGCAGCCTTGATTTTCTTTTTGTCAGTGGAAATTCTCGCCCCTGCCCCTAGCTGGAAATTCTTGCCTCACCACCTGAGATAGGCCACCTGTTCTTGGAATAACATCGGTTTGGGGGTTATTTCAGCTTCCAGCCTGGAACAGACCATTTGTAAAGGTACCCGGTCCTGTTCACAGGTTTCAGCAGCACCAGGAGGTAGCGTCTAGGTGTAGCAGGCAGGGACTTGCCCTGTCACACTCGCCATTAGCTTCTCAGATGTGGTTGCCTTACGCAGACCAAAATCATCACGTTGTATTGCCCCTGGCCCATCCTGCTGGGCAGGCAGCTTGTTCCCTCTCTGCTGGATCCATTGCCACATCCCAGTGCCCACTGCTAAGAGCCAGCGTGAGAAAACCAGACTGAATCTGCTCTAGTGTCCAGGGTATCACCTATTCGTGGTAATGGACAAGAATCCTTTAACGTGACTTCATTTCATTTTCTATGGCCCACACTGCATCTGGTGCTGCCACCCCTCTGGTGAGCCCCAGGGCTGACTGAGGGCTCCGGAGACATGTTCTAGTTGGCCTGTAATGCCTCTTCTCACCCGGTGAGCTGGTTTCCTTCAGCATCAGCCTTGTGCTGGATCAGTGCACTACAGCCCATGTCTCTGGTGGATCAGTAAAACAACTCCAGATTCCTAACTGGAAAGTCCCTTAGGCCAAGGTCTGTCTGCCTTCAATTAGACGCCTGTGGCTGGTCTGTGGCAGTGGCTTGGACTGAGACAGGGGTGGGCAAACTACAGCCCACGTGCCACCTCTGGCCTGCGGGATCGTCCTGCCCAGCCCCTGAGCTCCCGGTGGGGAGGCTCCTCCTGGCTCCTCCTCTGATGTTCCCCCTCCCGCACAGCCACACCACCGTGCGGGCAGTGCTCTGGGTGGGGGGTGCTGCACGCTCTGACCGGGCTCCACGGCTGCCAGACATGCTGCTCTGAGCGGTGTGGTAGGGGGCTGGGGGGTTGGGAGTTCCGGGGAGCAGTCAGGGGGCAGTTGGACGGGGCAGAGGTTCTAAGGGGTGGTCAGGGGATGGGGAGGTTGGATAAGTGTGGGAGTCCAATGGGGGCCTGTCAGGGGCTAGGGGTATGTATAGGGGTTGTGGCAGTCAGGGATGGAGAGTGGGGTGTGGGGGGTTGGATAGGGAGTGGGGTCCCAGGAGATGGCGGTCAGGGGACAAGGAATGGGGTGAATGGGTGGGTGGGTGCATGGGGAAGTTCTGAGGGGGGCAGTCAGGGGGCGGGAAGTGTGGGGGGGTGCACAGCCTTCCCTACCCGGCCCTCCATACAACTTTGCAACCCCAATGTGGCCCTCGGGCCAAGACGTTTGCCCACCCCTGGGGTAAGAGGTTGTTCAGTTGCGAGGCAGATGTGCTGGCTGCAGCCAGAGCTCTGGGACCCGTCCATCTCGCCGGGTCCTCAAGCCCAACTCCACCTTGAGCCCAGATGGCTGCACCACAATTAAACAGCTCCTTAGCCTGGGCCGTGGAGCCCAAGTCAGCTGGCCTGGGCCCGAAGCCACAGGTTTGAATTTCAGTGCAGACAGAGCTGCAGACTCAGTTAAATACCCAGCACGGCGCTGAAACCATTCCAGTGGAAACGCTGGGAGCCATGCCAGTGTCTACCGGACTCACCCTTCACAGGGAACTGCTGTGGGGCCTTTTTGGCTGTTTCCTATTTGTCAGAAGCATTTGGGGAGACCAGTGCCAGCTTCAGAACCCCAAGAATTTAAACAGCCCAGATCCCCCAGGCCCCTGGCTCTCAAAGCAGGGCCCAGCCCCCGCTCAGGCCCCTGGCTCTCAAAGTAGGGCCCCGCCTGCCTCATCTTTCCTTGCCGGGAAGCTACCACAGTATGTTGCTGTTATCATGGGGGCCGGCAGCTCATTCACTGCAAACTGATGGCCCACAACCTTGCCTCACCCGGGCCACATCCACAAAGGGAATTTGCAGAGCCAGCAAGTGTAAGACACCTCCCCTGAGCTGACTCCACGGCCCTCAGCCGTCGTTAGCTCACCCGCGTCTCAGCTCCCCAGAGCTCTTGCCTGAATCCCAGGCGTCAGCCCCAGTTTGCCCCACTGTGCGGCGATGCACGTCCCCAGTCATGGCTCCAGTTCAGCCCGGGGAGGTAAAGGGTTTGAGGTGTGAACCCGGGGCCGGGTTGTCCGTCACCTGGGCTATGGAGCTACTCGGGTCGAGGGGAGTCGGCAGGTTCTGACCCTGCCCGAAGCCAGCAGCCGCTCCCCAGATGTGGTCACGGACTCGGGCACAAGCCCTTCCCCTCCGCAGTCCTCTGGCGGCTCAGCCCTGATGGCCTCCAGAGTCCCCTCACCCCCGAAAAGAGAGTGGCTGGCAAGGGTGGGGGAGGGGTAAAGTGGGGGCTCCTCAGGGACTGGATGGGGATACCCAGGAGTCCTCTGTCAGGGATCCTCTGAGAGACCCTTATGGTGCGCGCACACCCC
>ML677396.1:1509103-1527118 GCA_007922305.1 Dermatemys mawii | reverse complement strand
GAGACCCCTACTACACATACGCACACCTGAGAGACCCCTACTACACACATGGACACACATACCTGAGAGACCTCTACCACACACACACATGCACACCCCTGAGAGACCCCTATTACACACACACACACACCTGAGAGACCCCTACTACACACACACGTGTGCACACACCTGAGACCCCCTACTACACACACATGCACACACACCCCTGAGAGACCCCTACAACACACACACACACACACATGAGAGACCCCTACTACGCGCACACACACACCCATACCCCTGAGAGACCCCTACTACACACATCCACACACCCCTGAGAGACCCCTACTACACACACACACATGCACACACACGCCCAGATGATTCAGGGGGCCTGCGGCAAAGCAATTTCAGGGGTCCCTTCCAGAAAAAAAAAGTTGCAATACTATAGTAACATGTATTTTTGTGGGGGCCCCGCGGGGCCCAGGGACTGGGGCAAATTGCGTCACTTCTTCCCCCCCGCCACTCCCCGGGTGGCTCTGCACACACACTCTCTCCTCCTGGGAGTGAGATGGGTCCATGGTCACTGTGCTACCAGTGCGCTCTGCTCCACCCCGCCATGTCCCTGGCTGCTGATAAAACCAGCTCCCCCGGGACTGATTGCACTGGGCTCGAGAGCTCTGCAGGGCAAGTAAGAGCTGAGGCTGAAGTCCAGAGCTTGTCAAGTCCTTCGCTCTGCAGCAGCACGGCCCCTTCGGCGGCTGAGTCAGCTCCCAGCCGCACACCTGTCCCGGGCCCAGGCTCCGGAGATGCCGGCGTGGCTGCTCTTCTCGGTTCTGGTGCTCTCTGGTAAGTTCTTCCCAGCCGGACATTGCTGGGGGAGGGAGGGGACAAGCCACCACTTGCTGGTTCAGATTCAACCTCCGCCTGTAACTTCTCTGTGTCCCATTGTGGGGGATTGTAACCTCGGCCTTGCCAGGGCTTTACAGAGACGTTGCACCCTTAAACAAGAAGCTGAGGCAAGATTGGCTTTGATCTTGCCACATGTTAGACCAGGTAGTTCCCTTGGACTGAGTTGCCCCAGAGTAGAAGGTATGTTGAGCCTTGGATGATGCCACACTAAAGAAAGGTGTGTTCTCTAGTGGTTAGAGCATGAGACTGGCATGCAGCAAACCTAACATCCATTCCCAGCTTTGCCACTGATTCCCTGGATGACCGTGGGCAAATCACCACCTCACTCTGTGCCTCAGTTTCCCCTTTGTCACATCTCTTTAGCTTGGGCTCTTCAGCACAGGGGCTGGTTTCTCAGTGGGTGTTTATATAGCTGTCATGGGGGGTGGGGGGAGTCCCGTTCCCACACCCACCACTTCCTGGGATTCACAGTGATTCTTAGCCAGCCAGTAGATCAGAAGGTTTATTGGAGATGCCAGGAACACAATCCAACTCCGAGCTTGTCAGTACAAACAGGCTCCCTTAGTCAGGCCCTTCCAGGGGGCAGGGAGATGAGACCCCGAATCCGGGCTCCCCACCTCCCTTTCCCAGACTGCTTCTACCTGACTTCAATCCCTCCACCCGTCTGCCTTCCTTTGTCCACTTCCCGGGTAGGTGTCAAATCCCCTCCCGCTTCTCATCTCAGGTTACAGCTCCAGATATCTCCCTTCAGAAAAACCTCCCCCCGCACAGTGAAACTTTTGAGATCATGTCCACCTTTCTCCCTGCTTGTCACAATAGCAGGGGTAGGCAACGTATGCCACGCGTGCCAAACGCGGCACGTGAGCTGATTTTCAGTGTCACTCACACTGCCTGGCTCCTGGCCATTAGTCTGGGGGGTTCTGCATTTTAATTTTAAATGTTTAATAAGCTTCATTTAAAACTAAAAACCTTTAATTTACATACAACAATAGTTTAGTTCTATATTATAGACTTATAGAGAGAGACCTTCTAAAAACGTTAACATGTATTCCTGGCACAGAAACCCTTAACTTAGAGTGAATAAATGAAGACTCGGCACATCGCTTCTGAAAGGTTGCCGACCCCTGTTCTATAGCATCTACACAATGAGAGCCTGAGCTCAGATGGCACCTCTGGGCACTGCTGAAATCCAAACACAAGAGTGAGGGAACAGAACGGGAAATGCTGACTTGAGTCAATCAAAATGTTTCACAGGAACCGACTGATTGACTCAGAATGTTACTGTGAGATTACTGACCTGGTGTCTTTGAGCTGTATCATGTGGACATGTTTAATATGATGGATCACTTCCTGTTGTTCTGTTATTGGTTAGGTGCATTCCCCTAGCACCTGGGAGCCTTTGTCCTGGACCAAGAATCCTTTGGGCTGGGTGATCTGCAAACACAGCCCCAAAGATTGTTCCTGCTCTAAGAGCTTCATAACCAGTCGAACAGAACATGCAGCTGGATGGTAAAGACTAAAGGAAAACAAAGCCAGACTCCTGGCACCACTAGGTGGAGGGGCCAGGGCTCCCCACAGCAGCCTAGGCTCCCTGGACAGCTCTCACCATGGCTCTGCTGGATCCAGCTTCTGGGTTGGCCAGGGGACGGGGCCATGGGTGGGAAGCGGAGGAGCAGAGGCAGGGTTCAGTGGCGATGGAGGTGGTGGCGGGGACACAAATGTTCTTTGTGCCCAGAGCCCCAATAAATCTTAAGGTGCCTCTGACAAAGGAGGTGGATTTCAGACCTGAGCACTAGGTCCATCCTCTCCAGGTTTGGATGTGAACGCTGATTGGATGCCAGCGATGCCATTCAAACATCTGGAATACCAACATTTCTCAGGCTCTGACTCTTCCTTGGGTGCACGTTCATTTTATGACAAGAGTGAACCTCCAGGGCGTTGATAGAGGGGTGAGGACACCCTTGAGTGATCACTATTAGAGCTGTGCCGAGGCCAGAAATGCCCGTTCATAAAGGCCTTTGAAATACAGATTCATTCAGAACGGAAATGAAGCTGCACAATATTGGAATTCTTCATGCAGGAAAATTCTGAAAAACCAATTGTTTCAATTTTGATTTGTTTCAAGTTTTGTATTCTATTGTTATGAATTCCAGATAGCATATTGGCCTAGGCCCTAGAGTATAGAACAGAATAGAAAATCAAACTGAAACAAAAAGTTATTTCAAATGGAAAAATTGAAATGTTTCATTCTGACAACTTCACCTAACTTTAATGGTCAGAAGGATATAGGAACAAATTATTACACAATCAATCTGTAAGGATAATAGTTTATAAGGAATAGCTAGCATGGGTGTGTCAAGAACAAATCATGCCAAACTAACCCACAGTGTTCTTGCCAACAAGTTAAAGAAGTATGGGTTGGATGAATGGACCATAAGGTGCATAGAAAGCTGGCTGGATCGTCAGGCTCAATGGGTAGTGATCAATGGCTCCATGTCTGGTTGGCAGCCAGTATCAAGTGGAGTGCCCCAAGGATTGGTCCTGAGGCCGGTTTTGTTCAATATCTTCATTAATGATCTGGAGGATGGCATGGACTGCACCCTCAGCAAGTTTGCAGATGACACTAAACTGGGAGGAGTGGTAGATACACTGGAGGGTAGGGAGAGGATACAGAGGGACCTAGACATATTAGAGGTTTGGGCCAAAAGAAATCTGATGAGGTTCAACAATGACAAGTGCAGAGTCCTGCACTTAGGACGGAAGAATCCCATGCACTGCTACAGACTAGGGACCGAGTGGCTAGACGGCAGTTCTGCAGAAAAGGACCTAAGGGTTACAGTGGGTGAGAAGCTGGATATGAGTCAACAGTGTGCCCTTGTTGCCAAGAAGGCTAATGGCATTTTGGGCTGTATAAGTAGGGGCATTGCCAGCAGATCGAGGGATGTGATTGTTCCCCTCTATTCAACATTGGTGAGGCCTCAGCTGGAGTACTGTATCCAGTTTTGGGGCCCACACTGCAAGAAGGATGTGGAAAAACTGGAAAGAGTCCAGAGGAGGGCAATAAAAATTATTAGAGGCCTGGAGCACAAGAGTTATGAGGAGCAGCTGAGAGAACTGTGATTGTTTTGTCTACAGAAGAGAAGACTGAGGGGAGATTTGATAGCTGCTTTCAACTACCTGAAAGGGGGTTCCAAAGAGGATGGGTCTAGACTGTTCTCAGTGGCAAGAGATGACAAAACAAGGAGTAATGGTCTCAAGTTGCGTGGGGGAGGCTTAGGTTGGATATTAGGAAAACCTTTTTCACTAGGAGGGTGGTGGAGCACTGGAATGGGTTACCTAGGGAGATGGTAGAATCTCCTTCCTTAGAGGTTGTCAGGCTTGACAAAGCCCTGGCTGGGATGATTTAGTTGGGGAGTGGTCCTGCTTTGAGCAGGGGGTTGGACTCGATACCTCCTGAGGTCCCTTCCAACCCTGATATTCTATGATTCTATGAACTCAATTTCCTTCTTCTATAGGGTTACTGGCCTAGTGGATGTGAGGGAGGGGAAGCAGTAGACATGCTATAGCTTGATTTTAGTAAGGCTTTTGATACAGTCCCACATGACATTCTCATAAGCAAATTTGGGAAATGTGGTCTAGATGAAATTACTATAATGTGGATACAAGACCGGTTGAAAAACCATATTCAGAGAGTAGTTCACTGTCAAAATGGAATGAAGTATCTAGTGGGGTCAGTCCTGGGGCTGATACTATTCAATGTTTTAATTAATTATTAGGATAATGGATTGGAAAGCGTGCTTATGAAATTTGTGAATAACACCAAGCTAGGAGGGTTGCAAACACTTTGAAGGACAGGATTCGAATTCAGAACTGGAGAATTTGTCTGAAAGCAACAAGAGGAAATTCAACAAAGACAAGTGCAAAAGTACTTCACTTAGGAAGGAAAACTCAAATGCAGAACTACAAAATGGGGGAATAACTGTCAAAGTGGTAGTACTGCTGAACAGGCTCTGGGGGGTTATAATTTATCACAAATTGAATGAGAATCACCAGTGTGATGCAATTGTGAAAAAGACTAAGATAATTCTGGGTGTATTAACAGGAGTGTCATATGTAAGACACAGGCAATAACTGTGCCACTCTACTTGGGCCCGGTGAGGCGTCAGTTGAAGTTTTGTGTGTAATTCTGGGTGCCACACTGAGGCTTGGTTTACACTAGGAAGAGGGGTCGACCTAAGATACGCAACTTTAGCTACGTGAATAACGTAGCTAAAGTCGGCGCATCTTAGGCCGACTTACCTACTGTCCTCACGGCGGCAGCAGGCTCCCCTTTCAACTCCAGCTTGCGCCTTTTGGCGAGCTGGAGTTCCGGAGTTGACGGAAGTGCCTTTAGTGATCGATTTATCATGTCTAGATGAGACATGATAAATCGATCACCAATAGATTGATCAATACCTGCCGATCCGGCAGGTGTTGAAGACATACCCTAAGAAATCTGTGGACAAATGGAGGGAGTCCAGAGGAGAGCAATAAAAATAGATAAAAGGTTTAGAAAACCTGACCTCTGAGGAAATGCCACAAAAACTGGGCCTGTTTAGTCTTGAGAAGATTGGGGGCTTGTCTACACTTTCCGGGGGATCAACATGGCGATTGATACATTGGCGGTTGATTTAATGGGTCTAGTGAAGACCCGCTAAATCGACCACAGATTGCTCTTCTGTCGACTTCTGTACTCCACGGGATCAAGAAGAGCATGGGGAGTTGACAGGAGAGTGTCTCCATTGACATCACATAGTGTGGACCCTGCGGTAAGTAGATCAAAGCTACATCGCTAGTCATGTCACTCAAATTGCATAGCTTGGATCAACTTTTCCCATTAGCGTAGACAAGGCCAGAGTGGGGACCTGACAGCAATTTTCAGATATGTTAAAGGCTTTTATAAAGAGGCCAGTGATCATTTGTTCTCCATGTGCACCAAGACTGGTTGTAGAACCCTTATCGCTGGAGGTTTATAAGACCAGGCTGGACAAACACCTGTCAGGGATGGTCTAAGTTTCCTTGGTGCTGTTTAGTGCAGGGAGCTGGACTTGATGGCCTCTCCAGCTCCCTTCCAGCCAGACACGTCCATGATTCTATGACAATGTCAAAATGGGACATTTCAGCGTGTTAGGACATTTTTTTTCTGGTTTTCTTCCAAGGTGAAATTCCAGAGCACTCAATGAGTGGCGTGTTCCCATTCCGATGGAACATGGCTCTCTCAAAGCTCTTCTGGCCTGCTCTATTAGCTACAGAGCTGTAGGAGCCGCCCAAGCTGTGGACTATATTGCCAAGCACTGCATGGCCTCTTGGGCCACATGGCTCCATGTGGCTCTGCAGGGACATTTCTTCACCTGGAGAAACCTGCCAGGTGGAGATGTGAGCTCTGCCCCCCACAGATGGTGTCAGCTGGCACTGAGCCAGGCCTAGTGGCAGGGATTATGAGGAAAAGCATGTTCTGAAGTAGGTTTGACAGAATTCAGGGAGGGGAGTTTGTTACCTTCCATTTCTGGCACATTTCCATAAACATGTTGGTTCAGTTGCCTAGGATTTGGTTAAAATATGATAATATTGTGTTGCGGGTTGACCAGGTGCCAGTTCATGTCAAAGCCGCAGGCCTCACTGCACACTTACAAATGTTGGGCTGGAAGCCAGGCCATTTCACTTGGGTATCAGTATAGATCAAGTGATGGTTAAATGCATGAGTGTATGTACTTCGTGAAAATGAACGGGACAGTAAATGCGTTGTTTTCACTTATCTGTATAATAGCAAACATCCACGTTGTGTACACTCCTGCAACTAAATAACCCCTCAGATGAGAAAGAGACCATGAGGAATGCAAATGAAGAACTCTGACAGAAAAGTGCTAATTTCAAAGCCAGTTGTCATTGTGTGTGATGATCAGAGATAAAAGCCTTAGAGCACATTCCTCACTCTCCATCCTCAGAGGGAAAGCACTGGTGGGAAGAGACACCGGCAGCTTGTCTTCTGTCAGGAGCTATAAGAATGGATTCTGGGAAAGATCCTTCATGGCTGGACTGTTTGGACTCCTACAGGGAAGTGTGCTGGATTCAAAGCAGAGATCCCCAGAGACAATCTAGGTTCTCTGAAAGACTTTTGGGGAACTGGCAGCTTATTACATCACTGACACCATTTGGAGTTACAAACTGTAACTCATCTGTGCATATATTTTACCTGCTCTAACCCCAATAACTCTCATTTTCTTTTCGTAGCTAATAAACCTAGAGTTAGTTTACTACCAAATTGGGGGCCAGCCTTGTCTTTGGTGTAAGATCTGGAGTATCAGTTGATCTGGGGTAAGTGACTGGTCTCTCAGGACTGGGAGCAAGCTGATGTGATGTGATTTTTGGCATGACCGTTTATTACAAAGTCCTGTTTGTGTGGATGGCAGGACAGACTGGCAGGGTTACCAACTTTCTGATTGCAGAAAACGGAACACCCTTGCCCTACCCCCTACCCCACTCCTTCCACGAGGCCCCACCGTCACTCAATCCCCACCCACCTCTTGCTCTCCCCTCACGCATCTTCACCAGGCTCGGGCAGGGGGCTGGGGTGTGGGAGAGGGTGAGGGCTCCGGCTGGGGGTGCGGGCTCTGGGATGGGGCCAGGGATGAGGGGTTTGGGGTGCAGGAGGGGGCTCCAGACTGGGGCCAAAGGGTACGGAGTGTGGAACGGGGTGCGGGGTGAGGGCTCTGGGCGGGTGTGAAAGGGATTCTGACCTGGGGTTGGGGTGTGGGAGGGAGTGCAGGGTGCAGACACCGGCCGGGTGGTGCTTACCTCAAGGGGCTCCCGGAAGTGAAGGCATGTCCCTCTGACTCCTAGGCAGAGGAATGGCCACAGGGGCTCCATGTGCTGTCCCCACTCGCAGGCGCCGTCCCTGCAGCTCCCATTGGCTGAGGTTCCTGGTCAATCGGAGCTGCGGAGCTAGAGCTTAGGGTGGGGCAGGAGCTCCCGGCAACCCCTGTGCCTAGGTGCTTGACATGCCAGACACTTCCAGGAGCCGCACGGAGCCACGGCAGGGAGGGACTAGTCTGCCTTAGCCCAACTGCGCTGTCGACTGGACTTTTAGCGGCCCAGTGAGCAGTGCTGACTGGAGCCGGCAGGGTCCCTCTTTGAGCAGGTATTCCGGTCGAAAACCAGACACTAGGCAACCCTATTGACTGAGAGTCCATGGGGACAGTCTGTGATGCCATGGTGAGAAGGGTAGAAGGATCCAGGAGTTCACATTTGTTACTGGCTTGGTGGAGTCTAATTATAGGTCACATCACCAGCTTGGGGAGTGTGCTGTTTTCGGACACTCTGTCCTGAGGTCAGCACTCATGGTCATGAGCTGCTCCAGACAGCATGACAAATATTCAGTGAAATAACCTCACTATTTTGTGATGCTCACAAAGGTTATGCAAGAGTGTGAGTGCCAACCTGAGGACTGCCTCAGGGCACCAACCCCCGGAGTTGTGAGTTCTAAACTTAGATTTCACCAACCAAATGCACCAACTGAAAACTCCTCAGGCACCCAAATTATGCCTCCCTGCTTGCACTGCCCCTTCCCTATCCCTGAGGCCTCCGCTCCCATGGCACCCGCTTCTCCCTGAGGCCCTGCCCCTTCCCCTTCCCCCAAGATCCTGCCCCATGCCTCCTCTTCCCCGTACCACCCCCATTCTCTCCTCTCTGCCCCCCCACCCATCATGCACCCTTACAGATGGCAAAAAGTGATGGGGCCATGGCCCCCTGGCCCACCCCTGTTCTGGTACCCCTGATCACAAACCCCTTGAGTTCACCAACCTGTCTTACCACCCAGGTGAGCATAGCTCTGTGGTAGAGGGCCCCTTGTTACACCAAGAATCACAGCAATATTCAGGTTATTTCTGATCCCAAAGAATCAGTCACTTGTCCCAATAAGTTGTGCTTTAGGTCTCCCCCACCAAAGACAACGCTTGTAGTCAATCCTACAGTAAACTCTGTGAAGCTGTATTAAATAGGAAAAGGAAATTAGAGCGTTATCTGCAAGCCAGCAAATATAGACACAAAGGCAACACATGAATGACAGGCTTAGGTTTCAGAAGATGATGTGGGCTCCTGTAATCAGCAAGCTCCGTATGGCCTTTAGGGCTAACCCAGGTTAGGCAGCCAAGGATCTCCTGGTTATGCCTAAAAGCAGCTTGTGCTCCCCGTGCCTGAGTCCAAGCCACACAGAGACCTTAGTTCCTTTGGTCTGAGGTTTTAGCCCCCTCCTGCCATGTGCTGAGAGCTGCAAACTCAGCAGGGAGGCAGCATCCACTCAGGTGACTCATCTTCAAGGGCGGTAGCAGCAGACCAGCTCTCAGAGTCCTTTGGGTGACAGTTTGTCAGGCCAGATGTGGGGAGTTTCCAGTTGTAAGAACCAACCAGAGCCCACCTGGTATTGCTGGGATGGGGCAATAACAATTTCCGTAGAAGAGCAGCTCCACACTAAGTAATGTCCCTCTCCTGTCTGCGGGGCGGCTCTACATGTTTTGCCTCTCCAAACGCAGCACTCAGGCAGCCTTCGGCGGCACGCCTGCGGGAGGTCCGCTGGTCCCGCGGATTCGGTATACCTGCCGCCAAATTGCTGCTGAATCCACGAGACTAGCGGACCCCCCGCAGCCGTGCGGCCGAAGACCGCCCTGATGGCGAACGTCAGGCCGCCCCCCACGGCTTGCCGTCCCAAGCACGTGCTTGCTGCGCTGGTGCCTGGAGCCAGCCCCGCCTGTCTGGCAATTCAGTCCCAGAGGCTCCCAATATACCTGCTCCAAAATTACCGTCCAATCTGGATCACAGCTATCATAGGTGAGATGAACACAGGTGGCAACTCACAAGTATTCAACAGAGGCGAGACACTAACAACTTTCTTCTCACTCTAATACCTATTAACTCCTACGTGTCCAGTTGAGACACGGATCCCTGGCATGAGCAGGTGCCTGGTCTGCTGGCATTACATATTTATCTCCAGATTTCAAGGCACTTTACAAGGCTGGGTCAGCACCATTATCTTCATTTTACAATGGGGAAACTGAGGCATGGAGGGGGAAGTGGCTTCCCAAGGTGTCACAGAGAGCTGGGAATAGATCTCAAGCCCCAATTCCTGTCAGTACCTGCTCTCTTCAAGAGCTGGCGGTATACACCCAGCCTCCTGAGCTCTCACCATACAACCAGGCTCCCACCCACCCCCGACATCAGAAGCATTTTATGGTGTATTTGAGACATGCCACTGGAAGGCAGGAGCATCTAAAGCTCAACTGTGGGTCTTCAAATCCAGATCCCAAGAGGCAAAGGACTTCCCACCCTCCTAGACCCAAATGCTGACGGGGCAGATGTCTTAGCTCTTTTCCACCAAGTGGTGACTTTCACTGGGATTTTGCCTCCATCCCTGTTTAACTCTCCGGCCCATGAATCATGGGAAATGACCTCCCCCCACGCCACCATCTTCCTCCTGCAGCCACAGGCTGGTTAGGATAAGAACCAAGCCAAACTATGGCCCAGCTGGAAAGGGGAGTCCTGCAGATCCCCATCTCCCCCTCCCCATCCCCATCTCCCCCAACAGATCCCCAGCCCAGCTCTGCAGGTTCAAAGGGGCCTATGAACATCGCCGGTGCAGAGGCTCCGAGAACTCGGAGCCGCCTGTCAGATTCCCAACCTGGTGTCATGCACTGGCTGAAACCCCCTGCAGAGATGGGAGACAGTGGCCAGGGACAGGCCTCAGTGCTGCCCGGGGCTGCCTCCCTGATGCTGGCTTTTCCCCTCTCTGGTAGCTTGGCCTTCCCCTGGCATCCAGTCCACCTTCCTCAACAGATGCAGCAGTCCTGCCCCGAGGGTGTGTGACTTTGTGTGTGACTGCAGGGACTGCTCCGACGAGAACCAGTGCGGTGAGTGTTGACTTCCCTGCAGAGCAGCTTTCCTGGGGTTAGCAATCTGCAGCCCGAGGGTGGCAGGTTCCCCAGCGTCCTGGCCCCGGAACCTGCTCAAGAGAAGAGCAGGGAGCCAGGCACTGGGAGTCTCCTCGGATCGGCAGCCGGGAGATTTTACGAGGCTATTTTCAGAAAAGGACATTAGGTCACGTTGCAGGGGAGGGGAATAAATCTCCTGGAATAGCTTCAGACGGCCTTAGCAACCCTTGAACCGGGGCCCCCCTGCATCACACAAGGATGGGCCAATGGCCCCGAATGAGCCGAATGCACAGCAGGGCTACGCAGCTCTAGCTTTCCTGATAGTTCTGCCGGCACATAGACCCCATGAAAGCCACCTCGTTACTCACGTCACTGACCGCCCCCACCTAAGTGCCCCCCTTCCCTCCCCACTCCCCAAACGTCCGATGCTGCTGATTTATCACCAGCAGAAACATCCTGGAATCTGCTACTCCCAAGAACGAGTTCTGCCCCAGGAGCACTAATCCCTCTCCTCTGCTTCCCAGCAGGTTATCACAGAGAATCCGTCCCGCTGGGAACTCCCTTCACCTGTGATTTTGAAGAGGGCAGCTGTGCCTGGAAGGATGTGAGCACCTCTGCCTACAGATGGGTCACAGGCCGAGCCAGCATCGCCGCATGGGGGACAGGGCCCCGCGCCGATCACACCCTGGGCACTGATCTGGGTAACCGCACCACGTTCCGCTGGGTAGCCAGTGGCCACTCTCATTACCTCTGCACTGGAGTATCAGAGCTGAAAAAATTGCCCTCCCTGCAGCAGCGGTACCTGACGAGCATCTAGGGGTAGGGTGCACTCCAGTGTTCAGAACAGAGCCGCCTGTGATCGGCACACGGTGGTTCTTTGGGACTCCTTAGCCCTCTTGCTTTAAGGCTGGGTTTATAAACGCACAAAAGCCATGGTCTTACTTGCACTGTGCACTCTAGGGCATTCACCTTTACCATTCTGTGGGCTCAAGGTGTAACCTGATTAATTTAGGCACCCACCCATACCCAGTTCCTAATGCTGTGGGTGAAAGACACCCACCCTTACCCAGTTCTTAGGGCTCAGGATCTAATCTTTTGTGGCTTTGCAGAGTCTTTTACCTGTGAAGGAGCCTTACACAGTAATATCCTCAACCTCTGTTAACAGCTACCAAAACAGAACCCACACGCTAGGCAGACAATGCTCCCGACTCCCAATAAGGCAGAGGAACTTTTCCTGCTGGCCAGGCAGGATCAGGTCGTTTGGGGCTGATGCCCCAATATGCTTGGCAGGTGTTGAGGTTGGGCAGCTCTGATCTCGGCCTGTGTCCTGGAGTCGGGTGCTAAAGAACTTCCTTGTGGACCCCGGTTTATATAGCGAAACTTGAGTCCTGCTTAGCTCTACCATCACCAACCATCATAAACTGAAGTGCTACAAGACCCATCACCAAACCGTTCTTTACCCAATCAGACCCCAGCACCTGAGTTGATTTAAATCTTGCAAAATGAGTTATGCCACCGACAGGAACGAACAAAGAACCAGACAGAGACCGTACAGCTAAATAGAGAAGTGGGGCCCGGAAAGACAAAGCAATAGAAGTCGAGATTTCACAATCACAACTGTTGAGCAGTGGTTCCTGGCCAGGCAGGATGCTGTCAAAGGAAGGTTTCTTTAAACATGTGAAGCTGTTTCTTTATCTGGTGGTGGTGGGCACTGTTCTTCACAGCCCCACATTCCATTGGTTTGACGTCATGTAGAGGGAATGTGAGGATGTGACTCTGCTTCTAAGCTCCTGGCTGTGACTATCCTACTGCGGCTTCCTGCAGAAAAAGGCCTCAGAACTTACCAGGGAATTTGGGACCAATTCTTTGTTAGCCAGAGCAAAGCTGATGTGAACGACCCAAATGGGGGCTCTCCCCCGTCTCAGCCCCGAGTAAACGGCTACCCAGGACGTAGGGCCCTGGGGAGTCTGGCCCTCAAAGTTCTGAAAGGCCCAGCCAGTCACATGACTCATGGCACTTAGGCAGAATTTGGTATCTCAGTAGCTGGGCTTTGTCTTTAGTCTTTCAAACACCTGCTGGCTCTCGGTCTGTGTACGCCGCACTAGTACACCTGGGCCTGGCCCATGGCCACTGACTTGGGGTTGTTTGGGCTACCAAATTGCAGCGTAGGCATCCAGGCTGGGGCTGAAGCCCCGTCTCCGGGACCTTCCCCATTCACACCCCAGAGTGTCACAGCTCGGTCGGGCTACATTCTAAGTGTAGACCAGGCCTGAGAAAGGGACGAGGCATGATGGAGGTGGTCAGAGATGAGGAGGCCTGTGCAGAAGTTGGCGTGAGCGGAGATGCCGAGAAGAAGGGGTGGGGTGGGGGAAGGCTGCTCCGGGTGCCGTGAGCTGCTCTTTGCACAGGTAATAGTGACTCAGTTCTCAGGTGTGAATGGAATCGCGCGGTCAGTAAACCTGGGGAAATGCAGCCTCGCGGTGTGGCCACACTGCACAGGAACGAGACCTGTTTTCACAGGTGCTGCTGCGATTTGAAATATCCTCTCTGTGGGGGTGTGAGGGGAGGGGGATTCCTCCTGTTAGAGCCTAAGAACCGGAGCCCGGTTTTCACGTGCTGTAGGTGAGACTCCTGGTGAGAACACACGTGGTGCGGCATTTGCGCTGGGTCTGTTCCCCATGGCGGATCAGGGAAGAGGATGGGTCTCCTCCCTGCCTTTCCCTCACAATGCGAATAACCCTCCTGATGTGTGCTCTCCCCAGGCTGGTACATGGCTGCAGAGAGGCATAGAAGCACGTTTGCTGCCATCGCTAGGTTAAGGTCCCCGGTGATGCAACAAGCGGCAGCCACCTGTGAGATCCGAGCATGGTATCACCTGTGGGAAACAGGTAGGACGCTGCACTGTCTGCTATACACCAGAGCTGCACGGCGGGGGGATGTCACAGCCCCTCCTGCCCCTGGTACAAACACAGAGACAAAATCTGTGCCTAGTGTTCAAAGGAGGGGCCAGGGAAGCTGCAGAGGGTGGAGGCTGGGATGGGATCAGTTGGTCAGCACCACTGCTGGGGTGGAGCTGATGTGCAATTGTCTGGTATGGGGAGAAGTGCAGGCCTGTCCAGGACCCTCCTGGAGACAGAATCTGGGCCTGATGGATCCGATCTGGCAGTTCTTACATTCCTTGTATGAACGGAGTTGTCAATGTTTTAGCAGCGACTGAGCACCAGATACCCTTGGTATTACTTCCAGAGAGCCCCTTGCCTTCCACTCCCCCATTTCCTTCGGAGGATCTGTAAGCATTTCACAGACACTTCTGAACCCTCACAGCCTCCCGGTGAGGTGAGGAATAATATAATCCCCATGTTATGGCTTGGGAAACTGAGGCACAGAGAGGGCAGGGTGTGAAGGAATGGGAATGCTCTTAATGTTTCCTCTGGATAGTGTGTGGGTTCCTCAGTTTCCTGAGCATCTATGTGGAGGGATAAGGGTGTGTAGTTGCCGCAGAGCAGAGACACAGTGTAAGTAAGTAGCTGACGCCCTGTCTTCGGCCTGGTCCTCCCCCGTCAAGGTGTTAAGTAAGACTGAGAACAGAAAGGTCAGCTGACCTCCTGGCCGGGAAAGAGACAAAGGAAAGGAGAAGGTGGGGCTGGGGGATGAGTTTCAGTCTGGATCTGGCTGGGAGCAGGGAGTGAGCTACAGGCCGGGGGTGCCTGGCTCTCTGGCCCCCAAAATGGACCCAGTGGAGGGGTCGCGTTTGCTCTACCTACAAGCTCTGTCTTAGATCACCTGTCATCTAATAAACCTCTGTTTTACTGGCTGGCTGAGAGTCACGTCTGACTGTGGAGTTGGGGTGCAGGATCCACGGGCTTCCCCAGGACCCTGCCTGGCTGGGCTCGCTGGGGGAAGCACGAGGGCAGAAGGTGCTGAATGCTCTGAGGTCAGACCCAGGAAGGTGGAAGCTGTGAAGCCTTGGAGACAGGCTGTTCACAGAGAGGACAAAGTTCCCTCAAAGTCCTGACTGGCTTCATGGGGAGCAGTTCCAGACCATCGCCCCGGGGACTCCATGACACAGGGATTTGCCCAGCTTTGCTCAGTGAGTCAGTGGCAGAGCCAGGGACAGGGTCAGAATCTATTATACTTTGTCTGGGTCTCTTGAAAGCCACGGGGCCCAGAGAGACCCTTCCAGCAGCTAGGCCACCAGAACTCAGTCCTGGCAGAATTAAAGCAGAACCTTACAGAATTCAGGAGCCCTGGTTCCCAGTTGCCTAGAATCTGTAACACACAAGCCAGGCTGGCCTGGCAGCGGCGTTCTATGCTGCTCTGCAGAAGGCTCAAGTGGGGGGCACCACGGTGCACTAGCTATGGGGAGAGGACGGCACTGGCTGGTTATTTAAGAACATAAGAACAGCCAAACTGGGTCAGACCAAAGGCCCATCTAGCCCAGTATCCTGTCTTCTGACAGTGGCCAGTGCCAGGTGCCCCAGAGGGAATGAACAGAACAGGGAATCATCAAGTGATCCATCCCCTGTCGCTCATTCCCAGCTTCTGGCAACCGGGCTAGGGACACCATCCCTGCCCCTCCTGGCTAATAGCCATTGATGGACCTATCCTCCATGAATTTATCTTGTTCTCTTTTGAACCCTGTTATAGTCTTGGCCTTCACAACATCCTCTGGCAAGGAGTTCCACAAGTTGACTGTGCATTGTGTGAAGACCTTCCTTTTGTTTGTTTTAAACCTGCTGCCTATTAATTTCATTTGGTGGCTCCTAGTTCTTGTGTTACAAGAAGAAGTAAATAGCACTTCCCTATATACTTTCTCCACACCAGTCATGATTTTATAGACCTCAATCATATAATCCTTTAGTTGTCTCTCTTTCAGTCTTGAAAGTACCAATCTTATTAATCTTTCTTCCTACAGCAGCTGTTCCATACCCCTAATCAATTTTGTTGCCCTTTTTTGAACCTTTTCCAAGCCCAATATAACTTTTTTGAGATGGGGCGACCACATCTGCACGCTGTATTCAGGTTGTGAGCATACCATGGATTTATACAGAGGCAACATAATATTTTCTGTCCTATTATCTCTCTCTTTCTTGATGATTCACAACATTTTGTTGGCTTTTTTGCCTGCCACTGCACATTGAGTGGATATTTTCAGAGAACCATCCACAAGGACTCCAAGATCTCTGTCATGAATGAGAACAGCTCATTTTATATGTATGGTTGGGATTATGTTTTCCAAGGTGCATTACATTGCATTGATCAGCATTGAATATCACCTGCCATTTTGTTGCTCAGTCACTCCATTTTGAGAGACTGCCATGTCATGCTGGGGCACTTGGCGGTGCCCACGGCTGGAGGAGAGACCCTGTGATCATGGATCCTGACTTGCTCGTAGGGCTTAACCAGACGGTGCAGCCGGCTCTGTGGGTGGAGCTGACGTATGACAATGAGACCGTAAGACTGTGGCAAAGCCCCGAGATCAGCGTCTCTGCCTGGCAGGAACTGGTCGCTTATACAGGCCGGGTGCCAGGGGAGTTCCAGGTGAGAAACCAACCCTCAGCCTGCTCCGCGCCCCCTGGCAACAGCCTGAGCCAAGTTGGCAGAGCCTGGGCACGACAGCTGGGCGTGCCCTGCTGATGCCTGGCCCTCCAGTGAGTGGGGCGTGGGACACTGGCCTATGGGACAGCCCCACACCTACCTCCCAGGGAAGCGCCGTGCTGCAAAGGCAGGGAAAGGGCTGGGTAGACATTGCAGCTGTGGTGTGCAGTGGCCCGAGGCAGGTCCCATGGGAACCAGCCGACTCTGGAGAGCAGGGCACCGGTTCTATATTAGCACAGACCCAGGCCAGTGGCCAGGCGGGCTCTAGAGCATCCCCATGTGACAGGCTTGTGCCTACAGACCCCCTTTGAGAGGGGCCAGTGCTCGGTGTGGGAGGGGCCCTGGACAGGGGACGTGCCCAGCAAATGCAAACTCTGCAACATCCGCTGGGGGGCTCATGTCAGCTGGCTAGGGGGGAAACCACCTCTGGGGGCTACTTATCCCCCTCCCCCGCATGGGGGAAGAGCAGGCAGAAGTCTCTCCCCTGCCCATTCTCACAGAAGGGAGGGGGAAGAGGGAGCAGAAGGACCCCAGCGGCTGCGGGTGATCAGGCCGTGCCAGTCATGCCCATGCCTCGTGCGGGTGCTTAGGCCGTGCCCACACCGGGGTTTCCCATCTCTTGGCAGGTAACCCTCTCCGCGCAGCAGAGCTCCCTGCAGCTGGACGACGTGGAGTTCAGGAGCTGTGGTTTGCCAGGTAAGGCAGCCCCCTCCCGCCCTCGCCCCTGCCTCTACCTGGGGCGCTGCTGTGGAGTCAGGAGGGAGCCGATGCAAAGCCCCCAGATGCTCCCCTCTGCCCCCCGGTGTGCCCAGGGCAGGACAGAGCCCCGGTGCAGAGCACACGAGACCCCACTGAAGGGCTGCTGCCCCGTGGGGAAGTGGGCACCTCGCTGCACTGGCACTAGCTACTTCCCCTGCCCCCATCCCCAGCTGGCTGTTGCTGTTGTGGATTCCCTGGGACCCCGCAGCTGGGCCAGGGTGGGGCAGGGTCAGAGGAAGTGAGCGATCTGCTGGCTGGAGCCTGTGCCCAGAGCGTTCGTGTGCCCAGAGCCAACAGTGTCCTTGGGGCTGCCCGCCGTGCCGGCACCGAGCCCTGTGATGCCCAGTCACCCCTGCTGTGCTGGCTACAGAGCCCCACTGCCCCTCTTCTCAGCCAGCACGGAGCTCGGGCCAGGCTGGGCCCAGCTGCCCCAGACCCGCAGCAAGGGCTCTCCCCAACCCTTACAGGCTCATGCTCCCTCCACTCCCCGGCTGCCACGCCCAGGCCAGCTCTGGGGACTGGGCACCAGTCCTGCAAAGCTGGGATTTGTCCTACCTCTGGGAGTGAGTTAACCCTCTCCTGCCTGCTCTCAGCGCCCCTGAGCCTCATGTGTGGCCAGGAGGAGAAGCCCTGCAGCCGTGGCTCATGTGTGCAGCTGGAGCAGCTCTGCGATGGCACCGACGACTGCGGGGATCTGTCAGACGAGTCCGCGGCAGAGTGCGGTGAGTGTTCCCGGGCCAGAGAGAGCGCGGCACTGGGCGCCAGGGGCTGGAGAGTGGGTAGCATTGGTGGTCCAGAGAGCTTGGCA
>ML677396.1:1438416-1479798 GCA_007922305.1 Dermatemys mawii | reverse complement strand
GTGGGGGAAGGGAGGGGTCAGGGGGTGCCTGGGGCAATGGGGGAGGGGGGAAGACAGTGCCTGGGGGCAATGGGGGAGGGGTGACCACTGCCCCGCTGTGGCTTGTGTTTCCTGCCCAGGGAGTTACCTGGGTGTGCAGCCGGCTCCAGGCCAGATGGTGTCCGTGGCAAGGGCTCGCACCCCTGTTCTGGGTCCCTCGGGCCTGGCCTGCTCCGTGGAGATGCACTATTGGCTGCACAGCGACCCCCAAGGTACCTGCTGCCCCCCGGCCGGCCTGCGATCAGCTCTCCTCTGCTCCGGCCCCCACAAGGTGCCCTGGGCATAGCACTCCTGGGGGGCCTTGGGCGCCGACTCCCCCAGGCCGACAGGCTCCTCCCGGGCTGCAGGGGCAGAGGCAGCCCCAGGAGAGAGGTTTCTCTGAGCCCCACCCGGAGCCTGGCCTCATCCCATTCCCAGGCCATGCAGACACCTCCTCCCTCCCCATCAGCAGTCACAGGGGGTCACTGCCGTCCTCCAGCCCTGCCAGGCTCTGATCCCCCAGCCTGGTCCAGGTCCTGCCATGCTGGATGAGCGCCCGCGGATGCTCCCAGGACAGCGGCTAGGGCCAGAGGCTGCCCCCCGACCCCCGTCTCCCATTCTAGGGTTCATTGCACTTGGCATCCTGGATCGTGCCCTGGGGACACACCTGCTGGCCTGGCACACGCAGGGCAATGGCAGCGCGGAGTGGAGACACATCGCCGTTCCTCTGGGGGAGAGAACCAGACCCTTCCAGGTGGGCAACGCAGCCGGAACCGCCCCCCCTCGGGCCTGGGGGCGCTCCGGGGCACCCCGAGCAGTGTAGGGCGCCGCCTCTCTCAGTGGTCCAGCCTCAGGAGCACAGTCCTGAGCCAGGAGGTTAAATGGGGCGAGGGGACAGGCCGGCCGGGTCAGGGCTGGACCAGGAGCCCTTCGTGTCTCACTGCTGACTCCAGTCCAGCCAGGTGTCCAGTGGCTGGAGGGTGGCCGGTCTCAGACCGTCTCCATCCTGGGGAGACATAGGCTGGGGGCTCAGCAGTCGTTGGCTTCTTGCTGTCGGCTGCCCAGGGCTGAATGGGCCCCAGAGGAGGCTCCTGCAGGGTGGTATGGGAGGGGCCCCTGCTCGCGGCACCGCTCACCTTTGTGCTGAATCCGCACCGAGGGTCCGGAGGGGACTGTGGGGCTGGGACGGGGCTCACCGGGGCTGCTGTCCCCCGCAGCTGGAGCTGGTCGCCCTGGTGGAGCTGCGCGGCCCCGCAGGGCAGAGCGCTGCTGTGGACGACGTCACGTTTGTGAACTGCGACCCCCGCTTTACCCCTCCAGACGCCTCAGGTACGTCTCTCCCCAGGGCCCAGCAGGACCCCCCGGGAAGCGGACGCTTGACCAACTCCTGCCCTGGAGCCCTGCTCTGCTGCTGGCCCAGGAAGGGGAGACTCCCCAGCCTGGACTCATTCTGCTCTGGGGCTGGTTCCAGACGGTTGGTTACTCCTGCCGCGGGAAGAGCATGTTCACGACAGGCTGTGGCTGGAGGCCCCTACACGGGCAGGGGATTGAATGTGGTGCCAGGGACCCCACCATCCTGTATGCTGCCCGGGTTGGGCACCGAGTTGAGGCAGGTGACGGAGGCACCAGGGTGTCGGCAAAGCTCATCCCAGGCCCCTGCAGCCTCCCTTACCCTCCTCCGGGTTTGCTCCTCCCTGGGGGACTGTGGGGACAGCCCAGGCCAGCAGGCAGGAGGGACGCAGCTGGCAGCTGGCTGGCCAGCAGGGCTGTCCCTGCAGAAGGCTGGGGACCAGTGGTGTCAATGGGAGTTAGGCACCTAAATCATGTTGAAGATCTAGGCCCAGGAGTCTAGTCCCAGCACCAGAATCTCACCCTGTCACATTCACGTTCCTAGTGCCCATGAGAGCAGAGGACGGGGAGCCCTGGATGCCCTTTGTTCTGATCACTGCCCAGTGATCGTCCTTCCTGCAGCCACCACCTGTCCTCTGGGATACTCCCCACCCTGCGACGGGGAGACAGAGTCCCCAGGCTTGCCAAGTGCTCAAGGCTCCCACCAAAGGGGTAGGGAAGGGCACTGGGAGCCAGCAGGGACCGTAGCTGCTCTTCTTCCTCCCGGGAACAGAGAAGGGCATGTAACCCACAAAGAGATCCACCTCCTTCCATCTGGAGAGCTCAGAGCAAGGAGCTCACCCCAACTCCAGATGGAGAAACTGAGGCACGGGCACATTACATGACTTACTCAGGGTCACACAGTGTAGCAATAGCAGACCTGGGATAGAGCCTGACTCCCGGTTTGCTTGCTGTGACCACTCAACCTCATGTCCTTTCAGAGTCCAGTAGAGCAGGGGTCCCCAAACTTTTTTGGCCATGGCCCCTTACCGAGGACCAGCAGCCACTTGCAGCCCCTCCCGGGGGGTACGTCCACCGAAATGCCGCCGCAGAAAGCCAAAGCTTCCGCTTTCCGCGGCGGCATTTCAGTGAGACCAAAATAGCCCGCGCGGGAGTTCGGCGGTCTCCCGTGCGGGATCGGCGGCGGCACCCCCGGGGGTAGGCTCGCGCACCCCAGTTTGAAGACCACTGCAGTAGAGAACCAAGAACTCAGTTTCCTGCTCCTTTGCTCGGCCACTAGACCTAAGAGCTCCTTGATATTAGTGGGGGTGAGGGTGGGGGTGGACCATAGCAGCTGTAACATGGGGCTGAGCCAGAAGTGAGGGGTTTGGTTGCAGGATGGGAGCCCCCCAGCCCCTGCCCCTGCCCCAGTCTCTGACTTCGTTCCCAACTTGGCCTTTTCTCTCTCTGCACAGAGCTGTCCTGCAACTTTGAGATGGGGCTCTGCGGCTGGTACCAGGATCGGAGCGATGACTTGGAGTGGGTGCGAGGCACAGGGCTAGGGCTGGGCTCTGACCACACCACCGGCACCGGTGGGTCCTGCTGGGGAGCCGGAGGGCTGGCCCCAGGAATCCCTTGGCTCTGGGGTGCACCCGACAGGTGAAGCAGCAGGGCTGGGGCCTACCCCATGGAGCTGGTCTCAGAGCTGCACCCAGAGGTGGCTCTGGAATCCATTCCAAACTCAGCCCAGGGAAGGGGAGCTGAGGGCCAGGAACTTTAGGGGGCAAAGCTGGACCCCTAGTTGTGGAGTGTATGGGGTATGCTTGGAGCTGGGCCCCAGGCTGGGCTCTGGTAGGGAGCAGGCAGAGTTCGCCCGGGAGGGGCTGACCTGTCTTCTGTCTGCTGCTGATACCCCCGGGCTGGGGTAAGGGCCTGGCCAAGCTCTCGGTGAGGCTGGTGTAGTGAGACTGGGCCTGTGGCTGTAGCAAGCTGGGGCCGTGTGCAGGGAGGGCTGGGCTGGTGTGTGTGGACGCCCACCAGCCCTTGTTCCTGCTCCTCCAGCTCTCACCCTGGGCTGTGTTTGCTTCCCAAAGGCTATTTCTTGTCTGTGAATCTCTCCGCCCAAAGGACCTGGGGCCTGAGCGCGCGTCTCGTCACCTACCCCCAGGACCCTCCCACCAGAGAGCGGTGCCTCTCGTTCTGGTACCGCCTGGACGGCCCTCAGAGCGGTAAGTCGCACCCTGCTAGGGCTTCCAGGGGCCCATTCTCCATGGGGCAGGAGGAACAGTGACAGACCCTTCGCCGTCTCCGCCAGGAAGGTGCCAGTTGACATGCCTGGCATTGTGCGTTCAACAGAGGGCGCCTCTGGCAAGGACACACCTGGGCACTGCCCACGGGGCCGTGGTGAGGGGCGTGGGTGTGAGCCAAGGGCTGGAGCTGCGTTGCAGAGGGACGTGTCCCTGCTGCGTGGTAACCCTAGTGCTCACCCTTCCGGGAGTGAGGTCCCAGCTGCATGGGTCGCCCCAGTGCAGGCTGGGAGAGAGAGTTCCCCAGCACAAGGAGCCCCCAAAGAAGGATAGCCCCCCTCCTTCCCACAGGCCCCTTGCTCACTGGCCCGGGGTGGCTGGTTTACAGGGACCCAGCCCTTGGGACGCAAGGCCAGCGTTAGCTCCCAAGAACCACAGGTTCCCTTCCCAGCTGTTCAGCCCAGCCCTGCCCCTTCGGGACGATGAACTGAGTCCGGGCACATTTCTCCTTGGGGACGTCTGCTCTGCCAGTGCAGATCCCTGGTCACTGTCTAGCAGAGGCTGCCCCTGCCAGCCAGCGGTCACCCCCCAGAGCTGGCTGCAGGTCACTGGGGAGGGAGTTCCTGCCTTGGAACAGGTGCTCTAGGAATGCTCTGTGTCTGTCCACACCCGCTGTTCGCCTGCCCATTCCCGGGGCTCCCATTCCAACCCAGGCACGCTCAACCTCAAGATCCAGCACGACGGGGAGCCGGAGACAGCGCTCTGGACCCGAACGGGAGCTCAGGGCAGCATGTGGCACGTGGGATTCGCAACGCTCCGGCGCCAGGCTCTCCAGAGGTACCGGGTAAGGCCCCTGAGACGCCCCCTCGTCCCTCAGTGCTTGTGGGGGGGGAGTCACAACAGAGCCAGGGGTAGGACTCCGGCCTTGCTGGCCCCAGTGCCATGCTGGGGTCACCGCAGCCCCTCCTGGACTGTGCCTGCCCCCACCTCTGTACAGCACCGGGCACATTGCTGGCACCCAGGAAGTCATCAGAGCGAGGCTGGGCCACCCTCCTGACCTGGGGCTGGGCTGCACGGCCATGCAGGCTCTGGAAGGCTTTGTGCTGCTCCCTCACCCAGCCACAGGGCATCTGGGCTGCAGCCCTGGCAGCAGCTGCTTTGGGGGCAGTTGGGCCGAGACTCTCCAGGGTATCTAGGTGTCTAACTCCACAGATTTCTGTGGCCATTGAGCACCTCCTCAGTACCCCTGAGGACGCTGTCTCCTGTCCCATGTGGGTGTGGTGCTGACATGGCGCCCCCCGGTGGTGAGCATGGGCAGAGGCGCTGACAATGGGGGCGGTGCTCAGTGCTGTGTGCCTCCCTCCTTGACAGCTGATCTTCGAGGCTCTCCGGGACGGGTACCGGGGGGACGTGGCCCTGGACGATGTCACCGTGAGAGCTGGAGCCTGTGTGCCCCAGACGTCCTGCTCGTTCGAGGCCAATGCCTGTGGCTTCTCCTCCAGCTGGCAGCACGTGTGGGTGCGGCAGAGCAACGCCACTGGCACGGCCGCCGCTGGCCCTCCCACTGACCACACCATGGGGACAGCCCGAGGTAACATGGCCCCTGTGCTCCTGCAGGGTTCGGGGGCCCATCTGCCTTCCTGCGCCCAGGGCCCTGCCAGCCACGATGGTGCCATGAGCTGCCGGGGACTGTCTTGGCGGGTTCCGATCGCAGAAGGCAGCTCTCCCGCAGGCCCAGGGCTCTACCGGACACACTGAGCTCTGCAGAGACGCTGGTCCCTGCGGGGGTGGAGATCAGCTGGAATACTGCAGCATGGACACTGCAGGGCAGGGCTGAGGTGGGGACCAGGACACGGAGAGGGGATGGGTGAGCAGGGCGCCCGTGTGACACTCCTCGGGGCGGGGCTGAGCCAGGCCATTTCCAGGGCACTCCAAGGTGACCGTGCTGATCGCCTGGGTTCCAGTTCCACTGAGCCAGTGCGAACGGCCAAGGTGCTGTGCTGTGGCGGGGCGGTTAAAGCAGATCAGGCACCAGATGAAGGGTCTTCTAGGAAACGCCAGGTCTCACTGGGTTGTTGGCACTGCAGGGAGAAGGCAGCCTGGGACTGGAAGGAAAAGGGCACTCCAGGGATCCAGGTGGGCCCTGGGGCTCCGGGCGGTGCTGAGCATAGAAAGGGGCTGGGAGCAGGACCTGGGGGCAGGTGAAGAAGTCCTGTAGGGCAGAGGAACCTTTCTGTTTGGTGGGAACGTTTGAGTTTGGACTTTTGGTTTTCTCCCGCTCTCCACTCCAGGGTTATGTTTGTGGTAAAATGGCTGGAGGGCTCCACCCCAGACTGGCGCATGGCAAGCTGAGGGCAGAGACGTTGGGAAGAGGAACTGAGGCCGGGAGTGCTGGCTGTGCCATGCTGAGCCAATAGGGGGTGCAGTAGAGTAGCCATGCCCCTGGGACAATCCCATTGTCCTGAACTCGAAGCGGTGCCAGGTCGGGTAACGGGGAGAGCTCTGTCCGCCCACGTGGTCTGTGCTGGCTCAGGGGCACTGGAAGATGAAGTTTTCGCTGGCTTTTCCTTACCATGGCCCTGCAGCTGGGGCCCTTCTCTGGGTGGTTGGGGTCCAGGGGTCTGCCTGGGGCTGGGGTGTTACCCGCACACTCTAGGGCACCCCAGCCTTACCCAGCTCCTAGGGCTCATGGCCAGTGGCAGATTTACCATGAAACGAACCGTGCAGTGACAAGGGGCCCCCAACGACAGGTGCCCCCAAAATGCAAGACAAATGACACGCAAAGCGTCCAGGCTTCTGCATTCTGAGGACGTATTCTGTGAACTGTGCGCGAAACGTGGCTTTCTGAAGTAGTCTAGCAAGGAATTTTGCTTTGCCATTTTTTCGCTATCTCGGCAGTAGCATAACAACAACTAGGGGCAATCGCCATTTGCCAATCAAAGGCTGTCTGCTGGACCAATTATCCAATTGAACAAAAGCACCCTATCACAGGGGGTGGGGGAGTCCCGTTCCCACACCCCGCCACTTCCTGGGATTCACAGTGATTCTTAGCCAGCCAGTAGATCAGAAGGTTTATTGGGGATGCCAGGAACACAATCCAACTCAGAGCTTGTCAGTGCAAACAGGACCCCTTAGTCAGGCCCTTCTGGGGGCAGGGAGATAAGACCCCGAATCCGGGCTCCCCTACATCTTCCCCAGCCAGCTTCTACTTCTCTCCAATCCCTGCAGCCGTCTGCCTTCCTTTGTTCACTTCCCGGGCCCTAGGTGTCAACTCCCCTCCCCCTTCTCATTTCAGGTTACAGCTCCAGGTATCCCGATCAGAGCAGTTTCCCCTCAAGAGTCAAGTCCACCCTCCTCTCTGCTGGTCACACACCCACCCACCCACCCCGTCCCCTGCACTTTGCACCAATGCCCGTGATTTGTCACTAGTATGGAATGGTTGAAAATCCTGTTTTTACAGAGCCTGAGAAGGACGTGGGATTAACCACCTTAAAGCTAACTGGGTGGTCCACGGCCCATGCAAGCCCACCCATGGCCATGTCCCTGCTCTTGCAGATATTTTTTAATCTGCCAAAAATCAAGGTCAGTTTTTTTAGCAATAATGAAGTGACCCCCCTCAGCAATTTTCAAGTGGTCTGTGAAAAAAAAATAGACTTCAAAAACAATCAAGGTATCTCACTTTATTTTCATTTACTTCCTATTACTTATAATATAGGAAGAGGAGGAAGAAAAAAATAATGGAAAACGAGGGAGGGGGAGGATATAAGAGAATGTTTTTTTTCTTGGCTGGATCCCGAGGGTTGGGCCCCACGAACTCTAAATCTGCCATTGCTCTGGGCATAATCAATCTATTGTGGGTTTGCAGGGTCTTTTACCAGTGAAAGAGCCTTACACAGTAATATCCTCAACCTCTATTAACAGCTACCAAAACAGAACCCACATGCTAAGCAGACAATGCTCCCCACTCCCAATAAGGCAGAGGAACTTTTCCTGCTGGCCAGGCAGGATCAGGTCATCTTGGGCTGTCTTGGAGTTGGTTCCAATCCAAACAATTTCCTTTTGGACTCCAGTTTACATAGTTAAATTTGAGCAGCAAAATATCTTCAAGGCCAGACTTCAAAGAGAAACTGCTGAGCTACAATTCATTTGCAAATTTGACACCATCAACTCAGGCTTGAACAAAGACTATGAGTGGCTAGCTAACTACAAAAACAGTTTGTCCTCTCTCGATGTTCACACCTCCAGATCAGCTGCTAGAAGAGGACCTCATCCTCCCTGATTAGAGATAACAAAGTAGTTCAGCCTGATTGAACAAACCTTGTTATCTCTAACCTGGTTCTTGCCTACTTATTTATACCTGCCCCTGGCTACTTCCACTGCATGCATCTGACGAAGTGGGTATTAGCCCACGAAACCTTATGCTTCAATACTTTTGTTAGTCTTTAAGGTGCCACAGGACTCTTTGTCACTTCCATTTTATTAAAGTGGTACAAAATAATTTTTTGACCAGTCCTAACATATTGTGAAACAATTCTTTACCCAATCATACCCTGCCAGCTTAGTTGATTTAGACCTAGCAAAATTAGTTATATAACAGACAGAAACAATCAAAGAACCAGACAGAGACCATTGAGAAAAACAATAGATACGTCTGGGTTTATGTCACTGAGGTCATAGAAGTAGGGTGACCAGATGTGAAAAATTGGGACGGGGTGGGGGGTAATTGGTGCCTATTTAAGAAAAAGCCCCAAATATTGGACCTGTCCCTGTAAAATCAGGACATCTGGTCGTTCTACATGGAAGTGAGTTGCAGAGACCTCCCTGACATTCTCGCCTCCCGCGAGCAGCTGTGGGGAGTCCCCTTTTCTCCTTGGGCAATACAGTCACCCTCCACTCTCAGCCACCATGGGTGGAGGGGGAACCCCACAGCTCCCAGCCACCACGCTGGCAGGGGAAACCAGGGAGCCTCAGCAGCAGACAGATCATGGCTTCCATGGTGAATTTTTGTTTATTCCTGTGACATGTCCGTGACTTACTAAAAATAACAATGACACAATCTGAGCCTTAGTAATAGAGAAGTAGGGACCATAAAGGCAAAACAATAAAGAAGAGAGATTTCACGACCCACAACTGCTGATAAGTGGTTCCTGGCCAGGCAGAATGCCAGCAAACAAAGATTTCTTCAACTATCGTAGGAGAGTCCTTGCTTATCTGGTGATGATGGGGACTGTTAGGCCCGGAGCCTTCTTTAGAGCCCGATAGTTCTGCTTCTTGGCTCTTGGCTGCAGAAAAAGGCCCAAGCCCTTACTGGGGAGAGGGGTCCATGGCTGTACTCCATGCCCAGGGGGCTGACGGGGGCTGGGAGACTGGGGGGGTCCATGGCTGTGCTCCAGTCCATGCCCAAGGGTCTGATGCTGAAGGTCTCTGTCTGTGCCCCGTGCCCAGAGGTCTCTGTTCTGGGCCTCGAGTGATGACGTGACTCTCTGCCAGGCTGTTGGGTTTTGTTTTCCACAGGATATTACATGACCGTGGATACCAGTGAGGGCTCCCTGCCCCGTGGGCAAGCAGCCACTCTGAGCTCTGGGCAGTACAGGCCCCTGACGCGTCCGCAGTGCCTGAGCTTCTGGTACCAGCTGAGCCCCAGTGACCCAGGTGAGCCCGAAAGCCCCACCCGTTTCATCCCCTCAGGCTGGCAGGGGCAGAGGTGGAGTGAGGGGCAAGAGGCTGTGGAGGAAGCCAGGCCTGGGAGTCAGGACTCCTGGGCTCTGCCACACATGGTTGGTTCCCTCAGAGAAAACTGAGCATCTTGACCCCACGCCCACGACCTCCCAGGGAGCGTGAGTAGGAGTGTGGCGAGCTCAGACCCAGGACAAATCCCACGGCCTCCTACTTGGGCCCTGGCCCAGATGTATTTCTCTGGCCCATGGACTCTGCCAGCTCCCTGGAAGGCCAGGTCAACCCAGGGCTTGAGACCAGCCAGCCCAGTGTCCTGGCGGTGCCTGGAGACGTCTGCCCCATGGTACTGCTAGTGACAGAGCCTGGGAGTGGTCTCTCTGTGCCATGTTGTCAGCCTCATTGCACCAGTATGGAAATGGCCAGGGCCCACGTAGCGAGTCCAGACTAGAACTCGGGCCCTGACAGCCAGTGGTGCCTCCATGGTGATTTGGAGGAGGGCGCCAAGCAGAGCAAGCTCCTGGTAACACCACCGGTGCCATGGGCTTGGCGGTGCCGCTGCTCCCTGCACCCGTGGGTGGCCCTCAGGAGATGTCACCTGTCTCTAGGTTCTCTGGCGGTGTGTGTGAAGGAGAAGGGGATGCAGCGGAGGCTGTTCAGCGTGAGCTCAGGGCAGGGGGATGCTTGGCGCTATGGTAAAGTGACTGTCCAAGCAGCTGAAGATTGGCAGGTGAGACAGCCAGGGGCCCGGGGCCCTGACTGGGGCTCTGGTGCACTGGCAGTGCCTATAAATAACGGGGTGATCAGCCGATCCCAGCCCGAGTCCGAGAGGAGCTCCAGGGCCCTGGCGCCCTACCCTGGAAGCTGCTCTCTGAGCAGAGAGGTGCTCTGAGGGACCCAGCCCCCGCTACTCTGTGGGCCGCCATCCGTGGGTGGAGGCTGGACTGGGCCTGGGGAGAGGGAAGGAAGGTCAAGTCTGCCATGGGAGCTGGGTTCTCATCTAGCCTAGGCAGGTTTTGCACCACACTTGGGCACTGGAGGCTGGAGCAGACCTGGGCTAGTCCTGGGGCACCAGGCCGTTGCTGCATAGCTGAGACCCGGCGGACCCACCAGCCTGCCCAAAGAGCGGGGGCAGAGCCATGCCCCGGGTGGGCCTGGCACCTCCTTGCCAGGCTCCACGAGAGTACGCCCAATCCCAGCGGGGTCCCGTTGGCTCTGGCTGGCCCCTGGACCTGCTCCCTGCTCTCTTTGGCAGGTCGTGTTCGAGGTGGTGAGTGCTGGCGGGGAGCTCTCCTACGTCGCCCTCGATGATCTGCACTTGAGGGCCAGCAGCTGCCCGGAGCCAGGTACGGTGCTGGGAGTGCCCAGGGCCCAGCAAGGCAGGTGCTGTGCAGACCTGGCTCTTCAGGGCCGGGCAGCCTGGGTGAGGAAGGAATGGGTGGCCCAGCAGGGGAGGGGATGGGGGACGAGCAGAGGCTGGAGCGGCTTGAGGTCCCTTTTCGGGGCCGGTCTGCGGAGGTCTCTGTCTGGCTTCTCCCGGCAGCGCCGACAGGCCCCTGGGGAGGGGGTTGTGCCCTAGGACAGGTCCTGGCCAGTTGTGTGTCAGCGTCCAAGGGGAGAAGGCCAGGGTGTGACACACACGCTGCCGTGCACGGCAGGGTCAGACAGGACTGAACGTGGCACCCAAGGCGGGATTGGGAACCCGCTGCTATGCCCAGGGGCAGGTTTGTATCATGTCTGGGGGTGCCCAGAGAACGGGTCCAAGTCCTGCTCCCCACCCCCTGCCTTGTAAGCTGATGTATATTTTTAAAAATAATATAAAAACGGACTGGAAACAGTGTTTAACAGTTCCCCGATATTGCACAATGCGGGGGAAGGGATCTGGCGGGGGCTAGGGATGAGGGCTGTGGGAGGGGGCTCAGGGCTATGGCAGAGGGGTGGGGGGTGGGGTGAGGGCTGTGGGGGTGTGGCCAGATGGGGGTTCACAATGCAGGAGGGGGCTGAGGGCTGGGGCAGAGGGGTAATGGGAGGTGAGGGCTCTGGCAGGGGTGCAGAGTCTGGGGTGGGGCAGGGCTGGGGATGAGGAGTTTGGGTGCAGGTGAGCTGCCGTGGAGCCGGGACCAGAGAGGACTCCACAGTCCCCCTCCCGCGCCCAGCCCTGTCCCTGCTGGCAGCAGTGAGCTCAGGGGGAGGGACCCCCCTTCCCCCCCCCCCCCCCGTGCACTCACGTGGCACCATCACTGCGGCCTCCGCAGCTCAGCCAGCGAGGGAGCAAAAACTGCTTATTTCCTTTGGCGTTCAGTCCAATACACCTCAAAGGACAGGCATAACTCAGCAGACTTCTGGAAAAACAAGATTTATTGCGAGCAATAAGGAGTCAGAGGGGTTATCACCCAAACAACTGGCTCCCCTCAATACATGTGTGAAGATATTTTATACCCCTGTGTTGATAAGGGAGGGGGACTTTCAATCCACTTACACAGGTGGGAACACTTAATGGCTATTACATCCATTGTTGGTCTTAATCTATTTCATTTACCTGTCTGGTAAACAGGAGGTTCAAAACACTTAGGGGTACTCAGACACTATGACGCCTGCACAGCTGTGACAGGGTGAATGCAAGTTTAAAATGCATGTTAAACTAGGGGTCAATAGTACATATACAGGGAGTGAGATTATAAGTCTAAGGTTATTTTAAAATCATACTACAACATTCTAAGTTACATTTTCCTAACAATCATTTTTTTAACAGCGCCAAGGGAGGCGTGCGGGGGCAACAGGTGGGGCCGGGGGGACACTCCCTGAACATTGGTGGGGCCGAGCCCCTGGGTCCTGAATTTGCTGGAGTTGGGCACCACAGGCCCATAGAACTCGCAGCCCCTGGCTCTGCCCCCGGCCAGCGGGAGGGGACAATGCCCAGCATTTGGTGACTCGGCTCAGCCCCACAGTGCTCCCGGCTGGGCAGTGCCCGTTCCCTGGGGCACAGGCCAGAGCTGGCATTAGGCCAGTCTGAGGGAGCTGCCCCAGGCGCTAAACGCAGCGCTTCAGCCAGCAGCGTCATTCGGCTTCTCCCCCATCTCGGGACAGTCACATCAGCTCCTGCTAGTGGGTCCGGGCTGGAAGCTTTCTTCAGGGCAGGAGGCTGGGAGCTCACGCAGTGCTACAGCCAGCTGTCACTGTACATTGAACACAGACACAGACACAGACACACACACACACACACACACACACACACACCCCCACACCCACACCCACACACCCACACACACCCACCCACCCTACCCCTCATGGCACCGATCACACTGGGGACATGATGCTGACTCTCCCCAGGTGAGAGAGATGCTGCTGTTATCCTGTCTAGCAGCCCAGGCTCGTGGAGGTGGGGCTGCCCCACAGAGGTCTTGCCAAGGGCCTGATCCTGCACTCCTCCCACTGAGTGCAGGCTGGGCCCAGAGGATGCCCCGGGGGGCACCATGAGCCCATTCTCCTGTAATGGGCAGGGGGTGTCTTCCTGGCAGGTTCCTGTGACTTTGAGTCAGACACGTGTGGCTGGACCAGCCCCTCAGACCGCACCCTAGGCAGCTACACCTGGGGCTGGAGGAGCGGGGCCAGTCCGGGCCCAGAGGTGGACCACACGCTGGGCACAATGGCAGGTGAGAGGCACTCTTGGCCAGTAGGGGCAGAGATGGGGCTGCTGGGTGGAGACTGCCTGGAGAGGGGCCGGGCTGGGGAGTTGAGCAGCCTTCCTGGGAGGTGGTGGGCAGCAGAGAAAGGGGCTGGGGGACTCAGGGTTTGGGCAGGGAGGGTCCTCACTTCGGTACAGTGCCCAGCATGGCCAGGAGCGCCAGGCCAGCGCCTCCAGAGCGGGGTTCATTCCTGAGCATGGGTACTGCACGTGCCGCTGCAGCCTGCAGGAGGGCGGCAGATCCGCTCCTCCGTCCTGGCCTGGCGCAGCCGAAGCGGGACTGAAGCCTCGTGCCTGGGGCCGGGGGGAAGAGACGCTGGTTGGCTCAGGACCTGCTCAGCAGACCCGACCTGGCCTGCAAAAGGAGGCTGGCACCTGAACTCCTGCTGCGTCTCCCCCACAGGTCACTACGTTTACTTTGATGCCAGCGTGTTGGGGCCTGGGGGGAACTCAGCCTGGCTTCTGAGCGAGCACCTACCAGCCACCACGGGCGCCTGCCTTCGGTTCTGGTACCACATGGACTTCCCAGAGCCCTTCTGTGAGTGATGCCTCCTGCCCCAAGCCTGGGGCCTTCGCTCCAGTGCTGGCCTGGGGGGGTGGGCAAGGGAGAGGCAAAGGGCTGAGGCCAGCTGAGGGCAGGGGTCTGCAGTCCTTGTGCTACTCCAGCTGGGGAGAAGCAGAGCAGGGAAGGCCCAATGTCAGGCTAAATCCTGGGCAAGAGGAATTCTCGCCACAGGCTGATGAATCCAAGAGCAATTGTCAGCCAAGCTGAGGGCTGGCCGGGCTGTTCTAGGCACCCTGGGACAATAATAGTGGGGAGGCCCCCCCCACCTCCCCGAAAGAGCATCTGCAACATAGCCTGCCTACGCTGGTCTGCCTGGGCAGTGGGGCCCATCCCTGCCCAGGCCAGCCAGGCGAGCTGATGCAGCTGGGAATGGCAGCAGAGGGGATGATACTGCACAAGTCAGGTGTAGGGGCTGGAGCTGGACGCCAGGACTCCTGGGTTCTATTCCCAGCCCTGACACTGACTGGTTGTGTGACCCTGGCAAGTCACTGCTCCCCCATGCCTCAGTTTCCCTCTCTGGTTGTGGGGGGTGCTCAGGTTTACTCCCCACTGTCTGAGCTGCTCTGGGCCCTGAGGGGGCCGGGTTAGCCCAGGCAAAGATTGAGCTCTGGGCTGTTGTCCCTGGGTGTCTGCATTGACTTCGGCCCCTGCTTCCATCTCTGGAGCAGACAGTGGCGAGCTGGGGGTGAAGCTGTACAGCACAGCGGGGCAACTCGCAGTCTGGTGGGCCCGCGGGCACCAGGGCCAAGGCTGGCGGAACGGGACCATCTCAGTGCAGAGCACGGTGGAGTTCCAGGTAAGGGGGGGGGGGGGAGTATGCCCAGAGGGCGGCAGGGAGCTGTGTGGAGAGCGTTGGCAAGGCTCTGCCAGTAGATCTCCTGCCACCACCCAGGCGGTGCCCCACTGCAGAGAGGTGGAGCACTGGTGATGGAGGAGCCCACCTGCTAGCTCATCATGGAGAGGCAGACAGGCTGAGTGCTGGGGGCAGGCGCTGTGCGTCCCTGTTCCACGAGCAGATGCCCCACCCCCGGCCTTTCCCCTTTGATATGTGGGCAGGAAGAGGAAGTACCACGTTGTGACACTTCCCTGGGGTGCCACCTGGGCCCCCTCTCACACCGTGTGGCTGGGACAAGCCCCGCTCCTCTCAAGAACTCGCACTCACTCAGCCAGACGCAGCCAGGGACCCACCCAGCTGGCTGACGTGACGGTGAATGACAGGAGCCAGGCTCCAGCCAGCCCCCGCCAGCTCCTCAGAACCGTCCTGCCTTGCGCAAAGGCCTGAGCATTGTCAGTGTCTTATCCAGTCCGCCCCCCTCCCTGTGGAGAGGAGACGCACAGGGTTTTATTAACCCAGCTAAGGCTTCTCATGCCCTACACACAGACCACACTGGGCTTAGGTAAAATAGAAAACCACGTTAATAACTCCAGATAGATTGTAAGTGATTAGACTTGAGAGCTTCGATCAAAGACGGTTACCTAAGAAATGAACCAAATCCCAATCGAAGTTCTAGACACTAGACGGGAGTTGGGTTCAGCTGTCCCAAGTTGGGTACAAACAGTCCCCCAATCTTCCATACAGAGACTGGGCTTCCTTCTTTCCCACCTGGGACCCTTCCCCAGTTCAGTCCTTTGCTCTCCAGCTGTCTTCCCAGGTGTTGAGTTGTGGGAGGAGTGAGCCAAATCGTGAGGTCATTTCCCCCCTTTCATAGTTTCTTCCATGGGGACGGAACTTCTTTGTTCCAAACAAAGTCCCCAGTAACCGTTTGTAGCACATTACGGGCACAAGATGGAGTCCAGTAAGATCTGATCTAGTCACAGGCCCTTGCATAGCAGGGGCCATTACCCATATTCTGGCTAGAACGTTCACAGGGAAGATTATTAGGTGAGGATGCCCCTTGTTTTCATTGATAGGCCAATAGCTTGAATCGTTCATTCACACCATGCTGGCTAGACTGGAGGGAAGCTAATTTGTGGGAGTTAGCCAGGAGCAAACACACATGAGATTCAGCTACATACAGGCGTGTCACGTCTTACACGAGGGTTCTGTTCCGCTGACCCCACGTCTAGCCAAAATCACAGATGTCAAACAATGAGTGTTTGACTATACACGATCCCCTCAGCAGGCTGCCGAGCCGGCCTTTTCCTGCCAGCCCCCTGCCGTGGGCGGGCTGGCGCCTACGGCCCCTGTCCCCGCCGTGGGCAGGTTGCTGGCTGTGGCCCCTGCAGCAGGCTGTCAGAGGCTTGGGGTTTTTTATGCGCATTTAACTTGCGCGATTTTGGCTCCCACTCAGATGCCTGGGGGGGGGTTGGGTTGGGTTTTTTTGGCCCACCGCATAAAGCCAAAATCGCGCGAGTTAAATGCACGCAAAATGCGACATGCCTGTAGCCAATAATCAGAACTCCAGACACAAAACCAACACCTGTATATAAATAGGATAATCATGTTCAGCAAACCGTAACTTTTCCATTGACACCTCCCATGACAGGTCTGTAGAAGATGCATCGTAATGATCCCCTCCTCCTGGCGCTGTGGCGAATACGGGGCACACAGTGGCACACGTGTTTGTGAAGCAGGGGCCCTGGGGCTGTTGGATGCTGCCCTAGGGCTGTTGGATGCTGCCCAGGCAGCTGGTTGGCAGTGCCAGCTCAGATGCCCCAGTGGAAATAGCCCAATGGAACCAGCCTGCCCCCTACCCTGAGCAGGTTGGGGTCTGTTCCTTGCCAAGGCCCTTTGACTTTTGCCCTTGGTCGCAAGGTGCCATTGGCTGGGGGCGCCATGGGCTCTCGCCACCCTGCGGTCAGGCCCCTTCCCCTCTCCTGGCTGGGTGCTGCCCCAGCAGCCCTTCCTCTGGGGTGCCCTCCCATGCTGGGGGCTGAGCAGCAAGACCAGCACCTCCCTTCCTGTTCTCCCATCCCCCTTCCCTGGTACTGAGCGTGGCTGTGCCAGGGCTCAGGCGGGATTCCCGCTCACCCCACAGATTGCCTTTGAAGTGACCAATGGCGTGTGGCCTGCTGGGGGGACCGTGGCCCTGGACGACATCACATACCGTGCTGGAGAGGGCTGTGATGGTGACAGTTTGGGCCACATGGAAGGTGAGGCTGATTCCAACCCAGCCAGCGGTCGGAGCAGCTGCGCCTCCAGCAATGCACTTCTGTGGAGCTCCCCCATTGCTCCCCCCATCTGAGAGACCCGTGGCCCAGCCCTCTTTGTACAGGGGGAGGCGCTGTAGAGAAATGAGTTGCCCAACTCCAATTAGAGGCGGAGCTGGGCATAGGACCCAGGAGTCCTGACTCCTTTGCCTTCAGCACAAAAACATCCCTTTCCCCTTCTGTTTGTACGCTGGCCCGCCTGGAGCTCTCGCCCTTTGCCTGCAGGCGTGGGCCGCTCTCTCCTGCTGCGGCCTGCCCCCTTCCAGGCCCCTCTCGGTAAGGCCGTGTGGGGAGAGAAGGTGCTGGGGACTGGAGGAGGAGAGGGAACACTCTGCCAGTGCTGGTAGGGACCCAGCAGGGGAACTGGGACTCCCTGGGCAGGCAGGGCCAGGGAGAGGGACCTGTGCAGCTCTCGCGGGGGAACTGGGAAAACAAGGCCAGCAGCCAGGGAGAACGGGAAGTGCTGCCTGCTCAGGAGGTAGGGGAGGGCCCCCGGCTGGAACTAGTCCCTGCTCTCCAATGCGGGCCCCTCAGGAGGATGCTGTTGGGGGCAAGGACACAGCTGGGGGACGTGAGGGGTTAACGCACGCAGTGATCATTACTGCTGCCTTCGGCCATTCCTCTACCCTTGTGCTTCCCGGAGAGCTCGCTAGTCCGGCAGGGCTGGGGCTGTTAGTCGTGTGCTAGGCAGGGTTGGGAAATGAGTAGCATAGACCACATGTTGCAGATTGATCCCCTGAAGCCAAGAGCGAAGGCCTAGCTGAGACCTGAACTAACTCACCTCACTGGTGGTGATGGGGCAGGAGCCTGGCCTAGCAGTCATCTTCCATTGTGCTCAGTACTTGCTTCTGCTTGCAGATGGAAAACTTGCCAAAGGCTCTGTGGCAGCAATGGTGATTGGTATTCTCCTAGCCACCGTATTGCTGCTCCTAATAGCTGTAAGCACATGCTACTGGCTGAAGAGGAGAGCGTCAGCAGGCAGGAGACCTGAGGAGAGAGCCAGCAGCCAAGGCTTTGACAACATTGCTTTTCGAGATGTAAGGAACCGCAGCTCTGGGGAAGGAAGGTTCCGAGGGGCTTTGCTTATTTGTCCTGCTGCTTCTTTCAGAGCTTGAGAATCAGAGTCAAAAATAGGTGGAGGAAGTGTGGGGGTGGGAAAGGGAAGGAGAGAGTTTTCAAAACTTCCTACAGCCAGAGAAATCGGGACGGGCCTGACCCAGCCACGGGTGCTGTGCAGGGGAAGTAGTAGTTCAGTCCTCCCCAGCCCAGCCAGGACCAGCACCTGAGTTGGGCGCAGGATAGAAGACACCAGCCAGGTCTTCTCCAAGCCCACCCCTTCGCCCAGAATGATTTACCTATGTGCTGGCTGCTCTGGGTACCCAAAGCATAGTGCCAGGAGGGTTGTATGACCGCCCTGGAGGCTTCCTTCTGCTTCCGCATCAGGAATTCATTTTTCTGCGGGGAACTTAATAAATCTGCAGAGGACACATATTCTGTGCATGTGCAGTGGTGCAAGATTCCCACAGGAGTAAAGCTAGGTGGCTTATCAGTTTTGGCCCCATACAGCAATACAGCAGCCAAGGAACTTGCTGGAAGGTTGCACAAGACCCCTCCTTGCGTGCTAGCCGCACAGCAGCTATGAACTCCTCAAACCATCCTCTTTAGAGTAGGGCAGGTGGACACTGCAACCAGTGGTGCTGCTTGTTGTCCTTCACCCCACAGTATGAGGGGTGCTGACAGAGGATGGTTATTACATTTTTCTCCCCTCCTTAAGCTGGCTGGCAGGGAACAGTCATATACTTCATTAGATCAGGCCTAAGCTAATTACAACCAATTCCTGCTCACCTTTAATTCCAGGACAGGGTCACTATAACTCCACTACCTGCGGATGGCGAAGCAGAACCAGATGTGAATCTCTCGCACTAGGCAACTGCTTGTACTGTAGCGGCACATAAAGAATGAAACGTGTTCTGCAAGGCCTCCCGCTCCTCCAGCGACACTAGGCTCAACTTTCATTTCCAAGGCTACTCTTGAAACTGTTTTGTTCATTGACTTGAATGGAAGCTTTAACTGAGACAAACAAGGTCAGTTGGAGGGAGGAATACAAGCCCCTTTTTGAATGGATCCTGTGTAAGTGAACTTCCTGGAGCACGTTGGAGAGTCCAGCAGTGCTCTTATAGGCTTGCAGTTTCCCATATAGTACTGCCCTTTCCCTATAAGGATCTGTCCCCTTGATTTTATCTAAAATAAAATGAATTCTATAAAAGTCAGATTTCTGACCATGACTGTATAACTTAGTCTGAGTTTCAGTCCATTCCGCACCATTAACTATGGTCACAGATTTTATTTGCAGCACTGCCACCAACTACAAACACAGCTAAGTGGGTATGGTACTTTTTGTTCTCTATTTTTCCATGCAAGACTAAGTATTTAACAAGTGACTCGGGGTATTTGTTAAGGCATTTCATGACATCATCTGGATTAAAGCTATTTCTTTGTTCTTCCAAAGGCCTTCTCATAAAAATTGGTACTCCAACCTCCTCACTTTTCTGTAAAACCCATTCACCATACATCCACACTAGTGCTTGGTCTGAGCAGAAGGTACAGAAGTGTCTTATATACTCAAAGATCAGAATGTGTAGAATCTTGAATGTCTCTATTTGAACCCATAACTGAAGTGCTGCAACCTCTTGACCACTGTAGTGATACAGGAATCGAATTGCAAAATCCTTTGGGTTTCTCCAGCCAAGCAGCATCATCAGAAGACAGAAATTCTCTGAGAGCAGTACATCTAAAAAGCTTTCATGATTAGCCTCTGCATATAGCTGGAGCAAAGCTATAGCAATGTCTTCCTTGTAGCCCTTTGCAACTTCAGTGCTGCAGCCTTCATTCAAATAACTCATGAGGAATCATTTGCACTTAGTCATCTTCTCCTGATCCCCTTAGGCCAGCTGGTTTAAATCAGCATACTTGTAAAGATCATATGTATCAGATTGTATGAATGCAGAGGAAGTAGGCAAAAGAATGGGGTAGAGTGATTAGCTCCCAGACATCAAGTTGGCCATTTCTGAGGAATTCTTTTGCTTCTAGGAACTGAAGCTGTGCAAAGTGTATTGCTGTAAAATTCATTTGTATAGTACCTGAAATTTCTCTTTTAGAGTGTTCATAGAAGATCAGGGTTGGAAGTAACCTCAGGAGGTATCTAGTCGAACCCCCTGCTCAAACAGGACCAACACCAACTAAATCATCCCAGTCAGGGCTCTCTCAAGCTGGGCCTTAAAAACCTCTAAGGAAGGAGATTCCACCCCCTCCCTAGGGAACCCAGTCCAGTGCTTCACCACCCTCCTAGGGAAATAGTGTTTCCCAATATCCAACCTAGAATATCAGGGTTGGAAGGGACCTCAGGAGTCCAAGCTCTGCCATAGTTTGTTTCCCTCCATCAAAGGCATGCTGAGGAGAAATCAGGGAAAAGGGGCCATGTAACCAAAATGGTTGCAATGTATTAGTATTCAGAACAGGAGCTGAACTCCCCATGTGCACTGGGCTCCAGGGAGCAGCAGATTACAATGACCCCATTTCATTCAAAGTCCTGCTGAGGAACATGAAGGGAATTCCAAGCCCTCAGTTTTTCACACCACCAAACAAACAGCTTTAGAAGATTAGTTGGCACAAGCCCACTTTTCTGACTGTACAGGAATTATTCTTGTTCAGCCCATTTTCCCACCATCCACGGCTGTATTTGTGGACACTGAAGTACAGCATCATTTGAACTAATAGGAAGCCTGCAGTCTGAACCACAGCTAGCCAACTGGTTCTGCATCTGTACAAGTACAAGCATGTGTCGTGCAAGTCCAGCTTCTTCAGAACCATCCTTCTGACAACTTGGTTGAAGGAAAGCGTTCCATTTCAGCACTCATTTCAGGAGAGAAATGTGCAGATTTCATCAGTAAGTCTCTCTCTGGCAGTACTACACAGAGGTCATAAGATGCAGTACAGACCTTACCCAGGCCATTACACTCTAGCCTGAACTTTGGCAAACTCACAGTATTTGCCCCCATTTCGGTTTAAAGAAGTTTGTCCAGTTCTACTGGGAACGACTGGCTTGGTCCAAAGAATCAGAGGGGAGCCGTGTTAGTCTGGAATTGCAGAAGTGACAAAGAGTCCAGTGGCACCTTAAAGACTAACTAAAATTTTTTTTAGAGCATAAGCTTTCGTGGGCTAATACCCACTTCGTCGGATGCCCACGAAAGCTTATGCGCTAAAAAAATTTTAGTTAGTCTTTAAGGTGCCACAGGACTCTGTCATTGGTCCAAAGAGAGGGTGGTGCGGGGGAGCAGTACTTACGTTTGACCAGCTGGAAGTTTCCTGGTTTAGTCTAAGTCACTTTCTTTGTGATGACCTTGCCCTTTGAACCCACCTCCATTGCACCAGAGCCACACTCACCACCATGACTTGTTTCAGATGGTTAAAGGCTGCTGTCGCAGGCCCTACAGATGAACATCTCACTTCGCTACTCCTGGCAACATCTGATTCCTCCTGTGCTCTCTCGCACTTTAGAAGTTCACTGATGTCCTCAATGCTCTAGGCATTTCCATTGTGTGGAGTCCCACACGATAAACAGGTGCTGGGGAGGTGAGTCATCTCCAGCAGACAATCCCAAGAAATGATCACACCAGCCAACTGAAGGGTAACAAACTTTATTATACATCTCTTTAAAACAGGCTGGAAAGAACAAACGTCATTCCAATATAGTGCCCAAAACCCATCTCTTTTCAATATGGACTCTGACCAACCCCCACCTCTCCCAAACTATTACAACCCACGCTCCCTTAAAATTGCTTCAATTAAATTATCCTACTTCAGATCACCCCAACTGTCTTAGCAATAGCTAGTTCTGAACACCAAGACACACTTTTCTGGCAAAATTATATGCAATATTTATTGGGTTTAGTATCTTAATCTCCAGAAAGGAGAAAGGAAAAAACAAAAATCAAGAAAATCACTTCTTAAGTTTGCCATTTTACAGCAGGTAGAAATTCTGCAGCTCCCCGTCCCCCCAAAGCAAGTCTGAAACCCTCTTGTTCTGCTTGGCAATATGAAGAGAGATTCTGGTGGTGAAAGAGCACCAGCCAGACGAGATCAGTCTGAACAAACTGATTTCGAGGCTTTGTTTTCATTTCCCTTTCGGGCCAGCCTCAAGGGGTTTTCCAATATCCCTTCCACGTAGCTTAAGGCCTGGAATGACACACAAAGGAGACAATTTTCAGCAGATTGACTTGAGTCCTCCCTACATACTCATCACCCTGAATCCTCAAACCACCCCACAAATGAAGTCAGGTGTTTGGAGTGAGGGATGGCGGGAAGAGAGAAGTCACTCACTACAAGACAGAACAAGTACACTAGAGGGAGATTTATTTAAGGAAAAAAAAATTCAGGCTTTATACATAACTGAAAAGAAATTGAAACAGGTAACTGGAAAAACAACCTTGCTCAGGTAACTTACAGGACATTAGCTGAGTCATCGCCCAAAGAATACTACATGGGGGGGGGAGGGGAGGAATCACTAGTCCAAGAAGCACCACTCTGCTGACTAAGCATCAGTGCAAAAGCCATTTCAGATGGTTTTAGCAGCAGATATCTTAGTACACTACAAATATCTAGAAATCAAGGCTTTGTATAATGAGAACGCTGGGTGCTCGTCCCGCTCCAATAACCCTCGTCTACTTGCAGAACAGATGACTTTGGATTTACATAAGGCTTTCAGGTGTCTGTCTAATCGTGCCATTCTTTTGGATGGCATAGAGCAGGGTATCCTCAAACCGGGGGGGTCATGACCACCCTGGGGGTTGCCGAGCGCTCCCAGAGGGGTCACGAGATACCAGTGCCGCTTAAAAGCCGCCGAATTAATTACTTTCACATTCGGCGGCTTTTCGGCGGACGTGCCGAGCTATTTCGGGAGCGCTCGGCATGTCTGCCAAAAACAGCCGCCGAATGCAGACGTAATTCATTCGGCGGCTTTTCGGTGGACATACACAGGGGCCACCGCGGCAGCTGCCAATTGAAAAAGGGGTCACAGTTCTCAGAAGTTTGAGAACCGCTGGCATAGAGCAAGTCCCAGACACTGAACCAATGTGAATTTTCAATCCCTGCAGAGGGCTGAAAGCGTCTGAACCAACAGAAACAATCTTAACATTAGGATGCAACGTGACGCCCCACAGGTCAATGGTCTCCAACCTTTCTACACCCAAGATCACGCGTTTTGAATTTGAGGGCAACCCAGGATCTACCCCATCCCTTCCCCAAAACCCCACTCCCTCCACCCCCCCAATCCATCTCTCACACTCCCCCACCCTCATTCACTTTGACTGGGCTGCGGGAGGGGTTTGAGAGGGACTGGCGGGGGCTCTGAGCTGAGGCAGGAGGTTGGAGTGTAGGAGGGGACGAGCGGTGCAAGCTTTGGGGGCGGGGGGGGGTCAGGGCAGGGGCTAGGGTGCAGGAAAGGGTACAGGGTAGTGGCTCTGGGAGGGGTGCCAGGGCTGGGCCTTGGGGTGCAGGAGGAGATTAGAGTGCTGGCTCCAGGAGGGGGCTCAGGGCTTGGTGTGGCCTCCCACCAAACAGCACTTACCTCCAGCAGCTCCCAGTTGGTGGTGTAGCATGGCTATTGCTAAGGTAGGCGCCCTGCCTACCCTAGCCCCCGGAAGGGGCCAACACACCCCTGTGGCGGGATGGGGTGGGGGGGCACGTGGATCCGCGCACTGCCCCTCTCTGCAAGCACGGCCCCCGCAGCTGCCATTGGCCACAACTCCCCGTTCCTGGCCAATGGGAGCTGTGGGGACAGTGCTCGCAGGCAGGAGCGGCGCATGGAGGGAGACCCCCGCCCCAGGGCCATACTGGCTGCTTCCGGGAACGGTGTGGAGTCCTAGCAGCAGCCCTGCCTCACCACTAGCAATCGCGATCAACGAGAGATCCTTTAGGATCGACCAGTCGATCACCACTGCCATAAGTGAACCCAGGAACAGCACCGACATCAACCCCACCAGTATCCTACTGGCGGAGCAACACAGGCTGTTTCCCTAGAGAACACTAGGTGCAAATGGAAATTAAATGTCGAAGTTCATCAACAACAGCAGCAGCAACACCCCCCACCCTACCGAAGCAGTTCGCTAGCTACTGCGCAGGACACTCACCGATGGCTCTTTCGATCTTGCCCAGAACCTGGTTGTTGGGAATTGCTCTTCCACATTCGTAGTCAGCAATCACTTGTGGTTTTTCATTGATTTTCTACGAAGAAGATGTGCTTTGAACACATCAGTTGAACAAACAGTGAACATTCAGAAACACAAACCCAAGACATCCCATATTACACGAGTGGCCGCATCTTCTCAAAAGTACACCAGGCGTGCAAGAGTGAATTCTGCCTATCATCACTGATTTCTCCTGTCTGGGTGCTACCATGCCGATAACAGTGGTATTGTAAAAAGGTCTGCCTCGCTCTCAAGCGATCGGATAGCGGAGAGTGTCCGCAAGCTACAGCAGTCCAGCAGCATGGCAGATCCTTCTGTTTGAAAGCTCAGATACAGATCGGTTTTCAACACCTTACGTCAGGAATTACTATGCCATGGCTACGCTGGGTAGAGAGGAAGCCATTTTAACTCCAGCTCACCGGTTCCGGACAGAGGTCCCTGGTTCACCACCTGAGCTCTAGTGAACCAGTACGCCAAAAAGTTTTGAGGTGTTATATTAACCCTTAATGCCACCTCACCATCTACCGGTCAGGAGGCTAACTTAACATCATTTACAACCAGCTCCCTCACACACACAGAGCCTGGCTGAGGAAAAGCGGAGGTAGAGACCAAACAATACTGATAAGCACTTACCGTGGCCAAATCCTTTTGTGTCAAGCCCTTGCTCTGTCGGCCCTGCTGGATTACTTTGCCCACCTCAAGGGGGACTCTGTCATGGTGCAGCTCCTCTGTCTCCCGATCCAGCTTAGCTGTGTTCTTAGTGATAGAATGCTGCTTGTTTTGGCCTGCTGCCCCTAGCATTTAAAACAAAATCAAGAAGAGACAGGTGTCAAAACTGTACTAGGATGAACAAGCACTTTGATGAAAGTCAGTCAGTCAATTTCCCCAGGCTCTGCAGAGTTTTCAGCATTCATCACTGTACCCATTCACGTCACCATTAACTTTAGCCAGGTCCTGTGCACTCCACTGATGAAGTAGTTACCCTAGAATCACTCTTCAGAACCTAAGCTTTCAGTTAAAATTCAGCATTGATGATGGCAAAGAAAACCTTCCACACAAAACTTAAGTGTAACTGAGGCAACAGGTTGCCTACAGCCAATCTTAACTGGCTCAACTCTGAAAGCTAATGACAACAATCTAAACTACGCTGCTGGCCATTTTACCAGAAACCCTGTTAATGTTTTATCCTGCAACCCCTACCCCAACTGCCAAACGCTCAAAGATCTTCTACCACTCCCACCACAACTTTTTGATGGAATTGTACATTGCAGTCTGAGGTGCATTGAAAACTGTATATTTAGGGCCAGAATAAAATGTAATGCACTACCAAAACACAGACTACTGGATTATTGGTTTTCATATCTCAGTTTAAAATATTAAACTGACTTTGAACTGTTACAGAACTTCCAGTCTACCACATAATTTAAGTTTCGTTCACTTGGGAGTATGAAGGGCCTTATTTTTGTCTTAAAAGGTGTTACTCAATAAAATGTACATAGAACAAGAAAAGTTAAAGTATGCTCATTGGAAGGAAGGTAGCTAAGTACCCAAATACTCAATTCATATTATTTGAATGTACATGTATGAAATATCACACTGCATAATCAAGCAACAAAGCTAAGTCCATCCAAACCTCAACCGATACACCTGAAAGTTCTATGCCCACACTAGATTACAAATATTTCCAGTTTTGACTTTCTGTAGAACTAATTTTCATTTGTGGTCAAGGATTTCAGCAATTTCTAGTTTTGTCAGATGGATCGTTAAGGCTGTTTTTCAAACAGGCAGAATTACCTCCCTCTTTTGCATGCATTTGCCAACCAAATGGTGTATGATGTATAAGGGTATTCCAAACATTGCTACCTTTCCCTCAACAATGCACTTTACTCGTCAAAATAACGCTCTAATGCATTTCAAACCAACATTCCTTGATTTACAGTTTAATTTCAAAGTGACCTGCAAAGAATATAACTGAGCTTATATCCTCTCTCTTATGATGTACAGACTCATAAATTTTAAGGTCAGAAGGGACCATCATGATCGTCTAGTCCATGGGTTCTCAACCTCTTTTGTCTGAGACTCCCCACTCACCCACCCAACATATACAAAAAGCCACAGCCCACCTGTGGCACAACTGTTTCTCTGCATATCCAATAGATTAAAAACCAGGTCCGGTGTTAGGGGACACCAAGCAGGTCAGCTGCTCAGGGCCCCATACAGCACTTTAAATTGCTCAGATTTCAGCTTTAGCCCTGGGCAGTAAGGCTCGGGCTTCGGGTTCAGCCCTGGGCCCCAGAGAATTTAATGCTGGCCCTGCTCTTTGCTTTATTTTGGTGGCCCCCTGAAACCTGCTCATGACTCCCCAGGGAGCCCTGGACGAGAACCACTGATCTAGTCTGAGCTCCTGCAGCCTGAACTCCTGAAATAGACCCCTAATCTCTGGCTGAGTTACTGAAATCCTCAAATCATGGTTTAAAGACTTCAAGTGACACCATTTACACTAGTTTAAACCTGCAGGCAACCCATGCCACATGCTGCAGAGGAAGGCAAAAAACCCCCAGCATTTCTGCCAATCTGACCCCGGGGGGAAAGTCCAGCCCCAAATATGGTGATCATTTAGACCCTGAGCATGTGGGTAAGACCCACCAAGCAGATACTACAGAATTTTTTTTCCCGGGTAACTCAGGGCCCTCTCCCTCTAGCGTCTCATTTCTGGATGTTGGGGTTTTATTCTACTGGCAGTCATCGATGGACCATATGTCACTGTACAAAGGCCCATCAGACCATCCCCCCTATAAACTTATTGAGCTCAGTCTTGAAACCAGTTAGGTTTCTTGGTCCTACTGTTCCCGAACTTCACTTCTCTGATGGTTCATCTAATTTCAAGGCTAACCTTATTCATGGCCAGTTTATATCCATTTGTTGTTGTGTCTCCACTGGTGCTTAACTTAAATAAGCCTTCCCCTCCCTGGTATTTACCATTCTGGTGTATGTATACCCTTTGGTTAGGCTAAACAAGTCAAGCTCTTTGAGTCTCCTCTCAAAGTAGATTTTCTATTCCTCGGATCATCCTAGTAGCCCTTCTCTGTACCTGTTCCATGTTTTAAAAAAAGATGGATTCAAACTGGAAGACCAGAATAGCACACTGCTTCAGATGAGGGCTCAGTAGTGCTACTGATGATACTAATACGGTACTAACACTTCCCTGTCTCTACTGGAAATACCTCACTCAATACATCTTAGGACAGCATTAAGCTTTTTCACAACTGCCATTACATTAGCAGCTCATAGTCCTCCTTTGATCAGCCAGTACTCCCAGATCTTTCTCCTGCTCTGTCACTTACAACTGATAAGTTCTCAGCTGATAGCAAAAATTCTTCGTTAGTCCCTAAGTGCATGACCTTACACTATTACATTTCATCCTATTTCTATTACTCCAGTTTACAAGATGATCTAGATCAGTGGTCTTCAAAGCGGGGTGCGCGAGATCCCACTGCCGATCCCGCCGCCGATCCCGCCCGGGAGACTGCTGAACTCCCGGGTGGTCTATTTTTGTCCTGCCAAAATGCTACTGCGGAAAGCAGAAGCTTCCGCTTTCTGCAGCGGCTTTTCAGCGGACATACCCCCCGGGGCCGCGTGAGTTTTTCCTCCGTGAAAAGGGGCTGCGGAGGAAAAACTTTGAAGACCGCTGATCTAGATCTTCACATGTGACAGTCTGGTCCTCCTCCAGACTGGCAATAGCTCCCAACTTTGTGCCCTCTGACAGTGTTATTAGCGTATTCCCACTTCTTGTGCCAAGACATGAGACTGAAAGGTTTTGTTTTATTTTTTTTAAAGGGATCAGTCAACTCCCACTTCCCCTGGTTTTACTGAAGGTCTCAGAGGATGTACTTACTATTCATTCTCTCGGAATAATCCCAAGAGGTAAGGGTGTTGACTAACAAAAACATTCCCTCCCTAAAATGTTAACCACTAAAGATAATTCAGCATTAGCAACAAACAAACATAAAAATCCACAAAGTTTTAAACAGCCTGAATAAAAATCCCTTCCCCTCCAAGATTTCAGTCTTTTGTTGGTCGCCAGTTCATTAGATTTCCAGTTATCACAGACTCTCTCAAGCTGTAACAGACCTAAATTTCTAACACCGCACACAGAAAAACTTTGAAAAGCAAGAGCAGCGCAGTGTTTTTGCCTCTCTACCTCATTATTAGTGATAACCAAAAACCTTACAGCTAAGAGTTTTTTCTGTTTCCTCGTTTATTTAGAAGGGACAAGGTGGAACCTTGAGCCAGGTGCAGTGTCGGGGGGCCATAGTCACCTCAAAACTTGCCTTAGCGTGCCCCCCCCCCCCCGTAATCACTCCTCCCAGCACAAAGGTCAAATGGCCTGAAGCTGAGTCAGGGCTAGAGCTGTCTGCTCCCCAATGCAGGGGCCTCCTGGCAGCAAGGGGCTGGATGCAGTGTGCCCCTAGGGCTGCTGTCTGCGCAGCCACAGTCCCGTCAGCCAGTAGCAGAGCAGGGATGGGACGAGCTGGCATCTGGGCTCAGTGAGAGGGGTGGCGGGAGTCTCTCTGGGCAGGGAGCTGGAGGGGAGGGGAGTGATTGGGGCTGTCTTGACACTCCATACTTCATGGCCCTTGTCCAGCACAGGACCTGTCACTTTTCCCAGGGATGGCGAGTAGCAGTATATGTTAATCATCAATATTATTTTAAATTTGTATTGCCAGATAAAGTTTCATTCTCAGTAGAGATATTGACGTTTTAACAGGTCTCACGGTGATTATTCAGGATTCTTTTGCTTAATACATGTTTGAGTGGGTGTGTTTTGTTAAAAGAAAGACTTGAATCATAAAGCTAAGAAAGAATTCATGTGTACGAACTGTTTTCTTTCAAACTGACACTAATATTAAATAAGTCACAAAAGGTTTGAAAGTTTAATATGATTTTATATATGCCTACAATAATTTTATTTGACAAAAGCAAAATTAATACTCTGTAAAACTCAAAAATTCAAAACAAGTTTTCTGAAAGTGTTTTAATGCAAGTATTTACATCTATTTGACATTTTATCCATGTACTTTCTCAAAGTCTCAGATGTAATTTATTACATCTTTCTTGGAGCCTATTTTTAGGTTATATAGGGGGGTTGATTTCATTTAACGATACAAGCAGTACATGCTGGGTATATTACTAATGCACGGCATTGGATGCGTTTGTTGAACAGGGGCACTTGCACTGTGAAAAATGTTTCTCTCGAGTCCAGGCTTTGACTATACCTTGCCCAAGAAATTTGGACCTTGACAAAAAATAACTGACTACCCCTGGATCCCTTTCTTTATTTCCACTTAAATTCATATTTGCTTTCAAGTCTGATGTTGACATATCGCTAACTTTATTAGAAGAGACTACTTTAATGAGCTAGAAATGTGTTTTATCCTTTTCCGGATTACATTATTACAATCAACATCTAGAAAGGAAATGCACAAATTTAAAAATCAACATTCACCACTCTCAACTTCTTTCCACTCTTTTCTTAAACTTTCCCTATTATCCTTAACTACTGAAACATATTATGTATTTTCAGAGCCTGACCTGAGACCTCTGCAAAACAAAGACTGAATGACTGTTGAGTTAAGAAGTCTTAAATAAATAATAGTCTTAAATAAAGTCTTATTTTCTTTAAGTTTTTTAGGGGAAAATCCACAAAGTATAGACAGAATAGTACCATTACACTGTATTATGTAAATACATGTTTACACTTCTTTAAAAGTAGGAGTCTTGTGTAAATGTTTAAGAACTTAAATACTCAGGTTGTCAACATGGACTGCAAGAGTTCCAACATCTGTAATGATTTAATTCATAATTAAAAACTAGTGCAATAGCTATTTTTAGACATCTCATTTCTTGTATTTTGAAAGAGTGAATTTACAAAAATATGTATTTTAGCTCCATGTATAACAGTGTTGCTATGGTTAAAGACTCTGTAACAGTTCTATTTTGTATACAGAAGCCACTAGGATCTTATCCTTTAGGTATTAGCTCCAGGTTGGATTTTTGGATTAAAGAATTTTGTCCCAAATTATATTTCTGGTAGTTTCCCAAAAAAGACTGTTTTTAGAGTTTTCTAAATGCAAAATGCAGAAATTCATTTATGTAAAAAGCAAATATTTTAAAAAAAGATACAGAGCCCAAGTTTCATTTCCACCGGGTCCTTTTTACATAATTCAGTAAGCATAAAGGGGCCTTGATTTAGGAGTAAATGATGTTTATACCCACTGTAAGGGCCCACTTTACACAGTCAGAGCAGCATAAAAGCACAGGTGCCAACTCCGTGGGTGCTCCAGGGCACCCATGAAAAAAAAATATTCCCGCTGATCAGCAGCTCCCCCTCTCTCCCAGCGCCTCCCACCCACTACCAATCAGCTGTTTGGCAGCTGGTGGGATTAAAGTGAATCACTCAGGACGTAATCACCTCCAGAGAGGTAGACCCCCAGGGAGGTTGGCATATAATGGTTCAAACTGGGTTTTCCAGAGACCAACAAACAATGAAAATATTTTTGGCATTAAAAAAGCTGAGATTAAACTGACGCAGGGGTCTTCTAATTCAGAAAATGGCCACGACCTTCTGTCTAAGAGAGCGGAGGGGGGAGAACCCTTGCACAAAGATTGTAAAAACTGGCTTATTAGGACCACTTGAATGGGTGACCTTTGGTAAGCTTTTACCATGCACATGGGAATTTTTATTTGTTTAATATGTTCCCTCCGGAATGCTTTCACCCTACTATTAAATGCAATTTGCTTTATAACCAATATAGCCTTTCTCCAAGGGTTGTAACAGTGTAAACAGTGCTGGGGAAATCACAGAGGTACTGCAAAAAGCCTAAATCCCCAGTCTGGAGGATGAGAGATCAAGGTCCCTGCCTGAGAGCCTGAAATCTGAAGTGGGGACCCTTGAGGAAGACTAGGGTATGCGTGCACCGTTAACTCTAAAACCGTGACAGGGGTTACTATGAAGTTAAAGGAAAACATGAAGCTGGCCTTCCCTACCCACTCCCCAGAAAGAAATACCTACATTTCTTGGAGGTCTCTACATCTTCTCCTCTTCTCTGAGCTGCTAAGATTGCCTAGAAATAAGAAATTTAACTTTATCAAGATTAGTTCCATCAACATAAGGCACAGACCTCTATTTAAACACTTAAATAAAGAAGGATTTATCATCCACAAACCACCAAGCTGCTAGCAAAAAAAGAATCCTCCCTGAGCATGTATCCAGGCAACTGCAATAACTCTGCTACCACAGGACAGGGACGGAAGCCTGCTTTAGCAGTTGGAGAGAAGATTTATTAGTTCTGAGAAGTATATTGGAATAACTTTCCATATTAAGAGACATTTTGGATGTCCTGGAGAAAAAAAAAAAAGTTATGTGGATTTTAATCTTCCTTCACCCAATTTGAGAAAGAAACAAACATCACTCTGCTTTCTCAATAATAGGGACAATAATGTAAAAATGGGCTAGGATAATGTCTAGAGGTGTGTCTAGACTTCAATTTAAGCCCAGGGTTTGAACTCATGCTCAAACCTACACATAAATTGTGCAAACCCAGGGAAGGGGTACCATTTCAGATAGTGGCGGGGAGGAGACAGCAACTTCACCCATGACTCAAGGGGCTACTTAGGCACCTGATAACCAAGTTTTCTGCAGATAATTTAGGCCCTGGTCTACAATACAAAGTTAAGTCGACTTAAACCATGTTAGGTCAATTGAATAACATGTGTATATACTACTGAGTCCCCTTCTGCCAATCTAAAGGGCCTGTAAAGTCAACTTCTGTACTACACCTCCATGAGAGGCATAGCACTTGATTTGACATGGGGACAGTGTACACACTTCGTTGTGTAACTGAATGAATTGGCCTCCAAGAGGTGTCCCACAGTGCTCTATTGTGACTGCTCTAGAGAGCATTTTCAACCCCACTACACATCAACCAGGTACACAGGAAACAGTCACCCCTCTGTTAAAGCCCTGGGAACTTTTGAATTTTCATTTCCTGTTCGATCAGCATGGAGAGCTCATCAGCACAGCTGACCATGGAGGTGCAAGGCCGCAAATGCGCTCCAGCATGGACTACACAGGAGGTGCTGGATCGTACTGCTGTGTCGGGAGAAGAGTCTGCGCAGGCAGAGCTCCGATCCAGCAGAAGCAGCGCTGACATCTTTGCCAAAATCGCTACATCAGGGACACGCAGCAGTTCCACATGAAAATAAAGGAGCTTCAGCAGGCGAACCAGAAGAGAAGGGAGGCGAAGAGTCGCCCTGGTTCTGAGCCAGACAGGCCACTTCCATGAGGAACTGCATGTGATTCTTGATGGTGAACCCACCACTACCCGAAAATGCTCTATGGATACTGCCTGGGACCCCTGGGTGACTTTGAGCAACAACGAGGACAGAGGAGAAGAATGTGAGGCAGGCAAACAGAGGATCCATTCTCCCCGACAGCCAAGAACCGTTTTTAAACTCCAGAGCCCATCTCCTCACAGGACCAATTGCCGGCAGTGGTTGTGATTACATTGTGGCTTGCAGGGAAGTGTATTGAGGGGTGTTCCTTTTATAAAAGAATTAACCTTGCCCCAGAAACAATGTATGCACTGTCAATGCTACCCTTGTGCTTCATATCCTTCACCGCTGAAACCTCGTCCATCGGTGCATCCTCCACGGCGGGACAGAGACTTTCCCAGATTAGAAGGCGGAAAGAGACGACTCAGGAGGACGTCGTCAATATATTAATGTACAACTCCGAGAGTGACAAGATGGGAGCTCAGTGCCTGGAGGATTACACTGTCCAAAAACCTTCCGTGGACTGCAAGGGCAGGAGAGCATGCCAGGAACAAAAGTATGCGCGGAGGAAGAGATGCTGTGGATTGTGAAGGAGCAAACAGACAGGTTGATGCGTTTAGTTGAGGTTCAAGAAAGGCAGCTGGATGCTAGAGTCCCTCTGCAGCCAGTACTGAACCTACTGCCATCGTCACCCAGTTCTACATCCTCCTCCCCGAACCATCCTATGAGGAAGGGTGGGGGGAGGTATCCCTTGCACTCAATACCAGGGGAGGGTACAAGGATCAGAAGGCGCTCATTCCAGCACCTCTGATTGTTAGTGCAGTGCATCTGCAAGCAAGTTTTCCTTGTTTCTCCCTGCACAGTGTTATCTAACTTTTCTTTGCTGTCTCAGTGTGTTTGTGACCATAATAAAAAACTTAACGGATTGAGGAGAAAAGGCTCCTTATTCATTCAGCACACTGTGGTTAGTTGGGGTGGAGTTTACTGGGGGGGGGAATGCAATGAAGGGGACAGCTGGTAAGGAACAAGACACATACATGTTCTGTCTATAGCCCCATCGCAGTTAGGGAATCGCATAGGGGCAAAACCATCCACTATGCCCTGCACATTGCCCAGAGTCACAACCCTTCGCAGCAGAAGTCTATTGAATGCCCTGGAAACTTGGATCACAGCAGACCTCACAGTAGATGTACCCACTCTGAACTGATTCCCCACTGACTAGTAGCAATCTGGTATTGCAAGGTTCCAGAGAACTATCGCCACTCACTTCTCCACTGTCAGAGCAGCTCTCATTTTCTGGTTGCTGCGCTTTTGGGTTGGGGAAAGCTCCTCACGCTGTTCCACGGAAGTGGCCTTATGCATTTGAAAATTCTGCAGCCACTGCTCATCAACCCACAGCTGTATAACTATGCAGTCCCACCAGTCAGTGCTTGTCTCCAGGGCACAGAAGCTGCATTTCACCGTGTCAAGGTGACCCGTGACTGTCACCAACATCTGCGAATTGCTCTGGTCCATGGCTTCCAGCAGGGCTGCTTGTGTGGCATCACACTGTTCCGTGCAGCAGCACCTCCTTCAGTGAGTATATACCGCAGGATAAGACAGGAGGTGTTTGTAACGCTCACAAGACTGTATAGCTGATCGGCGTCCATGCTGCTGCACCATGGCGTCTGCGCAGGTAAACCAGGCTTAGGAAAAAAAGGCACAAAAATGGCTTGGTTTCTTTGTTGCTGATTTCAGGGAAGGAGGTGCATCATGGGAGGCTAATGCCATGTTATATAACCAGCCTCACAAATGTTTTGATCTCATGAGGCATTGTAAGCCCAACCCAAAATTCCACTCTGCTCCATGCACTGATAGCTACCCATAGTGCAGCACTCTGTGCGTTGGCGCAAGCCCTGCTAGTGAGTATGCACTCTGCAAATACAATGAGGATAGTGGGGACATACAAGATTCACTTATTTTAAATCAGGAGGATCAATGTAGATTTACATAAAATCAACTTAGCTTTGTAGTGTAGATATGCCCTTAGAAATTAGCTGATACAGTACTCCTAATTACTATATTAAGAAAAAAATATACAAACCCCAATTAAAGCTCTATTAAGTGTATATGTAAATTTAGAACTATCAGGAGATAATACAAGATCTTCCCAATCCCAAGCCTTGAGATATCTTGTAAAGCTTTAAAATTGATATCAGAAACACACATTTGATATTTTATACACTATCTTTAGCAGAGACAGAGAAAGGAAGCATATTTTATTTAACAGACATTCTGTTACTGCCACTATCTACTCTTTTAGTCAATTGTTTTCACACCTCTAGAAACTTATTTAATTTTAACATGTGATTATGTTTTTTCTTTTAAGAATGGGAATTTTTTCTAATTATTTTGGCATTTAAATTTACTGATCACAATCATGTATGTGACTCACTAACATTTGACTCCATCATTACTATTGGCATCAGACTTGGAACTGCTTTTATTTTCATATATGAATTTTAAGTTATTTTACAGCAGATCTAGGGACCCAGACTCCGACCCAGAGTCCCACGATCCCCTGGGAGAAGGTTTGGAGCCTGTTTCGAGCCAGGACCTAGGGTTTAATCTCTATTGCTATGAACGATAGCTGTAGTTCTACTGGACTTGTCTTTGAGGAGTCTGCTGAAAGTATTCCACGATCCCATGGGCTGATTTTCTTTGTCCTCTGGACAGTCAGGTTTGGTGGACAGTCAAGTTTTCCTACACTGCCCCACAAAGGGCTAGAGTGGCCGCATTTTGGGAAGGCACTAGGCAGTCTAGGACATGGGTGGTTGGACTCAGGCCTGCATAATTCAGCACAGATGCTAAAGCCCCAAGCTGAGACCCAGGGTTCAACAATTCCAAACCTGGGGTTGCAAGTGAGCGTAGATGCTCAAGCCCTAAATTACCAAACCCAGGTTCTGCTAATTTGAGTTCTATTAAACTTGGGCTTACACTGTACTGCTGCTGCATACATCTGAAGACACATGGTTAAGGATACAATCCTGTTATGCAAGTCACAGATACCGTGACTTTCCAGGACCTTCATGACTTCTTCTGGGGCAGGGCTGGCAGCCCGCCCCAGGATCCCCAGAACAGCTAGCCTGCAGTCTGCCCAGGGGCCCTGCATCAGAGCAGAAGTCCCCAACCCTCTGGAGCAGTAGCCAGGGTGCGGTCAGCTCTCCTAGGGCTGAAGTAGCAGCAGTCAGCCCCTGCCAGATGAGCACTGGTGGGACTGGAGCAGCTGCAAGCCCTGGCAGCACTGTTTATTCCTCCTTTTGCCCCCCTGTCCACCCCCGGGTATTTTTAGTGAGAGTCAGGGACAGGTCACTGGATTCCATGAATTTCTGTTTATTGTCCGTGATCTGGATACCTGTGACAGGATCTTAACCTTTACACACAGTGTAATCTCAATCACTCCGCTGTTTTGTTAACGCCGTCATTTGTTAAGTATTGTCTAGTTAAAGAGTAACTGTCTACAAACTTGCCAGGAAAAAAATTCTGTTTCAAGTCATACACAGAAACGCTCTTTTATGACTTCCAAGGGTTGGATAAGAGATTGTCTCCATACCTAGCTGCTTATTCACTTGCTCTCCTAAAATAATTAGACTATAGATGAAGAGTCCTATGGCACCTTCAACACCAACATTTATTTGAGCATAAGCTTTCATGGGTAAAAAACCCACTTCTTCAGATGCATAGACATGCATAAATCTGTTAGTCTTTAAGGTGCCACAGGACTCTTCATTGTTCTTCATTGTCAGATGCATCCGATGAAGTGGGTATGAGCCCACGAAAGCTTATGCTTCAATACTTTTGTCAGTCTTTAAGGTGCCACAGGACTCTGTCGCTTCTTCATTGTTTTTGTGGATACAGACTAACACAGCTACCCCCTGATACTTAGGCTATAAATGGTTATTTCTGAAGTAGCAAATAAACAAAATGCAGCACTAACCATTAGTATTATTAACACAAACTCAAACTAAGTACAGATTAGTGGAGATAAGTACCAAAACTACATACTCCTGGAACTTTTAGAGTTACCTGGGAATAAACAAATAATAGGCAAAGGTCACAGAACTTGGTATTCAGTTGCAGTACCATGAAGGGCAAAAGCATTAATGTGACAGATGATTATGAGACTGCTAGAAGATGGTTATCATACAGGTTGTGTGTACAACTGTACAGGGATAGACTTATCAGTTTGGAATGGTGTTCGTTTTTATTGCCACCCAACAGTAGTTGCACCACATAGCTACATGGCTTTGTTTTCAGGCAACGAACCCACACGTGAAATAAGTTAGGCAGTTTGTAGCTTCTTCTTCCCAAAGCTGTTGTCAAGTCACAAAAATCCTTAAAAGTGAAATAGATAATTAGAGAACTGCAGCATGGGATGTGTGTCAAAGGCTCCTGCCACTGGGGCTGCAGCAGGACATACACTCCAAGTAGTCTATACTTGTTTAAGCTCCTCCCCATTATGTTGCATCAGCCACCTCATTTGATGCACAGCAGTTTGGAAATATTCTTTTTAATATACAGTAAGTTAACTGTTACCCCCATTAGAGAAGACCTTTGAAATCCACTGAATGTCCAAACACAAGACAAGCCAATGCAACATTGGAAGAGCTTAAGAGAATCAATGCCAAATGCCCCTCTCAGCCTGGTTAGCAGGATCATATATTAAAAGATGAACTACATTATCTACAATTGTGTATTTCCAGCTGTACTCCTACTACAAGTAGCAATCCAAGGTGCAACATTATATCTTGCCAAGTCAGTGCTTTTCCTGGATAAGAGTGAAGCCTCAAAGTGCCAGTTCTGTCTTTTCAGCAAAAAACATAGAAAGCACCAAACTGTCACAAGAGAGAACAGCAGCAATTCATCACTATACAATAATCTAGGTAAATTAATCTTATTGCAAACACCAAGTTATTTGAAAAAAGCCTACCCTGCATGTGTCAGCAATGGAACAAACCAAGCTCGACAAAAATCCCTTTTCTATTTTACACTCTATCCAACTGCTGAATCAGAGCATTGAAATGATGCTGCATTCAGTACAGTTTATTAGAGCAGGGATTCTCAACCTTTTTCTTTCTGAACCCCCCCTCCCCTCCTTGCTGGGGGTAGCAAGCAGGCCAATTGACCAGGGCCCCACATCAGAGGGGGCCTCCCAAAGCTAAATTGCTCAAGCTTCAGCTTCAGTCCCAGGTGGCAAGGCTCAGGGCCCTGGATTTTAGCCCCATGCAATGGGCTTCAGCTTTCTGTTCTGGGCCCTGCTTGGTGGTCCCCCCGGAAACCTGCTCAAGGCCCTCCAGGGGGGCCAGCCCTCTGGTTGAGAGCCACTGTACTGGAGTTTGCCATTCAGTCCAGTTATGTCCTAAAGGTCCCACTAGCAGGAAAGATCCAGCCCAGGTTCTGGAGGTTGAGCAACGCACGTTCCCCGGGAAGACTGTTCGGTGCCCACGAGGGACCCCCACGTGCCTTCACCCCACAGGCCGGGCCAGATCTCGGCAGAGCAGGTGACTCACAACCCCCAGAGCCCGTCTTACAAACAGCCCCGCAGAGCGAGGGGAGAAGCTGTGGCCGCCGCAGCTCAGAAACACACGGCGGGTGCGGGAGAGCAGAGACCTGCCGCGGCTGGGTGACCGGGGTCCCGATTTCACAGGGACGGTCCCGATTTCGGGTCTTTTTCTCATATAAGCTCCTATTACCCCCGCCCCCACCCCCATATTTCACATTTGCTCCGGGGAGCCGGGCTCAGGGCGGGGGGGCCGGGGCGAGCCGCGGCTGCCGAGGGAGGGGCCGGGAGGGACCGGGGGGGGGCGCCCGGCGGGGGAGGGGGCGGGGGGGGGGGGCCCCGCGCGGGGGGGGGGGGGGGGGGGGGCGGGGAGCCGGAGCTGAGGGACCCGCTCGGAGCCCCCGGCCCGGTCTCCGGGCCCCCCTCACCTGCTTGGACTTGGCCTGGGCCGCGCTCGGCCCCTTCTTGCGCAGCACCGTGACCGTGTCCCAGTCGCTCTCCGCCATGACACCGACCGACTCCGCCCGCCGCGCCGCGCAGCCTTCTCCTGAGCCCCCGCCCCGCCGCTCATAGGGCGCCCAGCCTGTCACTCTTCCCGTGGGCTTGGAACGATTGGAAGAAAGAGCGGTCCCGAATCCCGGAACGGCTGTGCCTACGGTATGTGCGCTGATTGGTTTACGTACACGCCACTCTTCAAACACGTTACCTTATTGGGTAAGAATGACGTCTTGAAGAGGGTGGGACTTCGAGGTGACTTGCCTCAAGGGCCTTCGGCATGAACACGCGTCAGTGGGCGCTCTAGCGCCCCTGGTGGACGCGGCCGGGATGAACAGCGAAGGCCCCGGGCAGCCGCAGTTTGGGGCGTCCCGCTGGCAGCGAGGCTGGAGACTGGGCCGCGCTTGGAGGCTCAGCTGTTTGGTTGAGGGGGGTTTACCTGAGTAGCTGTACCAGCCTACAGCTCCCTTACACCAGTGCAAAGCACCATTGTACTCGTGCAAAGCACCACTACCAGTGATGCGGTTACAGTATTTGAACATTCAAAAGAGAGGACACTTCTCTTCTTCCTTGCCTTCCCACCTTCAGGGACCCCAAATTGCTTACCGAACGTGTCCATCCATCAGCCCCATGGACTCTCTCTCTCCTTTCCTCTCCTTGTGCCCTCTCCCTTCATAGGACACGGGCAAGCATGCTAAGTGTGCATCCCCGCAGGCTGGGCCTTGGGAGCCATGAAGAAGTAGGAGGGGATGATAATCATGCTGGGCAGTGGGAGCGAGAGTGGAATGGTGGCTGTCGGTGTTAACTCGGTCTCTCTTCATCTGGAGGGGCCGATGCAGATGGGATGGGAGAGGGACGCAGGGATGAGGGCCAGATTTCAGGCACCAATAAAGCTTTGTGTAGTGATGGATTATGCTTGGCTTTTGCAGCTGCTCTTGCAGAGGAATTGTCCAAGAGCTGGAGCCGAAGGAGAAACTGGCAGAAGTGGACCTGAGCTGCCTTCACGTCCTTCCAAGGAGACATGAACAGTCCTCAGCTTTCTGCCTCTTGTATAACTGGCTGTAAGTAAGCGGTCAGTGCTTGGAATTCCTCATCTGTACTTGCTGTAGTTATCTTTACAGGTCGTGTGCTTCCTCGTTAGGTACGGAGCTCGGTGAGAGTAGGGCTGCAACTCCTCACCAGAGAATGTTTTGAAGGCCAAAACGATAACATGGTTCAAAAAAGAACTAGGCAAATTCACAAAGAATAGCACCTTGTCCAGCTTTCCCTTTTTACAAAGCGCTGTGAGGGGAGCTGCCAGGAAGATAAAGTGGGGCACAACCCTCCGGTAATATCCCGCCATTCCAATGAAATCCTGGATCTGCTTCTTCATCTGGGGAGCGGCCAGTCCTTGACTGCCTCCACTTTGGCCGGTTCTGGCATCAGGTGGCCGCCCACCCCACACCTTGTGGCCCAGATACGACACTTCTGCCATCCCCACCTTGCCCTTTCCACCTTTATAGTCAGTCCTGCATCCTGGAGGTGACCCAACATCCTCTTCACCTGGGACACGTCTTCTTCTCAGGTCTGGCTAAAGACACAGACATCGTCAATATGCGCTAGAGCAGGGTTTCTCAAACCGGGGGTCGCGACCCCCCTGGGGGTCGCCGAGTGCTCCCAGGGGGGTCGCGCGCTCCCAGCGCTGCTTAAAAGCCACCGAATGAATTACTTCCGCATTTGGTAGCTTTTCGGCAGACATGCCGAGCTATTTCAGGAGCGCTCGGCATGTCCGCTGAAAATAGCCGCCGAATGCAGAAGTAATTCATTCGGCGGCTTTTCAGCGGAGATACAAAGGGTCTGCCGCGGCAGCCGCCGAATGAAAAAGGGGTCACGGTTCCCAAAAGTCTGAGAACCGCTGCGCTAGAGCAAAGTCCTCCATCCCCCTTAGCAACTGATTCATCAGGCGCTGGAAGGTGGCAGGTGCCCCCTTGAGGCCGAAAGGCAGGACCAGGAACTCAAAGAGCCCTATTGGGGTGGTGAAACCAGACTTCACCCTGGCCTCCAGGTCGAAGGACACCTGCCAGTAGCCTTTGGTAAGATCCATGGTAGTGAGGTACTGGGCACCCCCCAGCTTGTCTAGGATCTCATCTGTACTAGGCATGGGGTAGGCATCAGACATGCTGATGGCACTGAGCTTCCAATAGTCCACACAGAACCAAATCGCCCTGTCCTTTTTGGAGACCAGCACCACAGGCGAGACCCAGGGGCTGGAGGACGGCTGGATCACCCCTAAAGCCAGCATGTCCCCAACCTCTCTCTCCAGGTCCTGGGCTGTTTTTCTAGTGACCCTGAATGGGGAATACCTGATGAGAGGTTGGGTCCCGTCTCCACCCGGTGTACAGGCAGATTAGTGAGCTCAGGCCGGCTGGAGAACAGCTGCCAGTATGAATGCAGCACCTCTCTGATCTCTGCCTGCTGGGCAGAGGTTGGCTGGTCTGAGAGGGGAATTGACTCCAGCGAGGGGTCAGCCTCGGGGGAGTCCCACCAAGGAATCCTCTACCTTTTCCTCCCACTGCCCACACAGCCAGCACCAAGTTCTCCCTGTCCCAGTATGACTTCATGATGTTGACATGGTACACCTGGTGGCTTTAAGCCTGATTGGACTCCACCACTGATTCTCCATCGGGGGCATTGATGTAATGACTCCTGGGGGCCAAGGTAGGACAATGTCCTGCATGTATTCCTTCCTGCCCCCTCCCGCAAAGGATAATGACGGCTGGTAGCCAAATGGGGCAGTGTCCTGTAAAGCCCCTCACCCCCTAGAGCCACATGGAGCAGTGCCCTGTGTGTATTACCCAGTTCCAAACCCACATAGGGTCTGTGGGGGGAGGGGAGGGAATGATCTCTAGCATCCACATGGGTCAGTATCCTATGAATAGCACCCCAACTGCTTCAGTGACCCCCGCTGGCCAGGGCTATGTGTGTGTCTCCACTATTTGGGCAGTGATCCCTGGTGGCTAAGTGGGGCAGCACCCCCTGGTTATCCCCTCCCCCACATAATGGGGCAGTAACCCCTGGTTATCCTCCCCTCCACACAAACACACTGGGGCAGTGACCCCTGGTTA
>ML677396.1:1389686-1417039 GCA_007922305.1 Dermatemys mawii | reverse complement strand
CATCAGAGGATCCACACAGGGGAGAAACCCTATAAATGCTGTGAGTGTGGGAAAACCTTTGCTCGGCGCTCATGCCTTATTACACATCAGATGATCCACACAAGGGAGAAACCCTATGGATGCTGTGAGTGCGGGAAGACCTTCGCTCGGAGCTCACAGCTTATTACACATCAGAGGAGCCACACAGGAGAGAAACCCTAGAATGCTGTGAGTTCAGGAAATTCCTCCATCACAGCTCTTCTCTTACTTGTCACCAGAGAAGCTGTAAGGGAGATAATACCATGAAAATGTTGTCTTGGGCTCAGAAAAGATTGTTTTTTCCTTAATTCCTAAGTAGTGAACTTTAACGAGCATTTGTGGCTCCTTCAGATGAGTTGTCTGTTTTTCCTTTTTGCAGCTCACCCTTCCTTGGAGTGAAGCCCACAGTGTTTTTCATCAACTCCTTTGTCCTGTGTCATGGAAGTATACGTCTCTCCAAGAGGAATGTCCCTCAGTAAAGGTGGGGGAACCAGGAGTGACCTTTACTAGGTACATGGAGGTTAAAACTACCTGGGCTTTGACTCCACTAGTGTTTTCCATGGAGTTAGCTAGATTGAGTTAGCGATCCTGATATTAAAACAACTATTTTTTTTCCAGTAAAGAAAATAGTCCATATAGCTGCCAGGGTAACGTAGCAAATTTCCTCTCCACCTCCATTATTTTTCCTAGTCTAATCAAATTTGGAGCATCTCATTTAGACTTTTCCTCCCACTGCAAAGTGATTGTTAGTCACCAGGTTCCCCCACTAGGGACAGATTGGCTTATTCCCAGTTGTTCCCATGTTGCACTGGGTTATGCTGAATAGTAGTTGCATTTTGTACCATTTTTCTCTTAAGAACGTAAGAAAGGCTGTACTGAGTCAGACCAAAGGTCCATCCAGCCCAGTATCCTGTCTGCTGACAGTGGCCAGTGCCAGGTGCCCCAAAGGGAATGAACCAGACATGTAAGGATAAGTGACCTCTCTCCTGCCATCCATCTCCATCCTCTGATAAACAGAAGCTAGGGACACCATTCCTTGTCCATCTTGGCTAATAGCCATTAATGGACTTAACCTCCATGAATTTATCCAGTTCTCTTTTAAACCCTGTTATAGTCCTAGCCTTCACAACCTACTTAGGCATTGAGTTCCACAAGTTGACTGTGCACTGTGTGAAGAACTACCTTTTGTTTTTGTTTTAAACCTGCTGCCCATTAATTTCATTTGATAGCCCCTAGTTCTTATGGGAACAGGTAAATAATTTTTCCTTATTCACTTTCTCTACACCACTCATGATTTTATATACCTCTATCATATCCCCACTTAGTCTCCTCTTTTCCAAGCTGAAAAGTCCTAGTCTCTTTAATCTCTCCTCACATGGGTCCCATTCCAAACCCCTAATCATTTTAGTTGCCCTTCTCTGAATCTTTTCTAATGCCAGTATATCCTTTTTGAGATGAGGAGACCATATTTGTACCCAGTATTGAAGATATGGGCGCACCATGGATGTATATAAGGGCAATACGATATTTTCTGTCTTATTCTCTATCCCTTTTTAAGCGATTCCTAACATCCTGTTTGCTTTTTTGACTGCCGCTGCACACTGCATGAACGTCTTCAGAGAACTATCCACAATGATTCCAAGATCTCTTTCCTGATTAGTTGTAGCTAAATTAGCCCCCATCATATTGTATGGATAGTTGGGGTTATTTTTTCCAGTGTGCATTACTTTATATTTATCCATGTTAAATTTCATTTGCCATTTTGCTGCCCAATCCCTTAGTTTTGTGAGATCTTTTTGAAGTTCTTCACAGTCTGCTTTGGTCTTAACTATCTTGAGCAGTTTAGCATCATCTGCAAACTTTGCCACCTCACTGTTTACCCCTTTCTCCAAATCACTGATGAATAAGTTGAATAGGACTGGTCCTAGGACTGACCCTTGGGGAACACCACTAATTACCCCTCTCCATTCTGAAAATTTACCATTTATTCCTACCCTTTGTTACCTGTCTTTTAACCACTTCTCAGTCCATGAAAGGATCTTCCCTCTTACCCCATGAGAAGTTAATTTACATAAGAGCCTTTGGTGAGGGACCTTGTCAGAGGCTTTTTGGAAATCTAAGTACACTGCGTCCACTGGAGCCCCCTTGTCCACATGTTTGTTGACCCTTCAAAGAACTTTAATAGATTAGTAGACAGGTGGCCAGCCTGTGGCTCCACATGCGGCTCTTCAGAAGTTAATATGCGGTTCCTGTATAGGCCCCAACTCTGGGGCTGGAGCTACAGGCTCCAACTTTCCAGTGTGCCGAGGGGCGCTCACTGATCAACCCCTGACTCTGCCACTCCACTCCTTCCCCTGAACCTGCTACGCCCTCGCTCCTCTTCCTCCCCATCCAAGCCTCCTGCATGCCACAAAACAGATGATCAGGAGGTGTGGGGAGGCGCTCGTGGGCGGAGCAGCCGGTGGGTGGGAGATACTGGGAGCAGGTGGAAACTGATGCGGGGGCTGCGGACGTATTATTGTGTCTCTTTGAGAATGTTCATTGGTTCATTGAGAATGTTCATTCTCAGGCTCAGGTTGGCCACCCCTGGATTAGTAAGCCATGATTTCCCTTTACAGAAACCACGTTGACTTTTGCCCAACAATTTATGTCCTTCTAAGTGTCTGACTGTTTTATTCTTTACTATTGTTTCAACTGATTTGCCCGGTACGGACGTTAGACTTACCGGTGTGAAATTGCCGGGATCATCTCTAGAGCCCTTTTTAAATATTGGCGTTACACTAGCTATCTTCTCAATGTAAATAGAGAAGGAACAGGGATAGAGGGTGTGATGAAGTGGGGACTTTCCCTTGTTATGTTGTATGTCAATCTTACTGTTGAGCCTATGTGAATTTTACTGTTTTGCATGAATACTGCACGTGCTTCAGTTTCCCTGTGTGCTGCACCAATACTTCGGTGGTGGGAATAGGGGTGTGTGACTTTGGCTGAGACCTCTGGGGCTGGTGAGGCTGCTCCAGCTGCTTGCACCTGTGCTATGAACGGTGTGTGACATTGCACTCCACATGCTTTATGGAAATATGCTTGTGAATATGACAACTGGAATATGCTTTCCGCTAAATACACATTGTATGGTGTCATTAGAACGCTTGTAATCTACTAAGTGTGTTCATCCTATTTGTTTGCCTGTATTATTTCTATATCTGGAGTTAGGAGAATAAGCTATAAAATTGTATCACTGATGTAAACATATTAAGCAGAGGCCATTAAGGGTGCTGCAGAAACAATCAGTTGTAAACGGCCTTAGGTACTTGAAAGACTTCCTGTGTACGTGTGGGCTAGCCCGTGGGGAATGGAGACTAAAGGTCTTACAGTGACATGTGACCATGTCACCTGATAATGAAATCCATCTTAAATCTGGTACTTTTCCATTTAGGAGGAGGGGTGGGGACCCAAAGAGACAAAAGATTCCCGCCTTGTGCCAAAGCTATAAAAGGAGGTGGAGCAGGACAAAGGGGGCCAGTCATGAGAAATCCCCTGTTCATCACTTGCGATGTCTGCTGGAACTAACACAACCTGGGGAAAGGATTGGGCCCAGACTAGGAAAGAGTCTAATCTGTGAAAGCTTATTGGAACATCTCTGAGGGTGAGATATTACCTGGCATTAGTTTCTTAGGGCAGGTTTACACTAAGGGGAGGATCAACCTAAGAATATGGGAATACCGTAACTGAGGTCGACGTATTTAGGTCGATTTACTTTGGCATCTTCACAGCGGCGAGTCGACTGCTGCCACTCCCCCGTCAACTCCGCTTGTGCCTCTCGCGGCACTGAAGTATCAGAGTTGACGGGAGAGTGCTTGGGGATTGATCTATCGCATCTAGACTAGACACGATAGATCGACCCCCGATAGATCGATTGCTACCCGCCCTTAATGTATTAGGCCTAGACTTGCGTGTTTTTATTTATTTTGCTGGATGACTTACTTTGTTCTGTCTGTTATCACTTGAAACCACTTAAATCCTACTTTTTATACTTAATCACTTTTGTTTATTAATAAACCCAGAGTAAGTAATTGATACCTGGGGGAGCAAACAGCTGTGCATATCTGTCTATCAGTGTTATAGAGGGCAGACAGTTTATGAATTTACTTTGTATAAGCATTATACAGAGTAAAATGGATTTATTTGGGGGTTTGGATCCCATTAGAAGCTTGGTGTGTGGGTGCTGGAGACAAGTAAGCTGCTGAGCTGTTTTCACTTTGTCTGCAGCTTTGGGGGCGTGGTTCAGACTCTGGGTCTGTGTTGCTGCCGGCTAGTGTGTCTGGCTCAACAAGGCAGTGTTCTGGAAGTCCCAAGCTGGCACGTAAAATGGGCTCAGAGGTAATTTCAGCACATCAGGTGACAGTCCCAAGGGGATCTCTGTGACTGAACCTGTCACATGGTGCCCTTTGTACCCTGAGACCCAGAAATGGGATACAACCAGGTGACTCTTTCCCCAGGAAGACAGACAAAGTCAAGGAGGAGGAGCAATGGGGGTGTCTGACTTTGGGTCTCTGGAAGATGGCAGTCTGCTTGAGGGGACTGCAAAAGGGGGGGTCCAGGGCATCTGGCCCACGACTCCCCAAGATGGACTTGACTGAAAGTCACTGATATCTGTGCTAACAAGTTCTGTTCTATGCCGTGTTCCTGTCGAATAATAAACCTTCTGTTTTACCGGTTGGCTGAGAGTCACGTCTGACTGTGGAGCTGGGGTGCAGGGCCCTCGGGCCTCCCTGGGAGCCCCGTCTGGGCGGATTCGCTGTGGGATGCACACGGTGTGGAAGGGAATGCTGAATGCTTCGAGGTCAGACCCAGGAAAGTTGAAGTTGTGTAAGCTTCTTGCCCTGGTGATTGTGTGCGCAGAGAGAGAAGACTTGCTCCCCCAGAGTCCTGACTGGCTTCATATGGAGTAGTTCCAGACCATCGCCTGGTGACTCTGTGACTGAGGGGGGAAAATGTTTTTTGTTTTTTTTTTTCAACCTCTGTGACACCTGAAGAAGTGCTGAGTTGGAGAGATTCCCACCTTCCGAATTATCCCAGCAGTGTTTCTCCTTTTTGAGCCATGTAGAATTTCTCTTCTCCACTTTCTACAGCTCCACCATTGAATGTGTCCTATGAGTCAGGGTTCTCAGCCCTCTATTTGTGGATCACAATCTGTTTTCTTTACTCCTAAAACAGTAATTTAGGGCCTGAGTTGAGTGTCATAGACGTGAATGGGGAATTTGACTGGATCTCAAATACAGTGAGATTATTTGGAGTTTAAATTCCAGTTTCCAACTGTTGGCAAAGCCTGTTATAGGACTTTTCCTACCGAGATGGGATTGTTTGCAAATGGGGAGGCTGGCTGGTTGGTTTGTTTTTTGTTTTTTTCCATTAGACAGTACTAGAACTTTTGTAAATAATATGACTCAATTCTAACGAGTGAAGGAGGTTTGAATGGCTCAGAGGAGAATGCAATGGGAAAATCTCTTGTCCTGATTTTCAGTCGTCATATTTAACCTGCTCTGAAATTTCTAGTTTTATGAAACTGGATGTATCTCACGTGGGTTTTTCCTCTTGAGGGACATTTGGTCACATAATCAGATATTAACTTTATTTGCCAAACTGTAGCTCAGATTTATTGGGACTTCGAGAAAATGACTATTTACTGAAACAGTCGTTTATTTTATTTTTGCCTTTTCTCTGCTCCCTCCATGAGGATATGGAGAAACTTCAAGTGCAGTTCAGTCGACAGGAGAGACTATTCCAAGCTGTTGGACATGCTACCAACTGTTTTTAAATCTCCAATCTGAAATGGTGAACTAGACCACACCCCAACATGTACAGCTAACTGAAGTGACTGCACACAATCACGCTGCTGCTCCATTGATTTAGGTCAGTATTGTCTCTGATGATCTGGGGAGAGAATTCCACAGTAACTAACGAAGAACTGGGCAAAAGGCCCATGTATTTGTTTCCCAAGGTAGTTGTGAAAGAGGCTCTCGTGACAGACTAGCACTCATGTTCGCACTCTAAACCAGGAGTCTCAGCCTTTTTTTTTTTTCTCTGAGCCTCCCACCCCAAACATGCTATAAAAACTCCAAGGCCCAGCTGGGATAGGGAAGCAGCTTGGGTCTCTGGGCTACCGCTGCTGGATGTGGGGCAACTCTGGGCTAGAGCTGCTGGGTTGTGGAGGCTTGGGGCTTCTGCCCTGTTGAGTGGGAAGCATTGGGGCTCCAGGATTCTTTCCCACGGGAGAGGTGGTGGCTCTGGGCTTAAGCTGCAGACCCCCTGAAACCAGCTCATACACCCCCGGGGTCACGCTGCCCTACACAGTAATGTTTGTACAAGGTGTGATGCTGGCAGAGCAGCTTTATGTCTGAGTGTATTCAGGCCTAATGATGTGTGTGTTATACTTAAAGTACTGCACAGGATCTTTTTAAGGGGAATAAGGCAAAATGCCACATTTATTAGTAATACATGTATCAATTAACACTATGATATGCATATGATGTATATTGAGCTTATGCAGTCACACACATGCACGGTTCGTCTTGTTGTTGTTACCAACTAGTTGCTCCCCTTAACTTCACTGGTCAGGTGAGTTAGATGTGGGAGGGGTGAAGCTGGGCTTCTGTTGATCCGGATCGATGCTCCGATGTAAACAAGACGAGACCCGGGGTCCTTTGCAAGACACCTCACATTTATAGCAGCTTCCCTCTCATGCAAATCTGTCCCAGATCCAAAATCTCCGTTGGTCCTTTGTACTGCTCCCCTCGGGGGGTTGTCCCAATGCTACATAGAGGGTGTTCTTAAAAGAAGGTGCTTGCTTTTAATGCCCAAGGCAGTCAATATGTCTGATCTTCTTTCGTGAGCCCACCTGATAAGTTTGATTGTTCTTGGGTCTGGCTTTCATTCCCTCTCCAACTGTTGCAGCTGTCTGGAGGTGCCTGCCTTCCAAGCCTTTCTTATTCACGCTTTATTTATTTAACAGTGTAATTGATTACTAAGTGTGCATGTGGGGAGATCTTATTCTATTCCTAGCAAAAATACATTTTTCTTCTACCTTAATTATACTATCTTAGGGGCTATAACGTTATATCAACATTCAATACAAAAGTCCTTAAGGTTATATGAAAAGGCATAATACAAAGTCATATAAAGATGTATAATGCAGAGATTTATCTACATTGTCCCCCTTTTGACCTCTCAAGAACAATTCTTGAGTGGTCACCATCTAAATTTTCTGCATCTGTTTTAAAGCTACGTATGGGGTCATGATTTTAGCTTGTGGTTTTAATTTGGAATACATCTGTTTTATCCAGCAGTACATGCAGAGCATACAGATCACTGCTGCTTCTACAACACTGCTTCTTGATCTATGATCATTACAGTAGTTGTTGTCCTTGTAGGGCACAGGTGATCTGTTGCGAACAAACCAAACAGTCATAACCACATGAATATAACTAAAACCATTACAATTGACTAAACACCAGGTATAAACACAAATGCCAACAATCATAATAATTGGGAATACAATAAAACCATCACCTTACAATAATTAGGTACATTGACAAACAAAATGAGGCCGAAGTTTGATGCTGCAAAAGTTACTAAGGTCAGGACCTCCTTAAGCACACACAAGAAATAAGATTTTGTAGAAGTACCACAGTTGTCATGCAAGGTTGAACTGATCTGGACTTAAACTAACATTTAGTTGCTAGTATCCCCTTCTTCTCTAGATACAATGCTAGCACAGAACACCCACCAAAAACAGACACAGAACATGCAACACTGAACATAGACTTTGTCATGACACTATAACCATGGTATTTCTAGAACTCCAGCTGGTACCAGCTCTCCTGATGTTCTGGTTCAGAGGCTGAAAGATAGAAGCTTAGAAACAAATTAGTACAGTGCTTCCACCACAGTAGACCCTGCTCAGTTTTTTGCCAGTGTGTCCAGTACTTGGGGCTGCGCCCATAGTTTTGGACCCACCCTCCGGACCGCCGCAACATGGTGTCTGGGGTCCAGCCATCCAGTGTCCGGATCTGGATCATACCAGATATCTCCACCAATTTTAAACCTTTCTATAAGTCCCTGCATATCTGGTGCTGCACAAATGCGTATTAAGTGGTGCAGTTCTTGGGAGTTTAAATCCTCCCTTTCTCCCAGTAAAAGGGCATTAACACTTAAAAACCAGAACGTTTTTCAAAATAAAATCCCCAGCCACTTTGCCATGTCCTGGAGATACGAGGCGGAAGCAGGCACTGTTGTTACTGTTTTACTCGTGGTAGTTTGTGACTGTTGCAATGGTGTGTTTTGGCTCTGGGAGAAGGAATCTGCCCAAATATCCCCTTCCCAGTCTCTAGAGGGGTCCCAAAAGTCTGCCCCTTCTAGGGTCTTCAATGTCCCTTCTCCTGAAGTCACTGCTGCAGTTTGTCTATTTGCAAATCCCTATTTTTGTTCCAGTTGTTTAATGAGCAATTTACAGTGGTTATGGTCAGAGGGGGCTCTCCTCTGTTCTAAAGTTAACTTTTTGGCCAGTCCCTATAATACCTGATTTTTTTTTTCAATTTCCCCCTCCCGCCCTGTATGCTCCTGTAAGATTTGAGAGAGCTGCTTTAACTCTCTCTACCCATCCTTAAGGGCATCTAACTGAGTTTGGGTACTAATGGCCATACATTTCCATTTCTCTGCTTCTGCAGCAGAGGCTTGTAAATCTTAGTGCAGGTCCTTGTTTTTCTTTTTACATTCAGCCAATTGAAGGAAGACCTCATTACAGGTTTTTTATAGAAGCCAAACAGCAGCTGCTTCCTTTTTCATTGGAGTTGAGGGTTTATATATCAACAAGTACCTAGCCAATTTGTCTTCTAGGTTTGAAATTGTGTAGACATCAGCTAGCACTTGATCAGATCAAAGGCTGTGTCCAAATTTTTGTTAGACTTGTTTAAAAGGAGGGTAGCATCTTTTACAAATGCCAATTTCTCAGTCTTCTCTTTGAGAGCCTTTTTAAAAGACTGCTTATGTTTAAACATTTTTTTTAGTATACCCAACCTCCCAATGGGACTAAATAGCAAGGCTTATTCTCTTTACTCTTATTTACCAATACTACTTCTCTTGGAGCGAGAAATTTAAACCCCCTCCCTTCTTTTTAATGCCAGCAACTCTATGACCGGCAGTCAGCGGGGCCCTGGCAGGGTTCCAGTGACAGGCGACCTCACGCAAAGGGAGGTGGACACCTCAGATGAGCAGCTGGGGGGTGTCCCTTTTTTCTATTTGGGCAATACAGTCACCCTGCAGCTTCCAGCTGCCACTGGCAGAGCGGGGACTCCACAGCTCCCAGCTACCAGGGTGACAGGGGGAACCGTGGAACCACAGCAGCAAAAATCACAGACAGATCACGGCTTCCATGGTGAATTTTTGTTTGTTGCCTGTGACATGTCCATGTCTTTTAGTAAAAGTAACCATGACAAAATCTTAGCCTTAACTATAACACTGACAGCAATGCTATTAGGATGAAGAAAAAACTCATTTTAAGTTTCTGAAAAGAGAGGCATATAAATTTCCAGAGCAAGACACCTTTTGGGGATACATATTTGCCTTCTTTTTCTCAGGTTAGGATGCTAATATGTGCTTTATTAGTCACATTGCAGCTGCATGGAGTGGGAGCTCTTTGGTCCTGATTGAGCTTGGAGGAGATACAATGTTTTCCACCATGCACCAACCCAGTAGTTGCCAACATGTAACCTTTTCCCAGGGCCAGTTTTGTGATTGAGATGGACTTCTAGAACGCAGCCACCAGGGGCCAGTGTGCACATTCTGGTAATGTACTTTGGTGGTTTTTAATAGAAGTTGCTTAATTAGAAAGTTCACTAAAAGTTTGAAGGTTGGAGTAGCATCCAGCATACGACCATCCTCCCTCCCTGCCCTGCAGATGGCCTCTTGGGTGGTAGCCAGTCCAGGGGCCTACTAGCCCACACCTCCATGTTTAGGGGAGGAGGGCAAGCCTGTTCTCTCATCTTGAGTCTTTGAAGGCAGCTTTCCTTCCCTTTCCTACCAATGGATGGGGCTGTGGGGCTTCTACCCTGGAGAGGGGGCTTTGGGGTGTTGCCACTTCTCTGTATCCCCCTTATACCAGCCCTTTATTCCTATAAGTTTCCTCTCTTCCTAACCCCATGTCTCCCACCTCCCTTCTCAGCCCTACCCAGGTGAAGAAATGGGCTATCCTCACCTCTCTGTCTGTCCCCTTCCCCAGTCATACACTGAAGTACTGGGAGGAATGAGGTGTCATGTTCAGTCAGGTGGTTGTGGGGAGCCGGTGGAGATCTCTTTCACAAAGAGAAGCTAAATGCAGATTTAGTTAAACAAATGGGACTTTATTAAGCTCCGTGCACTGCTTTGTCCATGTAGCTAAAGCCAGGTCTACACTACAGACTTAGAGCGGTACAAACTACGTCATCAGGTGTAAGGATAAGGCCTTTTCCTGTAGCCATATTGTAAGATCTGAGGCCTTTGTCTGCAGCCATGTTAGGAAAACAGCAGGCATCAGCTAGAAAGCAGAAGGTTTGTGACGTTATGAATATGAACTAGAACCATAGATCATTGTTGAAACCAAGGTCCTATAAAGTGGCACCAAATCTTATACAAAAGAGATCACATAAGGTGTCTATGGAAAGATGGTAATTTGCTGGTTATGATGATGCTGTCTGTATGTGTGTATCATTTTTGTATCTGAAGTTACAAATCAGCTATGTACTTTTATCTCGATGTGTTTGATTCTAAGTAGCATCAGTGAAACATTTGATCGGCTTCTTGAGAAAGGACTATTCTGAGTAAATGCCCCATCAAGTAAAACATAACTGACAATGGACCTTGGGAGTCTCCAATCCACATCTGAAGAGCCTTCCTGGGACGTTCAGGGTAGCATGTGAGCAATGGCTGCTGCCAGCAAATGGAGTCATGCATGGACATGTGACTTGCCCATGTGACTCCAAACTCCATCTTGCTGCTGTGATTTTCCACAGTAAGAACCAAGGGGTTTCCTTCCACATGGCAGAGGATATAAAAGGCCCTGGAAATCCCTCCATCTGGTCTTCAATCCTGCTTCTTACCTCTGGAGAAACTTTGCTACACTAAAGCTCTGAACAACAGATTAAATGACCCATCGAAGATGTGGATGTACTCCAGAGACTTGATTGGAGCCTGCAGTTTATTCCATCACTGCTACAAGCCTGAACTAAGAACTTTGCCATTACTGTATGTATTTGATTCCATTTGACCAGTTTTAGCTCTCATCTATATTTCTTTTTACGAATAAACCTTTAGATTTTAGATTCGAAAGGACTGGCAACAGCGTGATTTGTGGGTAAAATCTGACTTGTATATTGACCTGGGTCTGGGGTTTGGTCCTGTGGGATGGGGAAAACCTTTTTTCTTTTACTGGGGTATTTGGTTTTCATAACCATTTGTCCCCATTACAAGTAGCACTGGTGGCGATACAGGGAAACTGGAATGTCTAAGGGAATTGCTTGTATGACTTTTGGTTAGACTGAAGTCCTCTCTGTTTGGCTGGTTTGGTGTGGCTTCATAATAAAGAAAACCCAGCCTTGGGCTGTAGCTGCCCTGCTCTAAGCAATTTGTCCTGAATTGATACTCTCAGTTGTGTCCTGCCAGAGGCAGCATCATTACAAGGCCACATCTCACAGTCATCTAAATTAAATTAAAACAATGTAGTATCGAGCTGTCCTAATAGTACCCACCACTACTAGGTAAAGAAACAAATCTTGAGATGGTTAAAGAAAACTTTGTTCGCTGGCGATAAATCACTTATCAACAAGTTGTGAAGTGGTTGTGAAATTCCTACTTCTTTAGTGTTTTGTCTTAGGCTCTCCGTTTCTCTATTACTAAGACAAGGAAGACTTTGTAGCACCTTAGCGACTAACCAGTTTATTTCAGCATAAGCTTTCGTGGGCTATAGCCCACTTCATTGGATGCATAGAATGGAACAGAAGTAAGATGTATTTATATACACAGAAAGCAAAAAAAAGGGTTGTACAGTACCACACCAATTCTAAGAAGCTGTTTAATTTGCATGGGCCATTATCAGCAGAGAAAAAAATAGCTTTTGAAATGAATCTCTGTGTCTGACTGGAGATAACAACTATTAAAGGTAAATTAACTAGGGAAATACAATCAATTAGTGTAATGAGAGAACCATTCTCAAGTTCTATTTAGTTCTTGGTTTATTGTGTCCAATGTGAAAATTAATTCCAGTTTCTCATTAGAGTCTGTTCTGGAAATTTTTCTGTTTCAAAATTAACACCATCAAGTCTTTAATGGAATGGCCAGGAAGGTTGTTTATCTGTATAGTCTCTGTCCGGTTCCTTAATTGTTTGTCTGTTGCATAACTAAGTTCGCTAGGTGTAAATCAATTAAGGTGGTGGGATATGACTGGTTAAATAGTTGTTTTACAATATGTTAGGATTGGTTAGAAAATTGTTTAGTAAAACTGGTTGGTTAAGGTGCAACTAAGCAAGACTCAAGTTTCACTGTATAAACTGGGATAAAAGGGACATTCTTGGGAACCAACTCCAAAACTCAGCCCCAAGATCAGAGCTGCCAGACATCAACACTCTGCTAATGGCACCCTGCAGAAGCTAGAGTTCCCCAGATGACTAGATCCTGACTGGCCAGCAGGGAAAAGTTCATCTGCCTTATTGGGAGTGGTGAGCATTGTCTGCTTAGTGTGTGCCTTCTGTTTTGGTGATTGCTAATAAACAGAGCTTAAGTAGGATATTCATTGGTAAAAGACCTTGCAGACCCACAGAGCATAAGGTTATGCCAAACTGGGTAAAGGTGGGTGCCCCTAGATTATGCGCGTAACAGAGAATTTTGTGTGGGTAAGAATTTGGTGGCAAATGCCTGTGCAACCTAGGGTCTTTTGGACTGAACTGATAGAGTCAAATACAGTAAATAATAGCAGAGTACCTGTGCCTTCTGTCAGAAAGGCAAAATGACCACCCCAGAGCAACAAGAGAGAAAGTAAATGAAGAAAAGGGACCAGGAGGGGTGGCAGTTAGTTGAGGAGTCCACCACCCTCTTTGCTAAATGGACAGTGGGACAAAGCCAGGGAAAGGGACCGTTCAGTGAGGGAAGCAGGATCGGGCTCAGATAAGTAGACAGGCAACAGATAAAGAGAGTGGAAAACATGGTGGGAGCTCTGAGGGACGTACTGGCAGCAGTAAAGGGAGCAGTAAGTACAGGCACCTGGGAATTAAGATCCCTGGGACGATACCTGAAATGGAGATATCTGGGCAGACGAAGGTGCCCTTTTGGGAGATAAGCAAGTGATTTAAGGAAAGAGAGTGAGATGTTAACTCTGCAGAGGCTGGAGGGAATTAAGCAGTTGAACGTTGTGAAAATGTTAGAGAAAGTGTTACAAGAAAATAATTCCCTCTATTAGCCACTGGTGAGGTACTGTGTTCAGTTTTGGTCCCCCCACTAAAGAAGGGATGTGGACAAATTGGAGAGAGTCCAGCGGCAGGCAATGAAAATGATCAGGGGGCTGGAGCCCATGACTTCTGAGGAGAGGCTGAGGAAACTGGGATTGTTTAGTCTGCAGAAGAGAAGGATGAGGAAGGATTTGATAGCAGCTTTCAACTACCTGAAGGAAGTTCCAAAGAGGATGGATCTAGACTGTTCTCGGTGGTAGCAGATGACAGATAAAGGAGTAATGGTCTCAAGTTACAATGCGGGAGGTATAGGTTTGATATAGGAAAATCTTTTTCATCTGGAGGATGGTGAAGCCCTGGAATGGGTTCCCTAGGGAGGTGGTGGAATCTCTTTCCTTAGAGGTTTTTAAGGTCAGACTTGGCAAAGCCCTGGCTGGGATGATTTAGTTGGGATTGGTCCTGCTTTGAGCAGGGGATTTGGACTAGATACCTCCTGAGGTCTCTTCCAACCCTGATATTCTATGATTCTAAGGCTGGCTCCCAGAGTCAAGGATTGGAGTGACCTAGCAGATCACCAGTCCGGATAACACCAGGGGAACGTCACAACGGGGATGAGGGATTTGAGTTGCATAAGAAGACTCTGGGGTGGGATTGATGGGTTCAGAGGGTGGGAGGGGGATTGGGACTGGAGCAGGGGGTATGGGCATGTGGGGGGAGGGCTCCAGCTTGGGGTGCAGGCTCTGGTGTGAGGCTGGGGATGAAGGATTTGGGGTGCAGGAGGGTGCTCTGAGCTCAGGCTGAGGGTTCAGAGTGTGGGAGGGGGATCTGGGATGGGGCAAGGATTTAGGGTGTTGGAGGTGTGAGGGCTTTGGCTGGGGGTGCGAGGGCTTTGGCCAGGGCTGCAGGCTCTGCGGTGGGTCTGAGGATGAGGGGTTTTGTGTGCAGAAGGTGCCCTGGGCTGGGATCAAAGAGTTCACAGAGCAGGAGGGGGATCAAGGTTGAGGCAGTGGTTGGGGTGCATATGGGTGAGGGCTCCAGCTGGAGGTGCAGACTCTGGGGTGGAGACATGGATGAGGAGTTTGGGGTTCATGAAGGGGCTCTGGGCTAGGGGGTAGAATTGAGGGGTGCAGTGTATGGGATGGAGCTCCAGGCTGAGGCAGGGAGTTGCATTGTGGGAGGGGCTCTGGGGTGGGCCAGAAATGAGGGGTTCAGGGTGTGGGATGGGGCTCCAGGCTGTGGAAGGGGGTTGGGTGAGGGGTGCAGGAGTGGGTTCCGGGCGTGGATCGAGGGGTTTGAAGGGCAAGAGGGGCATCAGGGCTGGGGTAGAGGATATGGGCAGCGAGTGGTGAGGGCTCCAGCTGGGGGAGGCAGAATCAGGGGTGGGGATGAGGGGTTTGGGGTGCATGAAGGGGATCCAGGCTGGGGCTGAGCGGTTTGGAATGTGGAGAGGGCTCTGGGGTGGGGCAGGGGGGTTGGGTGCTGGGTGTATGGGAAGGTGCAGACTCTGAGAAGGGGCTGGGGATGAAGGGTTTGGGGTACAGGAGAGAAATTTGGGCTGAGGGCAATGGTTTTGGAGGGCAGGGGGTATGGGCCCAAGGGAGAGGGTGAGGCTGGGGATGGGGGCTCTGGTGCAGGACTGGGGATGAGGGAGCTCTGGGCTGGGGCAAGCGGTTGGGGTGTGGAGGCTGTGAGGACTCTGGCTGGGGCTCTGGACTGGGGCTGAGGATGAGAGGTTTGGGCACAGGAAGGTGCTCTGGGCTGGGATTGAGGTGTTTGGATGGTGGAAGGGCTCAAACAGTGACAAGAAGATAAAAGCACCCTCCAGTATTGGGTTAATCAAGCCATCGAACACAGGAACAACAAAATTTCCAAAACAAAGGTGCCTAAAGGCAGCCCTGTGGGAAACGGGTCCGAGTTTTGTACCTTAACATGGGGAAAAGGGGTCACTCGCTGGAATCAAAATGAATAGGGATCACCTTAGCCCATTGCTACACTGCACTGAAAAAGACAGCAAACGGAAATGAGTCCATTTCACAAATTAAAGTGATCTCTGAGTCCCTTGCAGAAAAGGACATCCCGGAACTTGAGCACGAGGTGCAGCTTCACCACCACCATTTTAATCCACAGAAAATGAGACTCCAGTCTCAGGTCTGGCTTTACCTGCTTCTGGGAACGTTCAGTGGCCAGATAATTAGAGCAATCATGGGAGAAGATGCAGCCGTCCTCATAAGCCAATAGTTAAGAAATAATTCACTCCTGCCAACCAGTCATGGATTCCTATCTGTGATCCGGCAATCCTCATGGAATGGTATAATAAAAACATGTACCAAATATTAAAACCCTTAGGAAATACCACTGTGTATACCTGGGATAGGGAAATGGGACCAGAGGTGAAAGTAAGCCGGTCTGCTCCGGTATGGTATACCAGCAAGAGCCGGTGCACTGTACCAGGGCGGATTGGCTTCCCCAGGCGGCAATTTAAAGGGCCTGGGCTGCCAGCAGCGGCTGGAGCCTCAGACCCTTTAAATTGCTGCCAGCGCCCCGCTGCTGGAGCCCTGGGTTAGCAGCGGTGGGGCTCAGGTGGCTATTTAAAGGGTCTGGGGCTCTCATTGCCACTACTGCTCCAGCCCTTAAATAGCCACCAGAGCCCCACTGCCGCTACCCGAGGGTTCCAGCAGCTATTTAAAGGGCCCAGGGCAGAGGAGATTCCCCAATTACGATAAAGAAACTGAAACTGGGAGCTAATAAAAGTTTTGTTAAATCCACTATTAGTAAAAATAAACATGGGTATGGTTTGGACTCAGCTAAACATGTCTAAATTGGAACCTAAATGTTCACCATAGTCCCTTCCTATTATAACAGCCTGGATAAAAACACATCAGCACTTCAATGGCTGAGCAAAATGGGATGTAGTAGACACCATATTAGGAGGAGTTGGATTTGGAGCAGGAATTATGAACACTGTAGACCAGGCGGTAATTAAAAATAAGGGTGTGGCTACACTTGCAAGTTAGAGCACAATAAAGGCACCCAGTGTGCTCTAACTCACTCCCTGTCCACACTGGCAAGACACATAGAGCGCTCTGACTCCATAGCTAGAGCACTCCTGGTAATCCACCGTGGTGAGAGGAATAACGGTTGATGGACCCACATTGGAGCGCTGCAGCACTAGTATGGATGCCATAGTCTATTAATGAGCTCTGATCGGCCTCCAGAAGTGTCCCACAATGTCTGTTCTAGCCACTCTGGTCATCCCTTTGAACTCTACTGCCCTGCCCTCAGGTGACCAACCGTCAGATCTGCCCTTTAAATTCTCTGGGAATTTTGAAAATCCCCTTCCTGTTTTTTCAGCCACGCATGGAGTGCTCTCAGCGCGTCTTTCCAGGTGACCATGCCTTCATGCGCCAAGCGATCCCCAGTATGGAGCAATGGCGAGGTGCTGGACCTCATCAGTGTTTGGGGAGGAACCTGCGCAGTCCCAGCTGTGCTCCAGCCGTAGGAATTACAATACCTTTGGGCAGATATCAAGTGACGTGATGGAAAGAGGCCATGACCGGGACACGCTGCAGTGCAGGGTTAAAGTGAAGGAGCTGCGGAACGCCTACCACAAGGCATGGGAGGCAAACCATCACTCCGGTGCTGCCCCCACAACCTGCCGTTTCTACAAAGAGCTGGATGTGATACTTGGGGGCAACCCCACCTCCTCTCCAAGGACCACCATGAACACTTCAGAGCCTAGTCCAACAAGGCAGGAGGAAGAGGAAAGCAGAAGTGAGGGTGCTGGGGTGGAGGAAGACACCCTGAAATCCCTCGATGCATGCAGCCAGGAGCTCTTCTCGAGCCAGGAAGAAGGCAGCCAGTCATGGCTGCTGGTGCTTGGGGAAGGACAAACACCAAAGGAGGTTCCCGGTAAGCAGCTTTTGTTTTGGGAAGGAAGGTTTTCGCTGCAGATTCTTGGGGCAAGGAGGATTTGGGCCACATGCATGCCTAGATGCGGAATAGGGCATTGGTGATCTCTTCAAAGGTCGCATCCAGAACTTGGGCAATGAACTTGCGCAGGTTTATTGGGAGAGCCACTGTGGTTCTTGTCCTAGTCAGGCTAACATGTCAGCGCCACTGTGCTGTGAGGGGCAGCGGGACCATTGCTGCACACAGGCAAGCTGCATATGGGCCAGGGCAGAAGCTGCATTGTAGTAGAAGACCCTCCCTTGCTTCCCCAGTCACCCTCAGCAGCGAGAGAGCTTCCGGGGACGAGGTCCTGTGGAAAATGTGGGGACAGTGTTCAGTGTTGGTGCTGCCCCCAGCAGCTGCTGGCTCTCCCCAAGGCACAGAAACCTAGAGGGCAGTACAGCCATAAAACAATCAGTCCCCCTTGATAACTGTTCTTACCATTTTGGGGATCCCATGGGTTATGTGCGTTCGCTTTGAGATGGACAAATTACGCTCTTGTGTAGACTGTGCTTACCCTCAAGTGCGGGGAATCATTGCTCTGTCTGGTGTGAACAATGCTGCCTCTGTTAAGTGTTTCATATTGCCTTTGCAGATACAATCTTGAGATCTCAGCCATCACCGGCCGAGAGACTGCAAAGACTCAGGAAGAGGCCATGTAGAGGCAAAGAAGACATGCTGCATGAAGTAATGCAGCAGTCACTGAACGAGAATCTAAAGGCACAGAAGTGGAGGGAGAGTGAAAGGAGGATCCCTCAGCAGAATGAGGAGTGCTGGCAGCAAAACGTGGTGCTCCGTCAGCAAACCATGGGTCAGCTGATAAGCATAATGGAGCATCAAGCAGACTCTCTCCAGGTCTTGTAGCTATCTAGGCAGAGCACTACCACTCTCGCCCCTCCTCTGCAGCCCTTGTCCCAACACTCTTTCCCTTGTGTCCCTATGTCACCTCCAACCTACTTTTCCCAACATCTGGGTTCTTATTGCCCCCACCTGCCTCCAACACCTGTAGCTTTACCATCCAGCCCTGCAAACTGCGACCCTTATCCACTGCACTCCTCTCCCATCGCCCTGCATTTTAGCCAGCCAGAAGTGCAGCACTCATTGCAGAACACTCCAGACAGGATTCCTGAGTATGATAACAGGACGTGCAAATCTGTGCTTGTCCTGTTCCCACCCCACCCCCTTCCCTCATCCCACACAGCACAGATGTGTCATGCCCTTTCTGTTTCCCAAGCAGTTTTTCTTTTCAATGAATGACGTTTTTGGCTTTGGAAACATTCTTTATTAGTGCATTAAGTAAAAGATACCTTAGCCCTGGAAAGCAACAGGCACTGCAAGCCAGTGCATCATATATGTAGCAAACAGAGATTCCTACTAGCATAGGAACCACTGCACTTCACTCCAGTGCAGGGCACCAGACATAACTGCTGGCTTCCAGCGTCCAATTGCTCCCTCAAGGCATTCCTAATCCTTGCAGTCCCATGCTGGGCCCCTCTAATAGCCCTGTTCTCTGGCTGTTCAAATTCAGCCTCCAGGTGTTGAACCTCCGGGTTCCATGTCTGAGGGAAACTTTCACCTTTCCCGTCAGATATTATGGAGGATACGGCAAGCGATATAACTGTGGGGATGTTGTCATGGGCCAGGGCCAGGTTCCCATGCATACAGCGCCAGAGACCCTTAAAACAGCCAAAAACACACTCCACAGCCCTTGCTGCTGTCAAGGCTCCCTGGGTAGGATTTCATGAGTCACGGCATTAAAGGGTAAGCGGTGTCTTCAAGGATCACAATGGGTATTTCAATCTTCTGGTCTGGGAAGCAAGTCCCAGCTTGCAGCTTCCTGAACAGGCCTGTGTTCCAAAAGATTCATGCATCATACACCTTTCCAGGCCAGCCTGCGTTAATGTAAATGAAATGCCCATAGTGATCCATATGTGCCTAGAGACCCATAGAGAAATACCCCTTCAGATTAACGTACTCGGAGGCTAGGTGGTCTGGTGCCAGAATTGGAATATGTGTCCCATCTATCGCCCGTCCGCAGTTAGGGAAACCCATTTGTGCAAAGCCAGCCATAATGTCATGTACGTTACCCAGGGTCACGGTTCTTCTGAGCAGGATGCGATTAATGACCCTGCAAACTTGCATCAACATGATTCCAGTGGTCAACTTTCCCACTCCAAACTGGTTAGCAACTGATTGGTAGCTGTCTGGAGTTGCTAGCTTCCAGATTGCAACAGCCACCCGCTTCTCCACCAGCAGGGCAGCTCTCATTCTCGAGTCCTTGCACCACAGGGCGGGGGCAAGTTCTGCACACAGTCCCATAAAAGTGGCTTTTCTCATCCGAAAGTTCTGCAGCCACTGCTCGTCATCCCAGACGTGCATGTTGATGTGATCCCACCACTCAGTGCTTGTTTCCCAAGCCCAAAAGCTGTGTTCCATAGTGGAGAGCATGTCCGTGAATGCCACAAGCAATCTCGTGTCAGATGCATGATGTGAGTTGACATCATCGTCTGACTCCTCACTGACAGGAGTAACTTGACTGCAACTCGTGACGTGCTGGCAAGACCCATCAGCATATTCCTCAGTAGTTCGGGATCCATTCCCGCAGACCAAAAGGGAAGACAGAGCATGCAGTACAGAAACCGTTAAAAGATGGCGCCAAATGTGTACGGAAGCACAGGGATTGCTGGGATGCGAAGTGATGCATCATGGGGCATTGGAACAAGATCCAGAATGCCCCACACCCTCTCACTCCCTTCTCACAAATCACTGCACCAGAATGGGAAGAGGTGCTCTGTGGGATAGCTGCCCATAATGCACCACTCCCAATGCTGCTACAAATGTGGCCCTATCAGTGTGCTTGCAGCTGACAGTGTGAACACACTGCATCGCTTCCCTGCTGTGGTCTCCGAGGGCTGGTTTAACTCAGTGCTGTACATCTGCAAGTGTAGCCATGCCCTAAGACTAAACGGGGGAAAGAACTGGGCACAGGCTGGAAAAGTGTCGGCCTGTGAAGAAGATTATTAGAACACATTTAGGATGTGGCTTCTTTAGTGTATTAAGCTTAGTTTGCATGCTCTTTTATTTTCTTAGTAATCTGCCCTGTTCTTTCTGTTACCTCCTTACCTACTTAAAATACACCTGTTATAGTTAATATGTTAATTTCTGGTTTATAAGACAACCCAGTCTTATGATTTCTATTGTGATTTTTATTGGCGGGGTGGGGGAGGAGAGAAATTATGCATATCCTCTTCCACATTGAGGGAAGAGGCAAATATACAGTAGACTCTCGATTATCCAGGATGATAGGGAAAAAATTAATCCTGGTTAATAAAATCCCAGATAATCACCATCCATAGGAAATATGAGCGGGGGGGAAAGAGTTGGTTCACCAGTCACCCTGCTGCAGTGGGAGGGGAGGTTGGTTTACTAGCTGCCCTGTTCCCTGGTGGGTTTGGGTTTTTTTGTGTGCTTGGGGCGGCAACAAAGCCAGAGCTGGCCCTGCGAGTTACATGTATTTTTTTTTTTGTTCACATCCTGGTTAATCCACAACCTGGTTAACCCAATCCTGGATAATCGAGAGTCTACTGCATTATATCTTTTGGTCTATACTTGCTGGAGCAAGTCCCTTAAATGGAGTCTTCCCAGAGCTGATCTGCAGCTGTGTGTGTGGTGGGGGGGGGGGGTAAGGGCCTGGCTCAGCAACACATGTTAAAGGGGGCTCATGCTGGTAGAACAGGTAGACTCACTGGTCTCTCAGCACATCAGGTGATGTCCAAGGGCTCTGATCCATCACAGGAGGATTTCTAGCTCACGCAGACAGACTTGCACTACCTTTCATCAAGCTTGTGCACTAAGAATAGTAGTGTAGCCACAGTAGCCTGGGCAGCCGCAAGTAGTGGCACGAGCTAGCCACCCTGAGTATGTACCCACAGAGTCCAAGTGGGTTTATACTTAGGGTGCTACCCCTCGCTGCTGCCTGTACTACCAGAGCTGCACGCCTGCTTTTAACGCTCCAGCGAGAGGATGTCTGCACCAGCTGGGCATTACCCTCCTTGCTCCAAGTGTGGCTGTCCCCTCACACGGCAGTGCGGGGAGAACAGCTAGGCAGGGAAGCAGGGTAGAAGCCCCCTGCCTGCTCTCCATAGAGCCCTCAAAGGAGGCTGGCTAACATTTTCTGTGAAGCCAGCTGCCTGGGACTGGAGAATGGGAAACCTACAAGTGCATTCGCAGAGCGGGGTCAGTCCAGCCAGTGTGGGGTGATGGAACCAAGAAGCCGGGGCTGAGGCTCTCCCCTGTTTACAGAAAACTTCCACTCACTGGTCCCTGCGCAAACACCCCGAGTTCCGGTGAATCACACTCCCCGTCATCCATCAGCTCCCTCAGCCGTAGGCAGGGCCGCTGTAACCACTAGGTGAACGAGGCGGCTGCCTAAGGCGCTAAGATTTGGGGGCGCCACAAAACGGTGCCTTCCCCTGGAGCCGTGGCGGGCAGCGGCCCTGTGGTGCCTGGCCCGGAACTGCTCTGCGGGGAGGCTGCGGCAACGCCGGCGGAAGGAGAGCGCGGGAGAAAGCCCAGGGCATCTCCGTGAGCCGCGCAGCCTCGGGGAGGGCACGGGGCTGCTCTGTGAATGGGGCAGCGCAGGGGGGAGCGCAGAGCCCAAGAGAGCCTCCTAGGAAGAGAGGGGACGTTGCAATGGAGCTTTAACTCCTGCCCCCTTCTCAAGTGTCACGGGGGCAGTGCTAGGTTTGGTATGGCCTGGTCTGCTCCGTTCCTACTCACTGAAACTAATCCTGTGTGTGACTTTGGAGTGAGGCGCAGTGTGCACTGCGAGTTTTGTATGGGTGCCCCATGGCAGTGCAATTCCTTCCTCCCCCATGGAGGTGCTGCCTGCACCCCTGTGAGACAGGGCTTGCACCAGTGCAAGTTCATCTGCTGAGTTAAGTCACGCTGGTGCAAGCCACATGTTTTTTGTTTTTTTTTCTGGTGCAGTATGTGCATTAGGGGTTGGGACTGTTGTAAATAGTGGGACTGGTGCAAATCTCCCTACACTACGCAAGACCTCAGTGGAGAAATAGTTACTCCCTTCTCGAACTTGCTGTTGCAAGATGTAAGTGTTTGAGACGTTGAGAAATTGCTTCCCTACCCCCACTGCGACATTTGACCAGGTTCTATCTGGGTAATTACTATTTTATTAGATTTGAGTGCCTCTTTGATTTCGCTCAACGTCATGCACTCAATAGCCTGCTTGTGATCTGAAGGCCACCAGGATAGTCCTACTGGTATGTTTGTATTATATATTTGTATTATGATTTGGTATTTAGATCCTTGTAATGATTCTTTTTGGTCATGTGCCTATTTTTATTTCTAGTTTGTCTGATACCTCAGGTCGCCTAGTTTGTCTGACACCTTAGTAGTTTATCAACATTTATCTCTGTGGGCTGAACTTGTCCCTCCTCCAGTCCAGCTGTAACTTCTGTCTGATTTTCTAAGGAATACGGATACTTTTGTTTTGTAACCCAAGCAAATGTCTCTGTTGACTCATGTGTGACTTAAGTCTTTTTTCCCACTAACTTAAATTTAGCTCCCAGGTCATCACTCCTGCACCTCTGTATATCATAGATATCAGTACAAACCCTGTGGGCTTGTCTACACACAAAAGTTGTACAGCTATAATTATACCAGTAGAGTTAAAGCAATATAACCTTCCTTGTGCAAGTACAACTGCAGTACTATAGATATACATGTACCAGTAGAACTTATTCCTCTTCCTTTATGGGAATAAGTTATCCAGTTATAATGTACCTTTGAACCAGTGTAACTGTATTTATATTGAGGATTGAACTGGCCTAATTATTATGTAAAACTCATAGCCCTAATTGAAATAGTCATGGCTACAACAATGTGAGCAAGGTGAAAGGGAAAGAAAATGGTGTCCAGCAAAGAATTTTGGATATTAATCCACGAGCCTTTTTCGTTCCTTGCAGTGCACATTCACTGAATTTGGTTGTTAATGATGCTGCAAAGTGTTGCTTGCAGGCAACCACCTTCTTTGATTTAGTTCAACAGACTAGACTTGTTGGGCTCTCTACCTTGTCAATGGAACATGACATTGCTCGCAGGATTGACTTGGAGGAACTTGTTTCTAAATTTGCTAAACTGAAAGCGCAGAAAAATAAATTCTAACTCAGGGGTAGGCAACCTATGGCAAGGGTGCCGAAGGCGGCATGTGAGCTGATTTTCAGTGGCACTCACACTGCCCATGTCCGGGCCACTGGTCCGGGAGGCTCTGCATTTTAATTTAATTTTAAATGAAGCTTCTTAAACATTTTAAAAACCTTATTTACTTTACATACAACACTAGTTTAGTTATAGATTATAGACTTCTTGAAAGAGACCTTCTAAAAATGTTAAAATGTATTACTGACACGCGAAACCTTAAATGAGAGTGAATAAATGAAGACTCGGCACCCCGCTTCTGAAAGGTTGCCGACCTCTGGTCTAAATTATAACGTGTTACTCTGTGACAGTGTATTGTGTATAATGTATGTGATTTATTTTAAGATCCATGCTATGTTGTGCAAAGTGAAAACAACAACAACGTCAACACTGTCAGGTTATTCATTTATTTTCATTAAATATGTTGACTAAATAATGAAATTAATGAACAATGCCACTTTATGCAGTATTCATTTTTGAAAGTTTATAATAAGGGATGCTTCAGGGGCGGGGGAGGGCAATGCACAAGGTGGAAGTTTTGCCGAGGGTGCAAAATATTCTTGCACCGGCCCCGGCCGTAGGCCTGCTACGTGCTCCTGTCACCGGCTAGGAAGCAGGCTGCACGCTGAACCCTGAGCATTGCAGCTACCGGCTTTGTGGGAGGTCCCAGAATTGCTTGGCCCAGCCCCCCAAGAAGCAGCTTTTGTTGACAAGCTCCAGAGTAGCACCCAATCCCCTTTGGATGCTGAAGGAGCTGGGGGCTGTGTGTGTGACTCCTGCTCTGGACTAAGCCCCAATGTGGGGACCAGCAGCACCGTCCCAGGGCTTGCCAGGGGCCAACTCAGTCCTTAGTGTGTAGGTTATAGTGCCTCAGGGACTGTCATAACTTGCACTCTAGCTGCAACATCTCCCCCCACCCCCCCTTTCTATAGAGACAATCTAACACCTGGGAATCACTGTGGCATAAATCCCCCTGCACTGGTGGCTCCCCTGAAGGCAGTGGTGTAGACCTGACCGTGCCAGCTCTATGCCTGCTGGGGACTCCCCTTGCTTCAGGTGAACTGAACTCCCTGGAAGAGGGCACTCTGACTACACACCCTGCCAGTGCAAAGCGCACGGAAGACCCCAGCCCTGTGACACTGAGACACAAGGAAGAGATCCCAGAGCACTTTGCACTGCCCCAAGCCCAAAAGGACTTGGACTTGCTAAGCTGTATCAAATGATCTCTAGGGGGTGGTCAGGGAGGCGGGTAGGGATAGAATGATCTGCTTTGAAATGTACCCGTCTTTGTAAAAGTCACAGGTCTTTTGGCCTGACCTTTAGCAAAGCCAAGTTCCCCCTGTGAAAGCACCTATGGGTGGCTATTGCTGGCCTGGAACTTCACACCAGTTTCTGGTTTTCAATTCCCTTCTCCTCAGTTCTTATTAAAACGGAGCCAGGCCCCCCCCCCCCCCCCCCGCGGCCGGGGGGGGGGGGGGGGGGGGGGCGGGGGGGTGGGGGCCGCAACCGCCCAGCCAAGAGCTGATTCTCACAGCTGGGATGAGCATGTCACTCTTCTCAAAGGTAAGGGAGCGCTGTGGCATGTTTTAAGGCAATCGAGTGTTAAAGAGTCTTTGGAGGCCGGTCCTCATCCTGGGATTTAGCCCACATGCCTCTGAGTGGGTGCAGGTGCTCTGTATGGCATGGTGAAGATGTGCAGTGCCTAGAGTTCTTAGTGGGGAGCCTTGAGAGGGGACAGATTGTCTTATGCAGAGTGAAATTCATCATGTACCCAGCTGACAGGCACAGCACTGGCTGCAGCGTTATCGATGCAATACGGATAGATTGGAGAGAAGCTAAATGGCCCTGCTAATCAGCGTGACCTCTAAAGACCATCTCAGGGGGGTGAGTACTTTCCAGGGCTCAGGCAGGCCAGGGCCCCCTCTGCTGAGGCTGCCAACAGGGGCCAGTTGATGGTGGTGGGCATGAACCCCACTTTTGGGGAGGCTAGCCCCTCTCCCCACAGCAGGAGGAGCACTGATTTTGAGCCACTGCCAGACGGGGCTGGACTTGATCTGGGAACCTTGGGCTGAAAAGCTTGGACTAAGGTTTTCTAGCTCTTTGAATTCATTTGAAAAGTCTGTTGTTTTGAAGGGTTATGTATATGTACTGTAGAGGTGACATCCTGACTCCACTGAAGTCCTTGGGGTCAGGATTTCCCCTTACGAGATTAAAGCATGAGTCTGATCCAAAGTCCTTGTGAGTCTCCATTGATTTCAGTGGGCTGGTCTCAAGCACAGAGTAAAGACTGTTGGCCTCTGGAGGCAGTTCGTTTGGTGATTACAGAACAGGACTGGGGGATACAAGAGGTAAGTTATACTCTCAGCTCTGCTGTTGACTCTGTGCTGTTGGGCACCTCGGTTTCTGTAAGATCGCAAGCTGTTGGGAAGTGCTTTCATTTCTGTACCCTGGTAAGGTGTCGGAATCCCACAGTGATGAGGTTGGGATGAATGGAAGTAGTTATTTTGAGCCTGGCTGTCTCAGATAACAGCAGCATTTCATTCCCCAAACTAACATCCACCAGGAATTGAGAAATGAAACAGAGACCTCTGCACTCACTTTCATTCTGTCTGGTGAGGGGTTTCTCTTTTGAGTGATGCTGGGAAGAGCCGTGGCTGCCTCAGCTGCCCCAAACCAAGCGAAGTGGGGTTTTGCATAAGGTGTCTGATTCCGGAAAGAGCAGGGAGTGGAATTTCTGTGATTCTTTATGAACTCGAAGCAAGGGGGTGGAGAGTAGGGGGAAAGCTATGACAGTAGGGGCTTTTGAAAAGCATTCTTCATTATTGTCTTAGTATTGTCTACTTCTGTGGCGCAATGGATGTGCTTGGCATTTACAGCTCAGCAAAATGACAGGAGCCAGCCCTGAGTTTTCAAACTGTGTGTGGGGCTTGGGGGATCAGCTCTGGATGTGTGTGGGGAGTGGTGGGCTCTGCCCACAACTCTCCCCTCTCCTCCATTCTTCGATTCAGAGAGTTTAAGGGCAGAAAGGGCTATTAGATCATCTAGTCTGACCTCCTGTCTAACACTCAATTCAATTTCACTCAGTGACATTGAGCCCATGGAAGGAGGTAGCACGGACTCAGAGGGCCATCTATGAGGCTGGAGATCCGTGAGTGGGAGGAGGCGGCAGGTTGGAAGGGGGATTTAGATCATCCTCTTAAGAACCTCCTAGTTGTTCTGGGGAAGGAGGAGTAGAGAACGTGCCTCCTGGGAGATCTGGGGTGAGAACTATGATCTGCATCCAAGCTAGCCTTAACACAGGGGTGGATAAACACGCGGTGCAGGTGGATTGTGTTGTGTTGTGGGCCTGAAGGGAGGAAGCAGGGTGCCATGAAGGGGGTGACACAGGCACAGATCCGGGGATTTGGGGGTGTCACAGGCAAAGGTCCTGGCCGAGGAGGGGCAGGGTGCCATGGGCGTTAGGGGATAGGTCAGCGGGCGACTGAGGCACAGGGCCAAGGGGGGCAGGCTGCCGTGGTGTGGGGGTGTCACTGGCACAGGGCGGGGGGGAGGGGGCAGGGCACTCTGGGTCGGGGTGGCCCAGACGCAGGGCAGGGTGCCGTGGTCTCGGGGTGACAGAGGCACAGGGCTGAGGGAAGGGGGGCGGGGTGCCGTGGTCTGGGGGAGGGTCGGGGTGTCACGGTCTGGGGGGGTGATAGGAGC
>ML677396.1:1306635-1384686 GCA_007922305.1 Dermatemys mawii | reverse complement strand
CCCCCCCACTCTGCCCATGGAGCCCTGTGGCAGGTCCCTGGTCCCCCTTCTCTGCCCAGGGAGCCCTGCGGCAGCTCCCCGCCCCAACTCACCTTTGCTCCGCCACTCTTCTCCCACCTCCCAGGCTTGCGGTGCCAATCTGCACGGCAGGCCTGGGAGGGGAGGAAAAGCAGAGCGGGGGGCAATGTGCTCAGGGGAGGAGGAGGAGCAGAGGTGAGCTGGGACGGCGAGTGGTTCCCCTGTGGCCCCCCCCCCTTTACTTGCTGCAGGCAGCCCTCCCCACACCTTCCTGCCCCAGCTCTCCACCGCCTTCCCTGAGCACGCTGGTGCCTCCAACCACTTAGTGCCATAGGTGGCTGCATAGTTCGTCTAATGGTTGCACCGGCCCTGCATAGAGAGCACTACATTTATATTATAATAAAACTAGACCTGAACATTAACGTGTGTGTCGCTCAGAGTTTCAGTCCTTGTCTTCATGGGATTGACTCAAGGTACCTGAGGGATCACCTTGCTCTCTGAGGCTATGGCCTTCCATTCTAGCTACAGTCTGCTGAAAGAATGGAAGTGGTTAATAATGCAACTGTCAACCAGCAAAGTGAGATTCAAGTGTGAGACTCAGTTTTCTTGGTAATTGGCCCATGATTGTGAGAACTTGCTCTTAGAAGAGTTAAAATTAGTGCACCTCTTTCAGTCTTCTGATCAGAATGTGAAAAATGCTTTGCTGATCTAGTCTTTCCATGATGATAACTGAGTGGGGTGTGGAAGAAAGATACGGCTACTGTAGTGATGAGCATAGTACAAATGTTTAGGTAGGCATAAGATGAATAAAGGATACAATGTACAAGCCCATTTATTTATAGTTACAATGCCCCACAGGTGCCCCTGTACTTATTTAAATTGAACACATGAGAACACATTCACCTGCCTGCTCTTTAAGCTCCTTTTGTGATCTTTTGATGACTACAGCATGAGAACCTTGGTTTTAGATCTCAGCTGATATGTAAAGTGCAGCATGGTGTGCTCTAGCATCTCTCTAGGTCAGGGATGGGTAACTTTAGAGTAGTAGAAGGCCACAAAATCCACTAAAATCTTTTGGCTAGCAGGTGTGTGTGATGTGGTGGAGAATTGGGTCTTGCCCTGAGAGATTCTGGGGAGGGGGAAATCCAGACCTGATGCAGGACTGGAGAAAGAACCTGTCCTGTGCTCACCCCATAGCAACAGGACCTGTCCCATGGAGTTGGGTCTGGTTCCCTGCTCCGGCTTGTTGGCTCTTGGCAAAGCATCATGTGGTGCATGCATTTGTGCACAGGCAGGACCTGCTCCCTGCAAAACCCTGTGCCTCTCCTGGCCCTTACAATGATTTAGCAGGTCAGATTTGTCCCTTAGGCCACCAGTAGCCTATCCCTGCTCTAGGTCACTGGTAGAGCTGTGCAGGAAATGGCTGTCAGTCAATAGTTTTGAGAATTGAAAAGTTTTTCTGTTCTGTATTGGGACAAACCCAAAAACATTTGAAATGTTTCATGGAGAATCTGCGCAAACTCACCCCAGAATAGCCTGGTGTTTGTGGCACTCGCTTGGGATGTGGGAGACCGAGGTTCAAGTCTCTGTTCTACCTAATTTGGAGCAGGGACATGACTCTAACCATCAAGCTATTCTGGTTGGATAGCCTCTGTCTGACCAGAAATTCTGTCCTGGACATGAGAAACTTTTCAGAAGAACATTTCATTGAAACATCTGTTACCACACAAAGTTTTTGTTTTGATAGATTGGCATTTTCTTATGAAAACCATTTTGTAGGAAAGTCCCTGACTACCTCTAATTCTTGGCTAAGTATTCCTTTAGAGGGAAGTACAGACTCATTAGCACTCATTCATAGACTTTCAGACCGGAAGAAGGGACCATTAAGAAAATCTGGTCTGATCTCTTGTGTGACATAGGCCAAAAGATATCACCCAGTAGTTCTTCCATCAAGCCCATATCCTGTGGTTGAGGCAGAGCATATTTATTTCCCTTCCTGAAACAGCCAGGGTCTTCACTGAAGCTGAATGTCAAAATTCTTGGCTAAATTAAATACAGCCAGCAGTGGAGTGGCTTATTGCTCTTATAGCAGACCGATTTCTGAATTGTTCTTAGCTAGTGATTCTGGGTTATGTGGAATTTACATGAACTACCCCATCAAAACAATGCCTGGCCAATCCGGAAAGCTTTTTCACAGGCTTTGCCACTGAATTTGCCTTGCAGGGGGGAAAAAGGCAGCAATATAGAACTAAAAATGATTGTTTATAAGTTAGGCCTCTTCTCCCCAGAAATGATGGTAGTTACAGAGGTACTGTATGTAGGCCAGCTGGAATTCACCTTGCTTTTTGGTTATGGTCGTTTACTGTGAGTAGAGGAAAGGAAACCAGCAGTCTGTTAGCCCACTTGGAACACAGTAATAAATAATGGTCTCGACATCCTATAGAATGCCATCCAGCAAGGACCCTCAGGGCACTTTATAAACATTGATAAATTTATCCTCAGGACACTCCTGTGCAGTAGCTAAGTATTGGTAACTGCATTTGACAGTTGAGGTGTAGAGGGGGATTTATATGTTCAAAGTCAGACTTTCAGTCTGTGGCAGAGCCAGGAATATAATCTAGATTAGTCTTGCTGATTTCCAGTCATGTCTACAAACCTCTAGGTCAAATTGTGGCCATTTCGAACCCTTTGGATACTCTTAAGAATATGTTGTTCTGAGATCAGTATGTTTAATTTTTCATACACTGATTCCTCTGCATTGGGAACATTCCCGTTGGGATTTTACTTTTTCTGATTATTCAAGTCTTGCTACAAACCTATAATGGAATCAATGAACAAAGAGCATTTTCACCTGCCTTGATGTTGGCTCTCATCAGTTAATATTGGTGCTGAGGTTCGGGTATTACATGCACAGCTTTACCTTTCTTCTGGCCCTGCATGCAATCAGAAGGAGCCCTCCTTTCATACTATCCCCCTTCCTCTCCCACCCCCCATCCATAATTTGCTGTGGCTGCCATTGTCGGCAGTGTTCAATGCCCACAAAGTGGGAGGATGTCTGATTGGAAAAAGAGCAGGGTCTTGGGCTGATGAGAGGCAGTATCCAGCAATCTCCCCGTTATTATCTGTGGAGGAGTTATGCCTCCTGGCATTGCTGGTTCTAACTCCTTGCCTTCCCCAAGGCACCACTGCCTCAGAGGAAGCAGGATTTTGACCTAAATTGTTTTCTCTAAAGCAGTGGTTCTCAATGTGTTCTGTGGGCCACATCCAATACTACCTGTATGGCTCGGAGGATGTCACATGGGCCGTAGCTGTGTGCTGACTGGGCCGCAGGTTGAGAGTCACTGCTCTAAAGTCTAGCTGGGTCAGATCATGATTCAGTTACGCAGCATGCATTCTTTTTGACAGAGCTTGTTCCCAGTGTTCGGGATACTTTCCCTACCTCATGCCCTTTCATTATCTATTCCGTGGTCCTGCTACACTTAATTGCTTTTCTGCCACTGGACACTTGTGGAGGGCGAGATGCTGCAAGATGCCCTCAGCTTTTCTAGAAATGTTAATTTATATTTCAAGGAGGCATTTTTACAATCATTGTCAATGGTCAATAGCCAAAATTTACACCAAGTTACTTCTCTTAATAAATACAGACTACATTAAAAACATCTGGTTAAAGTCAGTCATTAGGCAACACAATGACGTTAAGCCCTGGTCTGTGTTTACAAGTTAGATCGACTTAGCTATGTTGCTCAGGGCTGAAAAAGTTTACACCTTGAGGGCTGTAGTTAGGTTGGCCTAGTTCCCAGTATAGACCTGACTATGTTGCCAGAAAAATTCTTCCATCAACCTAGCTACCACCTCTCATTAACTATAATCAATGCAAAAACCCCTTACATCAGTGCAGGAAGCAACTACGCTACGATGCTACAGCTGCAGCGCTGTTTCTGTGTCGGTGTAATGGCTGTAGTGTAAATATGGTCTCAGAATACATCAGATCTAAATGCTTAGAACCCAGTCTAACTTTGGCTTACAGCTTGTTTGGCTGTTTTGATGCAAAGATAACATACATGGAGTTAACGCACTTTTCCGTCTAGCCTGTACATGGCAGCATTGGGAAGGAGGTTTTCTAAATGGTGCATACAGTAAAAATAAATCACCAAACACCCTTTTATTCCCAGTATATTACTCCTTTCATAAGATTATGCCATTTTTGCCTCTTTGTTTTGCAAACCTTCAAAGAAACCTGGACCCCTCAGACACCTGACTACGTTTGTAAATCTTGGCTCTCGGCTGTTCAAACAGGTTCCCCCTGTGACCCAAGTGAGCCACTGGCCTTATATAGAATCACAGTGAATTTTGACAACTGACAGAAATGGAAGGATGTGATGCTGGATCATGGCTGTGTTACTTGATGTGTAGGAAGTTTTCAGTAGGCTGCTTGTTTATTCTTGAAATCAGTTTGATGTTAGACAAGTGTTCTTGAGTTGGTCTCGTTTTGGACTGGAGGCAGCAATTTGTCCAAAGTTTATTTTTCCATAATTAAGGTAGGTGGGAGAACTATGCAAGGATACCCCATCCCATTTCCTTGTTTCAAATTTAACTGTAGCGCCCCTGGCCTGGCAAGTGCCAGAAGACAAAATCTGCCCAGATGTTTGTGTGTATCGGTACAAAAATCAGTATGTATAATACACTGCAAACTTGTGCTTAGGAGTAACAAATTTAGCTATAGTAGTGGCTTCCAGGTGGTAAATGCAGGTAAGGTAGTGAAAGGTGAACCTTGTCCAACTGAGAACAAGATAATCAAATGGAACATTTTTCTTTTTCAGGCTCTTGAGGTGCATCTGGGGGTTTTGGTTCACATGGCAGCAGCAAACTCGACTCCACCTGGTTCTCTGGATTTAAACCAGCCTGGATTTTCAAAGGAGATACTGGGGACTAAATTGGAGGGCAAATACCTCTGCTCTGAGTGCAAGAATATTCTGAGGAGGCCATTTCAAGCTCAGTGTGGACACCGCTATTGTTCTTACTGCTTGAAGAAACTTATAAGGTAATTTATCCTTCTCCAGTCTGAAACAAAATGATTAGAAGCAAAGAAAATAATAATAAAAAAAGAAATATAGCCTTATTTTCAGTGGGTTGTGAGTGAGAGCCACGCTGTATGTCTGCCAATTTCAGCACCTGGTTCTCTTAAGGCCTGAGAGCAGTGGTCTCCAACCTTTTTAAGCACAAGATCACTTTTTGAATTTAAGATCAACCCAGGATCTACCCCGCCCCTTCCCCAAGACCCCGCCCCATTCACTCCATTCTCCCCTCCCTATCGCTCACTTTCCCCCACCCTCACTCACTTTCACTGGGCTGGGGCAGGGAGCTGAGGTGTGGGAGGGTATGCAGGATCTGGGCTGGAGCTGAGGGGTTCGGAGTGTGGAAGAGAGCTCTGGGCTGAGCCTGGGGCAGGGATTTGGGGTGCAGGAATGAGGGGTGAAAGCTCTGGGAGGGAGTTTGGGTGCAGGAGACATATGGTCACACTGAATTTAATCTCATAGAATCCACTGGACATTTCATGAGTTTTACTTTTTATCAGTGTCATTTGTGGTGTATAGATCCAAAATCCTTCAGGGATTGTCACAAATCAGTGTAACATTCTCATCTGTGGGGTGTGCATTGGCTAAGCCTGGGGCAGGAGGTTGGGGTGCAAGCTCTGGGAGGGAGTTGGAGTGCAGGAAGGGGCTCCATGCAGGTGCAGAGTGTTGGGGTGCAGGAGAGGGTGATGGGCGTACGTTCCAGCCGGCATGCACTTACCATAGGTGGCTCCTGGCTAGCGGTGCAGCAGGGCTTAGGCAGGCTGCCTGCCTGCTGTGGCCCCGTGCCACTCCCGGAAGTGGCTGGCTGTTGACACATCTCTGCACCCCTGATTCCCGGCCAGTGGAAGCTGTGGGGACACTGCTGGCAGTGGGAGCAACGCATAGAACTGCCTCCCCACTACCTACCCAGGGGCCACAGAGACCTGCTAGCAGCCAGCCGTTTCCAGGTGCGGCGTGAGGCCAGGGCAGGCAGGCAGCCTACCTGAGCCTCGCTGCACCATTGGACTTTTAGTGACCTGGAGATCATAATCGACTGGCAAAGGCTCCAGGATTGACCAGTTGATCGCGATGGGTGGGTTGGTGACTGCTGCCCTAGAGAGTATGTCTACACAGCATTTTGCCATTCGCGGGAAGGAGCCGCCCAGCTTGGATCAGGTTAGCAAGGCTTGCACTAGTACTCTAAAAATAGTGTGTAGACAGCTCTTTTAAGTTGTAGTTCAGGCTGGAGCTTGGGCTCTGAAGCCCACTTTCTCTAGGCTTCAGATCTCGCGCTTCAGTCCCAGCTGTAACGTCAAAGCACTGTCTACACAGCTATTTTTAGAGTACTAGCTCAAGCTCCACTAATCCAAGTCTGTCGATCCGGGCTAGAAGGCTCCTTCCCGTGGGCTTCAAAATGCTATGTAGACATGTCCAGAGTTTCCTGAGTTTGTTGTATTCTTCACAAGCTGAAACCCAGGAGATTATTGGGTGTGACAAAGACCAGGTGATCCATTTAGATTGGTCCACTCGTATTAAGTACTGTTGTAAGTGACTATCAGGACTGTATAAGAATTTGCTCCTTGAGGTCCCTGTTTGGCAATAATGCCACATGTGCGAAATGTAAAAATACATTTTATGCTCGCAAAAGACGTTTCAATTGACCTTTTTAATTTCTGTCTTCACTTTTAAGGGCATGGGGGAAAGTTAAATATAAGAACAGCTAATCATGAGAAGAAGAAAACTAGAATAAAGATCAGGACAAGGAAAAAATAACTAAAATAGCGCAGAAATGTGTATCTATTAAAAGAATCAATTAATCGAATGCAAAATGTGTGTTAGTAAATGGCTCCATTTGCTGTTTTAAAAATGTACTTGGTTAAATAAATCTTCTTTGGCTCTGAAGGATCTCTTGAGAAGCCTCTATTGTCACTGAATCACAAATTCAGCATGAATCTTTTCATTTTATGGCTGTTTTTTTCCCTATCCCCATTAGCTCTGGACCCCAGAAGTGTGCAGCCTGTATTCAGGAAGGACTATATGAAGAAGGAGTTTCTATTTTAGAAACAAATTCGGTAAGTAAGACCTCTCCAAAGCAGAGAACATTGACATCATTCATAAACATTTCCTGTTTTTGTTTGGAGTGAGAGGACAGAGACTGGTACCTAGGAATGATGGAATCCATTATCAAACAGGTGTGAATTCAGTATCCCAAGTGTAATGATTAGTGCTGCAATTGATTCCCCAACTTCTAAAATTCAGGACGTCTTACAACACGGTTTACTTGTTTAAACTCTGCAATAAAGATTTGTCATAGATGCTGTCACACAGTCTGGAGTGGCTCACGACTATGAGTGCCTACCTCAGGGTAGACTGTCAAAAACAGGGTACTTACCCCATACTGGTGGTGTGTTCTATAATTAGATTTCACCAACCCAGTAACAAATGTAAACTCCTAGATCACTGTAACAGTCTGACTGTGGAGTCACAGAGACAGGCATCGTAATTGCCTTCTATGATGAGATAACTGGCTCTGTGGATGAGGGGAAAGCAGTGGATGTGCTATTCCTTGACTTCAGCAAAGCTTTTGATACGGTCTCCGACAGTATTCTTGCCAGGAAGTTAAAGGTGTATGAGCTGGATGAATGGACCATAAGGTTGATAGAAAGCTGGCTGGGTCGTCTGGCTCAACGGGTAGTGATCAATGGCTCCATGTCTAGTTGGCAGCCGATATAAAGCAGAGTGCCCCAAGGGTTGGTCCTGGGGCCGGTTTTATTCAATGTCTTTATCCATGATCTGGAGGATGGCGTGGACTGCACCCTCAGCAAGTTTGCAGATGACAGTAAACTGGGAGGAATGGTACATACGCTGGAGGGTAGGGATAGGATACAGAGGGACCTAGGCAAATTAGAGGATTGGGCCAAAAGAAATTTGATGCGGTTCAACAAGGACAAGTGCAGAGTCCTGCACTTAGGACAGAAGAATCCCATGCACTGCTACAGAGTAGGGACCGAATGGCTAGGCAGCAGTTCTGCAGTAAAGGACCTAGGGATTATGTGGACGAGAAGCTGGATATGATTCAACAGTGTGCCCTTGTTGCCAAGAAGGCTAATGGCATTTTGGGCTGTATAAGCAGGGGCATTGCCAGCAGATCGAGGGACGTGATCATTCCCCTCTATTCGACATTGGTGAGGCCGCTCCTGGAGTACTGTGTCCAGTTTTGGGGCCCATGCTACAAGAAGAATGTGGAAAAACTGGAAAGAGTCCAGCAGAGGGCAACAAAAATGATTAGGGGCCTGGAGCACATGAGTTATGAGGAGAGGCTGAGAGAACTGGGTTTGTTTAGTCTACAGAACAGAAGACTGAGGGGAGATTTGATAGCTGCTTTCAACTACCTGAAAGGGGGTTCTAAAGAGGATGGATCTAGACTCTTTTCAGTGGTACCAGATGACAGAACAAGGAGTAATGGTTTCAAGTTGCAGTGGGGAAGGTTTAGGTTGGATATTAGGAAAACCTTTTTCACTAGTAGAGTGGTGAAGCACTGGAATGTGTTACCTAGGGAGGTGGTGGACCCTTCTTCCTTAGAGGTTTTTAGGGTCAGGCTTGACAAAGCCCTAGCTGGGATGATTTAGTTGGGGACTGGTCCTCCTTTGAGCAGTGGGTTGGACTAGATACCTCCTGAGGTCCCTTCCAACTCTGATATTCTATGATTCAATGACAGTCCCCTTGGACTCTCTGTCTATCTTGCTACCGAAGCAAGCTGGATTTAGTGATAAATGGTCACTTCAGAAATCACAAAATACTCAGGTTGCGACCAGTCACTTACACACTGATCTGGTATATCTCATGTCTCACACCAAAGAAAACGCCTTTAGCCAATCCTGTAGTAAACTAACTAAAGGTTTATGAATTAGGAAAAAGAAATGAGGGTTATTTACAGGTTAAAGGAAGCGAGCATATATACACAAATGAGTTACCATCTGTGGTTCCTCAAGGCGACAGAGATGTAGTAATCTGTCAATTCAAAATGTCATTCAGGAGAGGCCAAGAGGTTACCCCTAGGGATGTCTGCCTAAGGCTATGTACACACTACAGCTTAGATCGATATAAGTTATGGTGAATAAGCCAGCCCCCTCAGCAACATAACAACCACCTAAGCACTGGTGTGGACAGTGCTATGTGTCCGGGAGAATTTCTCTCACTGAGACAGCTACTGCCGCTTGCAGTGGCTGAAGTAATTAAGTTGATGAGAGAGCTCTCCCGTCAGCTTAGAGCATCTGCATCAATGTAAGCTCTGTAGTGTAGCCATAGCCTTAGTTTAGAGTGAGAGTTCAAACAGCAAAGAAATGAATTGTGACGCTGTTTTATCTTTTACATTTAGGACATGTCTATATTACCACTGTAGTCACTCAGGGTGTGAGAAAAACACCCTCCTGAGCGACACAAGTTTCACTAGCATCTGTGTCCCGGGGAGAGCTTCTCCTACGGACATAACTGTTGCTACTCATGGAGGTGATTTTATTCTATCGATGAGAGACCTCTCTCCATTGGTACAGCTGAGCTGCTGTAAACTTGCTAGTGTAGACACGGCCTTAGCCTTCCAGTCCATGAGACAAGCTCCCTCGCATGTACATTTCCAAGGTGTGATAGGGCTGTTCACCACTCCTGTACATTGTGATGTTCCTTAATGGCCCATTTAATCTTGATACACCTCTTTAATGGGTGGGAGGCATGATTTCTGTGCCTGGGCTCACAAGTTCAGAGCAAACATTTTCAAAATTATGAAGCAAAATTTACGTATTTCCTTATAGCCAAAACACCTGGTTGGCCACACGTGATACTAATACATGCAGCAATTTACAAGCATTTCATAGTATCAGAGGGGTAGCCGTGTTAGTCTGGATCTGCAAAAGCGACAACGAGTCTTATAGCACCTTATAGACTAACAGATTTTAGGGATCATGAGCTTTCGTGGGCTAAGACCCACTTCATCTGATGAAGTGGGTCTTAGCCCACGAAAGCTCATGATCCCTAAAATCTGTTAGTCTATAAGGTGCTACAAGACTCTAAGCATTTCATAGAGTCTAAACACTAAATGCATTCTTACAGTACTAATTCCCGTTATGAACAACACTAACATACAGGTGAGCTGGTTTGGTTTCCAGCTAAGAGTTTATCTTAGCTAACTCCTACAGTCTTGACTGGAGCTGGTTTACCAGAGTCACAGATGCATCTCTCATGGTATTGTGGGACAGCAAGTCTGGGAAGACTGTTTCTTTGCAATGGCATGTGAAGAATCAGGAGACTAGCTCAAAGCTGCAATCCCAGAGTAACTTGTCTTTGCTTTTTCCTATTTGAGGCTTTCCCAGATAACGCAGCTCGTCGGGAAGTGGAAAGTCTGCCAGCTGTCTGTATTAACAATGGCTGCCCATGGAAAGGAACTATTAAAGAATATGAGGTAAAGACTAGAGTCTCTCCATGTATCTCTTCATTGTGCTTTCTCCTGCCTTTTGCATGTGAGTCATGATGGGCATCTGAGCTTTCAGCTGCACTAACTCAATCCTAGATAAGTTCTGGCCTCCTGGAGCTTTCAGAGATGTCCAGTCTAACCTAGGTGGTTGTGTATCCTAGTGAGGGTGTTGACTGACTAGAAAAGTTTTCAAATACTTTGTATGATCCCTCAAACCAACCCACTTTTCCTTTCTATGACTACCAAAATCACCCACTTCTTACTTCCAAGACACCATATCCCAGAATCCTCCTTGTTGCATCAGCACAAAAAAATACAATCATAAAATATTGGATTGGAAGGGATCTCCAGTGGCCATCTAGTTGAGCCACCTGTGCTGAGGCTGGCCCAAGTAAACCTAGACCATCCCTGTCAGGTATTTGTTCTACCTGTTCTTAAAAACCTCCAATGTTTAGGATTCCACAATCTCCCTTGGAAGGTTATTCCCAGAGTTTAACTTTCCTTAGAGTTAGCAGGTTTTTCCTAATATCTAACCTAAATCTCCCTTGCTTCAAACTGTACTGATTCCTTCTTGTCCTACCGTTGGTGGACATGGAGAACAATGGATCACTGTCCTCTTTATAACAGACTTTAATATATTTGGAAATTGTTATCAGGCCCCCTCCCCATTCCTCTCCCCCGTCTCTCAAGACTAAATATGCCCCGGTTTTTTAACCTTTCCTCAGAGCGCAGGTTTTCTAAACTCTTTATAATTTGTGTTGCTCTCTGGATTCTCTCTCTGATTTGTTTCTGCCATATATTATGGCCAAAACAGGCATTTACCTTCAGGACTGAATCAATGGATTTGTTTTGGGGACGGTGGAGTGGATATAGTTCTTGTCCTGCCCACTGCTCTTTTGAGTCCTGGGCTTATAGTAATTGGGAAGATGAGGTCATCCCCCAGCACATAGGAGGCTTGTTCAAGAGGTCCGTGAAGTCATGGATTCAGTGGTTGTGCCCCCAAATAACCTCTTGCACCAGCTTGCTGGACAAAATGGCCTCTGTACCCCGTCTTTCCCTTAGCATCAGAACCTCACCAATTGTGTGTTTAACACCATCTGCAATTTTTATGGCCCAGTGAATGTGACCATTAGCACACACATACACATATGATACCAATCTCATTGGAAAGATACATTCCCATTGAAAATTTCATGAATGGCACATTTCCCACCACTCTGTAGTGACTAGAGTCTACTGCAGTAATTTGCATTGCAAGGATTTATTTGCAATCAAATGGGTTAGGAATAACTTAAAAAAATAAATATAAAAGAATACTTGCTCTGCTGGGAAATTTTTACAACCCACTGGAATCATAGCCCAGACCATGAGAACCACTGAGTGAGGGGCCTGAGAGAAGAGCAGTTGGTGACTCCTGAGAAGTTGGGGTGAGGAAGTGATGTTTTATTCCTGACAAAGCATTTAAAATCAATCTGTGTAGTTGACATCTTGATTCTATTAGCAATGCCATTATGAGAAGGCAGGAAGAACTACATTTACTTCTGATTTTGTCTGAGTCCTCTGGTTCGCCTTTTGTGGCCACTAGTAGAGAACTTTGTCTGCACTTTGGGCTCCAATTGGCCAATACTCTAATACAGGGGTTGGCAACCTTTCAGAAGTGGTTTTCCGAGTCTTCATTTATTCACTCGAATTTTAGGTTTCGCGTGCCAGTAATACATGTTAATGTTTTTTAGAAAGTCTCTTTCTATAAGTCTATAATATAGAACTAAACTCTTGTTGTATGTAAATAAGGTTTTTAAAATGTTTAAGAAGCTTCGTTTAAAATGAAATTAAAATGCAGAGCCCCTCAGACGGGTGGCCAGGAGCCGGGCAGTATGAGTGCCACTGAAAATCAGCTCGCGTGCTGCCTTTGGCGCATGTGCCGTAGGTTGCCTACCCCTGCTCCAGTACATCTAGGCTTGGATTTCAGCTTAGAAATTTAGTGGGAGTTGGGTGCTGAGCTCCCTTAGACTGCTTTGAAAATCTCCCCCTCCGTGAATGTCATGGGGTATGCATGCAATTGACTGAAATAAATGTTAAATTCAAGATCTAACCCTAGTGCTTGTTGATAGCGTTTCTAATATATAGAGAGGAGATTAGAGATGGCAGCTTCAGGATACCAGTGTGATTACTGAGGATTCAGATTATCATTGCTGATGCCTGTAGATTGCTGGGTTCCGAGTTCAGTTCTGTGCTGTGCTGTTAGCATGAAGTTTTGTGCCCCAATTTAACATGTGGGGTCAAATTCAACTGTGGCTTAAATGAGCCAGGCTCAATGAAGGAAAATGGAGCTATGCCTGGCAGCAAGGTATTCCACCCCCTTACTTTAAACAGCAACTGACTAGTTTCGCAATATGTTTGAGAGACTGTTTGAGAACTTTAATTCCACTGGATTTCCAAACAAGGGCATGAGGGCAAGAAGTGTCCTGTGTAGCCATAGGTCAGTGTGATCTTGTAAGATTTCAGAAGTTAAACAGGGTTGGGCTTAGTCACTATTTGGACAAGAATCCTCTAAGGAAAAGGTGCCATATGCCATGTTGGTGATTCATGAGAGAGCATTTTTCCCCACCAGTCAGTGCTGCACCAAAACCTAGCATGATAAGGAGTATTTGCTGTTGGAAGTAACTTATTTTGGATAAGATATTAAGATTGGATAAGAGCTGACCTCTGGTGGCCATTTAACAATCGTATAGTGTTCTTGCAAGAGTAGGGGAGTTAGCCTTGGTGTCCTGGTTAAATTCCAGTTTGAGTAATTACATTCTAGCATCTTAATTCCTTCTTGCATTGGAATTGCATCCTTCTTGGAATTCCTCATTAATTCCTTCTGGAGCCGTGCTGAGCTCCAGAAGACCACGGAAGGCGGGGGTGGGCCAGGAGCAGCTTCCCCCGCCGGAGTGCAGGCGGGCCGGTCTGGACAGTCTCGCGGGTCGGATCTGGCCTGTGGGCCATAGTTTGCCCACCCCTGCCCTATACCCTTCCCTTCCCCATCTTATCACCCTGCCCCACTCCCAACCCATCTCATCCCCCTTCCTTCCCTGCTGCTGCTTTCCCACACCCGAGTCCCTTTTCCCTGCCCTACCACAGGCAATGTTGTACAGAAAACAGGATGTCTCCCAGCACAACCGGCACTAGGACTCAGGAGGTGGCAACCAGCTGCAAAAAGTCAGCTGATCCGAGGGGCACCCTCTTTTAGCCGGGCACCTCTACACTCGCAGAAATGGGGGAGGGGGGAATGGCATGTGACCCCATGTGCGTCCCCATGCCTCGCCTCAATTTGAGGGGCAGTGCTGCCTCAAACTACACCCATGGGCATCCCCTGCCTCTCCCATCCCCACCTGGCTTCCCTTGGCTTCTCCAGCACCTTCTGCAAGGAAGCAAAGAAATCTGCAGATGGACACGTTTAGTGCATTGCGTAAAATTCCCCCAGGAGTAAAACGAGGATTGTGGGCATAATAGTAGTGACTTATGGCTGTAGGGAGCTGGAGAGGGACTATGGCAGCTGTAATAGTAGATTTATTTCATATCTCATTTCTCTTCCCCCATTGTGGCAAGGTGTTGGATTGAGTGTTACTGGGAGTGAAGGGAAATGCCCAGTAAATATGTCCAAGCAGGGTCTAGCCAGTATAGAGCACATGTCTGGCTATATGGATAGTCATTAGATGAGTAGGGGTTGCAGAAGGGTGCTGTGGTGTCACTTCTGTCTAGCGTGCTTAAAGCTGTGCTGTGTCATCTGAAAGCAGCAATGTGTGTTGCTGCCTTCAGCAGCAGCAACACTCCCCCCATGGAAAGCCCCTTGCTGTGCTATTTCAGACCGACCATGGAAAGTACCTAAAAGATAATTCACTGTTTATTCATTTTAAAAGCTCACAGCCGCTCGTATCAAGAGAAACTCATTTGGCTGCCCTCTGATTATAAATTAGGAGACTGTCACTGGTATTTTAGTAAATTTCACAGGGGTGGGAGAGGAAGAGGACCAGCTTCTGCAGCTGAAAATTTTCAGCCCTTCACCCTTAAAGTCCTTCCTCAGCTCCAAGTTTTGTTTCCTGTTTAAGCTACCAAAGGTCAGGTCTCAAATGTGGCACTTTTTAAAACCGAGTGTGTGGGCAAAGTTCATGTCGTCTCTTTGAACTCTTCTATTGTGAAAAGTATTAAAATATTCAGCACTGTCAGAAGAGATCTGAATTTTGAAATACAGTTTTCTTGCTGGTAAATGCTTTGAACAGTGGACACTGTGCCTTGGAAGAGATTTTTTCTTTTGTGCACTAGAAGCTGTTTCCACCTGAAAACTCACTGATCAATATGTGTGTATATATAGAAAGTGTGCTATGGTAAGGAGTTTTTAAAAACTGGTGCTTTGTAGAAAGGGGTCAAAAATCACAGATGAGAAATGCAAAGACTGTGAAGTTAGGCAGCTGGAGCATGAGAAATAACCATGAAAATATATCCTTGTGACTTCCAGGTGCTCAGATATGATAATGCTGGAGCCAAACGTACCTAGACTAGGTAGACAGACAGACTCCTAAGGATCCGCTAAGTTCTCAACTCTTCACACAACAATAAAAAGGCACTTTAAAAATATATGAAATGTTACTTCTCTCCCACCTTGCAACAGAGTAATGAGGGAAGTGAATATCCTTCAGCTTCTGAGAGAGACTCTCTTAATCATCAGCAGGATTTTAAAATAAGTTGACAGGGACACAATGGCTCACTTTAATTTAGGTTCCTCCTTGGGGAACATAGTGTCATCTGAAGGGTAGGGAGATCTGAATGGAGCATCGGGATCTGCTGCCCTTCTAATCCTGAGAGAAATATTTAAATAGACCAAATGAGAGGTTGGAATAGTCTGGTAGTTCTGTGGCTGGTTGTTCTGTTTTCAGATAAAATAGAGGCCAGGAGGGAGAAACCAGTAAATTGGTCTAAAAGAGACTCAAACTTCCTTGTCAGCTGAGTTCAGTTAATAAACATAGATGAGCTTTCTTGTCTGTTGGGATCATAACTTGTCCTGGTCCAGATTCAAATAGTTTCTTATTAACACCCTGGACTTTGCATTACTAATAGTTTTGTAGGCCTGGACCTTTTTGTCAGAGCTCAACTGAACCTGTGTAAGAGAATAAAAAAATCCAGTTGAATGTGTGGATTGAAGACTCTTCCTCAGGAATTTAATTCAGTTGTTAGAGGGGAAGCTAACATCCCATCCCTACCCCGCAGGGTTCAGGCTTCAGGATTACTTCTTGAAGGGCTGTGGCTGGACAGCGTAGTCTTGCTGCTAGACATATTTCAGTGCTTTTAGTGGAGTCTTAGTTGAATGGTCTTTATTTGGAATGTAGTACAGACCTGCTGGCCCTTGGAATTGCTTCACGTCCTTTTTTTTTCCTTCTTGGGAATTAATATTAAAGGTTTTGCAACACTGTCCATGTTTGTTATAGTAAATATTGCATCAAAAGCTTTGTGATTGGAGCGCTTTGTAATGCTGGGCAGGATACCAGGGTTCTGTCTTTGAAATTAGGAAGAAACTTCTGTTGTATTTCCCTGTTGGAAGCTTCTGGTTCCAAGTTGGATTGTAGCACTGGGGCACCATTTTCAGCCAGTTCATAGGCTGAAATGTTGATCAAAGTTGTACGCAAGGGAGTCAGATCCCACTGTCCTGAGTGGAAATGTTTGTTGCAGCACCCTGTGCTTGTAGTTAGAGATGGCTAGAGGAAGTCCTGTTTTGAAGAGAAGGTCTAGTGATTTGATCTCTCTACTCTAGAACTGGGCTTGAAATCCAGACTTGAAAACTGGCCTCCCTAAAGTCCTAGAGATAAAGGTTGCATAGCTGATTGCCTAGATGTAGATGGTTTCCTGTCCAACCTGCTGTGTGGGAGGTAAGCTACAGGGAGTGCCAGAAAATGTGTGTGGGAGGGGATTGGAAAGCCCCATCTGAAAGGGTCTGATGTGTGTGTTTACTTCTCAAAACAATTCAGTGATAATTTGGTGGTTTTGCTAATTAATACTTCTAGCATCTGGCTCTCTGGAAATGTAAAGCTGTGATTCAGTATTGTGCACTTTCAGATCAGTCACATGTCCCTTCTAAAGCCTGATGACCGCTCCCGCCCCCCCACAGCCTTAGTTTGAGCACAGGTCTGTTCAAGTTTTCAGGCAACATTTAACAATCAGTTGTGAATTGAAATTTTTGGATTCTCGGAGACTTTCTTCAGAGAAATGCCATGGCTGTTATGCACATTCTTGTGTAAAAGCTGATGGAATTTAATTGGTGCTTTTGGTTCATGCTTAGGAAACTCAAAAGATCGAGATCTAAAGTAAACCTTGTTTGCGGGAAACCTGGTTTGGTGCAGATTTTCCAGTGTGTAAAGAGCACTAGTCCTGACTATGTTTGTATTTTCTTCCCTCACTCATTTCCTTTCCTGAAAGCCCCCTCCATCCTCAGACTAAAGTAAGAACAAAATTAATTTTTATTGTCCAAGATTGTATACTTTTGGGATACAGATTTGGCTGATTCACCTTGCCCACATCCTTCCATAAAATCTGGAAGGGAAGTGGGAGCTTTGTCCTGTCAGGGCTGGCCAGATGTGGTCCACAGAGTTCTAATTTATGGCCTGTTTGGTGATCTCATCTTTCGCATGGAGGTCAGGCCAATAGAGATGAAAAGTTCCAGCATGGAATGCTCCAGTTCCATTCAAGTGACTGAGCAGCTTCAATCAAAGTGAAGCATTGCATGCTGGGAGCTGGAGAATCCTCTGTGTTTAAAAGAGGAGGTTTGCTCCGTTAGTCAAAGCAGGCAGGGCTGTTGGACTTTCAGCAAGTTGAACATGTGCCCCTCAGAGATGCAGTATTTGGGTGTCTTTAAGCTATACTGTTTTGCTGGTGGAGATTACCACTGAATACTGAGCTAAAACCAGGAAGTGGCAATATGAGAAATCTCAGTGCTGTCAGAAGAATCTTGGGACCACATTATCGTCATTAGCAGCCTGAGATGGTGGTCTGCAAAGAACTGTGATCTGCAGCTGTTAAATGTAACCAAAGGGATGCTCTGCAGAGCAGATGCCTTTAGATCAGTAGTTCCCAATATCTTTGGTTGGAGCTCCCGCAGATGATGGATGGGTGCTATCTATTCTATCCAGTATCCAGGGCCTTGTGTACTCCATGGCTTTGATTCCCAATTTCCTTAGCAAGGTTAATTTAATCTTTTGCCATGACGTGAAATTCACTGTGTCTGAAGCTGAATGTGAAGACCATGCCTAAGCTCCAGCTGGTACGGAATGTGGCTGTCTGCACATCAGGCCTGTGCTCAAGTCCCTTCACTGGCTCTGAGTCAGCTTCAGCTTAAGGTTTTGGTCATAAGTTTCAAAGCAATTCATGGATCAAATCCAGCTAGTTCAAGACCATGTTTTAATATCTGTACCACTGCAACAGCTGCTTTCGTCTGGGACAATGCAGATCCCAAAACCCAGGACAAAGAACATGAGCGCTAGGGGCAAAGCATTCTCTGTTGGGGGATCGTAGTTTTGAATGAACTTCCAGCGGAGATTAGGCAAATCCAGAGAGAACGGCACTATAGTGCTGATACTCCTTTGTGCCCAATAAACCTGAATCAACCTAAAAGCCCCCTCCACCAAAAGTCAATCTAAAAATAAATTAATAAAATCTAAACAATTGAAACCCAAGCCCTCCTCAATCAGAGTGTATACCCTGAAAAGGGAGAGCCAGAGACTTCATGAAATCCACTATGGACTTCACTGTTGCTATGGATGTTACATGGAAGGCATTCAGCTCCTACAGTGACAGGTGGCAGTGTAAAATCCTCTGATAGGTATAAACCTACCTCATAGAGCTATTGCTTCAGCCTCTCTGCAAACTAAGGCAGATATCTATCTGCGGATTGTACTGGGCACCTCTTCAAGATTTTTCTCCACAATTATATGGACTAGAAGCTTTTTAAATGAAAGCTGAGATTCTGGAGCACAGTTCTGCCAAAGGGGCGAATATCTCTTGCAATCTCATTTTCTTTCCTCTTTTATTGCTCTCCCTCTTTCCTTCCCATGGTGGCTTCTGCTCCTGATGGCATTCCCCACCCTCTCCAGAAGGCCACCTGGCCTCTAGGGTGGGGAGGAGGTTCCCTGAGGCTGGGCCACATGTAATCTCATGGCTGAGCTGAGGGCTGTGGGAGCAGAGCAGAGAAGCTTGGGCCATTGGGCTGCTGGCAGAGCCTGCAGCTTTTTATATGCAAGCTGTTCCTGTGGACGGCTACAGCAGGGCACTTCGGGGCAGCATGGTATGGCCTTCAAGGAGCAGCTTGCAGCTGGGGGAGAACACATGCAGTAGTGTTGTGGGTTATGCAGCCTACTTCACCCCCATGGCTCTGCTGTGTCCAGCGTGCCTCTGGCAGCCCCACTCCCCAATCTGGATAATACTCAGATAAGACGCTAAGGCTTTGTCTACACTGGAACCTGAAAGACAAAAGGTCATTCAGGGGTGTCAAAAAAACATACATTCCCCCAACAACAAAAGTTTACCTGACAAAGTGCTGGTGTGAACAGTGCTTTGTCAGCAGGGACAAAACTACCACCGCTCATTGGGGGTGGATGATTTTGTCAGCGGGAGAGCTCTCTCCTGCCAACAAACAGCTACACTGCGTGCCTTTTAGTGGCATGGATATAGTGGCACAGATGCGTCACTAAAAGGTGTGTAGTGTGAACATAGCCACAGTGAAAACAGAATGAAGTTGTTAGTTTCCTGTGCCCTCTTTGTGCAGGCCCGGAAGATCCTTTCATCCCGAGCTCCATTAGGAAATGGGCTGCTTTACACATCTCAAAGCATCCACATTTGTGAGGTGTTTTTTGTATGGTTGTATTGAAATGTGCTGCTCTTGTTGTCACAGAGCTGCCATGAGGGGGACTGCCCATTCATGCTGATTGAGTGCCTGGCATGTAAGGGAATGATCAAACTGAATGAAAAGGAGCGCCATTCGGAGCGGGAATGCCCCGAGAGAAGCCTCAACTGCAAATACTGCAAATCGCTTTTCTACTTTCCTGACATTAAGGTATGAGCGTCACAGCACAAGCACACTTCCGATATCCTTACAGCCAGACCCAGCTAGACAAGCACCCCGAGGCAAATGAGCAAGTGCGGAGTACTCTCCATTGCATGAGCACTTCTTGAGAGAAGCAAGGATCCGTCTAGTCTGAAATTGATTGTCCTGTTTTAACTAGCTGCAAGGGTATATCCTAATCATTTGTGTCCTGGACAAATGTTCAGAGTGTCTAGGTTGGAACTTCCAAGGGTCTTGGTTATCCTGAGTGATTTGGTAATTAATTAAGCTAAAAGAAGGCCACAAACGCCACTGTAGAGCTCTTCGAAGTGACTTGTACAATCACTGGGCTGTTTCATTGTTGCTTTTAGGGAAAGAAAGTTACTTGCAAACTAATGAATACTTCAGGCTTTACTTGAGTCAGAGGAGCTAGGTGTTGCTTTGCAAGATGCTAACTTTACCCTGTGTTGTCATTGTACTGTTAGTGCTGTTGCATTCTTAAGGTGTGATATGAAACCATGATGTGTGCCTTTTTGCCGCTGACTGGACGGAATTCGATAGCTGCAAGATCAGCCCCTTAGTGTTTAAGCAAGACTAAAGCCTTTCCACTTCCCCTCTGTTCTCTTGGATTTTCCCAGTCTGCTGGCAGGACGATACTGTAATGGGAAAGGAGACTTTGTTGTTCTACAGCCCATTCTGAGAGTAATGGCAAGCGGCCTAAAAGTGATGGAGATGGAACCTTGAACATTTCAATTAAAAAGACAGATTTGCCCTTGTGGCAGCATAGCTTGCCAGCTGACAGGGGCTGTAAATGCCATGATTGCTCCATCCCCGTGGGGTTAGATTGTAATGCGTCATTCTTGAATGACATCCCCCTGCCTCTTTGGCCCAAGGGGGGGTGATTTCCTTTTATAGGAAGTAAAAAAGTAGCTTTGCTTTGAACAGCTTTGCATGGTACCTATGCTGTGAGCGGAGAAGGATAAGGTGCGGGGAAAACCAGTGGAGAATCCCGAAAACATTTCCAGTATTTGTATAGAGTTTTTCTGAAATGTGCCTGTTAAAGCTAATATCTGTAGAAGTCTTAAAGAGATACTGCACTGCACTACACAGTGCAGTTTTATTGACAGCACAACGGCAGATTTGCTCAGTCAGTACTTTCCTTCCTGCTGGCATGAACAGTGTGTCTCTCTCAGTGCACGTTCAGCAGAGTCTATCTGCTGATGCTTCCTAGAACGTAAATGTTCTTTTCTTCATGGAAGGTAAATGCTGTGCAACAGTCTTAGACTGCGTGGGAGCTGGGTGAGGGCTAGGAAGGGAGAGTGGCTGGAGAGAAGAGGAGGTAAAAAAGGGGACTTATTTGTAAATGGCTACAGCCCCAGCCCATCAGATCTTCTATTGGATATGCTCTCCCTTTTGAAATAGTTGCAGCAGAGGTCAAACCTTCCTCCCTTTACTGAAGTGAAGTGGTGCTGTTACCAGGATTTTATGGGATAAGGAAGGGAATGAAGAAATTGTACAGAGCCCTGTTAGAATAGGAGCAATTGCTGGGTGGGGAGGGACTCAACCCCTCTGTTGTGCATGGGTTGAAATCACACCTCCCCACACCAACTTTTACAGAATTCCACTAATCCTTGATACCAACATACACAGGTAACCCAGCCTGTTTGAACTGTCAACAGACTGTAGCATTCACATCTCCAAAGACATTGCAGCAGCTCTCTTGGATCAAATACTATTATATGAACTATGGAAGGGAGAGAGCAATTAGTGAAACATGAACATGAGTTAGCAACTGGATTTCTCTTTTCGGTTTCTGATATGGTGGTAGAAATGTATCTAGTGGTTTAAAAAACAAAACTCTTCAAGAGTGTGAGTTTGTACAGTATGAACGTGATGAGCAGGTTCCCAATTAGTTCAGATTTTAGACAGCAGAAAGAACAGTGTATTTATAAAAGGAAGTTCACTAAAATGTTTATTAAAATCTTATGTTCTTAAAATGAATGAGTTTTGAGGGCTGTGAACAATCCTATATGTTTAATCTGTTTTAATCTGACTTGCAGTCTATATATAAGCAATAGAACTCTAGTAGACTATCAAAAAGATTGCATAACCTACCTGGTACATAAGAAGAGTACTAAAACACATTGTCTAGATTTCCCTTTTGGGTAGAAGATTTTAACTTACAGAAGCTCGAGTGATTAAACATTTTGCTTATCACAGATCTAATGCAGGAAGAGAGGAACGATATGAAAAGAAGAGAGGAAGATGTTAAGAGTTCCCATTTTAATTTTTACTGGTAGTTTCTTTTATCTGTTGAGATGTCAAAAAATCAGGTTTCTAGGGTCATTTTTGTGTATTTTCTTTTCCGTCTTACTGGAGAACAAAGTGGCATGTGTGGTTTTTTAAAAAATGTTATCTTTAAAATATGATTGTTGGGTTGGTTGAGAAGCACTTGGTTGGTGAACTGATCTGGACTTTGAAAGGAACACTGGAAAGCTCATGATCTGTAGCTGTCAAGTGTGGCTGGGGGGTTTAATTCAGTCAACTGGTGTCCGTCACGATTGGTAGATCATGGAAACTTCTTACCAGGAGGGAGGTTTCTTCACATAATTCTCCTGAACATGTGTTTTCCTGGCAAAGCTACAGCTGAAGTTTCCTCTTGCTTACGTCATTCTGTCAAAGAAGTAATTTGATTTTTCTCACAATTAGTATGAGCTGAATCTAACACTCTTAAATCAAGGCTGAGTACTTGGAAAAGCACAAAAGCACCATAACAGCCCGGAAACTGCAGTGTATAAACGTGACTTGACATGCAGAAACACCATGATTAGGCCAGGATTTGATTTATGTGCTGTTACATGACAGGCCTTTTGCTAGTAAAATGTATTCATCATGAAGTATTGGGTCCCCTGAGTCGCATTCTTCATGGTGGCCTTATCAAAGCAGTTTTAGGTGTACAAATGACCTCTTGACACTTCTTTTACAGGCTCATGATGAGATCTGCCCTAAATTTCCACTGAGTTGTGAGGGCTGTGGGAAGAAGAAGATTCCAAGAGAGAAGGTATTTAAACATTCTTGTTTCATAGCACACACTGCATGTGGTTTGAGTTCTGACAGAATGTGACTTGAATTCTGTGAGCGTAGAAGAGTCTGTATTGAGGAGTGAAGGAAAACAATTAACCACATTTAATTTTGAGAAGCAGCTTCCATTCACACTCAGTTACAATGTTCCATAAGGCTCTTAGCACACGTGTTGTCTCAATTTGTGATGCAATCTAATTACTCAATTTTTTTCCATGAGTAACTCCACCTAAATCAGACTCTTGATTAATGCTATATTTGGGTGCTAACCACAATGACCAGAGACACACTTTCCTCCTTGCATAGTGGGTAACTTATCCTAGGTAAACATCTTTAATTGGACCAACTTCTCTTGGAGAAAGAGAGACAAGTTTTCAAGCTTACACAGAGTTCAGAACTTGTATCTCTCACTGACAGAAGTTGGCCCAATAAAAGATATTAGCTCACCCACATTGTCTCTTGAATACCTTAGGACCAACATGGCCACACCAATGCTTATCCTAGGTGATACAGTGACATTAACTGCTGTAGTTAGTAGGAAAGAACGCCACTATCCCACTAAATGAAAGATCTACAACCCTTCAGACCTAGCATTGGACTCCACTTGGATTGCCCAAAGAGTGATTCTTGGGACAAGTGATGAGGCACTGAAGTTCTAAAACCTTGATTGTGAGTCACCCTGGGAAAGTGTTCCCCTCGGTCACTCTCCCATCTAAAAACTGAAATGGATGGGCTTCCCGTTGGGAACAGGAGAGAGTCTGAAATGTAGGGTAATGAAGGTTTCGAAGTGGACAGTAGCCTTGACATTGTGATCACTGGACGCTAATCTGCCTGAGTCTGAAACCTGAAGCCATTACAGCTGACCCAGACATGTACCAATAGGGAGTGGGACTTAACTTCCTCTCTTTCCTTTCTTTCCAAACTTTTTATTGCTCCACAGTAGACATTGTCCCAGCATAACCACACTGCTGCGTGTAACTCAGAAAATAACTTGAATCACTAAGGGTTTGTCTGCCCGGTGTGTTAGTCTGCACTAGAGAGGTATAAAGTCTAGTGTGCACTAGCATGTTGCACACTGACTGGTCCACATTGTCCCTGCTGGTGCACACTAAAAGTTCCCTCTGGAGGTCATTGTGTAACACCTAGAGAACTTTTAGCGCACACTAGAGCACTTTTATTGTGCACCAGTAGGGTCCATACAGCCAGTTAGTGCGCAATGCACCAGTGTGCACTAGAATTACACTCCTCTTGTATGGACTAATGCACTGTGTGGACAAGCCCCCTAAGTAAGTGAGTCCTCGTTGTGAAAGTATTTGTCAAATTAATCAAACCCCTTTTCATTTCCACATAATGAAGCATGTGGCTGTGAATTGTCACCCAGTCAAGGCCCAGCATGTCTAATTGGTAGAAGGAAGATTTAAAACAGGATGATGTGTGCCAGTGCCTGTTTGGGCTCCCGTGTATGGTATGATTAGCACTAACCATTCCATGCTCTCCAGTGTAGGTTGTTGGCACTTCCCTCCAAAGGGTACGCAGCCAGCAGCCAAGGTCCTGGAGGGCAGCTACCAAAAAGCCATTGCCATGCTGAGAAGCAGCAGATTTTGGTGTGTTTGAGATACAGTGTTTCCTATCTAAACAAAGGATTACTGGACCCAGCAAGAGGGCATCTGCTTGTGGCAGCGTTTGCAGTCAGAACTCAAACAGGAAATAACATGAACATGCTCCTAGTTCTTAGGTCTTTAACACTTTGCTGGAAATGATAATATCAAGCTGATGTGATCTCACCACATTGCACTGAGAGCCATAATTGTATAAAGTCATGGGTTTGATACAATGCACCATCTCGAACAGCCTCCAGGCACAGTTACACCAAAGAAGTGAACTGGAAAATACATGGGGAAAAGGGGAAGCTTTAGGCTTCCCGTGGCTTCATGCAGTGCTTGCAAGCAGCGGCAGGACTGCTAAGGGTGGAATGTCACCCTTATTCTTGAAACCTCCTTGCTTTTGTTGGCTTGTCACAGCCGTGACGCTGTTTTATTGCTCAGTTACGTGATTGTGAAACCTGCACGGAGTTGAATGAATGTCCATCTGTCCAACCCTGGCAAAGCATATGGGCTTGCCATATGGCATCGCTTTGAACGGGTGTGCCATCAGTTACATTAATCCCCACTGATCTGGCACATTTTGTATGTGCTCCTGGGAAGGAGCAAGACCCTGCAGCCATTTTTTTTTAAAGGAGCTTCATTTTCAGTTGCAAAGGAATGTCTGAGCGATGGTGAGAGCTGCAGTGAGGTTCCCTCCTTTAGTAGGTGGCATCTTGTCTTAACTGGCCTGTAACAGGGTCTGCTGGCCCCCTCTTCCTGCAGCCCACTGGCTGCCCAAACAAAGCTCAGAGAGGCTTTCACTGTGCAACACCTATGTCTTTATTAGCTTACAGTGCAGTGCCCACCACCCGTGTTAAACTATATACAGCTTAGAGGCTTGTTTGGCTTCTCACAAAGGCAGCAGCCCTCAGCTGGGAGATTGACCTTGCTCTGGCCATTCCCCCCCCTCCTTCTGGCTCCTTCCAGCCTTTATAGCCCTCAGGCCAACAGGTGTAGCCAATCCACAGGCAGGCTTTGGGCTTTCCCCAGCCCCAATCTATCTCCCCTGATTGGGGCTGGCTGAGCAGGGCTGATTAGGTGCCTCTGCACCAGCACCCTGCTACATGGCCACTTCAAAGTAACCCCCGGGCTTCCTATACAGCTGTTTGGCCAGATGCTAGGTTGCCATGTTTGTCTGTTCCCTTGGACAGTCACTGAAGACAGATCTCATTATGCAGGCGATGGTCAATTCTATCTTCACTAAGGAGCAAATGCACAAGTGGCAGGTGGGATTATCCCTGCTCCCCTTGGGCCTGCCAATACCTGCATTGTGTCCTGTGCTGTTGGGGCACCTAAAGAGGAAGTGCCCGATCAATACCTTTGGGTGAATCAATTCTCTGGCCCTTAAGCGCTGTTGGATCAGCTTCATGGACCACAACTGTGTCATGATCAGTAAATGGTCAGTTATCTTCTAGTTCATCTTCACCTTCCTATCTTGTCTTGGGGGTAGGGGGGTGGAGTTTCTTGGGGTATGTAAAATGGAAGAATTAAGCTTGTATTTAACACGTTGTTTTTCCCTTTTCTGTAGTTTCAAGACCATGTGAAGACTTGTGGCAAATGTAAAGTGCCTTGCAGATTTCACATTGTCGGTTGTAGTGAGATGGTAAGGCCAGTTTCTCACCATTTGGCTAGGGACTTGTCTTCACTGCAGCATTAGCTTTTGGTATAACTTGAGTGTTGCCCCAGCTTGTCTTGCATCTGCGCACACAGAGCTGTAGAGGGAGTGAAGTGAAACTACGGTCGGGGTGGAGGTTGAAGTTTGAGTGCTGCTGATGCTCTACCTAAGCAGCGGGAATGCAACTTATTTCTGAGATTGGTTCTGTCCAGTATCCAGAGCTGGATGTATCTAGAGAATTAACTGATCTGAAGTGATCGTTTCCTCAGTGCAGAAAAATATGTCATAGCAGAATGCTAATACAGAGAGAAAGCAGACTCTCCTGTTCCCTGGGAACATGGTTCAGGTATCTTCCTTATAGACTGTTTTGTGGGGAGGTGTGTCCAATGAAGGCTAATAGTCACACTTGTCTCTGGATCCGAGTGTTATGGGGAATGGAAGAGAAGCCGTTCAGTAAGCTCTTCAGGGCGGTGAATAGCAAACTCCCCATGCTTAGTCAGACTGCTGCTGATGGATGCCAAACCACACTGATTCTCTACCCCAGTGGGGCTTATCTCCCTGGACCCTAACCTGAAAGCACTTTGCACATGTCCTTCCAGTTGACCCTCCCCAATTGCAAATCATTTTAGCCTGTGTGTAACTCACTAAATCCAAGACCGGGCACCCCAGCAGCCTTTAGGAGCTGAAAATACAAATCAGCCAGAGGGCAGTAAAGGAGATTTCCTGGATCAGGACCAGGACTGGTTTATTAGATCCTTTTGGTGATGAAGCCGGAACCCAGAGGAATTTTCTTGGCATCTGCCTGCAGTCAAAACAAAACAAAACAAAACAAAAACAAAGTCAAAGAACTAAAAAAGAGCAAGCGTGGCTTAAAAACCATGTAAAAGAAGCAGTGAGAGATAAAAAGGCATCTTTTAAAAAGTGGAAGTCAAATCCTAGTGAGGTAATTAGAGAGGAGCATAAACACTGCCAAATTAAGTGTAAAAATGTAATAAGAAAAGCCAAAATGGAATCTGAAGAACAGCTAGCCAGAAACTCAAAAGGTAATAATAAAATGTTTTTTAAATACGTCAGAAGCAGGAAGCCTGCTAAACAACCAGTGGGGCCCCTGGATGATAGAGATACAAAAGGAGCACTTAAAGATGATAAAGTCATTGCGGAGAAACTAAATGAATTCTTTGCTTCAGTCTTCACGGCTGAGGATGTTAGGGAGATTCCCAAACCTGAGCCATCTTTTGTAGGTGACAAATCTGAGGAATTGTCACAGATTGAAGTGTCACTAGAGGAGGTTTTGGAACTAATTGATAAACTTAACTGTAACAAGTCACCGGGACCAGATGGCATTTACCCAAGAGTTCTGAAAGAACTCAAATATGAAATTGCAGAACTATTAACTAGGGTTTGTAACCTGTCCTTTAAATCAGCTTCTGTACCCAATAAATGGAAGCTAATGTAACGCCAACATTTAAAAAGGGCTCTAGAGATGATCCCGGCAACTACAGACCGGTAAGTCTAACATCCGTACTGGGCAAATTAGTTGAAACAATAGTAAAGAATAAAATTGTCAGGCACACAGAAGAACATAAATTGTTGGGCAAAAGTCAGCATAGTTTCTGTAAACGGAAATCATGTCTTACTAATCTATTAGAGTTCTTTGAAGGGGTCAGCAAACATGTGGACAAGGGGGATCCAGTGGACGTAGTGTACTTAGATTTCCAGAAAGCCTTTGACAAGGTCTCTCACCAAAGGCTCTTACGTAAATTAAGTTGCCATGGGATAAGAGGGAAGATCCTTTCGTGGATTGAGAACTGGTTAAAAGACAGGGAACAAAGGGTAGGAATAAATGGTAAATTTTCAGAATGGAGAGGGGTAACTAGTGGTGTTCCCCAAGGGTCAGTCCTAGGACCAATCCTATTCAACTTATTCATCAGTGATTTGGAGGAAGGGGTAAACAGTGAGGTGGCAAAGTTTTCAGATGATACTAAACTGCTCAAAATAGTTAAGACCCAAGCAGACTGTGAAGAACTTCAAAAAGATCTCACAAAACTAAGGGATTGGGCAACAAAATGGCAAATGAAATTTAATGGGGATAAATATAAAGTAATGCACTTTGGAAAAAATAACCCCAACTATCCATACAATATGATGGGGGCTAATTTAGCAACAACTATTCAGGAAAGAGATCTTGGAGTCATCGTGGATAGTTCTGTGAAGATGTCCATGCAGTGTGCAGCGGCAGTCAAAAAAGCAAACAGGATGTTAGGAATCATTAACAAAGGGATAGAAAAAAGATGGAGAATATCTTATTGCCCTTATACAAATCCATGGTGCGCCCACATCTTGAATACTGTGTACAAATGTGGTCTCCTCATCTCAAAAAGGATATACTGGCATTAGAAAAGGTTCAGAGAAGGGCAACTAAAATGATTAGGGGATTGGAATGGGTCTCATATGAGGAGAGATTAAAGAGGCTAGGACTTTTTAGCTTGGAAAAGAGGAGACTAAGGGGGATATGATAGAGGTATATAAAATTATGAGTGTCGTGGAGAAAGTGAATAAGGAAAAGTTATTTACTTGTTCCCATAATAGCAGAACTAGGGGCCACCCAATGAAATTAGTGGGCAGCAGGTTTAAAACAAATAAAAGGAAGTTCTTCTTCACACAGCGCACAGTCAACCTGTGGAACTCCTTGCCTGAGGAGGCTGTGAAGGCTAGGACTATAACAGGGTTTAAGAGAACTGGATAAATTCCTGGAGGTTAAGTCCATTAATGGCTATTAGCCAGGCTGGGTAAGGAATGGTGTCCCTAGCCTCTGTTTGTCAGAGGGGGGTGATGGATGGCAGGAGAGAGATCACTTGATCTTTACCTGTTAGGTTCACTCACTCCAGGGCACCTGGCATTGGCCACTGTCAGTAGACAGGATACTGGGCTAGGTGGACCTTTGGTCTGACCCAGTACGGCCCTTCTTATGTTCTTACGTCATTTAGCTGAGTGGTACTTTCAGCTATGCAGGAGCATGCCATAGCCCACTGCTGCAAGCAAGTGCCAAAGGAGGTCGGTAATGCCTGAGGAGTAAGCCATGCCTGGGTGCGTGTGTGGGAGGAATGGGGCAGTCTCTCATAATGTGGGCTCTTCAGACAGTGAGAACTGGCAGAGTATAAACACCGCCATTCAGAACATGCCAAAGGGTAGGTCTCAGAGGCTTTTGTGTAATTCCTGAGTAGCTGGGAGCATGATGTTATTACAGACATGATTTTATAAATCAGTGACTCTTGATTCTGTGTGGTGACTGAGCTTATGGGTAAAGCGCAGGACAGGGTATCAGCAGACATGGTTCTGTTCCCAGCTCTACCCATGACTCACTTTGGCAAGTCACGTCCTTTCTTTGCGGTTTGGGGATAATAATAGTAACACATCCCCTCCCGAGGTTTCAAGAGGGCTCATTCGCTAGTGTTTGTAAAGTGCTTCTGAGGGATCCTTGGACTGAAGGGGCTATAGAAGGGGAACAAAGCTTTATCATATCGCAGGTGGGGTGAATGGTCAACATCTGTCATTGTGTAAGATGAGAATTTTCCTTTAAAAAACCCTGCTTGCTGATGGACAGTTTGTAACCATGTCTGTCTTTGCATTACTCTTTGCTTCTGTTATTTACAGTTGTAACCCAGAGGGGATGAGTCTGTTCTGGGGCTCTCTTGCCACAGTGGGAAGATAATTTGGTGCAAATGGGACTGAATATTTCTTTTTCTGCAGGTGGAAAATGAAAAGCTGCTGGAGCATGAAAGCAAATGTGTGGGGGAGCATCTGTATATGTTGCTGGGCTTTGTGCTCAGCGTCAAGGCTGAGTCTGGAGACTTAAAGCACCACCCAACCCTTGCATCAGTGCAGGACAATGCCAGGCTCTTAACAGCCAATTCGCTGTGCTGTGAATCAGAGCTCGCAGAGTCCTTGGAGCTGCAGGGGCGATGCGAGGCCCTGGAGAGGAAGACGATCACATTTGAGAATATTGTGTGTGTGCTGAATCGGGAAGTGGAACGGGTGTCTCTGACAGCGGAGGCGTGTAGCCGGCAACATCGGCTGGATCAGGAGAAAATTGAAATGCTCACTAACAAGGTCTGTAACCTCTGGCTTTGGGCTGCTGGTTCTTTGTGTTCTGTGAACATCTTTCAAATCATTTGTCCCAGTAAATCAAGTGTTCAGCTTTAGTGTAGGTGTAATGCGTGCAGGGGTCTGTGATATGGAGCCAGGCTAGGAGTATATCTGAGATGTTTTCTGTACACGTACTCCTGCGAGATGTACAGAGCAGGCAGCATTTCAGTTTTCTGGATACTGAAAGATCCCTCCTGCATTTGTAATGATCCCTGAGCCTGGTCAGCTCCTCCCTCTTATAGTGGGAGAACCTACATTTCTGCAGTCTAACCTGCATCCTCAGCTTGTCTACTCTAGAAAGGTTTACTGCTTTAACTGTTTCAGCCTAGTTAAAGCAGCAAACTTCCCCACACTAGTGTGGATGCAGTTATACTGGGGTGGGCAAACTACGGCCTCGGGGCCACATCCGACTCTTCAGACGTTTTAATCTGGCCCTAGAGCTCCCGTCACAGAGTGGGGTACAGGGCTTGCACCACTCTAGGGCTAAGCCAGGGAACAGGCGCGGGGACTTGCTGCTGCTTCCAGGAGCCATGCGGAGCCATGGCACGCATGGAGCAGGGCATGTCCCTCCTCCAGCTATTGGGGCAGCCAGGAGGCTTCACCTGCTATCTCTGCCCCAAGCTCGGCCCTGCAGCTCCCATAGGCCAGGAACCACGGCCAGTGGGAGGTGCAGGGGCAGCCCTGTGGAAGGGGTAGTGCGCAGAGCCACCTGGCTGCGCCTCTGCGTAGGAGCTGGAGGGGGAGACATGCTGCTGCTTCTGGGAGCTACTTGAGATAAGTGGTGCCTGGAGCCTGCATCCCTGACCCCCTCCCCTGTCCCAATCCCCTGCCCCAGCCCTGATCCTCCTCCTGCCCTCCAAATCCCTCAGTCTTAGTCAGGAGCTCCCTCCTGCACCCCCAACCCCTCATTCCCGGCCGCAGCCCAGAGCCCTCACTGGCAGTTGGAGCCCTCACCCCCTCCTGCACCCCAACCCCCAATTTTGTGGCCATTTTAATACCCTGATGTGGCCTTTGGGCCAAAAAGTTTGCCCACCCCTGAGTTATACTGTCATATCTTATTCTGCTTTTGGAACCAAAATGAACTAATAAGGCATCTTTATAGTGGTATACAGGCGTCCACACTAGAGGTTATACTGGTATATCTAAATTGGTAAAAACCCACCTCTCCAACTGACAGTTACACAAGTATAACTTTTGGAGTGTGGACTAAGCCTTAGACATTTCTAGGGTGCCCATCATCCTAGTATCTAGATACCATCTCAAAACCACATGCGTGTTATATAGGTCATCCTCCAACCAGTACAAAATGATCCCCTACAGCGTGCCCTGCAATCTTTGTGTGGCTCTAGGTTTGCATTTTCATTGTACTCTAGACCAGTGGTCTTCAAACTGGGTGCGCAACCCCTGGGGGTGCACAAGACCCCAGCATCGCTGCCGCTCCTTCGCGGAAGTCGCGGTCTATTTTTGGCCCGCCGAAAGAAAGCAGAAGCTTTCTATTTGGTGGCATTTCGGCGGACATACCCTGGGGGGCCGCGAGAGGAGGGGGGAGCGGGAAAGGGGGCCGAGGCGCCAAAAGTTAGAAGAGCGCTGCTCTAGACACAGTGTCCATGGCAGGTAGCATAGCTGTGTTTTCCAGAGGTATGATCTTGCAAAGCAGAGGCCACAATACTTAGAACCCTGCCTGATTCGATTTGTTGGTTTCTCTGTCCTTTGGTTCACTTTTGTCACAAACACTGATTTTCCACCCCTCTCCCTTTATGTTCTTAATGGAGTGGAGACCAACAGCTCATCCTTCATTGCCTGGAAAAGGCCCCGCTCTGGCAGTGAAGAGAGATGTCTGTCTGTTTGCTCAAGAGCAGCAGGACGATCTCAACGTATTTTTAGTGAGTTGGCCAATAGTGGTGGATTTCTTCCCTCTCCTGGTCACCATCACGTCTGGAGAACATTCCCCACCAAAGATCAGGCCTGAATGAGGTTCACAGGATCCCTTGACTTTCCTGGGTCCCTTAGCAACTTACATTTCTAAACAAGGTGCACTGTGTATTCCACTGATCAGGTCCGGCAGCTGGAAAGGAGCATTGGACTGAAAGATCTGGCCATGGCTGACATGGAGCAAAAGATCCGTGACATGGAGGCTTCCACCTATGATGGCGTTTTCATCTGGAAGATTACAGACTTTGCCAGAAAACGTCAGGAGGCGATAGCCGGCCGCTGTCCTGCCATCTTCTCTCCAGGTTGTTACCTAGAAATTAGCAAAATACTGCAAGGCTTTCCATGCTCCAGCTGTGCCCAGTCACTTGAGTAGTGTGGAAATTGGCATGTGGCATCCAGAGATTGTTCCTTCCAAGTTCTTTCCGTCACCCCCCAAGAATGCGGTAGAGACTGATTTTTTACAGTGAGATAAGTGAAACTGCATTGCTGTAAGATATCCCTTTATCCCTACATACCAAAGACTTTTCTTTCTCTAACAGGAAATGTAGCCCTCCTAGACCCAGAAATAGCCCTGCAATAATAGCCCTTTTTACACAGTACAACCCAAATTAGGGCCATCAGGGAGATGGTAAGCAAGGGAAGGAATCGAGGTACTTAGACAATAACGTGACAATAAACATTGTCTCTAAAGACTAAACTGTGTTACTACACAGAGCTCGAGAAACATGCATGTCTGCAGCGAGGCTTGCCCTGCTGCCTGCTCTTCAGATAAAGTCAGCATGCTCACCCCAGCCATGCAACATTCCAGATCTTCTCAAGAGCGTCGCCAGATCACTACCCATGTCATTCTTGTCTGAGCTGTGAACTTGCTAAAGCAGCAGTATCCCAGCACCCCAGACACCATCTCTTTGGAGGACGTCAGTGCTAAGCGAGCCAAGGAGTGTGCTAGTGCCGTAGTTGAGGGATATGGAATCTTTGTCTGTGCCAGCAGGATCAGCTCTGGTTCTAAACCAGCAGGATGATTCCTTTTGAAAGCAGCCAGTCCTTGGAACTGGACATAAGCCAGAGACAGACTAGTTTAAACAGACAATCTAACGAACTGTCTCGAAACGCCACTTGTGATTATTTTTTTATTGTATGGTGTCTTTTTATTCTCTATCAAAAACATTTTTGCCCCTTGGAAAATGCCCCTTTTCTCTTCCAGTTTTTCAGTGGAACTGAAGCTTTCCCGTAACTGTGTTTGCTCTAGTAAGGCTTCCTCTTGAAAACAGTGATCAGCCTTGAAACCCCCTAGACTCCCTGAGAGCAGAGCCTCGCGTTCTAGCAGGGTCAGCTCTGCCCTTCATATTTCCGAAGCAACCACACTGAGTTCCATGACAGGATGTGAGACCTTAAATCTCACATCCTGTCTACTCTCTGGGCACTAAACTCATTCAGCCCTGGAGGGGTTTGACCCAGTTTCCTTGACCTAAATGCCTCCTCTCTCACCCCCACTTCCCTTCTTATGTAACATGCTATATGCTGGCTGATGCCTGTTCTCTTCCCCAGAAGTGGCTGCATTTTAGCTGTATGGAGGAAACACTTTGGAGTGAGATGCTATGTAAGATATTAATTCTTACATCCTGGGTCACATCTTTATTAATGAGCCAGGATCACTGATGATCTCACAGCTGTGGGAACAGTGTGTTTTTTAAATTGCTGCAACAAAGGGAGTGTAGCCCTTTGTGGAGCCTGTTACAAACGGGTTTTTTTGTTTTGTTCAAGGCCCACAATGTGTTGTGCTTGGTTTGAAAGGTACTGGAAATGAAAGAGAGAGAGAGTTTTTTCATGGAAAAACACTTGAGAAGAGAATGTTTATGGGGAAGGAAAGACTTATCTGCCAGGACCCGAGTTCAAAGGTTCGTGTTTCCTGCCCCCAGCAGGAAGCTGCAATCCTGATGGTGCTTTAGCTCTGCAGAAATGAGGCAGAGAAACAGAGGTTACGATTGGTTAAGAATTGCCTTGTGGGTGCGCAGTTTTCCTTACTGAGCTAAATGGACACTTGGTGCAGACGTCTAGGAAACATCTCTGGTACTTTGCTGGCTGGTCTGTCTTCACCTGAGCTTGCCTTGTCCTTAATTCACCTGTCCCTCCCCTTCTTCCCTCAGTTTGTTTTGAATTCTGAACATCTCAGTAACATGTGGAGCCCACAGCTGAGCTCAGGCCCCATTGTGCCGAGTACTGCCCAGCTCCATGGTGAAGTGATAGGAGCGTACAATGGGGACCAGAGAGGAGGTGACTTGTCAGTGCCAGAGCCAAGAGTAGCAGCCAGCTCTCCTAAGTCTCAGCCTGGGGTCTAAGCCACTGGGCCCCACTGCCTCTGTGCATCCCGTCATAACAGTGCACCCAGCCCCTTAGGGATGTTACCCTCCACGTGCAGACAACCTACCCTTTCCCTTGCATTCTACCCGCGGTAGTACATTGGTATATCCACACTGGTGCGTAGTTATGAACGGGCTGTTCCCTGCATGACTCCTTCCAAGGCACACTGTGTAACCCAGCCGCAGCTACACAGTGCTCTCCCCGTGCTTGTGGAGAAGGAGATGCATAGCCTAAAGAAGAGGGAAGGAATGTAAAACTATCCCTCTGCATTGTTTTAAAGTAACTTGAGTGTTCCTGGCACGGTCTGGGCCCCGGATGCCAAGGCAGGGGCAGTAGTTGACAAGTACAAAGCTGCCTGGCTGGTGTTCTGTCTGCCAGCCTGAGACCTCAGCTGAAGGTTGGGTTCTTTCCTGCTTGTACCCTCGTTGCTAGTCATAAAGGGACGTAGGCCAGACTAGACCCTCAGGGACACTGGTGCAGCCCTGTTCCCTTTAATGGGGTCGCACAGGTGTGACTGGCCCTGTCACTGGAACCTAGGCGGCAGTGGGATTGCTCCCTAAGCAGGTATAGGCTTCAATTCTGTCTCTGAGCGTGGAGTTGTCTCTGCAGCGCAGGAGAGGAGTGGAGGAAAGTCCTTTAAAGGTCAGCAGTCTCCTTGTTCTTGTCCTGTAACAGTGGGTGCATGTTAACTGGGCCTAGTGCTTTATGTACTGGGGCCCCAGTGTCTTGTGTGCTTTTAAATACATGTGCCGTGGTTTAGTAACCCAATGGAGCTGCTCCTGGGGTACCCCAGCCAGGGAGCCCTCCCCTACTTATGCTTCAAAAGCCAAAGTCAACAGATAGTTGAAACTTTGGGAACCATCTGGGCTCCCCTGCTGCCCTACCCCTTGTTCTGCACAGCTGTTTATTCTCCATGTTTTGCATCACTTAGCCTTCTACACAAGCAAATATGGCTATAGGATGTGCCTGCGTGTGTACCTAAACGGGGACGGCACCGGACGTGGGACCCACTTGTCTCTGTTCTTTGTGCTGATGAAAGGACCCAACGATGCACTTCTGCGATGGCCCTTCAACCAGAAGGTAGGTGCTGGGAGCGAGTGCAGAGCCAGTCCTGGTGCCGGGGCTATTGATGGATTCCCCAGTCGGGCCGCTCAGATGCCTGTTCTGGATACCAGGGAGCTGGCACGTCCAGCAAGCAGAGAACGCAATCGTTGACACTAGCCCAGGGGTTCTCAAACTTCATTGCACTGCGACCCCCTCCTGACAACAAAAATTACTACACAACCCCAGGAGAAGAGACCAAAGCCTAGCCCCTCCATCCAGGACTGAAGCCCACAGGCTTTGGCTTTGACCCCAGGTGGCAGGGCTCAGGCTTCAGTTTCCACCCCAGACCTCAGCAAGTCTAAGCTAGCCCTGGCGACCCCATTAAAATGGGATCCCGACGCTCCGTTTGAGAACCCCTGCAGTAGCCATTGGAGGGCTCTCTTCAGTACAGGCTCCTGTCGTGATGAAAGCCCAGGATACTACAAGAGAGGCCCAGAGGAGGGGGAAGGGGAAGAGTCAGGTGATGAGGTGTTTGGAGAGTGACCAGAACTTTCATCGTAACCACGTTGCACGTGCGCCCCTGTTCAGGGACCTGAATTGTGCTCCCTGGATCTGAGCTGTCATCTTTATTTTCTAAGTTAAATTTTGAAACCTTTGCGGTTGTGAAGAAAACCTTAAAAATAAGAACCAGGTATAAACCCCTGCAGTGCCTGAAACGCCCCTTTGGAGCAGTGTGATCTGCCTTGCTTATCTCAAAGGGACATGTGCGCCATGGGGCAGGATCAAACTGAATATCAGAATCTGCAGCTGCTGGCTCCCCAGGCTGCTGTAAACTTCCTTTTCGTGTTGAATTCAGCACAGTCTCTAGTTGTGAGTGAATCTGAACCAAGTGCCGAATTTCCCTTGTGGCACAGCAGAGACTGGGAGAAAGCAGGAGCCTGAACGCAGGCGTTACCCCCGCTTGCTGCCACATGACTGCGGGAGGACGTGTGTGCGCAGCTTGCAGCAGGTTGAAGTGAGTGGGAGTCGCGTGTTTGCCGTAGTGCTTCATGCTCCTCCTTTTGTGCATTCACCTCTAGGTGACCCTGATGTTGCTGGATCAGAATAACCGGGAGCACGTTATCGATGCTTTCCGACCCGACGTGACGTCCTCATCCTTCCAGCGACCCATCACCGAGATGAACATTGCCAGTGGCTGCCCGCTCTTCTGCCCTGTCTCCAAGATGGAGGCCAAGAACTCTTACGTGCGTGACGACGCCATCTTTATTAAAGCCATCGTAGATCTCACGGGCCTTTAAAGCCTCCTCCCCACCAGGATCATTGAGCACAGTGCCAGCCGACCAGGGCTCACCCTGTGCTGTACCCTCAGCGTGCCCCAGAGCAGGGGCAACGTCCAGATCTGGCCCCGTCCCTGAAGGGACCTGCTCCGCTCTGAGTGGAAATGCAGTGCCTGATGGGAACCCTCCCTCGGTGTCAAAACACCAGCTTCTCTAGTGCAGATCTTCCTTGAGAGGAGGCTTGTGTTGAGGTTAGGTTGAGTTTGATCCATGATCAATGGGGACTGGATGATCCCCTGCAGGAATCAGCTACCAGGGCTCCCTGCACCCGGGTTTCAAGCTAAAATGGAAGCAGCTCTTTTGTACTTGTTTAATGTCCAGCTCCTCCTATGGAACAGGCATTCGGCCTGCACAGAGCTCTTTGGCCTTTCGTTCTCAGGTGATCTCTGTGGTAGAGGGAGCTGGCTTCTCTCTGGTGTTTTTGTTAAAGGTTCTGTAATTCTGTGTTGCTGGTTGGTTTGATCTTTGACACGAGGATGTGAGGGAAGACGTGGACTAGGAGCAGGCAGAGAAGAGCACGGCACAGGTAGTTGTTAGCTCTCACTGACCGCTCTTCAGCAGACAGTATCAGAGGTACTTTGAGTGGGACCCTATGTCAGCAGGGCACAGGGAGCTGATCCCAGGGTCCATGTCAAAGACGACCCAAACCCCTGCCTGGGCTTCATCTGTAAGTGATCTGATGGGAGGGGAAGTGTAGAGGAAGGGTGGACAGCGCCCGAGGAATGTTTTCCTCCTTTCTCTCAGTGGAGGCGTCCTGCAGAACCTACTACTCCGGTGCTCTGGGTGCCTTTGGCATAGCTTGTGTTTGGATGACCCACCAGATGAGTCTTGTAACTCTCTGGGGCAGGTTCTGACCCAGTCAGAGATCTAATTTGTTGCCCATTAATGGCTAACTCCAGGAGCTGGGCTTAGGACCTTGGTCCCCTGTGTGTGAACTGGTAAGCACCCCAGGAATGGGGTTGGCTCCTTTCCCCACCACTCTCATCCTGGCTCTTAGCGCATCTCTTTGTTTGCCTTTGCAGACAGGCCCCTTCTGGTGTTCCCCCGCCTGGAGTCGGTCCCCCACTGAGTGTCCTCCCCCAGGCAGCAGCTAATCTTGGGCGCTTCGCTCTGTTGAGGGGGTTTAGTTGTTTTACAAGGTGATGGGGGGGCGGCGGCGTCAGCCTCACCAGCACTGCAGCCTCGATTGCTGTGTGTAGCTTTTCAGTAGCACAAACTGGTGGCTTCCTTCACAGTCACGCTTGCCTGGCCCGCTCAGTGTGCTCTCTCCAGCCAGCCAGGCTGCAGCTGTGTGGTTAGAATCTGTCTGAGGGCTTCCCCCGTGTACTCTTCCCTCCCTGGGTCCCTGCTTTCTTCCTCTTTGTCTTTCTATTTTGTGAAGAATGGGTCTCTCTCAGTGTGTTGCCATTGTGGCTAATTGGCCTCTCAGAGTTACTCTGTGGTGGTCACCTGTAACTCTAGAGAGGCCATTAGCCACTCTGAAGCCTTGTTTGTGGTTTTCTGTCTCCTCTCCCCTGTCCTGTTCTCTCCCTTCTGGTTCTCTTTGGCCAAAGCACCCAGCTAGCTGCTTTTTGAACCGTCCTTCAGGTGTTGTCCCAGCCCTGTCCAACTCTTCCCCTACTCTTCTGGCCTGGAGGACAGGCAGAGAGGCCGGCCCTGCGGCCCATGTCAGAGGTGCTCCCAGTGGTTGACTGGAGCCGCCAGAGAACAAAAGCCCCACTTCCAGTTAGCATCCATGATCCACTGCCTGTGTGCAGAGGAAGGAACTTTCTGTGGAATCATCACCAGTTAGCAAACGCAAGGGAATCCAGGTTGTGAAATTGTGGCCGTCTCCGTGGAGGAAGGCCAAAGCCCCACTGTCGTCCTCTGACGAAGAAATTGTATGTTCCCCACTTGGTCTTAGGCCCCGGGGCGTCTGCAGAGCTGAGGACCAGTGACAGGCTGGCTCATCGTAGGCCACCACTGGAGCCTAGGCAGCAGTCTGCATCAGTCCACTTGGCCCCCTCCTCCTCCCAGCCCTTCCTAACCCCTCAGCTGGGTCAGAAACCAGTCTGTGGAGATGAATTTTGATTCCAGGCTAGGGTGACAGGAAGCTTCTGCCAGGACTAACGGGGTGTGTATTGGCTTGTGCCCACAGCGGGGGTCTCCAGCCCTGCACTGCTCCCCAGCTGAGAGGCCACTATTATGGGGCCATTATTTACACATCTCGTTTTTGGCCAGGACCACTGGCTGGTTCTCCAGGGATGGGGAAAGGATTATCTGTGCAGAACTCCCCATCCAAAGAGGCGCCAATTCCATGATCTCTAGCGGCCAATAACCAGGTATCCCCATGGGACAGCCACCCCGTGGGAGCCACAGGGAATGAAATCAGCTCAGTTTAAAGACCATCATCTAGATTCTGGAGGGTCACTGGAGCAGGCGGGAGTCTGGGTCCCTAGTCTGTCTAGGACACTGCACCTCCCCAATGGCCCATTCTGTACAGTACTCCACAGCAAGCTGTCCAAGTCTTTTTGCTCTCCCACACCCTGCCTTGACTCCAGCCGGTTCCCTGCCCCCAGGCAGTACCTATGCCCAGTGGTGAGAAGCCTGGGGGCTGGTCAGTTTCAGAACCCTGTGTCCAGCTGGGGCCCAGCCCCTCAGGAACTAGCTGTTTCTCCCACCTGTTCCCCTTGGTGCCAGGAGCCCGTTTTGGGTTAGGTGCACTCCCCAAATCCCCCTTGCAGTGACTCTCCTGTGCCTTTGGGCACGTGCTGCAAGAGATTTCTCTGTCAGAGAAGCGGGGTGTCTAGTGAGGAGCTGGAGACCACACAGTCCTGTTCTGAGCAGCTGATTGGCTGTGGCAGGGCCAGCCTGACTCTTGGTACTACCTTCCTCCAGCCCTGGGGGGTCCCCTGGTAAAGTGAGACACTGCAGGGGGAGGTGAGCTCTCCCTGTAGCTTTGTCCTCAGTGCCCAAGGCTGCCTCTCTGAGAAACATCAGTGTCACTGTGGGCTTGTCCCTCCACAGCAAGCTCTGGGGCTGTAGAGTTCAGCTGCCTGTGGGGGGTTGAGTGGTCAGGCAGTAAGGGGACAAGTGGAGATTTCTGGGAAAGGGGATCTGGGCCCCAGGTCCCATCAGAGGCCCAAAGCCCTAGCAGGGCCCCCAAAGGCGTCTCTGGCACATACTGTACCTTGGCATCTGCTGTGGTTCTGTCCAAGATTCAGTCTGGGGGTGGGGTGGAACCCAAAGCTAGCGCCACCCAGTGCTCATGGCAGGAGAGACGGAGGTGTGGGCCGGAGCTGGCTGGCTCTCCCTCCCTGTGGAGAGGTGTTGGGATGAGTTTTTTAGCCCAGGTCCAAAGCCCACCCAGGATGGCTGGGACTGGGGCTGTAGGAGCAGCCGTCACACATCATGCTGGGGACTTCGTGGCCGTGGGCTGGGCCCCTGCCCGAGGACCTGCTGCCCTAAACTGTGAGGGGAGGGCCCCAGAGAAGAGCGGCATCCCGAGTCCCCCGCTCTTCTGTGCTGGGTCGTCTTAGACCATGTTGTGCAGAGTGGTGGCTCCAGCAAGTGATCCCAACCCCTCCCCCCCAATTATTTCCCTGCAGCTTACGTGGTCAATTACCTTCAGGGGAAGTGATTGGCTGCCCTTGCTGGGGGTATGATACATTCAGCTGCAGCAGGCCCTGTGCCATGCAGCCCCCCCTTTGTGAAAAGGGCGGGGGCTGGAAGCCAGGGCTGTGTGGCTGTTCCTCCCAGGTGCTGCTGTTCAGTGGATGTAACAGATGCCTGGAGGAGGCCGGTGGAGGGTAGCTAAGGTTCTGGTGCTGTTCTGTGCATGGATGCACTGCAAACTACCAGCTTAAACTGTGCAAGCTGCTGCTTAGCTGGGAGACAGAAGGGTGATGCCCGTGATCCTAGCCCCATTCCTCCCCCCCGACTCCAGTAAGGGGATCGCTGGAGTACAGCTCCAGCTGTCCGGGTCACAACCCTGCCTTGAAAGACACGAGCAATCTGCCTGGCCAGCCCCAGATCGGTATTTACAGGAGTCTTTTCCTAAGTTATGCAGGGGAGGAGTCTTGTAAACTTCAGGCCTCTGTACCCCCCAGCCTGCGAGGGAAAGCAAGCTTCGGCCAGTCCCATCACAGGGAAGAGGAAGCAGTGCTGCCTGTTTGCTGTGGTAGGGTTGCTCGGAGCAAAGCTCCAAAGCAAACAAATCACACCCCTGGTTAATCAAACAGAAGGGCAGTAGGTCAGGCTGGGTGCTGAGCTCCTGCAACTCCCATGCACTGCAAGGGGAGCCCAGGAGCTCTGAAACCAGGGCACCTGCAGGGAGCCAGTGTGGGGCTGAGGGTAAGAGGAATTGGCCTTACGCTGCAGGAACAAGGTTGCTGAGGGGCTGTATGAGTTTTGGTCTCCCCATTAACTGCACTAGCACACCGGAGTCAGAGTGGGTGCTTTGATGAGAGAAGCTAACCGCTCTTTACACCTCACCCAAGGATTGGCACCCTACTTTCCACCAGACAGGAGCGGTGGGAACAGCTAGCAGGAATGAGGCCTGTGCAACGCGTCCAGTTCTGATAGAGAGAGGTTCAGAGGCTCCAGATTCGTTATTGTAGCAGTTCCTTGCCCCCAAAGGGAGCTAAACCAGAGATGGGGTTTTACTTCTGCAGAGTGTCTGCTTTGCGGCATGACCGTGTGTGTTTAGGGTGTGGGTTTTTGGCACTGTGGAAATGCCTTGAGTTTTATGTAGCTGCCGAGTCTTCCAGGAGCCTGACCTGGTTGGTGATTGCCGTGTGTTAGCTTAGCCGTAACAGTATTTCCTCCATTAGCAGCTTTGCAACATCTTCCCTAGAACGAGCACGATGTGTCCAAACCCACCTCCTAGGAGCGAACGGCAAAGGCTCTAAATGTGAAATGAAGTGTCCTCCGTGCTGTTGTATGAGTCAGACCATTAATAAAGGATTGTACCCTAAAGCTTGGTCTACACTAGTGGGAGGGGGTTGACCTAAGATACGCAACTTCAACTACGTGAATAACGTAGCTGAAGTCCTGACTTACCTGCCGTCCTCACGGCAGCGGCGGGCCCCCCCGTCGACTGCGCTTGCGCCTTTTGGCGAGCTGGAGTACTGGGCTTGACGGGAGTGCCTTTGGCGATCGATTTATCGCATCTTGTACGCGCCAATCGATCGCTCGCTACCTGCTGCTCTGGCGGGTACTGAAGACAACATGCAGCACCATCAAGAATGGAAACTTGAAACTGGTCCTGGGAAACTGATGGGTTGGGGGCTTTGAAAGTGGGACGCCTCGTGTGCCGCAGCCTCCTTCCAGTCCATTCACCTTGCTAAAGAACATGAGAAATAAGACACCCCCCACCCCCCATGGTAGCACACACTGGATCCTGGAGGTGCTGGGAGTTGATCAGACACAGGCCCTACTCACGTGAGTTTACTTACTTGGTAACACATGCTTATGGGACAAGGAAGAAAGGAGCTCACTTAACTAAAGCCCCCTCTCCCATAAACCTGCCCTCTCATGCCCCAGCAGCTGGGTCATGGCTGGTGAGCCCTGCCATGAGAGTCACGATTCGTTGGCGCTGCCCCAGCAGACACTCATGGCCTAGGTGAAGTACCTGGATTGCCCCCATTTCAGAGATGGGAAAATAGGCAGCGACTGCTGGGGCAAGAACACAGCTCTGACTCCCAGCCCCTCACCATGCTCATTTCTCCAGCCTTCGTGCTGGTCACATATCACCCCCAGCCTAACCCCAAGCTGCCCATAATGGTGCTTAAATCCTGCTTTGGACTCCACTGCAATCTAGAAAACTCCCACAAAAAGCTGTAGAAGCCTAAACTCCCAGATTATCTCAAGCTGCTAGCTTGGGCCCTGGGCCCTGCTTGCTGGTTTTCTCTAGGCAGCCCCATGCCTGGCTGCTGCCCAGTCAATCTACGCCCCAGGGCACATGCCATGCGTGGGTAGGGGTCATTCAGGAACAGCAGCAGCCACCACTGCTCACTTTCACTGTTCAGTCCCTGGCTAGGGAAGACCCAGCTTCAGCTCCCTGCCTGCAGCACTGGCTTTTGGCAGTCACCATGGGCCTGTGTCTGCGCTGAAGGGGCAGATGGAGCCCAGGCCCCTTTCCCTGCTTTGCAGCTCACAGTGGGGGCATCCAGAGAGTCTCTGCCTTTTCCAGGCACTGCCCCTCTCAGCAGTGCAATGCTCACGTCCCTGCTGGCTCTAAGGACAGGCCCATCTAGCGCCGTGCCTCTGAGAGGTCCTGGCTGGGGGGTGGGAGGGGGCAGTTACAAACAGGGGCTTGTGATGAGGCTGACGATTCTCACTCCAATCCTGGGCAGCAGAAAGCCACACGCAGGAAAAGGATGCACCTGCTCTCCCCCCTGGGGTGAGGGAATAGAATTCTGTTAAGGGAAGCAGCCGTTTTCTGAACCATGTGCAGACAAAACGTCCCTGCTCACTGGGGAAGTTGCTGCTAGTGACAGACAGACCAGTGCGTGGAGCCACTGGTACCTGCTGCTGGGGGAGGGTAGCAACGTTATTAATCTACCAGCCCCCATGAGAAGAATTAAAAGCCTGCGTGTCCAGACAGCACCGAGGACTGACAGAAAGAGGCAGAAGCACCATTTACTTTGACTTGTGCCTCTGTGTGAGCAGAGTGTACAGCCAAGTAACACGTATCCAGCCCCCTCCTCCCCAGCCTAGAGCCGCTGCCTCCAGCTTCAGAGGCCAAAACATGGCAGCCTGCTCTTTTCGAAGCTGCTGAACCTGCAGCGTGATCACTGGGAGCTGCAGGTTCCCAGCACCTCGGAAACCCTGGCTGCGGATCTAGGAGCCAAGTTAAAATCCTAGGGCCGTTTTCAAAGACAAAAAACGTTCTTAGAGGGCTCGGCTTTGACCAGGCCCAGCTACTTGTGAGACATTTTCCCCTCATCTCCTGCTATAGGCTTCGGAGGCCCCCCCATCAGTCTTGGCTTCCACAGGCTGCTTCATCACACCCAGCTCCAGGGACCTTGAGTGAGAGCAAGAGCACAGCAGACAGAGCACAGAGAGGACTGACTCATGGGGTCATTAGATGAGAACGTCAAGGCACTGGGAGAGGCCAGTACCACGGCAGGAAGACCCCGCCCAGTGAAAGAGCACTTGGACAGCTCTCCGCTGGGTGAGCAATTCAGGCATCAGCTGGGATGGTGCAGCCGCCTGCTATGTCCTGCAGAGCAAATACATCACAGCACGAGCCACGCACAGATCCTCATGGCCAGCTCCAGCCCCTACGCTGCCCTCGTTGAAGGGGGAAGCACAGCTTTGTGGTCACCCCTGCAGCGGATTGCCTGAAAAACACCACATTAGGCAACACAACGGTAACATCTTCCTGTTGTTTAGCAGCTCACCAAGGCCTGTCCTATGCGACTCACCAGCTCTCCACGTACCCTCGTGGAAGCCAGTGGTGGAGGGGCCCAGGCTCCCAGCTCGTGGAAACCAGCGACAGAGGCTTGCCTGGAGCAGGCTCTGGTAGACCCGAGGTGGAGGGTTGCTAGCTGCCATCAGCAGACTCTTCGTGCTGGCAAGCTGCCCCCAGCGCCGTACGCCGTGCACTTTTGGAGCAAGCGCCTCTTTGGAAAGTCTCCTCGCTCCCCAGTTTGTATTCAGGACCTGGCTAACCAGTAACACTGTCAGCACCTTCAGCATGGGACAGAGACATCAACAAGACAGTCCTGGTGTGACCAGAGCAGCGCTGCGGCACTTCCTTTGGCCGGCGGCTCTGCAGCCAGCAGCTCTCAGTGAGGCTAGATCCCGAGCTCCTGAAGGAAACGCCACCGCCACCGGCTGTGCTGATCAGTGACCAAAGCGTGGCTGGAAGCAGCGTGACGGATGAGCAGGACTTGGCAGCTGTGGAGGGGGAGTGGGGACGGACCCAGCTCCCAGGCTGCAGGGACCGGGGGGGGGCAGTTTGACTGTCAGTTCTGTCTGCTGGGAGCGCAAGGTCCTCTCTGGGGGTAGGATCCTTCCAGGGCCCAGCTCCTCTCCATTTTCGCTCCCACTGCCCAAAGCACAGTAACAGGCGTGGCTGGAGTGAGGCAGCAGCACGAGCAGGGCCTTGGCTCAGCTCTTCTGGTTCATGAGCCAGGAGAAGAGCAGCTTGCGGGGCCTGGCTTTCCGGGCCTGGCGGATGCGCACTGTGCGGGGGGAGCGCCACACTTTGATGGTGGTGTCGTCGCTGGCTGTCAGGAGCAGTTCCTGCTCCGTGGGGCTGAACACCACGGAGTTGACCACGTCGCTGTGCTGCAGCTTGGCCAGGCAGATGTTGTAGTGCCGGTCCCAGATGTAGCCATGATGATCCTCTGCCCCACTGCAGTGAAGAGAAGACACCAGTAAGAACCCAGCCTGGCCACTCTTCCCCAAAAGCCTCCCCAATGTATGGAGGAAACAGGTGCCTCTCCCCTAAGGCCTGGGGTTACAACCAAAATACTGACCCAGCTTGTGTCCAGCCCTTACAGCTGTGAGGAAAAACCCTCCCAAGAGGAATCGATGCAGTGGTGTGTGTCTGAGTTTGCAGCAGTGCTGGTGTGAATTATGCTGCTCAGTTCAGTGGGCTCTCACCAGTGTCATCTGTAGGGTTCAGAGTTAACATGCTCCTTCCACAATGCCAAACCACCAGAAGCATCAACTCTCTCCTCCCCGGATACCACTTTGCAGAGCTCCCTCACCCAGTACTGCACTGTCAAATCAAGAGCGTGGGGGCAGCATAACACACTGTCTGTGGTAGCTAGGCACTGCACTGAGCATGTGGCTGGCAGTCATCCCATTCAGTGCAAGCCTACAGGTTTTCAGGTAAGTCATACAGCTGCAGGAACTGCCCTCTGAGCGCCTCTGAGGCAGGGCCTTTGGGGCAGAATCTACCCCATCTCAGACCTAGACCTATAACAAACCCAGAGGCCCACGTACAGGATACAGGTGCCAGGGACACTGGGTTTCTCTCCCCTCCCATCCCACCAGCTTCGCGGCCAAAAGAGACAGGCCCCTGGGCACCTGGCTACAAAGTCCCTGCTGACGTCCAGGAAGATGAAGAAGCATTCATCGTTGGGGGTGTAGGCCCGGTGCGCGCGGAGGGCTCGCTTCACCTCCTTCATGGTCTTCAGATCAAACACATGCAGGTCAATCTCCTCCGCGATGGGGGGTGGCTGCATGGGGTCGGAGATCACACAGTCCCGCGGCCAGGCCCGGCTGTTCACATACAGGTACCTAGGGGAGAGGTTACACTGCTGGGTCACTGCTCCAGGAACGGCCGCACTGGGGCCCCTCTGTCAGCGTGACCAACCGGTCTAGAAAACCGCTCCGGTGTGCCTGTGCGGGGGCCCTGGCTGGGGTCTAGCTCGCAGCTATGGGGTCTAGCTCGCAGCTATGGGGTCTGGAGAGGAGGGGAGGCTAGAGTTTTGGAAACAGCCCCTTTACATGCATTCTTGTTTTCAGTGAAGCCATTTCCATCCCTGCTCAGGTCTGCAAGTTAGAACCCTTCCCCCCGACCCCCAAAGTGCCTAACACGGGCCTTTAGGTACATGTTGCTGGGAAACTCCCAGAGAGTTCATTTGATACACAAAGCTCCTCAATCCAGCCAGCCACTCTGTGGGCCTGGCCCAGCTACAGAGCCAGAGCGCACCGATGGGGAACACACACTCCTTCGGCAGTTCCTGGAATCAGCATCATCCATTCCAATCCCTCCGAGCCAAGACTCCTGGCCACCTCTTCCCCAGTGGGGGCTAAACCGAGCGCCCCCCCCTTCCTGATCCATCTCTCGGCTTCAGGCCCCATGACCCTCTCTGAAGAGCACAGGAGATCCCCACATGGTGATATACACACACGTGACAAGAGGAACACCCAAGATCCCCAGGTCCCTGTACTGGCAAAGCCAGGCCATGAAGGCTCCACCCAGCTGAGCTAATGGAGAATCCTCTCAAGTCTCTCCCCGACTTGCTTGAGAATGGAATTCCTTCCTGACTCCAGATCCTGTCCCGTGAGTGAAGCACCACCATGGTTACACACCAGAGCCATGGACGCTCGGAAACACCCTCTGGGGCCAATGCCCCATTACCGCAGCCTCATGCGTGCTGGGCCTGAGGGCAGGGTCACTTCCCCGCCAGCCCGGGGGCGTTCCTCTGCAGTGCTGTGGCTGATGGTTTACACAACCCGGGACTGTACCCAGGATGGCCAATTTGGCTAAGAGCCACACTAAGCTCCCGGCGTTTTGCTTTGTGTCAGGGGTTGGGAGAAGAGATCTCAAATACCAAGAGCCTGTCTAGTCTGTGCCTGTGTACACGCATTAATAAGTCCATGGAGGCAGGGGACAATCGCTGTGCTCTTAAATAAGTCACCAAGCTCTGGCAACCCCCCCCCACTTAACGTGATCAGCTGGCGGTCAGTGGCCCCATCCCCATGGCAGACCCACCTGTGATCAGGAGAAAGGCCCATCCCAATAATGTGACCGTGGATGTCGATGACATGATCCAGCGAATCGAAGAACTCGTCGGAATGTCTCTCCTCCCCGAGCACCGGGCCAGCAGTCGTCATCTGATGAGGCAAGATCTGCTTAATCCCTTCAGGGGCAAGGGAGGCAGAAAGGGGGATTAGTCTGCTCTGCAGAGGGCGCTGCTGCTGCTTGACTCGCAGGTAATGTGCAATAGCCCAAGGACTGGAGGGAGCTCTCCAGGCTCCAGAGCAAGGAACATCCTCAGAAACCCACCCAGGGGAGCCTGGCTAGGAACGGACTCCCTTATGACTAGGCTGGGAGGTGACCGAGTCACGGCCCAGTACCGGGCAGCAGTCCCTTTGCACTCTCCTCTGCCGGCTCGTCCTGTGGCACCAGCCCAAAGCCCCATTTGTGCCCTTCCAGGGAGGACAGGCGTGTTTGGTCCCTTCACTCCCCTGGTTTACAGCCAGGACAATTCCAAAAGCAAACCCAAAACACTTCCTTTCAACGGCTGTAACCTCCTCGGAACTAGCCAGTTGCTGCAGTCTTGAGAGAAGTCCCTTCCCCGCTGCCTGGGAACAAATTCACTCAGGTGTAAAGGTAGGTTCTGCCATGGAGGTCACAGATTCGATTCCTTTCCAGGACCTCTCACTCTTTCCACAGGGGCAGCTGGCCCCAGGAGCAGCAGAGCTGCAGGCTGATGGCTGAAGCAGTGGCCGGGGTTGGGTCCACTCTCATGGGGCTGGAGCAGAGGCTGTTAGCCCTTGCTGCAGGAGCAGAGTTCAGCCCTGGCAGCGATCTGACTATTATCCTTGCTCAGTGTATTTTCAGTGAAAGTCAGGAACAGGATGTGGCCCCCTATGAACTTTTGTTTATTGCTCACACCTTGGGAGGTTATTAATATAACCTGTGACCAAATCATTGTTGCAACCAAGGTCCTATAGTGGCACCAAAGCTTGTACAAAGGAGGTCAAATAAGGGGTCTATGGAAAGGTTCTGATTTGCAGATTACGATTATGTTATCTGTATGCACGTATCATTTTTGTATTTAAAAGTTATAAATATTGGCTCTGTCTGTATTTCAAACTTGTGCTGTGCTTCAGGGTCTAAGGACAGATTTGGTTACTGGTGTTTCAGAGTGTCAGTGTAGTGAAGTTCCTCCAGAGGTAAGAAGCAGGACTGAAGACAAAATAGAGGTGATGCAGCTGCCCTTTACAGTCCTTTTGCTATGTGACCTGCACTTCCTTTGTGCCAAAGACAAGCTGCCCAGCACATGGCATGGAAAAACCTTAGAGTTCTGTCCACAGGCCAGTCCCTGCATGCCTTGCTGAGTCACAAGGTATATCTGCCTTCTCTCAAGGGGTCAACTATAGAGCTAATGGTCCTTAAGGGGCCATCAAGCAGGCTAGGCAGAGCTGACACTAACTTCTCTGGAGCACAAGTTTGAAATACAGACAGTACAGAGCCAATACTTAGAACTTTAAATACAAAAATGATACACGCATCCAGATAGCACAATCATAACCCACAAATCAGAACCTTTCCATAGACCCCTTACCTGACCACTTTTGTACAAGATTTGGTGCCACATGACTTTGATTGTAACAATGATCTATAAGATCACAGTTCATGCCAGTAACATTACACACCTGTCCAGACTTTTACTAAAAATACCAATGACAGAATCTTAACCATAGTCATTTACAACAGATTCCTCAGAGGCGTCCTGCGAAGGCAACTATAGAGGACGCCTCCCTGTATGCAGAGACAACCGAGTTGGGGGAAGGGGTTGTAGTCAGACCTTTGGTTTGCACCTTTTTAAACTCACTCTTGAGAGAGAAGTTCTGTGCTAAGGATCTCGCACCAACCCCGTCAGTAATTGGCAGAGAGCTCCCAAGCCACAGCACCGAGTCTTCAACCTGGATCAGTCCTGGGACGATCACACTCGACACCCCGACCAGTTCTCAGTAACACACACTTTAGGCCTTCTAGAGGTCGAGGCCCCGTTTACACTAGGGAATTAGATCGGTATAACTCCATTGCTTAGGGGTGTGAAAAATCCCCCCCCCCCCCGAGCGAGTTATACTAACCTAACGCCCGGTTCACACAGGAGAATTTTCCATCAACCTAGCGCTGTCAACACAGCCATTACCTCTCAGGGGGGTGGATGGGAGAACCCCTCCCGTCAGCATAGGCAGGATCTTCACTGAAGCGCTACAGCTGCGTTTCAAGTGTGAAAGTGCCCCATTGCCAGTCTTTTCGGGCCATGTTTACAGCTCTCTCCTCATGGGGGTGATCCCGACCAGGTGTGTAAAGTGCTTTGAGATCTGCTGTAAGAGCTGCCATTACTGTTACTAGTTAAATGAAGGGACATTGGTTGTTCCTGGGGATTTTCACCTGGAGATCCAGGCAATTTACAAGCCCTCAATGACTGTGCCCACAGTACATCAGCCTGTGGCAGGACAAGTGTCACATGAAAGACCTGTTGTGACCCATGGCTAGAAAGGGTTAAACATCCTGAAAAATAAATAACCCTGGTAAGACATGTGGGGAGCTAATGTTTGTGTATTTACATATGTATGAGAAGGGTCGAGGATGTAATCAACAGGCCCGGTCTATGCTGTATTCTGATAGTTCAGAGATCAAAAGTACATCCTAGCATTTAAATGAACTATCTCAGTATTCCTCTCTTTGAAATGTACTTTGAATGGGGGAGGAACAAGCAACTTGCCTTATGTTAATTCTATAGCTAAGTATCGGCAATGGACCTCCTTCAAAGTCATTCTAATGACTTTTTGAACACCAACTCGTCAAAAGACATGAAATTGTACAAAAGATCCTGATTCTGTCAGCTCAGATCTGCTTTGGCTTCATCCGGGGAAGTTTGAGTCACAAGACTGAGGTCATAGTTATGCTGGAATGCCCTGACTAGGATATTGGGACATTGGACTATAACCTATGACCTATTTCTGAAAGATCTCTTTGCAGTTATGAAGCTCACCATCTCTGCTATCAACCTGCACCTCAATGAATTGAGCTCATGTCTGTATGTATACTGATAGTTTAACCAGCCTCTCGTCTGTTTTTTAATACATTTTAGTTTAGTTAATAAGACTTGACTGTAGTGTATATTGGGCAAGATCAAACATTCATTAACCTGGGAGGTAATGTGTCTGATCCTGTGGGATTGGTAGAAATAAGATTTACAGACATTTTCATATTTGACAAGGGGACCTGGATGGAGGACTGAGACTGGATCACTTAAAAGGAATGGTGTTTGGACTTTTGAGTAAGCAGTAAGGTAATAAATGCTGGCTTGGTGAATCCAAGTACTAGAATATCCACCAGCTCTATGGGGACTGTCTGCCCCATACTTTGTAGTTCACCCTAACTGAGTGACCATTGCTGGCCCCCACTAGGAGCCTGGTCACACCTGTCTTCTCTACCCCACAAAGGGGCACCAAATAGGTTCCCTGAGGGATGTTTTTACCATATGAGCACAGCACACCATGACATCAACTTTCGGATCCCATCTGGGAGGTGGCCGGGGAAATCCATCCCAGCAGCCCAAATGAGACGCAGCTGAGTGCCTATAACAGGGGCCCTGTTCCCTGTAAGCTGTGCGCGTATGGACATAGATCCTAAACCCCGCGCACACAGCGAAACACCACACGCACAAACATTTGCGCAGAATACATTTTTTGCGCACACGGCCTGTCAGAAATTAGAGGGAACAGAGGTCCAGGTAGAGTTGCAACCCAGGCCACAATAGGAAAAGGAGAAGACGGTCGCACATTTCCCGGATCCCAGGCTGGGTCTGGCAGATCCTGCGGCGCAGAAGGTGCCACCAAGTACCTGCCAGAGAGCAGCACAAGTCGGATGAGTGAAGCTGAGACTGAACGCTGGTCTCCTGGGAGCCAATGACACACCAGCGGGGCGTGCAGGACTTTCGCTAGTGCACCCCGCATTGGAGAATAGGCCAAGCATGCAGGGAGTAAATGTAAATATCAGTCCTTGGGCAGGCGGCCTGTTCCACACACAAACCGATCAGCACAACATTCGGTGGTGGCGAGAGGAAGAAGCCAGTGCTTTGCCCCGGTAGACGATCAATCCCTCTGCTTTAGGCAATAGTTCCAAGTTAAGAAATCCCTTTAATTCAAAGGCACCAGCCTTTGTCCCGTAGGGAGCTGTGCTGGCAGCTTTACAGGAGCCCAAGGGCTGCACATAATTTGCAGTTTTCCATTTTTCATGTGGTGCTTCAGCCTAGGTAAACTACAGGCCCCAGCATGCAATACGCAGCCTTGATCCAGGGGCCTGACTGCTCACAGCCTGATGGTCAAGCTGTAGCCACCAGGGCCCATGCTGAAAAAAAGTGATGTCAGGCCAGGCTGGAGGATGGGCAAGGCCAGGTGGCAGACAATTACACCCTGCTGCTGGGGGTGGTACCTAGAGATGGACATGCTAGATCAGGGGTGGGCAAACAATGGCCCGCGGGCTCATCCCAGCCGGCCCCCGAGGTCCAGCTGGGGAGGCTGCTCCGGCCCCTCCCTAGCTCTCTCCCTCCCCCGTGGCCTCTGTGGGTCGCACGCAGCAGCTCTGGGGCATGCGGCTGCACAGCCACGTGGCCGGCTGGGGAGGCTGCTCCGGCCCCTCCCCCATGGCCTCAGCTCTCAGGGGCGGGGCTGTGCGACCGCGTTTGGCTCTGGGCCAGACAACGCGGGGCGCTCCAGCGGATCAGCGCGGCGTGTCTGGCTGTGGGCCCGACACGCTATTCTTAGCGGTGTCGGGGCCAGCAGGCTGTGCCGGGGCCGGGCCTGGGCGGGGGGTTGGATAAGGGGGCAGAGGGTCTCGGGTGGGCAGTGAATGGGGGGGGTTGGATGGCACGTGGGAGGGGGCGGGGATGTGGCTAGGGGTCAGGAGGGTTAGAGGGGGGGTAGGGTCCTGGGGCGTGATTGGGGGCAGGGGGTCTCTGGAGGGGGGCAGTCATGGGAAAGGAGCAGGGGACTTAGGGAGTGGGGTCTGGGGGATAACTGGGGTAGGGGGTCTATGGAGGGGATAGTCAGGGGACAAGGAGCAGGGGGACTTAGATGGGGGTGGGGTCCTGGTGGGGCAATTAGAATGGGGGGGTCTCCAGAGGGGTCGATCAGGGGACAAGGAGCGGGGGGTTGGAAAGGTTGGTGGTTCTGAGGGGGGCAGTCAGGGGGCGGGAAGTAGGAGGGGGCTGGATTGGGGGCGGGGCCTTCCCTACCCGGCCCTCAATAGAATTTTGTAAAACCAATGTGGCCCTTGGGCCAAAAAGTTTGCCACCCCTGTGCTAGATCTACATTACTGCAGTGCTATAGTGCACAGGAAAGTCACAAAATGCCAAAGCTAGGGTTGGACTCTGCCCCGTGTGTATACCACGCACCTGGAGTCAGGCTTCAATTACATGATCAAAGACTATTTCCCAAGGGGCTCCTCTTAACTGTTTTCTACAACCCTCCCCTCTGGCTCAGGCAGGTGGTAAAATCAGATCACGGCCAAGACAGCCAGCAGCAGGGGATGGTGGTTGAATCGGGGAGTGAGGGCAGGGGAAGGAGCCAAGAAGATGCAAAGTTTGTTCACCCTGGTGGCTTCACAAGAGATGCAGAGCAGGGAGACCAAGAGCAGCTTCCCCTCCCTCCCCTTCTGCTTGTACTAGAGGTGGCTGGTTCCTCCCTGGCCTTGGGCTCTGTTTCTTAGAGATCTTTTGAAAAGAAGCGGGCGGGGAGGAAATCAGTTGTCCCATCCCCCGCTTCCAGTTCCTGGTGGTGACACTCCTTACAGCTCTGGCATTTGCCCTAGCCCCTCAGGACTCTTCCCCCTCAAACGGAAAAGTGGAAGGAAAGCCCCCTTCCAGAGAGGCTGTCACCTAGGACTCTGGCAGTCCGCCTCCAGCCAGCGCTGTGGCTCCAGCTCCATCTCCGCGAGGGAATGAGGCAGGGGGGGCTGGGAATCTCTGACCCATGGACAAGTCGGGTTCCAGACAGAACCCTTTAGCGAGCGCCGTTCATGGGAATGCTTTAAAGCGAGCACTGGCTGAATGTGCAAAGCCCTAATATGCTGGAGGTCTGAGCGCTCAGATCTGAACTGATCCGACCCCAGCCTGCCTGAGTCTCAAGGAGATCTCAAGTCAAAGTGGGAGAATCAGCGACGTATGGGGTGTCAGAATTACCAAGAGCTCCCACAGAACTGGCTGCACTTGCAGTGTTCTAAGTACCCCCAAAAGAAAAACTAAACACACATCTGCTGTGCGTGGTCAGTATGCCGCCTGCCGGCGCCCAGAGGGCTTAAGGCTAGCAAGGGCTCAAGCCCTCAGCCAGGCCCATGGCTGTGCCAAGATTTACATTTCAAACCCAGGCATTTCCCCTCTGGCTGTAACTAAATAAAAGGGGGTGGGGGGTAGATTAAGAAATTCTAGGGAGTTGAATGTTTTGATCTCAGAACGGCTGACAGGATTTTGCACAAACTTCCCAGACAGTTTCACCTTTGGCCAGAGACCAAGCCTGGAAACACGCAGCCTGGGGGGAGGATTTTGGAAAGGGGTTATAATGGAAGCGGTTTTGAAACCAGGCACCTAACAGAAAGCACTGAGCTGGGCTGGGACGCGACCGGCAGGTCCCGCACAGTAAGGCACCAAGTTAGCAAGTGGACAGTCACTGGAGCCAGAGTTGTGGCACTCACCTATCTGGTGCGGGGAGTAGGTGAGGCAGCCGGTGGTGAAGATTAGGTATTTTTTCTTGTTGCCGGGCTCTGCGGGGAGCTGGTTTGGCTCAGGCGGTTTAGTCCTGGTCCTGGCAAGCAGCTCTGCCACCTTCGTCTCCAGCTCCCTTTCGCTCAGGACGGGCCTCACACGGCCTTCGAGGACGTCATCCAGGAACCGCTGCAGCCCGTCCCCAGCTGCCCCGCTCCCACCATCCGGCGATGCCTGCGCCACCGACTCTGGCGTCACGTTCTGCTTGGGCTTCACCTCCTCATCCTCACTGTCACTGCCGAGATCAAAGACCTGGTAGGGAGAGGTGGCGGCCGCCAGCTGCTCCTTGTAGTCCAGGAGCAGGTCCGGGGCATCGTAGCGGCTGCAGTCTGCCACCATCACTGTCCGGATGGTGCTAGCGTTCAAGTTCTGGATTTTGAACAGTCTCTTCACTACATTCACATTCTCGGACTCTATGCCCTGTTAACAGAGGGAGAGACACGAATGCTCCACTTCTTTGGGCCTGTGAATTGTCACCACCGGTAAAAAGGGAGCCCAGGCTAATGGGTAGAGAAAGGACTTGCGGGGTCTACTGCTGGCTCAGAACTTGGGCCATCAACCTCCCATCTGTAAACTGGGGGAATTAATCCTCACCTCTCAGGGGCTGCGAGGGTTAATACTTCAACGTTAGCTCAGCAGGGAGAGATCCCTGGTGCTTGCAGAATAAAGACTGAGGTTTCATAGCACTCTGGAAAGATGGAGGAGTTATTCTCACCCTATAGGCCTGCTGGGGCCAGCAACAAGACAGCGAGGGGCTGCCAGGCAGGGCTTGTCCACCTTCTCCAGGGCAGTTTGTAGTAACCGATGCAAGAGATGGCGGATGGAGTAAAGCGCGGGGGGGAACCTAAAGAACTGATGGGAAGGGGCACAAGCGGCAAACAAATAATGCTTCTCCAGAGCAGACGAGAGCATTAAGGGAGCAGCCTGCCAATAGCAGCGCCTGCTGGAGTAAGGTTCGGTGAGGAGAGCTGTACAAACACAGAAGGTGCCTGTCAAATGAGGATCTCAAAGAGGGGCTGTTCTCTCTATTTCACCCCGGAGGAAACTGAGGCACAGCAGGCAAGTGGAGTCACAGATCACAGCGAGCCCGTGAGAGAGGAGCAGTGCTTGGATCCCCCTCATTGACAACCATGAAGTGTGAGATGGCACCTCCTCCAACAAGTCACATGACGTTCACATCCCTCGCTCCCTCTAGCAAGCAGGATACTTTGGCCCATCTGTGCCCATATTAATTCCCTGGCCAGTGAGCACCCAGACAGGATGGTAGGTTGGCAACAGCCGACTGCAGCAGCCCTAGGCTCCCAAGTCTTGCAGGACCCATCAAGGCATCCACTGACTCTCTTCCCCTACCTGCTCATCGTGGCTCATCCTCTGTCCCTTCCAGAATGAGACCCTGGGCTGGGCTCCAGCCTCCATCCCCGTAACACGACATGAGTGCATGGACGCACCCAGCACAGAGCCACGTGGGACGTACCCGCTGAAACAGGTGCCGGAGGGCCACTCTGAGCCAACCCCACCAGAGCCTTGGCTCTCCACCCCTCTTAACCTTCGCCCAAGTCTATGCTGTCACGGTACTTGCTCCCAGAACGACCCTAACTCCCATGACAGGAGGCATGATGGTGGGAGACCGCGCCGTTCCTCGCCCCCGTTGGCAGTGCCCAGGGTTCTCTAAGGCATTGACCCTCAGCAGTGACATCAGAGAGTCAGTGTCTCACGCCAAGCTGATGGGAACTGGCCAGGCCATTAAACAGCCTAGAGCAGCCCGGCCCTGGGACACACCTGAAAGGCGTTGTTCAGCCACAGCACAGAGCAGGAGGTGATGTGCCCAATTCGGTGCAGGTTGCCGGAAATCAAGTGGGTTTCATTCAGCCAGCAGCCAAACACATCATAGGGTTTATTCCTCACCCTGGAGAGCAGCGTGAAGTTCTCTGGAGGGAAGGAGAAACGGGGAGGGTAATACAGCTCCACAGAAAGGACCCCGGTGGAGCAAGAGCCAGGCCGCAGGGGACAGGGAGTCAGGGCAGAGGCCCAGCTGATCCCTGAAGCAGAGGGGATGTAAAGATGGACGGTTCCTTGGACAGCGGGTTATCAGTGGGGATTCCCACCACTCTGCCTTTCAGGGGCGCTATGGTAACTAGCAGCCAAGATACTCCCCTAGATCCGACAGTCGCTCGCTCGCTGTCTCTCTCAGCGCAGGGGCCCACAGATCTGAGCCAATCCGTTCCTGTAAGAAGCCTCCACCTGGGCAGGGAACCCAGGCTAGAGACAGCAGGATTGGTAGGGTCCCAGGACTGGAGCAGCAGATGCCAATCCAGGCATCAGCAACCCTGCATGTGACAACAGCAACAGACCAGCTAATGGGGCTATTGGCAGAGCTGGGAGAGGGGGTGGCCTCAGGACTGAGCTGGGGGCGGATCTTGCCCACTGCCCGCTCTCCTTCCACCTGACTGGCAATCAGAGCCTCGCTTTCAACAGCATCAGTCTGCCAAGGGGCCCTTTAAAAAGGGCCATGGAAAACCAGCCCAGTCCCTTTCCGTGCCACAGGCCAAGCCACAGCCCCTCCGTTCCGCCTCCTCCAGCTTCCCAGGCATCCCACGCCCGCCCCAAAGCGTTACCCAGGCTAATGACCGCGATCTCTCCAGACGAGGAGTTGCGAGGCCCCACAAAGACCCCAGACACCAGGAGGAGGGAGTCGTCCGAGTTGAACTGAGAGAACTGGGTGTAACTCCAGTTGTACAGCCGCATGTTGGAGCTGTGGAGCAGGGAAATGGCCAGCTCGTTGCTCCAGATCTGAGGACAAAGGGGACAGGGCAGGCTGCTAAGAAACCCGGCCAGGTTCACTCGGCGCGTCAGTCATTAGATGACCAGGAGTCGCAGTCAGGGGGCCCGGGAGCAAATGGACAGAGGCGCCTATCCCCAGCCCTTCAGAAGGGAAGTGGATGGCTTGCGCCATTGGCCCCACCCAGGGCACTGCCCGTGCCACTGCCAGGGCTGGTGCCCTGCAACAAACAAGGACACTTTTTCTGCCGAGAGCTCACTTCTGCCTGGGTCAGGTTCTGGAGAGGTGCCCTTCCCCATCAACCCCAGCATGGACCTGTGGCGGCCAGAGGATAGGAGCCCCTTGCTCGGCCCGGCTCGACCCCTCGGGAGCTGCCATGGCTGGGGAGAGGCGCCTCTCGCCTGGCCCCGGGGTGCTGTGGCGAGAGAGGGCTGGGGAGGGGTCCTCTTTTCCCACTGCAGCCCTGGGGCGGCCTGTAACCTGAACCCCTCATCCCCAGCAACACCCTAGAGTCCATCCTCCCCCACCAACCCTCTGCTCCAGCCCTGAGCCCCCTTTCACACCCCAAACCCCTCATCCCCGGCCCCACCCCACACTCTCTACACCTCAACCCTCTGCCCAGCCCTGAGCCCCCTCCCGTACTCCAAACCCCTTCTCCCCAGCCCCATCCCAGAGCCCACCCCCCCCAACCCCGAGCCCCCTCCCACACTCCAAACCCCTTCTCCCCAGTCCCATCCCAGAGCCCATCCCCCAACCCTGAGCCCCCTCCCACACTTTGAACTCCTCATCCCCAGCCTCACGCCACATCCCCTTTACCTCTGCCCCAGCCCTGAGCCCCCCCCACACTCCAAATCCCTCATCCCGGAGAATTAGGTTAGGGGTCTGTCACAGGAGCAGGTGGGGAAGAGTCTGTGGCCTGCAATGAGCAGGGGGACAGACTAGCTGACCAAGATGGTCCCTTCTGGCCTTACAGTCTATGCGTCCAGAGATTGCTTTGCAAAGCCACCTCCACCTCCTCTTACCTTCCCAGCCAAACCCCGGTCCCTGCACAACCTGCCCATAACCCCGGCTTCCCCCTCCTTGATTTTAATGCACCTACAAGAGCCACATCACACAGGAAATGCACTAAGCCCTGCAAAGGAAGCAAAAGGGTCTAGTAAAGGAGTCCCAGAAGTCGCAGTGACAACCAGTCACTCGGACAAGGACCAGACTAAGTATTCGGGTGGCCCAAAGACCCACAGACTCAGACGCCCCTGACCTGCCCATCATTCCTTCTCTGCTTTCTGGACACTAAGTTCCAGCCCCAGAATCCCTCCCCGCAGCTCCTGACTAGGCGGCCTGACAGCACTAACCAGAGAGGGTCAGCGGAAGATTCTCACAGTGGGGGTCTGAACGTGGCCAGTCTAGGGGAGTGAATAAACCCCTCAGAACAGCTACCTGCCCTTTACCTTAACTGTGCAGTCCTTGGAGCAGGATGCAAACAGGTAGCCCGTGTGCGAGAAGCTAAGGTGTAAGACCTGGTCATTGTGCTCCGTCAGGGTCTGCACCTCAACACAGGGGATGGTGTCATAGAGCCTCTGGAAGTCCTCGTACCAGGAAACAGCAGCTACAACACACACGGATAGGAGGGAGGAGTCAAAGCTCAGCATAGGTGGAAGCCATAAAGCCACACGACTTGTCTACAGCAGAGACCTAACATTTCTCACCAGCGAGCGTCAGCAATGGCAGGAGCTGCCACAGCCGCAGCCATTGGTTATCAGATTCTCTCTGAGCAACTTCATAAATATACGGAAGCATCTACTGGAAGAATTTTAACTCCAAAGCACTGGTGGGTTCTAAGCCACACAGCAAGATGTAGGGTATCACCATGGAGAGGCCAATGAATGACTTCCACTGAGCCCTGAGCAGAGGTTAGGGGGAAAACCCAGATGTTAGGATGCATAAGGAATGGGACAGATGTTAGAGAGAATATTACAGCATCATAGAACCACAGAATTAGAAGGGACCACAAAGGTCATCTAGCCCAGTGGTTCTGAACCAAGAGGGGTACGCAGAGGTCTTTCAGGGGACACATCAACTCATCTAGATATTTGCCTCGCTTTACAACAGGCTACATAAAAAGCACTAGCAAAGTCAGTACAAACTAAAATTTCATGTAATGACTTGTTTATACTGCTCTATATACAGTGAAATATAAGTACAATATTGATATGCCAATGAATTTATTTTAGAATTCTGTGGTAGAAATGAGAAGTCAGCAATGTTTCAGTAATGGTATTTGTGTGTCTGATTTTGAAAGCAAGTAGTTTTTAAGTGAGATGAAACTTGGGGGGGTACACAAGACAAATCAGGGGGATAGTAGTCTGGAAAGGTTGAGAGCCACTGAGCTCTAACATGTTCGGGTGCAAGGCCAAGTGGATAATACACCACCACCATAATCATGAGATTTGTTGTACCTGCTTATCCCCTTCTTAAAGGGACAATAATCACCTAGCGGCCTGGTCTCAGTACTGTAAGAAACTGTCAGTTTGCAGAAGGGTTTAAAAAAAAAAAAATCTTTAAATTTTAGACGGGGAGGGGGAGGAGCTCTGAATTTTCAGCAAATGCTATTCCACACTTTTCAACAGGGCCTGATGTGAAACAGTGACCTAGAGGGGAAAGGGTCTATGTGCTGGCTGATGTGACATGAACTAGGGATTTCAGTCCAGTGGAACATGGACCAGTGCACACTTCACATCTGACCTGTCCAAAGGCCAAGGATTAAATTATCCACTGGGAGCTGCACGTCCCTCACAAACCTTGGTGCTTAGGAACATCCTACCAGTCAGAGATGGGATCCCTACAGGTCAGAATGGGGCACACTGGCAAGGCTGCATGGAGGGAATCTTGTGCTGCCACCAATGCTGTTCCTGTTTTGGGATTTACCAGGACTGTGGTCTACACATCAGCTAACCCAGATCCATTCAACAGTGCAAACGTAGTTCAAAATACCAGACCTGGGTGCCGGGGCACTTCCCGAGAGACCCTGTAGTATCTATAGAACAGCTCCTTCCATAGGAACTCATCCCGGGCCACCGCATGCCACTGCCGACACACCAACCCCACCGAGAGCACATTGACGTGGTCGAGGTACAGGAAAATCTCATAGAGGAGGCTGTCTGGGAGAAGGGGACTATCCCCAACATCCATACTGTCATTCTGTCACCAAAGGGCTCTGAAAATAAACACGGGGGGAAGTTGGTGCCTGTTCATCACAGAAGGTAAAAACTTCCCTGTTTGGGGGCATGCAGACTAGTGAAGTTCTCCTGTCCGTGCAAACTTATTCGGAGACATAGAGGGAAGGAACAGCAGCTTTTTATAAGCAGCAGCAAACACACACATAGGGAAAGTGAGAGATTTCTAAAATTCACATTAGCAATCACTGGTGTTTGTGCCATAACGACATTTGGATAACAACATTTGGTGGTGTACTCTGTGTGTGTTTTTTAAATTCCCTTTGATTTGATCCTTAATGATTTTCTTCAATTTTTTTGTCCCCAAACAAAAACAGCTTCTTAATAAATTTTTCTACTTTTATTTTTAAATGTAGCAACTCTTTAAAGCTCCATAGTACTGAGACAGACACTGAAGTTCACCTGCGGAAGATCAGTCACTACAGAGGCCCCAGTACTACCAATGCTCACATACGGGCCTAATTTTATTCATGCACGTACAGTGACCCCCAACACAGGCTGCCAGCAGCGTTTGACCCTGGAACTTTCAGTACAAAGGTCCAGCTTCTAGTACTACAGCTAAAGACCAAGATGGATTAGCTGGGGAGGTAGAAGGCAGCTACACTCTATGTGGGCCAACCCTGTGTGGGGGTGGTAATGCAGGGTACTCTACAAACTTTGATGTAGTGTAGTTGTAGATGTGTTGGCTCCAGGATATTAGACAAATAGCTTTTACTGGATCAACTTCTGTTGGTGAGAGAAACCATAAGAGCAGCTTTGTGTGGCTCAAAATCTTGTCTCTCTCACCAACAGAAATTGATCCAATAAGAGCAATCATTCACCCACCCTGTCACTTTACAGCCTTGTTATTGATCCTCCTCATGGGGGGATAAACGTCTATATTTTGGGGTTCAACCCCAGCTACTGGCCCAAGGCGGAGGCTATTACAGAACTGGGTGCCTAAAGAGACCCGAAATCTAGGACAGCTCAGACATTCATGAGAGGCTTACCGTGCTGTGGGGGTGTGCGTTAATATAGAACATATCTGTAAAGTGGATGGTGTGTCTCGCTCTGGGAGAGGTCCACAGAAGAGGCACAGCCACTACTGCTGACAATTAACGGACCTAGTCCTTTAACTTCAGAGGTAGGCATCTAAGCTTTGGTGCTGAAGGTTCCAGGTTCAAACACTGCTGATAGTCTATGGTGGACTGTGACTTCAGTGGGGTAATCACATGTAGCCAGAATTTGCTGCCGCTGCCGCTGCTTCAGAGTTAGGGCCTGATCTGGCTTCCACTGAATTCACTGGGAGAAGGATTGAGCCCTGAGTCTTTCAATTATTGGCATTACCATACTACCCTTTAATAACAGAGTGCATGCCGAGAATACCTTTCAGCTTGGAATCCCAAAGACCTTTACAAACATTCATTAAATCTCATCTCACTCCTGTCAGACAGGTATTATGATGAATTCCATTTTACAGCTGTGGAAACTGAGGCACACACCAGTGACTTGGCTAATGCCATACATTAAATTAGTAGCAAAACTATTCTCCTGCTATAGCCAGGTGACAACGTTCGCTCTTTGCGCTTTCATCTCCATGGACGAGAGCTGGATTTCAAAGACAATATTATGGACTGTAGAAAGCTGTAGCCAACGGAGAACTTTTTGTAATCTGGAACAACAGGTTAAACAGCATCTATACTTTGACTCACAGTTAGTAACAACCCCTCAGAAGCTTGGGACTGCGGCAGTTCTTAGCAAAACCTCATCACCTCCTGTGCACGTAGCCAGGAGAGCACTGTCCTGGGCTACAGGTAGAGAGAGGGGCGTGATAAGACAAGGACCCCACATGCATGGCCCTGGCGCAAGACGCCAGGAGCCCCAGAGACCATCTCCCCCCTAGGGATCGTGCCAGCAGCTCGGCGGGTTGAACGAAGACCGCGATGAAAACGGGGCGCCCCCGGCCCAAGCGGGCGCGTGTCTCGCGTTCCCCCCGCAGAGCCGGGCTCCGGGGAGTCGGTAGCTGAGCTCCCACTGGGTCCAACCCGGCCCCCGCCCCGACTCGCTCCCTCCCACTGCCGGCCCGGCCGGTGACCATTCATGAGCGGGACCCTCCCCCCGCGCGCTTTCGGGCCGGGCCGGGCCGGGCCGGGCCGGGCCGGGCCGGGCGGGGGAGACTCCAGTCCAACCCCCCTGCCCGCCCCGCCCCCCTCAGGCACTGATGAGCCTCGAGCCCCGCCAGCCCTAGGGCGGAAGAGATCCCAGCCCCCCTCCCCCACACCAAGCTTCAGGCCCCCCCGGCCGGGTCGCCCACCTCAGCTCCGCCGCTCCAGCTCCGCCCCCCGCCGCCGGCTTCCGGCCCTCCCGCCGCCACTTCCGCTCGGGCCGAGCTGCTGGAGCCGCTCTAGCCCCGCTCTATGGTCCGTGGCCACGCCCCGACCTCCCCAGGCCAGATTGGTCCATCCCAGAGGCCTCACCCTGCCCAGGCCTGACGAGTGGAGCCCAGCGTCACCCATCTCCGGAAGCAGTCACGTGCCCCCCGCCCCTCAGGCGAGTCACGTGACCTGCTCTGTGCCTCAGTTTCCCCCCATACAAACTGGAGATGATAACACTGAACTTCGTCAGATGGTTTGAGATGTACTGATGAAAAACACCCACACCCACACCCACCCACCCACACACACATTTTCTCTCTCTCTCTGGTGGAGCTGGGGTCAGAGCTGGTCTGGGGGCAGAGAGGGAATGAGGTTGGAGCTAGGCCTGAAGGCGCAGCAGGACTGGGGGCTGAATGGGGTTGGGGGAGATGAGTGAGGCTGGGGGCAGAGCAGGTCTGGAAGTGTGGTACTCTCCACCTCCTGTGGGGGCTGGCCTGACCCTGCTGTGCATCCCTCCTCCCACACCCCCGAAGGTTTTCTGTGCCTCCCAAGGGGTGCACGCCCCAGTTTGGGGATCTCTGCCTTAGACTCTCCTATGTATCTTGCTACCCATCCCAGATAATCTGGAATTAGTGATTAATGGTCACTTAAAAATCACTCCACATTCAGGTTGCTTCCAGTCCCAAGAGACCAGTCACTTACCCCAGACCAGTTGGTACCCTATAGCTTACACCAAGAACAACACCTGTAGCCAATCCTGTAATAAACTGTCTAAAGGTTTATTACCTAGGAGAAAAGAATAAGAGAGTTATTTACAAGTTAAAGCAACCTAACATACAGACAAAAGAGTAACCATCTAGATCCTAAACGTGACAGCATTGTAATGATCTGTCTCTTCTTAGGCCTTGTCTACGTACAGCACTGAACAAACACCCCCCCGAGTGCTGCAAGTTTCAGAGCCCTAAAGTGACTGCGTGGAAAGTCCCCATTGGTAGCTATTCCCCTTATGGGGGTAGGTTTTTTTTACAGTGCTAGGAGAGCCTTCTCCCAGAGTTCAGAATGATGGATCGAGATCTCATACACTTCTCCTCTTCAAGGGTGCACAGGGGAGCAGACAACAAAGTCTTTTCTCCTATGATGTTCCACAGTGGCTTGTCCGGTGTCTATGGACCTCCTTTTGTTGGGCAGAAGATTGGGCCAAAAGAAATTTGATGAGGTTCAACAAGGACAAGTGCAGAGTCCTGCACTTAGGACGGAAGAATCGTATGCACTGCGACAGACTCGGGACCAAATGGCTAGGCAGCAGTTCTGCAGAAAAGGACCTAGGGGTTACGTGGATGAGAAGCTGGATATGAGTCAACAATGTGCCCTTGTTGCCAAGAAGGCTAACGGCATTTTGGGCTGTATAAGTAGGGGCATTGCCAGCAGATCGAGAGACGTGATTGTTCCCCTCTATTCAACATTGGTAAGGCCTCATCTGGAGTACTGTGTCCGGTTTTGGAGCCCACACTACAAGAAGAATATGAAAGAATTGGAAAGAGTCCAGAGAAGGGCAACAAAAATGATTAGGGGCCTGGAGCATATGACTTATGAGGAGCAGCTGAGAGAACTGGGATTGTTTAGTCTACAGAAGAGAAGACTGAGGGGACATTTGATAGCTGCTTTCAACTACCTGAAAGGGGGTTCTAAAAAGATCTAGATCTTTTGGATCTAGACTGTTCTCAGTGGTACCAGATGACAGAACAAGGAGTAATGGTCTCAAGTTGCAGTGGGGAAGTTTTAGGTTGGATATTAGGAAAAACATTTTCACTAGGAGAGTGGTGAAGCACTGGAATGGGTTACCTAGGGAGGTGGTGGAATCTCCTTCCTTAGAGGTTTTTAAGGTCAGGCTTGACAAAGCCCTGGCTGGGATGATTTAGTTGGGGTTGGTCCTTCTTTGAGCAGTGGGTTGGACTAATGACCTCCTGAGGTCCCTTCCAACCCTGATATTCTACGATTCTATGATCCTATGATAACACCTCCTGTGGCAAGCTAGTATTTTACACTTGGCAGTGTGTCTCTCCTGACTGGGGCGGGGCGGGGAGTTACATTTTCAGAGCAAAAACCTTTATTACAGGGGATATAGATATTATCAGTGAGATTAATGCAGGCAGCAGCACATGCATTTCACAGTTTAAAACACTAAATACAGTCTTATAAGATTAATACCTATTTTGAGCAAAAGCAGCACAGGAGTGAGCTGGTCTGGTCTCCAGCTATGAGGTTGTCAGTTCTTAGCTAATGCCTCCAGCCCAGGAAAGAGCTGGCATCTAGGCTGCCAGCATCACAAGGGGTACTTGTGGTACCTGCTGCAAAGCACCAAATCACACTAGGAAAGAGGACGACCTACTCCTTAAGCACCTAACTATCATGGGGAAAAAGCTCTGTGCTCATGGGGGACTTCAATCTAAGTGATATGCTGAAGGGATGGCTTTCCCTAGATGACAATTTCCTAATTCAAAAGTGTTGCAGCCAAGATGGGGAAATTCTATATTGGACTTTGTCTTGAGAGATAAAGAGGAATTTATCACAGAACTAAAAATTGGTGGTAGTTTACATGCAAGTGATATGACTTACATTACGTGCAAACAGAATAAAGTCCAAGCCAGTAATACATATACTTGGTACTTTAAAAGGGTCAGTTTCACAAAATTGTAAACAATATGAGCCAGATCAGCTGGGGGAAGAATTTAAACAGAAAACTGTGACTGATCATTGGGACAAATGATTAAAAACATGTTACTAGTGAGGTTACTTTTACCACTGTATTTGGCTCTGGTGTGACCACTGCTGGAATCCTGGGTCCAGCTCTGAGACCCAGAATTTAAGAAGGATGTTGACAAATTGGAGAGGGTTGAGAGCAGAGCCAGAAGAATGATTAAAGGATTGGAAAATCTGCCTTATAGCGATTGACTCAAGGAGCTCACACTATTTAACTTAAGAAGAGGTGTGACTTGATCACAGTTGTAAGTACCTACATGGGGAACACTCTAGCAGCAAAAGGTTGAACAGTCTGCAATAGCTGGAAATTGAAACCAGACAAATTCAGACTAGAGAGAAGATGTACATTTTTGACAGAGGGCTGGGGAATTATCCATTGAACAACATACTAAGGGTTGTGGTGGAATCTTCAGCATTGACAGTTTTTAAACCAGGAAGGTTCTCTTCTGAAAGCTCTGCTCTGGTTCAAGCAGGAATGAATTCAGGGTGCATCTCTGGCCCATGTTATACAGGGGGTCAGACTGGATGATCACAATGGTCCCTTAGTTCTGGCCTCAGGATGTATGAATCTATAGCAGGGGTAGGCAACCTATGGCACATGTGCCAATGGCAGCGTGCAGCTGATTTTCAGTGGCACTCACATTGCCTGGGTCCTGGCCACTGGGCTGGGGGTCTGCATTTTAATTTAATTTTAAATGAAGCTTCTTAAACATTTAAAAACCTTATTTACTTTACATACAACAATAGTTTAGTTATCTATTACAGACATAAAAAGAGACCTTCTAAGAATGTTAAAATGTATTACTGGCATGTAATGAGAGTCAATAAATGAAGACTTGACACACCACAGCTGAATCAGAAGGGACATCTGGAGATCATCTAGTCCAACCCCATTTTTGCCCCCTATGCCTAAATGGCCCCCTCAAGGATTGAACACACAGCCCTAGGTTTAGAAAGCTAATCCACAAACTACCAAGCTATGCCTCCCCCTCAACCAATCCCTGATCTATAGCTTAAGGGTAATACTGAGCTGGAGGGAGGGCCGAGTATTGTACAGAACTTGGCAGCTTGGTGCACGCTCCAGAGGTCTGGCAGAGAAAGCTTGGCCAGATGGCTTTGTAGATGTACCCAGGAGGAAACTAGGGGTTGTATGGGGAGAGGTGGCTGGGAAAGCCGGGGCAATTAAAGGCCCCTCGGCTTGTGGAAGTATCCAGGGGGCGGGGGCTGGTGGTAGGAAGCTGACTATGATGCTATCCAGGGAGAGGGAGGTAGAAGAGGATGGTGGCTGGGAAAAGTTGGGGGGGCAAATCTTGGGGGTCATGCAAGGGGGACAATGGGTGATTGTGGGGCTGCCAAGGGGTTGTTAGCTGGCCTGGGGGAGAATTTAGGGACAGCTGGGTTTGGGGGGAGAGGGGTATTGTGGATGGTGGGTAGATGGGGCCAGCTGGGTAGGCAGGTGTATAATGTCACTCAGGGGAGTGGCCCTTCTAGGGGCCAGAGCACTAGACTGGGAGTTGGCAGATGTGGGTTCTATTCCCAGCTCTGCTACTGACTTCCTGGGTGACTTTGGGCAAGTTACTTCCCCTGTCTGGGCTTCAGTTTCCCCATATGTAAAATAGGGATAATGAACCCAACCTCCTGTGTAAAGTGCTTTGAAATCTCTTGATAAAAAGTGCATTATTGAGCCATAGCTAATTTCATGTGTTATTAAGTCATATGATTTCTTATGAATTCTGTTTTATTACATGCTGACAAGGTATGTGGGCCAGCACCAGATGCAAAATACAGGCACAAATGCCCTGCGGCTCCAACGTCACAATAAAATCACCCGTTCCCTTCCCTTATTTTCTAAGGCTGTTTCTACTTGGTGTTGCAGCCCAAGTCCCCATGGATAAAAAGGTACCAATAATAATCACATGCCAGGTTTTTTATTTCCAAACTCTCCGATAACATTCTCCCAGTGGGGCCTGGATGGAAGTCCAGCGGCCGGAACACCGGCGCCACCGTGTGGAACTCTGGAGTAATCATAAGAACACAGCAACTTTAAGCCAAGATAATTAAAGCACTTTGCAAAAGTTAATCAATTCACTTAGGAAAACACTGGATTGCAGCACCTCTGGGATGGAACACAGGAGCTATTTAACAGCGCACAGCAACACTGTACAATATTGTAAAACAGGGTATTCATCAATGGTCTCTGTGTTGAGGTCTGTATCATCATCTTCCCGGATGAGATTTCCACCAGCATGACGTAGAACGATTCATTTAGAAGGGAGCTTCCTGCTTCAGTTTTTGCAGCACTAGTGAAGAACTGCCTTTGCTCATCATAATTGATGTAGAATTCGGGAAGGTGCAGTATGTAAATTGCAAGCCCCTACCTCATGGTGTAACTGTGCAGCAAGACTTCTATGCAGTCGTGTGATGATTTTGGAACTGTTACATACTATGCACTTTGCAGCTAAGTTCCCACTAAGCTGCAAAACCGCACAGCCGTGCAGCTGCTTATTAAGCGCCGCACAGGGTCTCAGGGCTGCGGCATGGAGAGATGCCCCTCCCAGCATGGACCCGCAGCGGTGGGGAGAGGCGCCCCCCCCGACCCACCACGGACCTGCCACAGATGCGGGAGAGGCGCCCCTCCCTGCCAGCCCCTGCGCGGACCTGCCGTGGCCAGGGAGAGGCGCCTCTCCACCGGCCCTGAGCTGCTGCGGCGAGAAAGGGTTGGGGGGAGTCCTCTCTTCAAACCATAGCCCCGGGGCAGCCTGCACCCCAAATCCCTCATCCCTGGCCCCACCCCAAAGCCCACCCCCCCGCCACATCCTAACCCTCTGCCCTAGCCCTGAACCGCCTCCCACACTCCAAACCCCTCGGCCCCATCCCCACCTCGTCACACGTCACCTCCATATTGGTGCACATAACAAAATTCATTCTGCACATGGACATAAAACATTAGAGGGAACACGGATTTGCAATTAAGAGGCACCTTCTTTGAATATCTTCTGAGGGATGATGCTCATTGCTGGCTGAATTATGCCCCTCTTTATCTGTCAAGCAAAGGATAAACTTGGCACTCACTGGAGCATCAAAGTAGCTGATCTCTGCAAACTACAGTGACCTGGTTTCGATAATACAGTATTCTGAGGCTTTCATTTTGGCTATTTCAGTCTGAAGGATTGAAGAGGCATTGTACAAAAACATTTGTTCACTTGAACGCTGTTCGTCAGGCTCACTGGCCAGAAGAAAATCCACAAAACATTTGGATGACTTCAATACCTGCATCAGATGACTAGCAGTTTGGATAGCATCAGCTAATGTTATTGTGCTGCATAGAACAACTGACGATTTGCCTTGTCCATGCTGTGCATGGAATGAAATTGCAGAACCATAGTGTTTTTCTAATCTTGCCTGTAATTTGCCACTGGAATGGCTTGCACTTCTACATTGGAGGGAATATGGCTTTATACATTTGTAGCAGCTTGGTTAAAAGAACAGCCTTAAAAATCCCCTTAAAGATTCCACAACCTCCCCAGGTAATTTATTCCTGTACTTAATTACCCTCACAGTTAGGAAGTTTTTCCTAATGTCCAACCTAAACCTCACTTGCTGCAATTTAATCCAGAGTTTACAGTTTGGTTTACAGTTTGGTTCAGTGGCTCTCAGCACCCTGCCCCCTCCCCAGGTCCCGTACACATTGTTCCAGCGCCCCTGGATATGCTTGAACAAATAGCTGAATATGTTTTAAAAAGCAAACTTGACCTGAACAGGGACAAATTCTCACTCACACTGTGCCTGGACTGAAGCCCATGGAGTTATGCTGAATTTGTACAGGTGTACTGAAGAGCAGAATTTGAACTGTAATGTTTAAAAAAATACCAGTGATAAGTCTCAGGGTTAGTAGTCCTCATGCTTCCTGGCATAAAGCTGATCAGACATCAGGAAGTAATATAGGAAAACACCAGGAAGATGGAGCAAAATTTGCTTGACTGAAGTCAAGGCTGGAAGGATCCCAGTCAGCAAAGACGTCCCATTAGTGTCAGTGCTTCCAGTTAAGCACGGGCATAAGTGCGGACTAGGGTTGGAGTGAAGCATGTGCATAAGTGCTTTGCTGGATCTGGGCCTTAGGCTGGAATTAAGCCTGGTTTCTGGCTTTGCTAGGTGAACCCCTTTCCCCAGATGGTCTCTGTCAGTTGTCACTTGTCGGAGGGCAATGCTAGCCCAGTGTGCAGCAGGAGTCTGTCGCTCCATACGCAGCGCGGCTCTCCCTGCTCGGCTCGCCCTCCGCACATGAGCTAACTCAGGTTCTGGCTCTCCCAGAGTATTGCACAGGGAGGTACATTATGGGATGTTACCTTTGGCATGCTAGGCTGGGGAGAGAGAGGCTGAGACACGTGATCAAGGACTGGGAGAGCTGCCTGGCCGTTCAGGGACTGCTGGACTTCATGGCTGTTCCCCTGTGGGGGGCACAGTTTACACATGGAGGGAACTTTGGTAACACGGCCCCCCCACTATGTAAACAGCCTAAAGATTTGCTTCTGGTCACTTCCAGTAAGAGAAGCAAAGTGGCTTAATAACCAACCAGCCCGGCCCTCCCCTCTCCTCCTCCAGGGCCCCACCAACCACAGCCAGGTTCACCAAGGGGCTTACATGGTCCTGGGCAGAGAACATGGCGTCTGCGGCATCCATCCCGCTCCTCGTGCTCCTTCTTGCCTCACTTGCTCCTGGGCAGAGGCAAAGGAGGCCCCCAGCCCCGGAGAGTGGCTTTGAGAAGATCAAGATACAGGAGAACTTTGACCTCCAGCAGGTGAGGGAGGGGCTAGGGAATGGTGGGCGTCCCAGACCCTGGCTCAGCTCCCCACGGGCTCTTCTGACCTAGAGCTGCTGACCCGCTGCATAATATGCCAGGCAGGTGTCTGGGTTTGCCCTGCTGCCCAGCCCAAGAGACAGGCCGGGTGATGGCTGCTGCCTGGGCCAATATCCCAGGATTGAACCGGGGGCCTCCGGAGTGAAAAGCACGAGCTGCTGCAGTGCGCGCGCTTAAGATGCTGGGCTGCTTGGGGGGCTGAAATCTCCCCTGTGTCTGTGACTCCCCCCCGGGGGTACCTCCGCAGGGGGTCAGGGTAGGGTCCCAAGGCTCCTTCGAGCTGAATGTTGCTGAACACTCAGTGGTCTGCAGTCTCACTCCAGGTTCCCCCAATAGTACTCAGGGGACCATGGGGTGTGTGTATGTGTGTGTGTGCAGCCATGAGGTGTGTGTGCGTGCACCTGCCAGGGGTCTGCGGTTGGTTCGGAGGGGAGCTCACTCAGCTGCTGCGTGTGGTGTGCCCATCCCCAGAGAACCCCAGCTGGGGACCTGGCTCTGGCACTCTTGACCCAGGCTGGCATTTCTCAGGCTGGCAGCTAGGTGCACATGCCCCTGAGGACGGACTGAGAAGGGACATGAGGAAAGACAGCCCTTCCCCCTGCCCCAGCTCTGGTTCTCAACAGCTAACCTGCCTCAGGTCCTGGGGAGCTCCTGTGTGATGCTGAGGTGCATAGAAAGCTGCTGCTGGGAGGTGCTATAGAAACAGGGGTCAGATCCCACCTCCCTGCACAAAGGGACAGGGAAAGGGCTTTGTGCTGGAGAGCAGTAGGTGGAGAAAGGACATCCACGTCCCCACAAGCTGCCCTGTGCCCACTATGATGCCCTTACGCCGGGGGCCGGCTCACTGTGTGCCTACTCCTTGGGAGCATTCTGCGCCAAAAAATTAACAATCCTGCACACAATATTTTAAAATGATGCAAATTTAATCTGTCAAAATAACACTGCCTGCTCACACCCGTTTCAGTTATTTTGGAAATTTATTTCAAACTATCGGTCAGCAAGTATGTTGGTAACAATACAGAAGCGACAAGGAGTCCTGTGACACCTTAAAGACTAACAAAAGTATTGAAGCATAAGCTTTCTTGGGCTAATACCCACTTCGTCGGATGCAGGAAGCGGGTATTAGCCCACGAAAGCTTATGCTTCGATACTTTTGTTAGTCTTTAAGTTGCTATAGGACTCTTTGTTGCTTCTGCAAATCCAGACTAACACGGGCTACCTCTCTGATTGGTAACAATACAGACATATACAAAAACTCCCCCAGGAGCAGAGAGTTAAAGAAACCCCTAGGACAACCCAGTTCCCCTTTCTCTGCCCCCTTGCCCCCCACAGCCAATATACCCAAACCCCCTCTCTCCCAGAGCCCAGCTGCGGGGCCCCCACGAGCCAGATACCCACAGCCCCCCTTGCCCAGATAACTGTACCCTCTCCCCCCTGAGCCCAGCCACAGGTCCCCCCTTTGTCCAGACACCCACCCCCTCCAGTGGGCCCCGTTGATAACTGGGGCCCCAGGGCCAGACGGATCAGGCCTGTCTTACCAAGCAGACAGGCCTCAAGCACAGGTTCTGCTGTGTCCCCTTCTCCATGGCGTCACCGAGCAGCCTCCTCAAATCCCACCCCATTCAGGGCAGAAAGTGACTCACCAAGGGGAGCGGGCAGCTCACACCCAGGGCAGCGGCAGGACCTGGCTGGCTCGTGCCAAAGAGGAGCCCAGTGCAGAGTGGCCTGGGGCTCCTCCCCTGCCAAGAGCCTCTTGGGCAGCAGGGAGAGTGCCGGGAGTCCAGCCCCTGCCCCGACTGCTGGGGACTTCCAGGTGTGCGTTCTCCCCTCTGCTGCCCTGCCCCGGACCAGAAACCTGGCTGGCCCCGGCCATGCGCCCCCTGCTAACCTTATCACCTCGGGGGGTGGGTAAGGGGGGCTGCTCCACAGGGCCGATGGCAGGGCACTAGCCTCTGAGAAAGCAGAGCCACGTGCTAGGCCCTACTGTGCTCTGGGAGCTTCGGCAAGTCTTGGCCCCGGTTCCCTGCGTGTGAGCTCTTCGAGGCCGGGACGGCCTCTCCCTGGGTGTGTACAGCCCCCTGCACCATGGGGCCTTGTCTCAGCGAGGGGATCGGGTGCTACTGTGAGGTATGTGTCATAACAGCAGGTCTGGGCATTTCGTTTCTCTTCTGAGAAGCAGGATCGATGTAGCTGAAATCTCACCCCGTGTTCCTGGTCAGTTCTGTACTTTAATAAATCCAACAAAAACTGCAGCAGTTCAAAGAGCAGACGTAGAAATTACGGTTCAGGGTCCAGCGGCACGTCTGTGTGTTTTGATGCCAGAAGAGTCACTCCATGAGCACGGTTCGGGTGGGGTCAAAATTCGGAGGCCTGCGAAGTAGCCAGGAATGAAAATATAACTATTGTTTGCAAATGTCACCCAAGAGAGAAAGAGTGGGAGTGGGAGAATCTCGCGACCGGGGATAGTCACCAATAAGCACTTTTCCCACTGTCAGCCACGGGAGGGAGGGATCCCACCAGCCCAGATGCTGCAGCTCCTGCTTTTGGCTTCGAGACCCCGCAGCAGCCAGAGTTTTGCGCTGGCTGCGGGAGGGATGGGGCCCAAGGTGACTGCACTGTGCCACTCCCCACCCCTTGTAGTTTTCAGGGAAGTGGTTCCTGGCTGGCGTGGCCTCCAAATGTGACTACCTACGAGAATATAATCACCAGCTGGAAGCAACAACCATGGCGGTGTCGGCCTCGGAAGGGAAGTCGTTGGCCGTCAGCACCTTCCGGAAACTGTAAGTGGCTCATTGAGGACACGTGTTGGGCCGGGAGCCTGGGTGTTGGGCCGGGGCGTTGGGCCAGTTCTTGCCCTGGCCTCCTGTGCTGTGTGTTTGAAGAGTCCAGGCAAGAGCTCTGAGCCCAGCCTGTAGGACGTGCTTTACGACCCCTAGGGCTCCGCTCCTGCAGCCCATCCTCATCTGCTCACCCCAGGGACCAGGCCTGATGCCCCAGGTGAAAGCACCAACAGCTGGTGCCCTGCTGCCTCAATGCCCCATCTCCAAGGCCCTGGCCCCACTGCGGCTTGTTCTGCTTCCAGCTCCCTCAGCACCCCCTAGTGCTCCCAAGTGTACACTGCATGGACGCTCAGCCACGCCCTTCAGTCACTACAAGAAATGCGGCCACCTCCTTACCTAGCACCAGTGCCAAGACAAACTGTGCTTGAAGCTAACGCTTGTAATTAAAGCTAACGCTTGTAATTAAAGCTCTTAATTCCAGTCAGTTTTTCTGAGTCTCCTGTGAGTGGCAGCAGCTCTGCAGCAGAGACGTCTCCTGTGAAGTCAGCTGACTGCAGGCCCCATGGCAGGGCCGCAAACAGCTTCTGCTTGGCTCTAGCCAGAAGATATTCCAGCCCAGTGTAGGGTTTGGCCGGCCCTTGCAGTTCCCCTGCAGGGTAGTTCCTCCTTAAAAGAAAAGAGGATCAAACTGGAAGGGAGGCAGGGAGGTTGGGACATGTGGCCCTGAACCAGCGCACAAATTAAGCACCCACGCGGCTTTAAGCACAAGGACTCAGCCCTGTTTTACAAAGCACAAGCTTGACTTCAGTGGTCTCAAGCGCATGAGGCTGTACACTGGGCTGGTTCAGGGCCCACAGCAACAAACCTCCATTAAGGCTGAAAGCAAGACGTGGGGGCACTGCCAAGCTGGTAATGCAGAAAGAGCGTTGCACCCTGGGAGTGCTGGACCAAGGTGGTACCTGCTGCCACCCCCCCGTCAATTCTGAACCCTGGACTCTAGCACCTCAAGTGCAGAAGGTGGGGGCCCACAAGAATTTTAAAAATTAATCCTGGATACTCCAGACTTGGTATTAAACTCCCCAGGTTACAGCTTCTCTCTGACCTTGGCTTGGTAAATGCTGTCCCAGCCCAAGTGTAAATCACCCTTTTGAGGGCTCAGAAAGGAGCACTTGGGAATTCCTCCCTGTGGGGTACCCTCAAGCCGTTTCACCACCCCCCTCCCAGAGAAAATCTGAGAAAGAAAACAAAGGAAATTAGCTATTGCCCTCAGCTAAAACAACATGCACAAACCTCTCAGGACACCAAAAATCCAATCCTGTTCTTAAAAGGAAATGTTATTAAAAACAAGAAGGAAGAAAATACATCTGGAACTTAAGTTTTTTTGCTAGAACTTAAAAGAAACAATTACAAAAATTAAGCACCCAAAATAGCTTTCTTGGGGGTTCAGCTTAAAGGTTACAAGCAAATAAAAGCATCTGGGGTTAGCACAGAGGAGTCCATTAGTCATAAGAAATCAACAGAAATAACCCTAATTGCATCTTTCTAAACATTTCTGATCTCCTTACACATTTGAAGTTTCAGAGGAGTAGTTCTAGGTATGATCTGATGATTTATGATCACACCTGGCTTAAAACTACTTACAGCATTTCTGCTCTGTCCCTGCAGCCCAGAGAGACGAAGGGAAAGTGTTTTTTTCCCCCCCATTTAAAAAAGTTCAAGCCCTCCCATTGGCTCTTTTGGTCAGGTGCCCATTCCCTTTTCTTTACCTGGGGACATTTTAACCCTTTACAGATAAAGCAAGCAGCCACCAAGAGGATCCATAAAAGGGAGCTCCCACCTTCATTTATCACACCTCCCCTGTTTTGAGGTGATTGAAAATGGAGAGGAGAATCTCAGTCAGTTCCCAGACCCTTTGCGTGCAGAGAGAACCTGGAATATGAAGAGAGAGAGAAACCTGTCCCTGGTAAGGGAGGGGATGCTGCAGCTTGGGGGCCTAACCATGCTGCCCATGTGCACACACACGAACACAAAGGTGTGCACAGGCACGCACATTGAAAAGCTCAGGCCCAAAGGAATCCCCTCGCTACCCTTCCCCCAAAGACTCAGCCTCCTCCTGTGTGTAGTGTGGTGACGCTGCAGGCAGGCATCTGTCCCCTGCAGCAGACACCTGAAGTGCAGCCCCACTGTGACAGGATCCCCCAGGGTGCTGTGGGATCGCTGTGTGCCCCTGAACTCTCTCCAGCCTGGGCTGTCTCTCACGACGCCTTGCTAGTGACCAGCAGCAAACCCCTCCAGGTGCTGTCATCACTCAGCACATGTGGAACCCCGCACCCAGCTCTATTGCAGGGCTTCCCAAACTTGTTCCTTTTCTGGGCCAGGGTGAGCCCCTGCTTGGCCACAAGGTGTTTTGTTTACCAGCGTGGCCGTAGATTCAGCTGCTCGCCATTCCCAGCCAATGGGAGCTGTAGGAAGCAGCGCGGGCCAGGCCACCGCTTCTTACAGCTCCCATTGACAAGTGATAGGCAAAAAGTCAGAGTTAATTACCAAAAGAAATAAAATATAAGCACATAATCTAAACTCTCATCCCTATTCAACTGGTCAACAACTAGACTAAGCAGGTTTTCTCACCCCACTGGATACTGCAGGCCTTAGTATACAGATTTCACCCTTGAAATCTGGGCCAAGCTCCTCTGCTGGAGTCTTGACTCTTCTTCTCGGTGCCTTTGTTGCTTGCAGCATTGGGCGGGGGGCAGGAGAAAGACCCAGCCTGGGCCCCCTGTGTTCTGTTTTATACCCTCAGTCCATGCGCTTGGAGAACACAAGTCCAGAGATGTCTGGGGCATTGCTGAGTCCCCAGGCAGGGTTGAGAATTCCCCTGGGGTGGCCTCATGCAGGTGAGTCATTGAATTGTAGCTCCCTTGCTGGACAATGGCTGTTGATGGTTGCTTAACCCCCGACCCAGGCATTGGTTATTTTCCTTGTTGTTGCCTCCGTGGAGCTAATATCTGGCTGATTCTCCAACATGCAGCATGTTTTAGGGACCACCATACAACACAATTCTCATAACTTCCAATGCATTAATGACACGCATACATGGATAGAGAAATGTCTGTCAGCAGATCATGACCTTTCCCCCGATACCCTACAAGACCCGCTTTCTATGTAAGATCATGACTATATACAGATGGGGAATGGGGGTGGGGTTACAGGGTACAGAATGTCACACCCACCCACAGGCCTTGCGGGCTGACTCTCGTTTGGGCGAGAGGAGGGGATTGCTCATTATTTCCTGGCCGCATCCCTTTCGTAATGGCCCCAAATGCCTTTCTCTGACCTTTCCCTTTTCTTTGTGTGAGCGCACAGAGTGCTGCCACCGGGCACTTTCTGGCTCACCTTTGGTTTGGTGCTGGCGAGTCAGGCAGCTGCCTGGCTTTGCATTTGGTCACTTCTTGCCCTGGGCTGGTGGAGGTGATCTGATAAAAACAGTTGCTAAAATCCTGGGCCCACTGAGGTTAATAAGAAAATTATTGACTTCAGTGGGCCCAGGACTTTGCCCCAGACTAAGCTCCTAGTGACCCTGACCTCAGTGGGAGTTCAGCATGGGACTCACTACCGGGTAGCTGGGGGGTATTAATTTAGAGCCAGCCAGTGTATGACTTGCTAGGCCCTGAAACAGTATTGATTCTCTTCTCCTAAACTAAAAAAAAACCAGAAGAGTCCTATTGGCACCTTAGGGATTAATGAATTTATTTGGGCATAAGCTTTCATGGGCTAAAACCCACTTCATCAGATTCATGAAGCAGAAAATACAGTAGGCAGAATATATATACACGGTACATGAAAAGATGGGAGTTGCCTTACCAAGTGGGGGATCAGTTGTAAAGAGACAATTCAATTAAAGTGGAAGTGAGGGTGGGAGAGGAACAGGAGGAAAAATCACTTTTGTAGTGGTAAGCGGAGTGGCCCATTTCAAACAGTTGACAAGAAGGTGTGAGTAACAGTAGGGGGAAATTAGCATGTAAGGGGAAATTAGTTTTTAGTGTTTTTACTGACCCATCCTTTCCCAGTCTTTGTTCAGGCCGAATGTCTCCTAAATTGTCACCAGATACTAGCCCAGCCCCCTTCCCCAGAATGATGGCTACTTCAGAAACCCGCATTTCTTGGAACTTTCCGTTCCATGGTTTAAACAAAGGCTGCCCACAGCGTCTGGGTGATACTGAGAGGTGGGTAATACCATCTCCCTGCTATCTAGCACTTGTCATCCATGGCGCTCAAGCACTTTCCAAAGAAGGTCGGTATCATTATCCCCATTGTACAGATGGGGAAAACTGAGGCACGGAGCGGGGAAGTGAGTTGCCCAACGTCACACAACAGGCCAGCAGCAGACCCCAGGTCTCCTCAATCCAAGCTCCTCAGCCCAGAGCTCTCCCCACTTAGAAAGGTGAAGCATAATGTTTCATATTAACACTTCATTGCACTGCTGTCTCCTTGAGGCCCTTTTGCAGGGTCAGGGACGCACATCAGCCTTTGACTCCAGATCAGACCATGCTCAGTTGAGTGTGTTTTTGGTGCCTGACATTAGATACCTGGGTGTCTAAAGCTGGGCACCCAGGAGGGAGGGAACTAACCAGTTCAGAAGAACTCAGGGCCAGAGTTTTCCAGAGTTCAGCCCCTAGCGGCTCCCACTGGGACACAGACCGTGTTTTCCGCAGAGCTCAGCACCCGGGTGAAACTCTGGCCCTGTGTAACTTACCCGCTGCGCTGAGTCGGTATTAGGACACAGACCACGCCCCCTCCATTGGCCTCTCCCTGTAACGCGTTTTGAGTGTGTAAAAATAACACCAGCAAATCAGTAATCCGTAAAGCAGGGTAAGAAAGAAAACAGCAGCCAGGAACGTGGAATGCATCGTGTTTGCTCTTTGCTAGGACCTCGCCAAGTGGTGGCTTTTCTCTGGCTGGGGCAGAGGAGTCTAACACACGCTGTCTCTCGCTTCACATGCACAGGGATGGAGTGTGCTGGGAGATTAAGCAGCAGTACCGCTCCACCAAGGCCAAGGGGCGATTCCTCCTGAAAAGTGAGTGAGGGCTGGGGTTGGAAGAGGGTAGCGTTTGGTGTGTTCCCAGGCAGGACTTTGAAACAGCCACGCTAGTGACAAGGCACGTGCTGGTGGAGCTCCCAGATCGGCCCGTTATTAGCATGGCAGGAAAATGGAGGCTGGCGAGCAGGGGGCAATTCTGCTTTGCCAAGCTGTTGTTTGTCCTTCTGTTGAGGTTTGCTCCTGTAGGGACCC
>ML677396.1:1283448-1306625 GCA_007922305.1 Dermatemys mawii | reverse complement strand
CCAGCTTGTCCCTTCCACCGCCATATGTTGGTTCAATAAATCACCTCCCCGACTGTGTCTCTCTCATATGCTGGGACCAACACGGCTACAACAACTCTGCAACAGTCCTTCGTGTATTTCTCCTCACACGCCCCTGGGAGGGAGGGCAGGGCTATTACCCCATCGTACAGATGGGGAACTGAGGCACAGACAGGCTAAGGACCAGAGTTTTAAAGTACTTAGGCCCTTAACTTGTAATGCACAGGGGGACCTAGAAAGGCCAGGATGGAGCGGGGACTCAACGCCAGGTCTCCTGAGTCCTAGGCACATGCTCTAACCACTGAACCACCCTTTCTCTCCCTGGCCAGCCTTCATTGTCTAGCTAGTGTCACTGGAGTTAGTACAGAGCCTAGCACAGCGGGGCCCTGGCCCCAGTCCCTGCCTGGGGTCCTTACACATTACCACGAGGCCAGTCCATAATGTGCTATTCCATGGCTCTGGCTCCTAGGCCGTGGCAGCAGCGTGGATGTGGTGGTGGGGGAGACCGACTACAGCAGCTACGCCATCCTGTACTACCAGAAGCTCCGGAAGATCTCCATGAAGCTCTATGGTGGGTGTGCAGGTCCATGGCCTTGCTGTTAGCTGCCCTGGTGAATTGCCTTCCCCCCAGCGAGACACTGAGGCACAGTGGGGCCGACTGTCAGACTAGGAGGAAGGTTTGGACCCAGGGGGCACCAGTGACCCTCACGGGGTAGGGCCCAGACAAGCTGCCGCAGGTTTTGTTTGCTTTGGGGTGACTGCACGGCGCCCCAGTTTGTGTCCTAGGGCATTTCCTCCAGGCTGCTCCCTCCCAGCTCAGGTCCATGACCATGGGGTCCAGAACCAAGGCTCTTTGTGCTCCGGCTGGGGCAGGGCTCTGCTGTGGGGTGGGGTGAGGGCAGTGGGGCTTTGGGTCTTATTCTATTTCACATGGCAGCTCCCAGGAAGCTGCAGACGTCTTGGTTTGAGGCTGGGCTCAACTGTGTGGTAGGAATCACACTTGCTCATGTGAGGGCTGACTTTGGTCTCGTGGCTCCAGCCTAAGGCTAGAGTTGACCTCGAAATGCTTGTCCTGCCCCACTGACATGTTTGAACTGTTGAAAAATGGCCCCATCCAGGAGAGAGATAAAAACAGTGGAATAGTGAAAATGTTCACAAATTAAACGTCAGAAAAAAATGTCGACTGGGTCAGTCAAAATGTTTCAGTGAAATTTCGACTATTTAAAATGTGGGCTTTTGAGTATAATTAGCTTATAGCTGTAAATGAAGAGTCACTTGGAAACAGAAACTGGAATGTTTTCTTTAGAAAATATCAAAATGAAACATTCCAACCATTTCAAAACTTTTCTTTCCGAGTGGAAACGTTTCTCAAAACTGCCCCTTTCCCTGGGAAAGTTTCGGTTTCAACAAATTGGCGTTTCTGACAAGAAACATCCCATGGAACGGTCCCCGACCCACTCGCCAATGTCCTGGGGCCGAATGCTGTTCCTGCCACCGGACTCTCTTTATTTCGCCCCTCCCAAAGGACGCAGCGTCCGGGTCAGTGACGCCATCATGGGCAAATTCGAGCAGCGCGTCACAGAGATGAACATGAGCGAGGACTTCACCTACTACTTCCCCACTTATGGTGAGTCCTGGCCGTCCCGCTGCTCAGTGCAAGGGGGCGGGGGGTTTCGTCTTTCTCTGCAATACGGGGCATGAGCGATGTTCCCTCTAATTTTATATCTATGTGTGGAATGAATTGTGTTATGTGCACTGATATGGAGGTGATGTGTGGTGGGGGGGGGGAGGGATTTGGAGTGTGGGAGGGAGCTCAGGGCTGGGGCAGAGGGTTGTGGGGTGGGGTGGGGTGAGGGCTCTGGCTCGGGGTGCAGGCTCTGGAGTGGGGCCAAGGATGAAGGGTTTGGGGTGCAGGATGCCCTGGGACTGTGATGGGGAGAGAAAACTCCCCCCAGCCCTTTCTCACCACAGCAGCCCGGGGTTAGGGTAGAGTGTCTCTCCCCACCACCGCAGATCAAGGGAAGTGATTATTCCCCTCTCTGCAGCCCTGGTGAGGCCACCTCTCGAGTATTGTGTCCAGTTTTGGGGCCCCCACTACAGAAAGGATGTAGACAAATTGGAGAGAGTCCAGCAGAGGACAACGAAAATGATTAGGGGCCTAGTCATGGAGCACATGACTTATGAGGAGAAGCTGAGGGAACTGGGATTGTTTAGTCTACAGAAGAGAAGACTGAGGGGTGTTTTGATAGCTGCTTTCAACTACCTGGAAGGGGGTTCCAAAGAGGATGGAGCTAGACTGTTCTCAGTGGTATCAGATGACAGAACAAGGAGTAATGGCTTCAAATTGCAGTGGGGAAGGTTTAGGTTGGATATTAGGAAAATCTTTTTCAGTAGAAGGGTGGTGAAGCATTGGAACAGGTTCCCTGGGGAGGTGGTAGAATCTCCTTCCTTAGAGGTTTTTAAAATCAGGCTTGACAAAGCCCTAGCTGGGATGATTTCGTTGGGGATTGGTCCTGCTTTGATCAGGGGGTTGGACTAGATACCTCCTGAGGTCCCTTCCAACCCTGGTATTCTATGATTCTTTGAGAGGTGCCTCTCCCTGGCCATGGCAGTTCCAGGGCGGGGGGAGAGGCACCTCTCCCCGCTGTGCACCTGCGCGGCCCTTGATAGCCTGCTGCGTGGCCACGCGGCTTACAAGGAGCTTAGGGCACGGATCATAGGCCTGACTTCCCCTCTACTCGGAGTGTGCTCAACCTCCTGCTCCACCCAGGCCCTGCCCCCACTCCATCCCATCCCCTAAGCCCCCACCCCGCCTCTTCCCGTTCCTGATCCATCCCCGTCTTGCCTCTTCCCCACCTAGTTCTTCCCCCTCCCCTGAGCGCCTCCCCATCCCTGATCCTCCCCCTCCCTCCTGGAGCCAACCTGCCCTGCACACCATGAAACAGCTGTTCATGGCAGGTGCTGGGAGGGAAGGGGAGGAGTGATCAGTGGGGCCGCAGGCGGGGGAGAGATGGGGGGTGGGTGGGAGAGGGAGGAGTTTGGCAGCCAGTGGGTGCTGAGCACCCGCTAATTTTTCTTCATGGGTGCTTCAGCCGTAGAGAATCCACGGAGTCAGCACCTACGGGACGGCTCATTTGCTGGTTTAAGCTAGACAAAGCATTATTACTGTAGCACCAAAGGCCCCGGTGAGGGTCATGCTGGGACCTGGGCAAACAGCAGGTTGCCAGAGCTCCCAGTCGAAAGCAGGGCAGCTCCATGGGGCACCGTGTAGACTCAGATGGGGCTGGGGGCACTGGGGAAATTGTCGTCGCTGGAGGGCATCTTTCCAGACAGAAGCAGGGCAGCTGGTCGGGGAGCTGGGAAGCAGGTTTTAGGAGGGGCTGGCAAAGCAGAGCCCCCACGGTCCCGTGGCCCTGAGTTACTGCGCCCTTTTAGGGTGTGCTTGAGGCCTGCCTGGGGCAACACGGCAGCAGGTGAGCAGGGCCAGAGGGAAAGTGGCGAGGGCTAAGGAGTCCTGGCCCACTAGTGGAGGGGTGGGCAGGAAACAGCAGGATTTGCTCCAGCTTGGGAATTCCAGGGGAGAGGAGCTCCGGGTGTGCCCACGGGGGATGTGCCCACGGGCTAGGGGCAGCTCATTGGCACTTTGCCTTGAGGTCTGCATCAATGCAGCGATGCCCGTTCACAGCAGCGCAAGGCGTGGGGCAGGACCTGCCCTGGCTTCGGGGTGGGCAGGGACCTGGGCACTGACACGTGGCCTTTGTTGCAGGATTCTGTGAGTCCGCGGATCAATTTCATCTGCTCGATGGTGAGTTGCAACCCCCCAAGACCTGTTGCTGCTCTCCTCGCCCCGGTCATCAGGGCAAGTGCCTCCCGCGCCCCACATCAGCCTGCAAGGCCTTGTGGATGGGATGGGAGCAGGGAGAGGGGTCAGCGGGAGGGGTCCTTGGGGTGTAGGGTGGCATCAGATGAGGGGGCTCCCTGGGGCGTGGGGGTCAGATGGGCTGGGGGCTCCCTGGGGCGTGGGGGTCAGGGTCACAGGGGATGGGGGTTCCCTGGGGTGGGAAACGGGGTCTGTTCCAGGGCAGTGACCTCGCACCCCCTCTCGTTAATGTTTTGGGAGGAGGAGGCGTTTCCCGAGTCCCAGTCATTGGCTCGGAGGGACGTCCTGTAGCTCCTCAGAGGAAATCCGGCTGAAGGGCAGCGGGCGGTGGCTGTGGCCCTTGGCCGTGCCCAGGTGGTGCCCCCGCCAGCTCCTCTCTCTCCGCTTTTCAGAAACGAAGATTTAGGTGACGAGGGAAATGCCAGAGACCCCGGAGCCGACCAGCCACGTCTGCAGCAAGCTGAGCGCAGGGGCCTGGCCACCGGGGCTGCCAGGGCAGCGCCAGGTGGATGCTGGGCCAAGAGAGTGACGAAGGGGTGGGACTGGCGTCTCCTCTGTAGCCCTTACCCTAGTGCCCCCCGTGTGTGTTCCCCGCCAGCCCTTGCTCCCCCTCACTCCCCAGGCTCAAGTCTCCTCCACACCATACTACCACACAAAGGCACCAGAGCCCCCCAGCTCCTGCAGGGCTGAGGTGCGGGGGCTTCCCCATGCTCTCCGGCAGGAGCACCAGGCGGGCAGAGCAGGTCGGGGCATGTGGGCGCCCAATTATCTGGGACCCCCCAAACTGGCCAGGGCCCCAGGGCACGAGTCCCGCTGACCCACTGGCTAATCCATCACTGCCCCCGTGCCCCCCCGCGGGATCCCCTGCCCAGCTGCCCCTCACTGCTACTGCCCCGCTCCCCTTACCTGATTCAACCCTCGCTCTTGTCGCTGTGCGCCCCCTGGAGGAAGCCCTGCTCTCCTGACACCCTTCAGCTTCCACCTCCTGTGCGCTGCCCCCTTCAGCTGCTTAGGGCCTGGCTGTGCTGGGCTCAGGGCAGACGGGCATGGGGCAGGCGCCCAGCTCGCGCGCTCTCTGGAATCCATAATAAACGCTGGCCAGGCTGGGAAGTCCCCTGTGCTCCTTGCAGGTGGGAAAAGGACCCCAGTGTGCCAGGAGGCTGGGCAGTGGGATTCCTCCCGCCCCCAGGGACCCCTGTGGTTCCAGCCCCTGTGGTGAGTGTTATTCCTTGCAGGAGTGTTGTGCCATTCACCTTGTGGGCAGGAGGCATGACCAAGTCTGCAGTCCTTCAACATCCTGGTTTGCTGGAGATGCTCCGCTGCCCCTTGCCCTGTTGGCTGTGTGGGTCCCAGCCCTGCCCCCTTATCACAGTTTCAGTCCCTGGTCCCTAACATGGCTGATCTGCGACACCCTGCAAGGCCTTGAACAGCTGGTTTGGGGAGGAGCGGGGGTTCGGGGCACACATGCATTCAGCCAGCGTCCCACGTGGGGTTAAATGTCAAAGGGAAACCCCATGGCATCAGGGCCCCGCCCAGCCACCCAGCCCCTCTACCACTCTGACCCCTGCTGCCACTTAGACCACAGCATCCGCAGGGACCCCAGGCACGTAACCGGTGCCCTGTACCCACGGCTGCAGTGCTGGCCGCGTGCAGCCCCCTCCCCTGCAGGCACACCCCTCACCCGCAGTGCCAGCCATGTGCAGCCCCCACCACTGTACGCAAACCCCACCGTGGTGCTAGTCATGTGCAGCCCCTTGCACTGTGGGTGCTAGCTGCGTGCAGCCCCCTCCCCTGCAGGCACACCCCTCACCCGCAGTGCCAGCCATGTGCAGCCCCTTGCACTGTGGATGCTAGCCATGTGCAAGCCCCTCCCCCCATGGTACTAGCCACATACAGGCTCCTCCCCCATGGGGCTGGCATGGGCAGCCCCCTGCCCTGCAGTGCCACAGTGCCCTTCTCCATGGCTCCAGCCATAGGCATCCCTTTCGCCCCTGCACTGGATCCACAGAGGTGCCAGTCCCCATAGGGCATCTCCTCCAGACGTGCAGCCAGTTGTTCTGTGCCATCTCCCGGCAGCACCAGCTGCTTTGGGGCAGGGCCAGCCACGCACCACCCACTCCGCAGCGACACCGGCCACCTGCGAGGCAAGCCAAGAAAGCCCAGCATTGTACATGGAGGTACCAGCCCTGTTCAGCAAGACGGTGCCACTCACATCCTGCCCCACCCCCCTGCACACAACCTGGCACCATCCCTGTGCCCGTTGTCGCCAGCCCTAAGTTACACTCGCCCAGTGCTGGATTCCAGTCCCAGATGATTGCCCACATACCTGCACATTGTGCCCTTCCAGCCCAGCCACTTCTCCTCCCCCCAAAAGAAACAGACAGCGGAATCATGCCACTGGGCTAGTGTGAGCCCAAGTCCCAGAATTCCAGTGGCCTTCCGAAGGTATCCCACAATGCACCACGAGAAGAATCCTAGAATGCACAGTGCCCGTCAGCGGGGCAATGCACCCTGTGCTGACGCAGGGAGACGTGGGTCAAGGCTGGCTGCATGGCCCCACTTCTTCTGGATTATTCTGCAAACGTCCACATGATCATCTACCAAACCCTCCCCATGTGGACAAGCCCCAGGTCAGGGAGCCCAGGAGCATGCACTGAGCAGAAGCCAAATCTCCCACCCCTCGGTCCCATTTACTGGGTCACAGGGCCCAGCACCACAACATGGTTACACACGTTCTAGTCCTGCAGGAACCACATTCCCCAAGTGTGCTGTTATTTACCGATTTGTACTAACACCCGCATGTTCCAGGGGCTTCCCAAAGACCTAGGGCTGGCCACGCAGCAAGGAGTGTTGATCTAAAGACAGGGGAGAGCGAGGGGACACACCAGTAATCATCGCTCCCCGCAGGTGGACAGGGATAGAGACTGTGGGGTTGAGGAATACAGGTGAGTCGTATCTTACACGCTCTCATCTTATGCAATTTCAGCTTTACACGGTCGGCAACCCAATCCCGCCCCAAAACCTCTCTTTGTTTCCAATTCTGCCTGCCAGTCCACTCATTGAGCATAAGACGAGAGACGCGAATCTGCTGTTCCCTCCACAGAACTGTCCTGCTGTTCCCACAGCAACAGAAAAGAACATTAAAAAAAATGTAAGAAAACCCAGTTTAAATCGTGCGGGCGATTCCGCCCGCCATTCCACTCAATGAGAACATGCACCGGAGTGAGCATGAGATGGCAGACACGAATCTGCTGTTCCCACTGCCGTACTGTGCCTCTCATACTGTGTGCATCTCGCCGTGCTGAGTGTGATTCTACTGTACACTCAGTGATTTAAAGATACGATACAGATTTTTCATATAACCATGGCTCCTAAACACAAGGCAGCTACTTCATCTGGTGCTCAACCGAAGAAACATTGATCTGTTCTAACGCTGGAGGAAAAACTGGCTGTGTTGGACTTACTGAGAGATGGTGTATCAGTCTCCAGCGTGGCGAGTAAATACAGCCGCAACGAATCTAGCATCCGTGCCATCAAGATTCGAGAGAGAGAAATTCGTCAAGCCGTGGCATCAAGTGCTCCAGTAACTGCTAAGGTGACGAGTCAGGTGTGTGATAAGACTTTAGTGAAGACTGAAAAGGCATTAAACTTATGGCTGGAAGACATGAACCATAAACGTGTGCCTATCGATGGCAGCATGTTGTGAGAAAAGCTCTTAGCATCTATGCGCTGTTAAAATGTCCTGCCGGAGAGGGACAGCCTTTTGATGAGAAGGATTCAAAGCCAGCCAAGGTTGGCTTAAGAGTTTTAAGACCCGCTTCAACCTCAAAAACGTGCAGACTACTGGGGAAGCTGCATCTGCCAATGAGGAAGCAGCAAAAGCCTCCAGAACGATTTCAGAAAATCATCGAGGAAAGGGGCTGTCTTCCAGAACAAGTTTTTAATGCTGATGAGACTGGGTTCTTCTGGGAAAAAATGTCCACCCACACTTACATTTCAAAAGCAGACAGACAAGCCCCTGGCTTCAAAGCAGCTAAAGACCGTGTGACTGTGTTGCTTTGTGGCAGTGCGGCTGGGTATTTAATAAAGCCAGGCTTGCTCTACAGGGCTGCAAATCCCCGTGCCCTAAAAGGCAAGAACAAAAATCTCCTGCCTGTGTTCTGGCAGTCTAATAAAAAGGCTTGGGTGACAGGAGCATTAGTTCTGGATTGGTTCCACAAGTGTTTCATTGTGGAGGCCAAGCAGTACCTTAAGGAGAAAGGACTTGACTTGCTGATTGTAGACAATGCTCCTGGCCACCCTGAGGCACTCCGGTTTGCTTATAACGACGCTGAAGTCCGCTTTCTCCTGCCTCCCCCCCATACCACCTGCATCCTCCAATCTCTCAACCAAGGCGTCATTAGCTGTTTCAAGGCCACGTAGATGAGGCTTACATTCTCAAGGATTCTTACTGTTATGGATGCTGATCCCAATGTTAATGCGATGGAGTGTTGGAAGTCCTTCAAGCATTGCTGATTGCATCACTTATATTAAACAGGCGATGGATGCAATCAAGCCTGAAACTGCCAGTGCATGTAGGCGAAACCTATGGGAAAGACTGTGTGAAGGATTTTAAGGGTTTCCCGACCATTGACAAAGAAGTGAAACGCATTGTTCAGGTGGCCAGGCAAGTGAGTGGGGATGGCTTTGTTGACATCCTCGAGGAAGAAACTGAGGAATTAATTGAGGCCCATAGAGAAACATTGACAATGGAATGGGTTACCTACGAGGTGATGAACTCTCTTTCCTTAGAGGTTTCTAAGGTCAGGCTTGACAAAGCCCTGGCAGGGATGATTTTAGTTGTGGTTAGTCCAGCTTTAAGCAGGGGATTGGACTAGATACCTCCTGAGGTCCCTTCAAACCCTGCTATTCTAAGAGTTAGAGGAACAGATAAAATTGTCTACAGAAGACAAAGGTGATGACAGCGAACAGGAAGAGCCAGCAAGTTGGAATCTTCATAAATGTTCAGAAGTGTTCCAAGCAGCGAAACACGTGAATGATTTAATTTCTGATTACGATCCCTCTATGGAACGAAGCCTCAAAATCTCACGTAGCATTACGGATGCTTTGCGATTGGACCAAAAATGTCGGAGCTCAAGAGACAACAGTGACAGTTGCCAATCGCCATGTTTTTCAAGAAAAAACAACCAGCAGCAGCAGAGCCTACACAATCAACTTCTGGAGCTGAAGCAGAGCCAACCACTTCGTCTACGGCTCGCTCTCCAACACCCACGCCTGGCCCATCATCTCCTGGATCGACATCAAGCCCTGATGACTCCCTAATAGTGTTGTCAGGGGAAGAGGGAGACTAATCATTGGACTGTGTGTACATTGGATGAACGGTGACTGTTCAGGTCTACAGTACTGTACTGTTTTCATTTTTTATTCTTCTCTCTGTGTTACGTTATTAATGTTATTAAAATATCTTATTACTATATTCTGCATATGTTCTCTCTATTATATCCTGTACTGTACATTGCTATATACAATATGCAATACATAATATACACACATAATACATAATATATACACAAAAATATGGGTGATTTAAGGGACTTTCAAGGGCAGTTTTGACTGTACACGGTTTCGGTTTTACGCAGTAACCACGGAACGTAACCCTCGCGGAAGATGCGACTCGCCTGTATGGTTAAAAACCTGCTTAGCAAGGCTGGGCCGTGTTTGATGTGTGCCGTGTTCGGAGCTTACCCCATGCAGCTGGGCTGGGATGTTTCCAGGCCATGCAGAGCGGGGACTGGCAGGAATGTTCGGGAGGGAGGGAAGCCCCTGTATGAACCCCATGCTCTTGCTGAGTGGACAGAGGGATTGGCAGGGCCCCGCTGGGAGTTTGCAGAGAGGCCCAGGGGGAGGGGTACTGGTTTCGTCCATGCCCAGCCACTGGGGTTTTGCAATCTCGTCTGAAATTCCTAACACATGTTGTTTATCAGGGGCGCTTACATAAGGCAACTGCACTGACCCTTCCACTGTGTTCTCTGCTCTTTGTTCCTGCTGCCCATGTGCCATGCAGGCACATTCAGCTGGCAGCTGGCAGTGTCTCCTGGGTATCCCACTGCTCCAGCCTTGGCAGAGCAAACTGCCTGGGGCCAGTGTCCTGCTGGGCGCCACTGTCCCGCAGCAGCAGAAGGATCGCTGCCAGGCAGAGGCACCTACGGCTTGTCGACACCCTTTGGAGAGTCAAGTTGCTAGCCCTGGTGTCCTGGCCCAGATCCTCCCCCGGCAGGTTCAGATAGTTACCGCTTGCTTCGCTTTCTGTCCTAAATGTGCATCATGTTGCTGTGCGCTGTTAAACGGCTGCCGTGCTCCTCCCCAGAGGCGGCTGTAGTTCAGTGATTCTAGTACAGGTACTTCAGACTCCTTCGTGATGAAAGGTGCTGTAGAAATGACCGTCAATCTCATCATTTAACACCCCCCACCTCACATGGATCCAGGCCCTTGGTCCCAAGTGACCTCCCTAGCTCATACACCTAGACTTGGGATAGTCAACATGTGACGCCAAGCCAACACGCCTTCAACACCTGGATTCAAAACCACCGAGAGCTCTGAGGGGCTCAGCCTCCTGGGGACCATCACAGCTGATCCAGGGGGCCATGAAGCCAGTACATGGCGTGGCCGTGGAACAGAGATTTCAGTCCAATTGCTGCTTTCACACCGTCTGAGATCAATGGCATTTCATGGGGGCACAAGGTCTGGGGTAGGTGTGTTGGTTTCCAGACCCCAGCTGTACTCCGACTCAACACTGCTGGGATCCTGTCCTGGGTCTGCCCCAGACCTCTTGGGTGACCTGGGGCAAGTCCTATCCCCTCTCTGCACTTCCAGGCCCCACCAGTGAGCTGGGGAGAACAATCCCACCCTTCATCGGTAAACTCTTCGTGGCAGGGCCCATCTCTGTTCGCGTACAGCCCCGATTGCAGTGGGACCTTGGACACATTGGCAGTGGGTGAAGGGGGCCGATCCTTTCCCCCCTCGTGGGGCTTTGCGGGTGGAGTCAGGAACATCTGTGCTGCCACACACTATGGGGGTGGAGGCCACAGGAACAGATGGGGCAGGCTGGTGACCCCTGTCTCTATGGACACAGTCCAGTGGGATACTGGAGATGGCTGCAACCTCAGCCCTGCTCAGCCCCCCCACACCCCCACAGGACTCTTCTGCCCTGCCTGGCTTCAGGGTTGTTTTCCTAAAGGAGCAAGCCCCCCTTTCGCCGGAGAAACTGGCCACAGCTGGACATGGGGAATGTGCGTCGGGAGCCTGGGGCGGAAAACACAGCTGTTACGAAAGCCGGCACCTTACATAAAGGTCTCCTGGCAGGGAGGGAGCTGTGGGAGAGGCTGGGCTTGGGAGCGGGGAGCTGGGGAGGGAGCCCCAGACAGGGCAGGGCAGGACTCTGGCCGGGTCTCTTTGTCTGTAGCGTCTGCAGAGCCTGGCTCCTGGTGTGCTCATGCCCTAATATTCAGGAAAGTCTCGGTGTTAAAAACACGTGACACATTCACAGCCCTTCCCCCGCAAGCCTCTTGAAGTGCTTCACAAACACAAGTGCATTAACCTCTCCCCCGTCACTTCCCCGGCAGAACCTGTGTGCCACAGACAGGGAAACCGAGGCACGGGCCTTGCTGACGGTCGTAGTCAGCTAGCAGCAAAACGGGGATTAGAACCCAGGAGCCCTACGTTAGCCTCGGGGCGCTCTGTCTTCTCTTTAAGAAGAGGACTGCTACATAGCACCTCTGACCCTGGCAAAAGGCCAGCGGCTCTTTATTATCCAGACGTGCAAAGGTAGAAGCTGGCCACGGAGAGGTGGCTTGGCTAACGGAGGGGCAGCTAGCCAGGCCTCAGGACCGCCAGGTGAAGTCCCTACTCACTGGATCACCCTGCTCCTCCCTTGGGGCTCCTCTCTCTCCAGTGAGCGAACCCAGACACCCTCCCTTCTCCAGGGAGCAGGCCTAGGGCTGGGGGGTCTCTCTGGGAGGCTTCCGCTCACTGCCCTGATCTCCCTGGGCTGTTGTTGTCCTTTTCCCTCCAGGCCCCACAGCGTGGCTGTCTTCATTCGCGCTCTCTGCATGGAGAGGGGGCCACTGTACCAAACCCAGCGGATGCCCAGAGCAGGACTGGACTGGGAAGGGGAGGAGCAGGAACAGAGAGGCCAGGCAGGGCTTTGCCTGGGGTTTCCAGATCATACAGATCAAATAATCCCAATGGAGGAGTGATTAGCACGTGGCTGGTTTACGGGGTGACCTCCAGAGATAAGGGCAGCCAATGGGCTGCACGCTACAAGGTGTCTCATTCTCCAGTGCTGCCCTTGAGATGAAATATTTGACTGCGGTAGCGTTCCTTATACGAAGCCCAGCAGAAACTCCCTGGATGTCTACAGCTCTGTGGACACAAGCCAAGCCCATGCCCGTTCTCTAGTGCTGCACAAGGGGCGGACGGGAGCTCATTGCTTGAATTAGTGCTTTTGTTTCTACGGATACAATTTAGCAAAGATAGAATTTCACCAGCTCCTTTCGCTCTGCCGTGCGAGCTCAGACAGGCCAGAGCAGGGCAGCTCAGCCGATAAACAGGACAAAGGAGTTTATAGGTGAGCAGACGCTGACAGCCTTGGGATTGTTGGTATTCACTGAAGACAACTGAGACTTGTCCTCTCTCAAATCCTTTAGCTGGCAAAGGGGTCTTCAGTTAAGGTACCTGCTCTGCTGGAGGTCACAGGACAGGAGGCCGGAACTAGGGGGGCATAAACGAATAGTTGAAACTTCCCCGGCAGGAGGCACGTTTGACAGGGAGATTGGTGACCAGGCAGGGTGCGAGTTCTGCCAAAATCATGAATCAGGCTCCCAAAATCAGGAGAGTGGCTTAAAAATCATGAGACTTTTAAAACCAATCACTGTTGGGTTCTCGTGATTCCTCTTCTGCTTCCTGAGACCTTTCAAGCTTTTCTCCACAAGCACAAGAACTGCCCTGTTGGTTTTTTCAACTGGAAGCTGAGACTCTCACCTAGCCCCACGATGCCAGAACTGGAGCTTTAGGAAAACCCCAAATATCCCAGGAGCTCAGCCTGGGCTTTTACCGGACCTGGGAGGCTGCCGTAGACTGAACACGTGAACAGAATGTTGATCCGTCTAGGTTGAAATTCACCCCAGTGCACGGTGCTACGTGTCCCATGAACGCCCTGTGGGGCAGCAAGAAGGCGGTAGAGAAGCAGGCTTGGTTTGGGAGTCTGTGCCGGGGGAATCGTTTCCCTTGGCTTTGTTGCCACTAGTCCCAAGGGGCAGGCAGGCTTTGCTAATCACGCTTTGCTCTTGTGGCTTGGTGATGTTCATGTTTGTACAGGGCCCTGCAGCATGGCGAGAAGACAGAAAAGAAACGTCTCCAACACCCTGCACCAGGCAGTAGGACTTGAGATCAAAAGAGACACTTCGGAAGGTAACAGAAAAGGCCTTTGGCCAATGAAGCATACAGGGAACGGCACAGAAAAGTGTGCTAAGGACCATACAAAACATAGGTGCAAAGGCACTTCCCAGGCCAAGTTTGTGGAAAGCGAAATACCTTGGGGCTCAAGTCTGGGGGAGGAAATGGCTCATGTGTGTTGTAGGAGACATGAGACACTCTCTGTGTTAGGTGGTTTGTGGAGGTGGAGATCAGACCCGTAGGGCTCTGGTGCCACTGAAGTTAATGTGAGTTTGGCCAGGAGCCCACCTCTAGAATTTATTCTGCTGTTCCTGCAAAAGACACGGAAGCAGAAAACTCCTCGTCCCCAAGCCCCGCGGTGAGATGTACCGTATAAAATCCACCCCCTTCACCCCACGGAACAGCTACGCAAGCCTCAGAGGGTCTGTGCACTGCAGTTAAAACCCACGGCCTGTGCCCGCTGAGTCGGGCTCGCAGGGCTGTTTCATTGTGATGCAGACGTTTGAGCTCTGGCTAGAGCCCAGGAGCTAGAACCCTGCGAGGTGGGAGGGTCCCAGAGCTCCGGTGGGACCTATCCTGCAATGAAACAGCCCCGCAGCCCAAGTCAGCTGGCCCAGGCCAGCCCTGGGTTTTTAACTGGGAGGTTGTGACGGTGCTGTTCCTGGTGTGACCCACTGAGAGTGTCAGATCAGGACAAATTGCTTCCAAAAGGGGCAATTACAGCCCAAAGCTGGGGTTTCTCTGCCCTAAAGGCAAACCAAACCAGCCGAACAGAAAAGACTTTGGTTTCGCCCCACTGGCTAGCCACAAGTCACACAAGCAATTCCCTTAGACACTCCAGCTTCCCAGAATCACCACCAGCAGCCACCTGTCCTGGGGACAAATGGTTATGAAAACCAATACCCCAAATAAAGAAAATGGTTCTCCCCAATTCCAAAGAATCAGGCCCCAGACCCAGGTCAATATACAAATCAGATCTTACCCACAAATCATGCTGTAGCCAATCCCTTAGAATCTAAAATCTAAAGGTTTATTATACAAGGAAAAAGATCTAGGTGAGGGTTAGGAATGATTAAAGGAAATCAAATACATGCAGTAATGGCTTGCATCAGTTGTAGAATAACTGCAGGTTCAAATCAGAGTCTCTGGAATACATTCGCTGGAGGAATGGGTCATCAATCCTTTGGCCAGACCGCCCCTTTGCAGCAAAGTCCCATCCAGAAGTAGGAGCCAGGCTGGAGGCTGGAGACTGGAGATTAAAGACAAAATGGAGATCTTTCTCCCAGGTTTATATAGACTTCCTCTTGTGGGTGGAGACCACCTCCTTCTTGCTAATCAGAGTGCAGTTGTAAAATGGAGTTTCAGAGCCATGTGGTCCAGTTACATGACTCTTCAAGATTCAGCACCTGAGCAGCCAGGCCACATTCCTGGGGAAGCTCGGGTGTGGACAGGCATCTACAAAGTTCATTGTTAGCTTGATTGGAACATGATGGGCCATCAGGAAGGCCAGGCCAACAGTAACTTTGTTTGAGATTTCACCCAAAAGCCAGCATAAGTTTGAAATACAGACACTATACAGCCAATCTTCATAACTCTAGCTACAAACAAGATACACACATACAGATAGCATAATCATAATCAGTAGACCATAACCTGATCGTAGACACCTTATATGACCCCCTTTACCTAAGATTTGGTGCCCCTACAGGATATTAGTTGCACCAATGATCTATATGATTCCAGATAATTTCAGTAATGTGACAGAGGTGCCTACAGGACCCAGGCTCATTCCAGCATTTGCACTGGGGGCCCTTGGCAGCTCATGGATGAGCACATGTGGGTGCCCGTTAGAGCTATGGGCAGGATGGAGAGCGGGGACTCGCTCTGCTGGTTGGTGGCTGGGGGACTAGGGCAGCCCAGGGAAGAAGAGCAGCGTTCAGAGCTGTTGGGATCGAGGCTGAAGAGCTCAAGTCAAACCCGGCTGGGCCAGACGTGAGTGGAGCTGCAATGAGCATGGGCCGGGCAGGCCACGCTTCGATACGACCCTCCTCCCATTACTGCCGGGCCTCACTTCTGGGGTAGCCACGATTGTGGGAAGGATCCTGGCCAGTATAAACACCAACCACCCTTTATTTCCAGGGTTGCTCATTGATCCCGCACGGTTCTGAGCACCGGAGCCATCCCAATGACTTCACGGGGCTGGGCATGTGCTCTCTGCTTTGCGGGGCCATAGCCCGAGCAGGCGATTCCTGCCTGGGTCCAGATACAGAACCCATCATGGACATGGGCACAGAGAGCACAAGAGACGGAGCAGGGAGCCTAAGCCTGGCCCTTGTGGTCTCGGGAAGGGAATGCCAGGCCTACCTTTCTGCCATGAACTTTGTGCTGTCCGTTGCTCTGGGACTGTCACGAGTTTGTTTTCCCTGCACACTGAAATGCGCCGGAGTCTGTCCGACGGCCCAAGCAGCTGCAAGCTGGGAGCCATGGAACCCAACCGGAAAGTGGTTTTTGCAACAAGGAAGTTTTCTCTGGTATCAGAGAAGGACAATGGAGGGAATGACCAAGGGCTCTGGACCATTCCCCCAAAAGCCATGGGGTGTATTAGCAACAGGAAGATTTAATTAGATTCTGTCTACACAATGCAGATTTTAGCGACATGGCTACGCCTCTACAGCCAGCCCACTAAAAGCCGGGCCGGGTAGCCGCTGTTTGTTGGTTCTCCTGCCCAGAAAACTTCCATGGCCGCTGTTCGTTGGTTCTCCTGCCCAGAAAACTTCCTTGTTACCCATGAAAGCTTATGTGCCAATAAATCTGTTCGTCTCTAGGGTGTCACCGCACTCCTCGTTGTTGTGGATACCGAGTAACACGGCTACCCCCGCTGCTTGTCTTGCTTTCGTTGTTTTCCTGAACCTATGGCCAAAGCGTTCGGGGGGAGTTCATCGATTGCTCTGTGCATGTGGGAAAAGGTGGCAGACCCATTCCCTGGCACAGGCTGGAACCAGCCCCACTCTCCCTTAGGACTAGACTCGGGTGATGTTCTTGCTCATCTGCTAGTTGCAGGTTTACATCCTTTCATTCTCGGCCAGCTGAAGCCGAACTCTCGGCTGTTCCGGGAGGGCCGCAAACCTGGCTGGATCCACTGTTTCTGCTGGGAGAGTTTTTGGCATTGGGAAGCAAACAGCTAAAGTCAACAGCAGGGAGCAGTTTGTGGGTACCCAGCCCCCAGCCTGCCCTTTGCATTGCAGAGCCTGCTGCTCACTGGCTCACTCCCTCTTGCATAACCCGGCTCGGCAGGGGAGTGATGAGGGCTGGCGTTTGCGAGTGTTGTTATCCCACCCTGGGATGTCCATAAATAGGGGCTGTGCTGGAGCTCCAGCTCACACAGCTGCCTGCCTCTCTCCCACCGCTCCGCAGAGCTCAGCTCCAAAGGGCCACAGGGAAGGGCAGAGACAGAAGCATGCAGGCCACGCTGCTCAGCCTCCTGGGGCTGGCCCTGTTGGGTGCTCTCCATGGGCAGGAGGAAGTCGCCGTGCAACCCAACTTTCAGCAGGAGAAGGTAACCTGGCCCGACCTGGGTGTGCCCATGCCCAGGGGCCTGGCTCCCTTCCGTCCCTTCTCAGAGGCAGGGCTGGATCTGGTCCGCGGGGCAGGGCAATTCAGAGCAAAGGGTGGTTCAGGCCCTTATGAAGGCAGCTGGCACCCAGATGAGAATTGGGGTCCCACTCTGAGCTCCCCTCCCCCCCAGTTTGGATCTGGGGTTCTGGTTCAGCCCAGTACAGAAGAGCTTGAACATGGGGTTCCCGGTTCAGCTGCTGAGCCTCCAGCGGCTCCGTCATCTCTAGCGTGGGGGTGGCACTGAGAGGCTGACGGGCTGGGCAGGTTAGTCCCAATCATCAGCCGGTAGGAAGGTTTTCTGAAGCGGGTGTGGGCCGAGGCAGGGTCCTGGGCTCGCTGCCCCCCGGCTGTGCCCATGGTGACAGGGGCTGGTGCAGTTCACAGGGAAGTGGTACAGCATCGGCCTGGCTTCCAACTCTCGGTGGTTCAAGGAGAAGAAGCAGGTACTGAAGATGTGCACCACGGTCGTCACACCCACAGCTGATGGGAACCTCAATGTCACCTCCACCTACCACAAGTAAGGCTGCCCAGCCAGCAGGGGAAGGGCACCGTTCCCACCCCACTTCCCAGGGCCCAGCTGACAGGGGAGGGTCCCTCACCCAAGGGCTGGTCTCGTCCCCTCCCCCCACGCCAATCCCAGGGAGACCCCAGGGGAGCGTGGGGGCCTGTCCCCACCTTGACATGGACAGTGGGTGTCTGATGCCCCTTGCCTGCGGGTCTGGGCTGTGGGGGCCACGGGGGCCGGGCCCAAGCAGCCTTTTTCTCCCTGTTACACCCAGGAGCGAGGGCAGCGCTCAGGGCCTGGGCTCGGGGAGTGCAGCGACGGTTCCCTCCTATCCCCTCTGGGGTGCAAACTGCCCTGGGCCAGGGCTTCCAGGCCTCCCTGCGCTGACCAGACTCCGGCTGCCTCTGGGTCAGCCCCTCCTGGAGCCTCCCGGGCGTCAGTCACAGCCTGGCCCTGTCCAAGCAGCAGACCCCAACCAGGAGCCCTTGGAGAGCGGGGGACAGGGGAGGAGGGAGGTCCTGGCCCTGCCATGGGAGGGAGGGGCCAGTTTCCCTGGAATACTCCACCTCTGCACTCTGTATTGCCCCAGCCCCAAGGTTCCCGTGGGGGCTCCACCCTGCGCTGTTTCACTGCTGCCCACGTGGGTTGTGGTGGGTCAGACAGAAAAGTCTCCTGTGGGGGTCCAAAGAACGCTTTGCCCTCCCGAGCGAGGAGCTCAAAGCACTCTGGAGTCATTAATTAGCTCCCACAACCATGAAGTCAGTCAGGGTCACCCCATTTCACAGATGGGGAAACTGAGGCACAGAGAGGGGCTGGGACAAGGTCACACAGCGAGTCAGTGTCAGAGCTGGGACTAGATACCAGGAGCCCTGATTCCCTGTCCCTGCCATGCGATGTGGATGCCAGGTGGTGGGATGGCTGACTGGCTCTCTAGATAGCACTGTAGGAACTGATGTGACCCTGCCAGCTTGGGGGGCGACATCTGGCACAGAGGCTTGCTCCGGATCACGCTCTGCCAGCGTACAGAGTCCAAGGCCGGGTGCCAGAGCCCTGGCCAAGCAGGCTCAACCCGTCAATGACAAAATGGAGGGAAGCCATTGTACGAGCAGATTTACTGGGCCCGTGCCGGAGGGTCCGGACTTGGGCTCTTGTGCCCCCTGGAGGGGTTTGGGGTCTCTGCGGTCTGTGGAGGGCGCACCGCTCACGTCACTGTGCACCCGAGGGTGGGGGCTGGCCGAGGGAGTTTGGGGGAATTTCAGCGCTCCCTGCAGGGGCTGTAGCAGAACCCGCCCCCACTGGGCCCTGCAAGGTACCGACAGCCCCTAGCTCCCACTGAAGACTCAGGTGCCGAGTACAGAAGACGTCTGTGTCTCTCCCAAGCCCCGGGGCTGGGGGGAGTCCCGAGGGTCTGACTCTCCCCGCCTTGTGCCAGGGCAGCGTAGGAGCCAGTGGAGCTTCAGGGCTGTGAGACCAGGACCATGTGTCAGGAGGAGACTGTGCCTAGCCTGGCGCCGGGCATTGCCCCCCAGCTGGCCGTGGATCTCCCTCCCCGCCGGGGCAATGGGGAACCGGAGTCTCACATGCCTGTTCCCTGCCTAGGTTTGATCGGTGCGAGAAGAGGAGCAGCCTCTTCATCCGGACAGACCAGCCAGGCCGATTCAGCTACACCAGCCTGCGTGAGTTCATTTGCTTGCATTGCTGGTGCCATTACAGCACCCCTGGCGCACCAGGCCCTGGGCAGAGCCAGCAGCAGAGAGCAGGACGGTCTGCCCTGGGTGTCATTAGAGAAATAACCCCCTAGCTCTCGCCTTCGCAGCACTTCCAGCTCCAGACCAGTCCAACCCGGGGCAGATTTTGCACAAGGATTTAGTGCTGTCGGCACGTCACTGTACAAGACAGATTGCGGAGCTCAGCCCGGGAATAGTCCTGCGCTAAGCGTCCGATTTCCCTTGTCACAAGTGTGTGCGGCGTGCAATGGGCCGGGGCAGAGGGCACTAGAACGGGGGCCGTCAGGCTGCCTGCTGGTCGTCCAGGGCTGGGGGAGTCAGGCCAGGGGGGGACCCCACTTGTTAGCTGAGGGTGTCAGGCCGGGGGGGACCCCACTTGTTAGCTGCGGTGTTGGGGAGGGGAAGCCCCACTTGTTAGCTGAGGGTGTCAGGCGGGGGGACCCCACTTGTTAGCTGAGGGTGTCAGGCGGGGGGGGACCCCACTTGTTAGCTGAGGGTGTCAGGCGGGGTGTGGGGGGCGGGGAGCCCTGCTCCATATATGCCCTGGTGTCTATGCTAGCTCAGCTCTGCCCTGTGCCTCTGTCCATCCCCCTGCAGGCTGGGGCAGCCTGCACGACATCCGGGTGGTGGAGACCAACTACGAGGAGTACGCCCTGGTGTGCAACAAGAAGTCCAAGGGCACCGACACCTTCACCATGGTGACTCTGTACGGTAGGTGGCACCTGGCGCCGAGGACCGGGGGTGGCCCCTCTGTCCTGCACATTGGGGAGCTCCGCCGGCCATCACACAGGGCCCCCCCGTCAGCCCCCATCGGAGAGACGCCCTCCTCCCGCTCCACACGGCTCTGGCAGGATCTGCCCTGCGGAAGTGGGGGCTCGTCCCCCAGGAAGGGGCTGGGGGCGGGGTCTGCCCCGAGCCCGGCGACAGGGCAGTGGCTGTTGTGTCCCGAGCGGAGGCAAGGCTGGCTGTGTTGCACACAAAGCGGACGCGCTGGGGAGACCGTGTGTTGTGGGTCTCTGGGGTGCTGGGCGGGGGCTCGCTCTCACCTAGGGGGTCTTGCTTCCCTGGCTGCAGGCAGAACGACGGAGCTGAACCCCGAGCTGCGGGAGAAGTTCACCCAGTTCTCCCTGGCACAGGGGATCCCCGAGGACGCCATTCTCCTCCTGCCGAAAACCGGTAAGAAAAACCGTCGGGAACCAGAGCGAGAGAAATGCCCCGGGGAGCCCAGGGTGCACCCGGCAAGTCTGTAACACAAACGGTTCCCGGCTGGGCGCTCGAGCCAACGTTCCCGCTGGGTTTGGGAACCATGTGCGGAGCCCATGTGCACCAGTATGGGGGTGACATGTGACGGGGTGGAGGTGTGGGGCAGAGGGTTAGGGTGTGGGGAGGGGGTGAGGGCTCCAGCTGTGGGTGAGGGCTCTGGGGTGGGGCTGGGGATGAGGGATTCGGGGTGCAGGAGGGGGCTCAGGGCTGAGACAGAGGGTTGCTAGGGGGATGTGAGGGCTCTGGCTGGGGGTGCGGGCTCTGGGGTGGGCCAGGGATGAGGGGTTCAGGATGCAGGAGGGGGTTCAGAGGTGGGGCAGAGGGTTGCTGTGGGGGGTGAGGGCCCTGGCTGTGGGTGGAGGCTCTGGGGTGGGGCTGGGGATGAGGAATTCGGGGTGCACGAGGGGGCTCAGGGCAGGGGCAGAGGGTTGGGTGTGGGAGGAGGCTCAGGGTTGGGGAAGAGGGTTGCTGTGGGCGGGGGGTGCGGGCTCTGGGGTGGGGCTGGGGATGAGGGATTCGGGGTGCATGAGGGGGCTCAGGGCTGGGGCAGAGGGTTGCTGGGGTGTGTGTGAGGGCCCTGGCTGGGGTTGTGAGCTCTGGGGTGGGGCTGGGGATGAGGAGTTCGGGGTGCAGGCTGCCCTGGGGCTGCAGCGTGGAGAGAGGATTCCTCCCGGCCCTCTCCCTGCCTGCGACGGCTCTGGGGCTGGGGGAGAGGCGTCTCTCCCAGCTGCGTGGCCCTTGGGAGCCTGCGTGGCAGCCATGCAGCTTACAGGGAACCTAGGCTCTAGCCCAGTGGTTCTCAAACTTTGAGGAACCGCGACCCTTTTTCAGTTCACTCTCCTGCGGCGCGACCCTCGTGTCTTCGCCGAAAAGCCGCGGAATGAATTCCTTCCGCACTCAGCAGCGTTTCGGCGGACACGCCGAGCACTCCCGAGTGTCCGCCGAATCCGGAAAGAATCACTTCGGCGGCACTCAGAAGCGCTCGCATGTCCGCTGAAAAGCCACCGAACGCGGAAGGAATTAATTCCGCGGCTTTTCAGTGGTGCCAGGAGCTCGTGACCCCCCTGGAAGCGGATGGTGACCCCCTGGGGGGGGCACGACCCCCAATTTGAGAATCACTGCTCTAGCCTTATCCTACGTTGGTGCCTCAATCCAGCTGGCTGCACCCAAAGAGAGGCTCCAAAGTTTGGCCCCCGCTGACTTGACTGGAAATGGAGGCACACGGCGCCCTTGACGCTCCCTGGCACTGTCCATATTCCCGTAATTATCCGCTAGCCCCAGCCGTGCCAGGCGCTGCCTCCACTGCTCTGAACCAGAGGGAAACGCCTGATCCGCTGGGCAGCACCGGCCATGAGCGTGGGACTCTCACACACCCGGCCAGGCAAACGGGGACTCCAGGGGCCAGGAAACACTCCCAGCTTGTGCCCTAGGCCAGGATGTAATACCAAGGGATGTCCTAGGGCGCTAGGGCCCCAAGCTCTACCCAAGACAGAGCCCGCACTTGGGACCAGCTGCTGCTCTCCTTGACCCGGGTGCACGTCCCTTGGAGTCAATGGTTTTGTGTCTGAGGGGACAGAGCTTCATCTGTCTGCGAACCCTCCACTGAAGGACGACACTTCTGTGGCTGGAGCTGAACCTGCCTGGAATGGGCAGGGAGTGTGACCAGGCCCCCTCAGGGCCCCAAGCCGGGCGTGTGGAACCGGGTGCACAAAGCAACAAGCGCCCAGCCGCACTGCCAGCAGTTCTGGCCCCGCGGGAGCTCAGCTCGCTGCACACGGCGGAGGGCGGCCGAGGGAGGGATTCGCCCAGAGCACCCGGCATCTTGCTCACAGGAGCGACGATTAGCTGGCGCAGTCAAGGGGGAAGCTCAGGAGAGCACGGCACTGCTGGGCTGAGGGGGCAGGGGAGGGCGACCAGATGTCTCAATTTTATAGGGACAGTCACGATTTTTGGGTCTTTTTCTTATCTAGGCTCCTATTACCCCCCCGTCCCGATTGTTCACATTTGCTGCCTGGTCCCCCTATCAGAGGGAGGCCGCCCAGTTTCCCTCCCACTGCAGGCCTGGTGTTTGCCTGGCACCAGCGAGTGGAGCGGAGCAGAGGTCACCTCCCATCCTCCATCGCAGGGTCTCGGACAGAAGCGCAAGCCGGGGCTCTGGGGTAGATCCCTGACAAGAAGGAGCCCATGGAGGCCTCTGGCTGGACATTCAGCCCGTAGCTGTCACTGTTCAGGGTTGTTCAGGGCTCTGTCCCCAAAGTGGGGGAAGGCCGTGAGCCTGGAGCGGGAGGGAATGGCTGGGGGGCCACTTGCTGCACTGGGAAGGAGGCTGGGGAAGAGCCTGTGTGGAGCCGTCCTGCCTTAGGGCCCATCAGCTCCCGAGGGCTTTTCCTAGCAACCTTTCCATGGCGCTGCCCAGGGCAGCTACTGAGCTGTGAGGTTCCACCCCAGCCCCAGCTGCAGCCCAGGCGTCTCCTGAAGGCAAGGGACGTGGGAATTGGTGACGTCGCCAAGTAGGCCAATGCACTGGAAAGGAGGCCGGCCAGGCCCTGCTCCCCGGACAGCCCAGCAATGGCTGGGACTCGGGAGTGGCTCGGGGCCGGCAGGGTGGGCAAGCTGCAAACTACTGCAGGAGCAAAGCAGTGCGGTGCCCCTGCTAATCCTTCGGTCATTGCCCCTCCGTCCTGACCCCCTGCTCCTCCAGCCCTGCCCCACACAC
>ML677396.1:1205711-1264759 GCA_007922305.1 Dermatemys mawii | reverse complement strand
GGCCCCTTCCCCGCACCCCTGTCTGCAGCCCCCCCACACATCCCATCACCCTGATCCCTGAGAGCTCTCGGCCCCTTCCCCGCACCCCTGTCTGCAGCCCCCCCACACATCCCATCGCCCTGATCCCTGAGAGCTCTCGGCCCCTTCCCCACACCCCTGTCTGCAGCCCCTGTCCCCCCGCAGCACCCTGATCCCTGAGAGCTCTCGGCCCCTTCCCCGCACCCCTGTCTGTAGCCCCTGCCCAGCTCCTGCTCTCTTTCTGCACCCCTCTGCGCGGCCACAGACCCCCGCTCCTCCAGCTGCTAGCTGGGCAGGGAGAGCAGCGAGGGTTAACATGCTGCTATTGACCAAAGAGCCAGGACGGGGACCCCAGGGCCACGCTCAGCTCCAGAAGTGACGGGAGGAGCAGAGCCAATGGCTGACAGTGGGGAGAGCCAGGGCAGGGGGAAAACAAGCCCCCCCTGTGCCCTGCCCTCCCCGCCCGCTGGCTGCAGTCCTTGGCATTGCTCAGGGCAAGGGGAGATTTGCCATTGGCTTCCATGGGAGCAGGTCTGGGCCCGAGGAAGAGTTTAAAGACAAAGGGAGATTCCAAGCCAGCCCTGCTCCTGTTCACACCCCGCCCCGAGAGCCCTGCAGGGCCAGACAGGGAGAAACCCAGCAACTGCCTTCCCTGCAGGTATTCCCCAACCTGGGCCCCTCAACCCTCCTCACCCCTGCTGAGCTCCCCTTCCCCATCCTGTTCCGTGTGGAACCCCCCGTTTCAAACCTATCGATGGGCCTTGTAGAGCCCCCTGCAACCACAAACATCCGCATATTTACAAAGACAACAAGGAGTCCAGAAGCACCTTAAAGACTAACAGATTTATTTGGACATAAGTTTTCGTAGGTAAAAAGCCACTTCGTCAGATGCATGGAGTGAAAATGACAGATGCAGGCATTATTATAATGACACACAAAGAGAAGGGAGTTACCTCACAAGTGGAGACCCGTGTTGACAGGGCCAACTCAATCAGGGTGGATATGGTTCACTCCCAATAATTGATGAGGAGGTGTCCGTTCCAGGAGAGGGAAAGCTGCTTCTGTAATGAGCCAGCCACTCCCAGTCCCTATTCAAGCCCAAATTAATGGTGTTAAATTTGCAAATGAATTGTAGCTCCGCCGTTCCTCTTTGAAGTCTGTCGGGAGACAGGCCAATCCTAGGTTACAGACAGCGCCCCCAACTTGAAGCAAATATTCACCAGCAACTGTACACCACAGAAACACTAAGCCAGAAACCAATTAACAAACCTTGTTGTCTACTCTGTCCCCACACCTACTCCAGATACCATCAGAGGACCCAACCACATCATCCACACCAGCAGGGGATCGTTCACCTGCACATCTACCAATGTGATACATGCCATCGTGTGCCAGCAATGCCCCTCTGCCATGTACACTGGCCAAACCAGACAGTCTCTGTGTAAAAGGATAAATGGACACAAATCCCCCAGGAACGGTAACATACAAAAGCCAGTAGGAGAACACTTCAGTCTCCCTGGACACTCAATAACAGATTGAAAAGTAGCCATTCTTCAGCAAAAAAATGTCAGAAACAGATGGCTACAGATTAACATGGCTACCCCTCTGATAATTAGCATATTTAGCCCCTCCAAACCCCTTTGAGGCAGAGTCTTACTCCACTGTACAGAGGGAACCCGAGGCATCTGGGGAGAGCCAAGAATTGAAACTGGGTCTCCCAAATTCCAGACCAGCATCTTAAACGCTAGGTCATATGTCCTCACTAGCCCCCCCGCCACTCCTCCCAAGTGCAGAGAAAGGCACCTCCCCCATTTCCACTAGGTAGGCAGATGGCACCCTGTGATGGGTTCCCCCCCTGGCGTGCCACTTGGAACTGGGGTACCACTGAGCCTGCCTGACCCACCAGGCTGGACTCCCTTTCACACAGCTGAGCTGTGATAAGTTGTCAAGCTCTCCACGTTTGCTCTTTCACCAGCACACACACACAGACAGGGACACACCCAGCTGCAGCTTCACACACAGATGCTGAGATCAGCTCTGCATGGGAAGGCTCAGCTAAGCCACCTCCCAGCTGCAAAGGCACGTTGGAGTGTAAACCCACAATTATACCGTCTTGCGCTGCACAGGCACCTCCAGGATAAACCTATACAATTCGCCCCCTCCCTCCATGTGGAGAAAGAGATGCAACAGCTCTGTGTCCCAAGTTATACTTCCCACACACTGGTTTTAGATAAAACAAAAACAAATGTACTAACTGCAAAAGATAGATTTTAAGTGACTATAAGTGATAGCAAACTGATCAGAGCACACCAATCTGATCTGAACACATTAGATAGGTAGGATATGAATCAGCAAATTCTCACCCTGACAAACAGGCTGGCAGATTCTTAAGGCAAAAGCTGCCTTGGCTTTCCCAGGTTTTCATATACAGGCTAAAAATTGCTCTAGCCTGGGACCATCACTTCCTACAGTTCAGTCCTTGCCCCTCAGATGTTCCCAGGTGTGTTGTTGTAGAGAGAGTGCAGTCCCATCATGATGTCATTGTCCCCTTTTTATATCTTCTTCCCACTTGTTGGAAAGCTCTTTTGCTGTGACCTGGGTCAAACGGTCCCCATTGTGTAGTGCTATCTCTGAGAGGTTTCTATTGTACACACCTCCTGGGGCAATCCTGGGGCATGTGTGCATTTCTTCAGTAAGCCATTAACATTTTTTGGCCTTTTTACTGTTGTACCTGAAAGGCTGTGTGTGGCTGTTTTCAACCTCACAACATGTTTCAGTAGAGCAGGGGTCGGCAACCTTTCAGAAGTGGGGTGCCGAATCTACATTTATTCACTCTCATTTAAGGTTTTGTGTGCCAGTAATACATGTTAATGTTTTTAGAAGATCTCTTTCTAGCAGTCTATAATCTATAACTAAACTAGTGTTGTATGTAAAGTAAATAAGGTTTTTAAAATATTTAAGAACCTTCATTTAAAATTAAATTAAAATGCAGAGCCGCTCAGACCAGTGGCCAGGACCTGGGCAGTGTGAGTGCCACTGAAAATCAGCTCGCATGCTGCCTTTAGCACGTGTGCCATAGGTTGCCTACCTCTGCAGTATAGGATGACCAGATGTTCTGATTTTATAGGGACAGTTCCGATTTTGGGATCTTTTTCTTATATAGGCTCCTATTATCCCCTCGAGCAAGGGCTGTGCACCAATGAAGGCCCTAAGTCCTGTTTGGAAGGGTTAAGTGGGAGCCAAGCGCGGCCTTGTGTGAATTTCATGCAGGTGAGTGGACTTGGTGACGTGCTGGCAGGAGGCAGAGGACAGTGTCTCCCAGAGCTACTAGGGTGCTGCAGTGGCTGGCACCCAAGATTTGGGCTTCTTCGTAGAGCAGCATCTGGCAAAGTCAGTGACTTCCCGAAGGGCTGAATTCGGGAGATGCGCGTCAGAGATGAGCAGAGCTGCGTCTGAGTTTGCTCCTTTGGGCTTGGATGCAGAACCCCCCGTGCAGGATAAGGTTCCTGGAGTGGGTTTTGTCTGAATCTCTTTCCTTTGGGGATCTCCAGTCCTCGCCAAGATCCCTGAACATCCAAGGAAAGTGAAGAACAAGGAGAGGCCCATTTTCCTTTCACTGTCACCTTGGAATTTGCCAGCTTGAACACAATCCAAATGTCCAGTGGGGGTTAAACCAAGGAGTCCTCCCTCTGCCCGCCCCTTCCCTCGGGACCTGAAGAGCCCGTCCTCCGTGCGCTGGACATGAGAACATTCACTGAGGTGGCATTAGAAACACGGCCTCAGCTGATGCCAACAGTAACTCTCCTATCTCCAAAAAAGGAGCGAGGAGGTACTTGTGGCACCTGAGCGACTAAAATGTATTTGGACATAAGCATTTGTGGGCTAAAACCCACTTCATCAGAAGCATAGAGTGGAACATACAGTAGGAAAATATGTGTAAATATACACACACAGAGAGAACATGAAAAGATGGGGGTCGCCTTATGAGCTCTAAGAGGCTAATTAATTAAGATAGGCTATTATCAGTAGGAGAAAAAAACTTTTTTTATTGATAATGAGGATGGCCCATTTCAAACAGTTGGCAAGAAGGTGTGAGTAACAGTAGGGAAAACTAGCATGGGGAAATAGATTTCAGTTCAACCACTCCCAGTCTTTATTCAAGCCTAATTTAATGGTATCCAGTTTGCAAATTAATTCCAGTTCAGCAGTTTCTCATTCGAGTTTCTCTGTTTTTGAAGTGTTTGTCTTGAAGAATTGCCACTTTTAGGTCTGTTACTGAGTAACCAGAGAGACTGAAAGCAACACATAAGGGTGGATACTGGGAGCCAAGATTGCAAGGTTCCGGGGAGGACACATGACCATCCCACTCGCTGCCTCTCCTCCACTCTCCGACTCATCTGAGCAAATGGTCTGCAAAGCAGGCAGCAGGAAGCACTGGGACATCATCGGCAGAGAAGGAGAAGCATGTAGAGGGGGCAGCTTAGCCCAACACCCTGCTGCTTCCTCCCTCCTTGTGCTGCAGGAACACATGGTGAGTGCTGCAGCCAGGAGAAGACCTGGCTCCTCGCTGCTGGGCATCCTGGCGAGAGGCGGTCTGAGAAATCTGGGGGTGCATGACTCCTTGTGACCCCGATGCATCATTGCTGGGAGATCATGAGGCTTGGCTGCTCCGAGTACTCCAGGGGTATCCCCCCTCCCACAGGGAGAAGGGAGGATGAAAGCAGTGGCTCTGAGCCCCCCTACATCAGCCCAGGTGCCCAGGAAATGCATGCAAGGCTGCATGGGGAAGGGAGCATGGTAAGAACAGTGGAGTTCTCAGCTGGCCTAGCCATGGGAGCCCCAAACTGTGCACCTGTCATTAAAACACAGACCTGTGACTTTCCAGTGTGAGGCAGCATTCAGCTGGCTCATTAGCAGCCCTACTGCTCAGCAGGAAGTCTCCTCTTTGAACGGAGACCACGTGACTTAGTTATCGTTTGAAACGAGTCATTACTACAAGAAAAACATGGTTTTGGGGCACAGGAAACGCAAGGCCCCTAAGCACTGGCCGTAGTCCCACGTTCATCCATTACTCAGTGGTCGGAGTCATTTCCTCTGAGACACAGCTCCTTGGCTCAGAGCTAATGACCTCCAGAGGACTAATCCGCTGCCAGCTTCTTTCTTAAACACTGGGACGGGGCAATGAAAACGCTTTTCATAAATAAACTAGCATCATTTTTCTCCTCTTGCTTAAATAACAATAGTTGTATAAGCTAAGAAATGCTAGGGAATTCCAACCAGGGGCCCTGAACTCAGTCTTTAACTCCCCCTGCAGAGCTGAGGAGTTGCTACAAATATAAGAAAGGATAAGAAGTTGGTAACAGATATTCTCCAATATTCATGTGGAATTTATGATCAATTCATTTCACATTAATTCAGCCATCCCCACCCCCATCATAAAATGCAATAAAATAACATTTCTCTCCATGGAATTTCTGGAGCTTGCTCACAAGAAGGAACAAGAATTTCTTTACCCCCCACCCCACTTCATCTGGGTGGGCCATGTGGCGTTAGAATCAGCATTCCTATTGGTCAGGCTCCCCGCACTAAAGTTAGGGTTCCTATGGGTAGGGCTCCACCCCTAGGGATAGGATTCGTATCACTAGGCCTCCCTGCCCTAGGGTTAGGGTTTGCATTCCTATGGGTAGACCCCTTGGAGTTCCGGTTAGGGTTCCTATGGGTTAGACACTTAGAATTAGAGTTAGGGTTCCTATGGGTAGGGTTCCCTCCCTAGGGTTAGAGGGTTCCACACCCTAGGGTTAGGGTTCCTATGCATAGACCACTTGGAATTAGAGTTAGGGTTTCCATGGGTAGGGTTCCCCACCCTACGGTTAGGGTTCATATGGCAAGGGCTCCCCCTCTTAGAGTTAGGATTGCTAAGGGTAGGCCACTTGGAGTTCAGGTTAGGATTCCTATGGGTCGGTGTAGTGATGTGAGATTCACCGGTGCAGCACCTCCTGCTGGTCGTCTTGGGAATTAGCTCTCCAGTGTACGGAGCGTCTCCTACTAGCTGGTGTCTCGCTGGCACCCATATCCCTCCCGGATCCTCATGCCCTTTATGATGTGATTGGAATAACAGAGACTTGGCTGGATAACTCACATGACTGGAGTACTGTCATGGATGGATATAAACTGTTCAGGAAGGACAGGCAGGGCAGAAAGGCGGGGGGAGTTGCAGTGTATGTAAGAAAGCAGTCTGACTGCTCAGAGCTCCAGTATGAAACTGCAGAAAAACCTGAGAGTCTCTGGATTAAGTTTAGAAGCGTGAGCAACAAGTCTGATGTCGTGGTGGGAGTCTGCTACAGACCACCAGACCAGGGAAATGAGGTGGACGAGGCTTTTTTCCGGCAACTAAGAGAAGTTACTAGATCACAAGCTGTGGTTCTCATGGGGGACTTCAATCACCCTGATATCTGCTGGGAGAGTGATACAGTGGTGCACAGACAATCCAGGAAGTTTTTGGAAAGTGTAGGGGACAATTTCTTAGTGCAAGTGCTGGAGGAACCAACTAGGGGCAGAGCTCTTCTTGACCTGCTGCTCACAAACGGGGAAGAATTAGTAAGGGAAGCAAAAGTGGATGGGAACCTGGGAGGGAGTGACCATGAGATGGTCGAGTTCAGGATCCTGACACAGGGAAGAAAGGAGAGCAGCAGAATACAGACCCTGGACTTCAGAAAAGCAGACTTTGACTCCCTCAGGGAATGGATGGGCAGAATCCGCTGGGAGAATAACATGAAGGGGAAAGGAGTCCAGGAGAGCTGGCTGTACTTTAAAGAATCCTTATTGAGGTTGCAGGAACAAACCATCCCAAAGTATAGAAAGAATAAATATGGCAGGCGACCAGCTTGGCTTAACAGTGAAATCCTTGCTGATCTTAAATGCAAAAAAGAAGCTTACAAGAAGTGGAAGACTGGACAAATGACCAGGGAGGAATATAAAAATATTGCTCAGGCATGCAGGAGTGAAATGAAGGAGGCCAAATCACACTTGGAGTTGCAGCTAGCAAGGGATGTTCAGAGTAACAAGAAGGGTTCTTCAGGTATGTTAACAACAGAGAAAAGTCAAGGAAAGCGTGGCCCCGCTCAGTTCAGTCTCGAAGGCAGGGGTGATGTGACGCAGCAGGAAGCAGGGCGGACATGACCTGGGAGTGGGGCAGGGAAGTTTCACTGGAGATGGGAGGTTTCTCTGAAGGGAAGATACCTGAGGCTGTAACCTGAGCCCAGGAGGGGGGTTAGGAGTGATGACACCTTTTGCCTGGGGAAAGTGGACAAAGAAGGGGACAGATGGCTGCAGGGATTGGTAGTGGGTAGTTGGCTGGGGAAGAGAAGGTAGCCCTAAGTTTGGGGGTTAATCTCCCTGCCCTGGAAGGACCTGACTAAGGGGTCCTGTTTGTACCTACAAGCTCTGGTTTGGACTGGGTTCCTGTCATCCCTAATAAACCTTCTAATCTACTGGCTGGCTGAGAGTCCCTGTGAATCCCAGGAAGTGGGGGTGCAGCGCCCCGACTCCCCCACACTCCGTGACAGGAGTTACAATACCTACCAAGTTCACACACAAATTCCAATCCTCCCCAACCCACTGTGAAAGTCCCAGGAACCCAGAAGCCTAGACAGATTCCCTTCAAAAGAAACAGTACCGCTTCTTGATTGGCAGAGGAGTCCCTAGACTGAGTATGCTCTTTCTTCGCCCGGGCTCTCCATCTCTCCTCAGGGATTGGGGTTTTCAACTGATCACTTACTGCTGGAAGGGCAGAACGAGTGGGGTCCCACAGGGATCAGTTCTGGGTCCGGTTCTGTTCAGTATCTTCATCAGTGATTTAGATAATGGCAGAGAGTACACTGATAAAGTTTGCAGACGATACCAGCCTGGGAGGGGTTGCAAGTGCTTTGGAGAATAGGATAGAAATTCAAAATGATCTGGACAAACTGGAGAAATGATCTGAAGTCAATAGGATGAAATTCAATCAGGACAAATGCAAAGTACTCCACTTAGGGAGGAACAATCAATTGCACACATACAAAATGGGAAATGACGGCCTAGAAAGGAGAACTGGGGAAAGGGATCTGGGGGTCAGACAGGACGACAAGCTAAATATGAGTCAACAGGGTAATGACGCTGGGAAAGAAAAATCATTCTGGGATGTATTAGCAGGAGTGTTGTAAGCAAGACACGAGAAGTCATTCGTCTGCTCTACTCTGCGCTGATTAGGCCTCAGCTGGAGCACTGTGTCCAGTTCTGGGTGTCACATTTCAGGAAAGATGTGGACAAATTGGAGAAAGTCCAGAGAAGGGCAACAAGAATGATTAAAGGTCTAGAAAACATGATCTAGGAGAGAAGATTGAAAAAACAGGGTTTGTTTAGTCTGGAGAAGAGATGATTGAGAGGAGACATGATAACGGTTTTCAAGTATATAAAAGGTTGTTACAAGAATGAGGGAGAAAAATGTTCTCTTTAACCTCTGAGGATAGGATAAGCAAGGGTCTTAAATTGCAACAAGGGAGGTTTAGGTTGGACATTAGGAAAAACTTCCTGTCAGGGTGGTTGAGCCCTGGAATAAATTGCCCAGAGAGACTGTGGAATCTCCATCACTGGGGATTTTTAAGAGCAGGTTGGACAAACACCTGTCAGGTATGGTCTAGATAACACTTAGTCCTGCCAGGAGTGCAGGGGACTGGACTAGAGACCTCTCAAGATCCCTTCCGGTCCCACGATTCTATGCGCAGGGCGGTGTGTGTTCAGGACAGTGAGGGGGTGTACAGGACCGTGTACGTGTGTGCAGGAGTTACGCTGTGCAAAGTGCACAGGACTGTGTGCATGTTTGCATGTGCAGAATGGTGCATGTACACGTGTACCAGTGTGTGTGCACGCACAGGGCACTCTGTTGTGTGTCTGCATGTGCAGCAGTCAGTGTGTGTGTGGTGCACACATGCAGGGCACTCTGTGTGAGCGTGTGCACATGTACAGCAGTCAGTGTCCATGAAGAGGGGTGTGTGTGCAGGGCTGTACGTGTGCACATCAGTCAGTGTCTGTGTGCGCCTGCAGCCACTGGGGGAGGGGGCGGGCATGTGCACCAGGGGCTGTGTATGTGCAGGGCTCTGTGTGACACAGTTGGAGTGTGTGTATGTGCACGCATGCACAGGGCTCTCTGTGTGCAGCAGTCAGGGTGTATGTGCCGGGCTCTGTCTGTGTGTTTATATGTGTGGAGCTCTGTCTGTGTGCAGCAGTCAGGTTGTGTCTGCATGTGTCTGTGCAGGGCTCTGTGTGCAGGGTTGTGTGTGTGTCTGTGTGCAAGGCTGTGTGAGTGAGCAGGACTGGGCGTGTGTGGGTGTGTCTGTGCAAGGCTCTGTGTGCAGGGTGGTGAGTTTGTCTGTGTGCAAGGCTGTGTGAGTGAGCCGGACTGGACGTGTGTGGGTAGGGCTGTGTGTGTGTCTGTATGAGTGAGCAGGGCTCTGTGTGTGCGCGCAGGGCGGGTCCGCTCTAACTTCTCCGGCCCCTCCCTCCGGCCCCGCCCGCCCGTCAGTCCCCGCACCTGAGACAGGTGCCGCCCGCTCCCAGCAGCAGCCCCGGCTCCGGCCCCGTCCTGCAGCGAGCGCGGCCCATGGCGCAGGAGGGGACGGGGCCGCCGCCGCCCCTGGGCGCGGAGCCGGAGCCCGCGGCGGGGCCGGCCGGGGCGCGCTGCCCGGAGCACGGGCTGGCGCTGGGCTGGTTCTGCGCCGCTCACCGCCGGCCGGTCTGCGCCCAGTGCGCCGGGCTGGGCGGCTGTCGCGGCCACCGCCTCACAGCGCTGGAGGAGAAGGCTGCGGACCTGCGGGTGAGCGCCGGGCGCGGAGACGGGGCCGGGGCGCCCCAGGCCCAGCAGCGCCCGTTGGCCGGGAGCCGCTCCGCGGGCCTCCCCGGAGGCGGCCCTAGGGCGCGGCGGATCCCGGGGCGTGGGAAGGGCGCGGGCCGGACGGTCGATGGCGAGAGCCCGGCGGCGGGGCTCCCTGGCGGGTGACGTCCCTCGGGGTTCCGGCTGCGTGGGACTGTAGCGCGGAGACCTCTGGTGTGGGCAGGGCCGGGGTGTGCCCGGCGCTGCGCAAACACGTGCCGCGAAACGGGCCCCCCAGAGAGCGCCCGGAGACCCCGGATTCCCTTCGGGCTCAGCGCGGCCCGGGTCACTGCGCGGCCCCTGCCGAGGGCGCGGGCCGGCTCTGTGCACGGATCGGGCCTCCCAGAGCGCAGCCTGAGCCGAGCCGAGCCGAGCCGGCCCGCCCCTCCAGGGCCTGGCCCCGCTTGCTGAGCTGGGCGCCCCGGCCAGGGCTGGCGGCGCTCACCCGCGGGGGTGTCATTGTGACCGCGGCCAGCGCCGATCACCCTGCCTCTGGGAACTTACCCTGGGAAGTGCCCCCTGCCCCCACCGCCTGTTTAAAGAAGTGCCAGCCATCCAATCACAGAGAGGGAAGAATAGCGCGTGACTTAGGGGACCAATCACACATCTTCAGGAGTGAGCCATGGAAATAGGAGCCCTTGGGAGCCACCTGTTCATTGGCAGGATGCTTCTGAGGAACAAGCAGGTGTGCAGGGCTCCGGGCCCCCCTGGGGAGGGAGGCCTGGGTGCTCTGGGGCACCCTGGGGGTCGGAGTGAGGCTGGATCAAAAACCACCCCCTTGGGCCTGTCTGTCGGCTTTGGGGGGGTTTTACACTGAACCCCAAATGACAGGTGTAGTTCCCAGCAATCACAGAGGGATTGTCCCGTTGCCGAGGGAAATGACCCTTTTCAAAGGCAAAAGTACCTCTCAGCGCCTGTTCTGGCTAAACTGTTCTTGTTGCCGGGGGGCAGGGGTGTGTGGAAAGGCTCCATCGCTTGGGCTGCCCATTCCTGGCATAAATTAGAGCAGCCCTGGGACTGCTCCGGTTTATGTTTGGCTGCAACAGCCCCCCAGAGTCATCCCAGTTGAGAACGGCAGGAGCTGGCCATGCCTGGCCCCTCCCCTCGTGCACACTCGATGCACCTCAGCTGTGTGGAGAAAGCCAATATGCCCGGGATAGTCCAAGGGGCCATTTCCACTGAGGTTCTGTCTCGTCACAGTGCCAGAGTGATGTCAAGGAACCAGAACATGACTGAGAATCTGGCCCAGGCGATCCGCATGTCACCGCTTCTCCCGTCCCTCCTCCTCCGGCACAGATACTAGCACTGGCCATCGGGAGTCCAGGACAGGTCTTACCGAGGCGGATTGTCATGGGATTAAACCCCACTAACTTTTAGGGTTATTTTAGGCCCATTTGTGACTTTCCAGGCAAGGATGAGGGTTTATTACAGATCTGGGGTTTATTGCTTCGTGTACAGCTGGGATGTGTTGCGGCGGATTGCAAAGGGGCTGAGAGCGGGACGCTCCGGGGACCTCGTGCAGCCTGTGTTCTATGCTGTGCGACTACAGCGGTTCTGAGAACTGAGAGCTCCCGGCGCCCGCTGGGCAGGGATGCTCCGAGAGGCTGCGAGTCCAGAGCTCTGATTCTGTGTTTCAGAATAAGATTGTGGATCAGTGTGAGAAGCTCCAGCTGCAGAGTGCCGTGATCACCAAATACATGGCCGAGGTGCTGCCGGGGAAGAACCAAAGTGCTCTGGTAATTCTCTCCTCTTTCCCTGGTCTGCTCACGTGGACCTGAGCATGCTGGTGCAGCCTGCAGCTCCCAGGCGAACGTGCCCCCGCGCAGCAATGTTCCTGCTGGGGGCGCTGCCCACGGTTGCTGTACGCTTTGGTCACTGGCTTTGTTTAGGCCCTTCTCCCTGTCTGACCATCCCCCACAATGAACAGACGGTTTTGCTTGTCTCCTGCAGTATTAACCCCAGCGCTGCTCCGGGAGGCAGCCAGCGGAGTGCGTGCACCGTCCACGTTGCACGGCTTTCAGAGCAGCCTCTCTGCTGCCCCGTCCTCCTTAGACGACCTTGGCCTGGGTTCTGGGGATGGGCTCAGGGGTCGAGCCCCGAATTTTGCTCCTCTCTCAGTTCAGCTGGTGCTGCTTCCCACGCCTCCCCCCGGCAGCGCTTTCCTTTAAAGCGACCGTGTCAGAATAACAGTACTAGGCCTATTTCTCCCTTACGCCGAGGCCACGGTACACCACTCTGACAGCATCTGTTTCATTCTACACTGATTTTAAAGCCCATTTACACTGCGAGAGCCATAGTATAGCTGAGAATCCGGCCAGCGGTTTCTGTGTAAATACTCTGTGGGTACGTGTATGCTTGTAACGCTACAGTGTAGACGTTATTACCCATGCTTCTCCCATCGGCCTAGGTTATCCACCTCCCCAAGAATTCTTCCGTCGACCTAGCGCTGTCTACACAGGGACTTAGGTCAACTTAACTACGCCACTTGGGGGTGTGGATTTTCCATATCGCTGAGCGATGTGGTTCCGCAGACCTAATTTTCTAGTGTAGACCAGGCCTGCGTTAGCAATAATGGCTCTGAACGCTTCAGTGACCCTAACTCTCCCGGTTCCCTGCTGGTGCCTGTGTTTCAGTACAAGGCGAGTCAGTTTCAGTTTTGTTTCTAGTCAGGTCACTTCCAGCATCCCCCGCCCTCCTGCAGTGGCTGGGCTGCAGACTGCCCAGTCCTGCTTCCGTCCGAGCAGACCCGCTGCTGAGAGAATAGGCATGGTGGGCGGGACAGCGGTTGTCAGGCCTAATCCTGCAGGCCCTTCCTAATGTGAGTGGAGTCCCGCAGGGAGCCAGAACTGCTATCCTGCCCCAGGGGTTGCAGGCTGGGCCTTTGGCTCGTCAGTGTGAGATCATTTCCCTGACATTACATAGCGTAAAACTTGGGGTTTGTAAGAAGCTGAAATTTTGGGCCTTGCTGAGTGTCAAGTTGGCACTTAGCAGCCATGGCGATACCAGCCTTGGAAACACCCCAGCTGGTAGGTAGAGCAGCCTGAATCCGGTCTCACACTGGTTTACACCACTTTAACCTCAGTGATTTCAGGGGGATTAACTCAGCGATGGGGTGCACTGAAAGCCAGCTCTGGTGGTAGCTTTCCAGCATGCCCGGGGTTCTGCTTGCTGTGCTGAGGCAGGGTTGCCTGACCCCTCTCCCTCCCCCTGTCCCTGCTGTGGCAGAGCACGGCCAGCTGGGCCCGGGAAATGGTGATCCAGAGGCTGATCTTTGTGAGAAACGCGTGCGAGAACGAAGAGCAGCGGCTGCTGGAGAAGGTGCACGCGGAGGAGGAGAGGACTCACCAGAGCATCCTGACCCAGCGAGCTCACTGGACCGAGTCCCTGCAGAAGCTGGCTGCTCTCCGCACCTACCTGGTGGACATGATCACCAACCTGGATGACCACGGCCTAGTGGTAAGTACCACAGTCCTGTGCTAAGGAACCGGTCTAGCCTGCAGCCAGGCGTCTCTCGCTGGAGCTGATGACTTGAGCACAGCAGAGGGGCAGCTTGTTGCACTTATAAGGAGGCCAGAGTTCAAGAGAAACTCCGGTTTGCATGCCTGGGAAGGAATTCCTGCATTCCTCCTGGGAGTCACCTGGCTGGAATCACCAGAGAAATGTGGCTGCCCCATAGGAAGAGGTGAGGGAGCTTCGGAAATGTTCCCGCTGGTCTCCCCTTTACTGCGAGGGATGGGAGAATATCCACATTGTCTTCCAGGCTCTTTTGATGCTGGGTTAGAACAACACTGATTGCTGCATTGCTTCCTCCTTGCCTCGTATCCCTTGCAAGCAGCTGGGAGCACAAGGGCCCAAGCAGTGCCCTGGTATCTGAGGATTGGACTCAGGGATCAGAGAGCGAGAAGGCCGGGATAGGGTGACCAGATGTCCCAATATTTGGGGCTTTTTCTTATATAGACGCCTGTTACTCCCAGCCCCCGTCCCGATTTTTCACACTTGCTGTCTGGTCACCCTAGGCCGGGACACGATTTTTTATGCATTTTTCTACTTTGTTGTTGATTTTAAACAGCTCCGGGCAGGTCTGCTCTTAAAACACTGCACTGCTGTGGGGCTTGAATGAAGACAGGAGAGAGCGTCTCCCGTTGACTTAGTTAATAGGCCGCCATGAGAAGCAGTAGCTCTGTTAGTGGGAGAAGCTCTCCCTCAGACTGTCGGTGTAACTGTATCGCTCAGGAGCGTGGTTCATTCCCCCACTCCCCAAGCGACATGGTTATACTGAAGTGATTTTGTCGTGCAGAGCAGGGTGCTGAGACCCCCGCCTTTCCCTCCCGAGATCTCCTGCAATCTGCAAACCTCGGTGTGAGGGAACGTCTCCTACTCAGGCTGCATGTTCCTTTGGCTGGTTCCTTCCCATTATTTATTGTCGCCCTTGGATCACTTCAGCAATTCCTTTCCAGTCAGATGACAGCAGGCAGTTGTCCTGTTTCCCCGACCTTAAGCCATTGCTTACGTTCCTTTAGGTGAGTGGCAGAAGCTTTGCTCTGGGGATAATGCTGGCTGGTCAGTGGAGTGAACCGGGGGTAATACAAATAAGAGTGAACCTCTTATTCCGCCTTCTGGTATTGGCCGGTCAGACTTGTCCCACCAGAGAGACGGGAGGCTGGAACCCGAGACCTGTTAAATTCCAGCCAGCAAGAGAGGAACGGGTGAGAAGGTGCCACGTAGCAGGGATGGTGGGCGGGGGCGGCGTGAGGTTTGGCTGGTTCCACCCTGGGTCAGAGGCTGGTCTCTGGCAGGAGCTGACACGTGATGTGCCAGGAAGGTGCTCGGGGTGCTCTGCTCAGGAGAGCTGCGTGTTGGTCTTTTCCTTCCTGGCTGTGTGGTGCTCAGACTAGGGCCTGAAGCGGGAGAGATGAACGCGCTGACCATGCGGAGAGCTACAAATGTGATTGATTCTAGAATTGTCCAGCCCTGGGATGCGATTCTCTAACCCCCACAATGGAAAATGCCACCAACTGACCACACTGAGCAAAGAAATCTTCCTGAATTGACTTTGGCTAATTAATGCAGGCTCCGTATTGAGAAAGCTGATACCAAGGAGAGGTTTGGCCGATAGCACAATAATGTCTGGTTTGGAAACAGTAACTCAGAAACAGCCGTCATCACCCCCAGCTCTTGGGTCTTTCCCCGAGGAGATGGGGACCTGGGACAGACTGTGGGGCAAAGTACAATTGCAGTGAGTGTCTGAAACACCATGAGTCAGACAGCTGATGTGGGGGCTGGAATAACTGTGCTCAAGGGCTGCACTTCCTGTGGGTTTAGATGCACTGAGGCATCACGGCTGTGTAGATGCCAGTATGTTAAAAGATCGTTCCCTTGGTTAAACGAATGGATAGCTGCGGTTGTGCAGAAGGCACAACGTGTTCTGGAGCTCCGGGCTGGGGAAATGGCTGGGCTGCTCCATCTGCCCCACGGAAATTGATTTCCTGTTAATGGTGTCAGACTCTCCTCTTACCGGTCCTGCTCAGCTGCCTCTGAGCGAGCCCGGGATGTTCTTTCCATGTGGCAGGTGGGGGAGAGAACACCACTGAGAAGGGCAAGTGGGGGGGTCCCACACCGAGGGGCCCAGGGAACGATGCAGCAGGAATAAGTCCATTGATGGCTATTAGCCACGCTGGGTGAGGAATGGTGTCCCTAGCCTCTGTCAGAGGGGGGTGAGGGATGGCAGGAGAGAGATCACTTGATCTTTACCTGTTAGGTTCACTCACTCCGGGGCACCTGGCAGACAGGAGACTGGGCTGGGTGGACCTTTGGTCTGACCCGGTACGGCCTTTCTTATGTTCTTCTGGTCTACCAGGCTCCTGGGTGCAGGGCAAGACCCTGCAGCACCAAGGAGTTTGGATCCAGAGTTCCCCTCGTGCCCTGACCGAGGTCTCCCACGTGTTCCCCTCACGCCGGACAAGCCAGCTCTGCGTTGGAGAGCAGCGGTGCCAGCCCGGGGCTCATGGACACAGCCCCGCAGTGTCTAGCCACCAGCAGCGCCCTCTACTGGGCCTGTCCGTGGCTGCGCGAGCAGATCCCCATGGCACTGTGGGAAATGGAGCCCACTGGAGATGTGCGTGGCCCCAGCCTGAGCCGGGAGGAGGGAGATGGGCGGTGGAGCAGCTCCCTGCCCCTGCGGCAGCATGGGGTGAGGGAAGGGGCTGCTCTCCCACAGGGCCCAGGAAGGACAGTTGTGCTTCCCGCACCCCAGGCCAGCAGGAGAGAGGGGAAACCTCTGAAGTGCTGCAACAACGTCTCCTGGGATGGATGTGGGGCGGGGCTGCTGCAGATGGTTTGGCTGCAAGGAGTCTGCGCTGAGGGCCCTGGACACCACTGTGGGAGGCATGTTAGACAAGAGGCCATAGAGCAGGGGCCTCCAAACTGTTCTGACTGCGCACCCCAGTAGAAAAAAAAGTTTGAGTAGGTAAAAAGTCTGGAGGAAGGGTTAACAGTGAGGTGGCAAAGTTTGCAGATGATACTAAACTGCTCAAAATAGTTAAGACCCAAGCAGACTGTGAAGAACTTCAAAAAGATCTCACAAAACTAAGGGATTGGGCAACAAAATGGCAAATGAAATTTAATGTGGATAAATATAAAGTAATGCACTTTGGAAAAAATAACCCCAACTATCCATACAATATGATGGGGGCTAATTTAGCTACAACTAATCAGGAAAAAGATCTTGGAGTCATCGTGGATAGTTCTTTGAAGATGTCCATGCAGTGTGCAGCGGCAGTCAAAAAAGCAAACAGGATGTTAGGAATCATTAACAAAGGGATAGAGAATAAGACGGAGAATATCTTATTGCCCTTATACAAATCCATGGTGCGCCCACATCTTGAATACTGTGTACAGATGTGGTCTCCTCATCTCAAAAAGGATATACTGGCATTAGAAAAGGTTCAGAGAAGGGCAACTAAAATGATTAGGGGATTGGAATGGGTCTCATATGAGGAGAGATTAAAGAGGCTAGGACGTTTTAGCTTGGAAAAGAGGAGACTAAGGGGGATATGATAGAGGTATATAAAATTATGAGTGGTGTGGAGAAAGTGAATAAAGAAAAGTTATTTATTTGTTCCCATAATAGCAGAACTAGGGGCCACCCAATGAAATTAGTGGGCAGCAGGTTTAAAACAAATAAAAGGAAGTTCTTCTTCACACAGCGCACAGTCAACCTGTGGAACTCCTTGCCTTAGGAGGCTGTGAAGGCTAGGACTATAACAGGGTTTAAGAGAACTGGATAAATTCCTGGAGGTTAAGTCCATTAATGACTGTTAGCCAGGCTGGGTAAGTAATGGTGTCCCTCGCCTCTCTCAGTCAGAGTGGGGTGATGGATGGCAGGAGAGAGATCACTTGATCTTTACCTGTTAGGGTCACTCACTCCGGGGCACCTGGCATTGGCCACTGTTGGTAGACAGGATACTGGGCTAGATGGACCTTTGGTCTGACCCAGTACGGCTGTTCTTATGTACCCCCCACGGGGAAGCCCCACCCTAGCCCTGCCCTAGCTCTGCTCCCATGCACTCCCTCCCACTTCCCACCCAACTGCCTTCCTCAGAATCCCCCCTCCTTGTCCCCTAACTGCCCCCCCTGGGGCTGGTCCCACCGCGTCCGGCTCTTTCAGTGGGGCTGCAGCCGCGTCGCCCGGCTCCCAGGGCCTGGTCTCCGCCACGGCAGCTGGGTCTCAGCTGCGCCACAGTGCCCGGCTCCCGGGGCTTATGTGGCTTATGCTCTAATACATCTGTTAGTCTATAAGGTGCCGCAGGACTCAGTCTGCATCTGTAAAAGCGACAAACACGGCCACCCCTCTGATACAAAATGATGGGATCTAAATTAGCTGTTACCACTCAAGAAAGAGATCTTGGAGTCATGGTGAAAACATCCGCTCAGTGTGCAGTGGCAGTCAAAAAAGCGAACAATATTAGGAACCATTAGAAAAGGGACAGATAATACTGGGAATAGAATAATGCCTCTATATAAATCCGTGGTACACAGAACCTTCCCTGCTGCGTGCAGTTCTGGTTGCTCCATCTAAAAAAAAAATAACTGCGAATTGGAAAAGGTACAGAGAAGGGTCACAAAAATGATAAGGAGGCTCCTGTGACTATTGATTGCCACAAGCTCAGCTGTCATTAAAAAATACATTCGTTTCTAGCTTTAATGGTTGCAGAGAGAAGCTTTAAAATGGGGCCAGAGTGCTTCGTAAAAGCTCAGAAGCCAGAAGGGAATAAAATGAACATACTTGTAATTATTGTTAGGAATCTTGTGATTTCTATGCTGAGCTCCTGATTTGGAGGCTGAGCTCACGATTTCTGAATGTTTGGAGTTGGTGAGGCTGTAAAAGAAATGACTCTACGGCCTCGAGAAAATATGAGGAGAAACTAAAAAGACTTGGGCCGTTCAGCTTAGATAAGAGACGACAAAGGAGGGATCTGATAGAGCCTATAAAATCGTGACTGGTGCGGAGAAAGTGACTAGGGAAGTGTTATTTACTCTTCACATAATACAAGAACAAGGGGCCACCCAGCTAAATTAATAGTCAGCAGATTTAAAACAAACCTAAGGAAGTATTTCTTCACACAATACACAGTCAACCTGTGGAACTCATTGCCAGGGGATGTTGTGAGGGTCAAAACTATAACTGGGTTAAAAAAAGAATTAAGTTAGTTCTTGGAGACTAGGTCCATCAATGGCTATTAACAAAGATAGTCAAAGATGTTGTCCAGCCCCATGTCCTGGATGTCCATATCCTCTGACTGCCAGAAGTTGGGACTGGACAACAGGGATGGGTCACTCAGTGACTGCCTGCTTTGTTCATTCCCCCTGAAACACTTGGCACTGGCCACTGTCAGAAGACAGGACCCTGGGCTGGACGGACCATTGGTCGGACCCAGAATGGCCATTCTGATGTTCTTATGAGAATTTCAGCTTTTGTGATTGTCTCTCTCCTTGTCCCCAGCACGCAGAGCAGGAGATCTTCGAGAGGTGAGTAACCAACTCTTTCACGGCCCTTCCTGACTCACCCTCCCCAGTCTACGAGGACAGCGGCTCACACCACGGCTCGTGTGCTGCATAGAGCAGCGTGTCATTACAGCAGGTGACGCTGACCTGTTCCTGACTGGTGCTGCTTTTGGTCAGGGCATAGCGCCAGAGGGCTGGGAAGTTGCACGCACAGAAAATGCCCCTTGTCCAAAATGTCCCACTGTGGCTTTGCTTCACATGCTGCATTATGGCTCAGACGTGGGGACCTAAATTCTTATGTTGGCCACCTAGAAATCCTGGTGGCCAGGACATACCCAGTGGATCTGGAGCAGGGATCTCAAATCACCATGAGGGCCACATGAGGACTAGTACGTTGGCTGAGGGCCGCAACACTGACACCTTTTCATATGAAGATACAAAAGCCCCGCCCCACCTCAGCCCTTGCCTCTTCCCACCCCTTCCCCACCTCCCATTCCAACTTCTTCCCCAAAGTCCCTGCCCCAATTCCGCCCCCTCCCTGCTCCTATTCCAACCCCTTCCCCAAATCCCTGCCCTGGCCCCACCTCTTCTCCGTTTTCTCTCCTGGGCGCACCTTGTCCCCACTCCTCCCTTCCTCCTGGAAAGTTCTAAGCGCCACCAAACAGCTGTTTGGCAGTGGGAAGTGCTGGGAAGAGGAGTGGGGATGTGGCGCACTCAGAGGGGTGAAGATGGGGGCTGAGGGGTGCTATGGCGGGCTGCAGGAAATAACTCTGCAGGCCGCCACTTGTTTGAGATCCCTGATCAAATAAATGTGGAGGCTCCAGCCTAGCACTGGGGAGCACAGGCCACTGGCTGCACAGAGGTGGGAGATCAGTGTGCAGGTGCACCCTGGGACACGAACTCAGCAGTGAGGCTGCACCCAACCCTGACATAATGCAAGGACCAGGCCTGCCCTAGAAACACCCCAGGGCCCTGCCCCTCTGTGCCAGGTGCACCAGACATGGGCAGGCAGGCTCAGCAAGGCAGAATTCAAGTGTGGAAGGGTTTCGTATTGGGGGTATCCAGATGTGAGTGCAGAAGGATCTAGGTGTGAGCAACTCAGTGGGGATCTGGGTGACGGGGGGCATCTGGATGCACAGGGGCGTATTGGGAGGTTCTGGGTGCAACAGTAATGGGACCCTGCAGGGGGTCCAGGTGAAGGTGGTTGGGGCTCAGCTGGGTGCTCTGGGTGTAGGGGATACAGTGAGGGGGTCCACATGCTGGGGGAGTGATACTTAGTGGGGTGAAAATCCAGGTGCGGGTGGCTCGTCGGGGTGGTCCAGGTGCAGGGGGAATGGGGTTCATCATTCTGAGTGTAGGGAAGTGAGGCTTGGCAGGTGGGTCTGGTATGAGGGGTCTGGATATATGGGGATTGGTCAGAGGTGGGAGCAGCTCCCTGTAGCAGGATCCCTCCCCCTGAAGCTGAGGAGTGATGGGTGTAGGAAGTGGGGGTGGCGGGGGGGAGTTTGCAGAGCTTCCTGCAGCTGGGGGAGAAATCTGGGGGTGGGTCTGACCTGGTCCCAGATGCTGTGTAAAGGAAGGGGAAGCCCCATTCTCTTCAGCCCAGCCAGGACTAGCAGCTGAGCCTGGCGCAGGGTAGGAGCCATCAGCTGTGTCTTTTCCAGTCCCGCCCCCGGCTCGCAGTGATTTACCTCTCTGCTCGCTTCCCCAGGTACTAGAAACATACTCCTGGGGAGGGTCACATGACTGTTCTTGTGCCTTCTCTTTGCTTCCCTGGTGGAAAGTCAGTTTTCTGCGGGGAAAAAATTCTGTGCATGCGCAATGGCACAGAATTCTCCCAGGAGTAATTGTTGCACATTTCTGCCCTGTGCCTAGCTTTAAAGCCTGAGCAACACAGGTGCCAACTTTCCCCAGTGCCGGTGGTTGCTAGTGCCCCCCCAAGCTCCCCATCTGGTCCCGGCCCCACTCCTTCCCTGCCCTGGCCCACCTCCTCCCCTGAGCACGCTGCATTTCCACTCCTCCCTTCCCCCCAGGCTTGCCGCACCAAACAGGCAAACCTAGGAGGGAGGGGGGAGATGTGGAGCGGTGGCATGCTCGGGGGAGGTGGCGGAGCAGAGGTGAGCTTGCGGGGGGCATGTGGAGCCTGGCGGGCCACAGGAAATAACCTTGCAGCCTGGGGGGTGGGGTGGGGGCAGAGGAATTGCTCCCCCTCCCAGCTCACCTCCGCTCCGCCTCCTCCCCCGAGCGCGCCACCGCTCTGCTTCTCCCTCCTCCCTCCTAGGCTTGCCAAGCCAAACAGCTGATTCGCGCAGCAAGTGCTGGGAGGGAGAAGAAGCAGGATGCTGCAGCGCGCTCAGGGGAGGAGGCGGAGCGGAGGTGAGCGGGGGCGGGGAGCTGCAATTTTTCCCTGTGGCTGCTCCAGCCCCGGAGCACCCACAGAGTCCGCGCCCATGCTGAGCAATAAAGTACAGCCGGTGACTAGCAGCAAACATCAGTGCCCCAGCCCAATAAACACTCCCTGCAGGGATTCGTCTCCTTTCCATGCTGTGTCAGGTCCTTCGGGGGTCTCAGCAGGTCACTCTGCCGGCTGTCTCTATCCCAGAGCAATGAGGCTTACGGGGAAATCTGATTGGCCCCCTGAACATGTTCATTGTCCACCCCCTCTGTGGAGCTGTCTCAGAGCGATTTGCTCCGTGTTGACTGAGTTGCGGGAAGGTGAACGGCTCGCGGATATTGGGGTTTCATTTTAAAACGTCAGTGTCTTTTTGTAACTGTCTGGAGCCGATCTCCCCGAAACCAGCCCTGGGGATTCTAGATGAAGAGACACCTCGTCCCTGGGGTCACTTCGCTCATTCAGTCCTACCCCGGGGATGAACCTGGCTTGGTAGTGCTCTGGGACTCTAGTTTGTGGGTGTATCTCCCGACACCTGACCCTAAATCAATCCGTTCCCTGAGAACCTCTCTCCTTCCCTCCCTAGGACAGAGGCAGCGGAGGGAATCCTGGAGCCGCAGGAGTCCGAGAAGTTAAACTTCAATCAAAACTGTGTTCAGAGTCCATTACTGCGCCAGCTGTGGGTCTCCACTGTTCTCAGCTGTGCCACAGGTCAGTGTCCCTCACAGCCGCACACTCCACATTCAGTCTGTGCCCGAGCAAACGTCCTGGCTGCCTGACCTGCCGCTCCCCAGGCGTGTGTGCGGGAAAGCAAGTGGGTGTTGAGAGTCTGTCTGTAACTTCGAAGCTTGTTCACAGTCACTGCATGCACAAGTGCACTTTCCGCCAGAGGGAGGTTTGTTCATGGGAACTCCTCCTCCGCCGGGAACAGAGCTGAACCTTGTTTGCTTCAGCAGGGAGATGCTAATGAGAAATGCCCTAAAGTACAAAAGTGAAGCCAGCTCCTTTGAGTGGCCCTGGCCAGGGCAGAGGCCCCGGAGGTAGCTTTAAAGACCTCCTGTTATAGCAGTCTTGCCAAATCTCACCACTTCACTGCAAGGCTTGTGGAGAGCCAGCGGCTGTTTTATTTAAAAACCCAGCTCCTGGAGTCTATTGATTATGGGACAGGCTCAGCTTTCCTTGAAAAATAAATTAGTTTTTGCCCTAATGGTTGCGCAGAGAAGCTTAAAAATGGGACCAGAATGTTCCTTAAAAGCTCCCAAACCAGAGCTTTTCAGGAGCAATACAGAGAGTCTGCGCTGGATTGTGTGTAAGAATCATGTTGGTTTTTAAAAGCTAATCATAGAATCATAGAATATCAGGGCTGGAAGGGACCTCAGGAGATATCTAGTCCAATCCCCTGCTCAAAGCAGGACCAATTCCCAACTAAATCATCCCAGCCAGGGCTTTGTCAAGCCTGACCTTAAAAACCTCTAAGGAAGGAGATTCCACCACTGCCCTAGGTAACCCATTCCAGTGCTTCACCGCCCTCCATGTGAAAGAGTTTTTCCTAATATCCAACCTAAACCTCCCCCACTGTAACTTGAGACCATTACTCCTTGTTCTGTCATCTCCCACCACTGAGAACAGTCTAGATCCATTCTCTTTGGAACCCCCTTTCAGGTAGCTGAAAGCAGCTATCAACCCCCCACTCCCCTCATTCTCCTCTTCTGCAGACTAAACAATCCCAGTTCTCTCAGCCTCTCCTCATAAGTCTCGTGCTCCAGGCCCCTAATCATTTTTGTTGCCCTCCACTGGACTCTTTCCAATTTTTCCACATCCTTCTTATAGTGTGAGCCCCAAAACTGGACACAGGACTCCAGATGAGGCCTCACCAATGTCGAATAGAGAGGAACGATCATGCTGGCAATGCCCCTACCTATACAGCCCAAAATGCCATTAGCCTTCTTGGTAACAAGGCACACTGTTGACTCATGTCCAGCTTCTCATCCACTGTAACCCCTAGGTCCTTTTCTGCAGAACTGCCGTCTAGCCACTCGGTCCCTAGTCTGTAGCAGTGCATGGGATTCTTCTGTCCTAAGTGCAGGACTCTGCACTTGTCATTGTTGAACCGCATCAGATTTCTTTTGGCCCAATCCTCTAATTTGCCTAGGTCCCTCTGTATCCTGTCCCTACCCTCCAGTGTATCTACCACTCCTCCCAATTTAGTGTCATCTGCAAATTTGCTGAGGGTGCAGTCCACGCCATCCTCCAGATCATTGATAAAGACATTGAATAAAACCGGCCCCAGGACTGTCCCTTGGCGCACTCTGCTTTATACCGGCTGCCAACTAGACATGGAGCCATTGATCACTACGCATTGAGCCCGACGATCCAGCCAGCTTTCTAGACATGTTATGGTCCATTCATCCAGCTCATACTTCTTTAACTTGCTGGCAAGAATACTTGGGAGACCGTATCAAAAGCGCCCAATCTCCTAATCTCCCAATGAGGCATGGCCTCAAGAATGTGTCTCCCTGAGCAGGGCCGGCTCCAGGCACCAGTGCAGCAAGCGCGTGCCTGGAGTGGCAAGCCGTGGGGGGTGGCCTGACGGTCATTATCAGGGTGGCAGTCAGGCAGCTTCCGGTGACATGTCGGTCCCACGGATACGGTGGCATTTTGGCGGCCGGTGCGCTGAAGCCGAGTGACCGGCGGACCTCCCGCAGGCGTGCCGCTGGAAGCCGCCCGACGGCCGCGCTTGGGGTGGGAAAAACCGTTCCTCAGACTGAGCACAGGTTTTGGAGGGATTTGAATGCAAACCTGCAGGATTCGCAGCCCAGATCTTGCAGCCTTGAGGTAGTGGGTGAGAAGCAGAGAGGGAAACTGACTACCAGCCTTGCTGGGCTGGGTACGCTGATGTGCAGAAAGGCAACAACCCTCAGAACTGACCAATGCCGGTACCTCCCTTGCGTGTTAGTCTCTCTGGGCTGAGTAGCTCCCAGGCCGTTTGGAACACGGGACAGGGGCTGCTTTTAAATGTATGGGCCAAAACGTTCAAACGCAGAGGCCTGGAATTAGAGTCTGGGGTGACATCCTGGCCCCACTGAAGTCTGTGGAGCCTAAATCTGGGTTTAGGAGTCTAACGTCATGTATGTAGGTTTGAAGACATAGGCCCTGATTTCTGAAAGAAACAAAACGTGCTCCAAACGCACAAATACGTAATAAACTTCCCAGATTCAGACCCATCAGCTTGGTGTCTGTCTTCTCCCCAGGCCCACGCCTCTGCGGGGGAGCCTGGCTCCCCTCACCTGCCATAGGAGGCACTTGGGTACCATAGTGATGGGCATGAGCTAAATCCATGGATATGTCAGCAATGTGCTGCTGCAAAAAAAAAAGCAAATGCAATGTTAGGTTGCATTAGCAGAGGCAAAGCCTGCGAGTCCTGGGAGGGGACAGCACCGCTCTAGTCAGCGCTGGCCAGGCCTCAGCTGGAGGACTGGGTCCAGGTTAGATCACCAAGGTATTGGAAAGAGGTTGAGAAACTGGAGAGGATCCAGAGATGAGTGACAAAGATGATCAGAGGGATGGAACACCAGCCATGCGAGCAAGGGCTGAAGGAGCTGGGTATGGTTAGTTTGGGAAAGAGGAGGTTGAGGGGAGACACGATAGCTGTCTTCAAATACTTGAACGGCTGCCATAAAAAAGATGGAGAAAAGTTCTCTCTCACCACAGAGGGCAGGACAAAGAAGCACTGGGGTCAAACTACAGCACAGCAGATTTAGACTAAATCTCAAGCAAAATGTCCCAACTGTAAGAACAGTAGGACAATAGAACAGACACCTCTGGAGGTTGGGGAAGCTCCTTCCCTGGAGGTTTTCAAAAGGAGGCCGGCGAGTCATCTGCTTTAATCCTGCATCTGGGCAGGGGGTTAAACTAGATCAGTGGTTCTTAACCAGGGTCCAGAGCCCCCGGGGGGCTGTGAGCAGGTTTCAGGGGCTCCAGCAAGCAGGGGTTTTAGACTCGCTGGGTCCTGGATAGAAAGCCGAAGTCCCACCACATGGGGCTGAAGTCCAGGGCCCTGAGTCCTGCCACCCAAAAAAGAGGCCTCCCAAAGCATGGCTCAGATTGAGAGATTTTTAAGGTTATGGAACAATTAAATCATCTGATCTGATCTCCTGCCAAACACAGGAGTCCATCGGATTTCATCCTGACGAAGGGCTACTCAGCATGGGGAAGTTTACCAGCACAATCCTACCAGTCTAATTCCAGCAGTAGTTAGACTGGTCTAACTCCCGGGTATAATTCTGGAATAAGAGCGTCCACACCGGGAGTTATGTTATACCAGAATAAATCAATCCCCCTCCACACACCAGCCCTAAAGCAGAAGCCCCAGCATGCAATGCTGTGCTTGGATCCAGATGTGCCTGCTGGGAGGGGTTGTCCCTGGGGGTCCCACTGATCATCAGCTGTGGTGAGAGGCAGAGAGATTCCAGCCAGAAGGGATCCAGGGTCCTCTGCCCTGCTCCTGCTCAGAGCATGGGTCTAAACCAGGGGTCTCAAACTCAAATGACTAGTGTACTGGCCCAAGGGCTGCATCACTGATGCCTCCCATTGCTGCCCCCGGCCCCGCCCCCACTCCACTCCTTCCATAAGGCCCCGCTCCCTCCTGGAAAGTGCTAGGCACTGCCAACAGCTGTTTCACAGTGGGAAACGCCTGGACGTAGGCAGGGAGGGGGTGAAGGGTGCGGGGAGCTTGGCAGCTGCAGGAAATAAAGTAAGGGGAGAGAAGAGGCACGGAGCTTGGCAGGCCGCAGTGAGGGGAGGGGGCAAGGAAGGCTGAGAGGAGCCTGCCTGAGGGCCGCGGCCCTGGCCCGCTCTCAGGCTGGCCCCACAACATTAGAGGGGACTTCCTCTCCTCCTCCCTGTGGCACCAGCTGCATAAGCCATCCCGGGGCCCCGTTCCCCTCTCATCCTTCCCTGGCTACAGCCAGAGCCCTGGGCCATGAGGTGCCCTGCCAGCTCTCACTATCTGCTCCCGCAGCCCCTTCAGCAATGAGCTGCCACCCTCCTTCATCTTCAACCTAGTGAAGGAACTGCTGTCGGTGTAGTGTAATGCAAGAAATTGCTACCTGTAGACATTTGCTACATCCGGTAGCAGTTTTATACAGTAGCATTTTCTTACACTCTAACCTATGAAGAACTGCTACCGGTAGCACATTCCTACGAGGAGCAGTTTAATACACTACACCAGCAGAGCCTCGGAAGAGCGGGAGGCGCAGGCTCCAGGCTGCTGTGGCTTCAACGAATGAGATGAGGCGGCGCTTTGCAGGAGCCCTCTGCAGCGGTGGCCAGGAGCGGTAAGCCAGGCTCCCTGCGGCCCTCCCGCCTCCCTCTGCAGGAGGCTTACCGCTCCTGGCCATCGCTGCAGAAGGCTCATGCAAAGCGTCACCCCAGCTCATTCACTGAAGCAGCAGCGCCTGGAAGCTGGGGATTGGCCGTATCCTGGCCATGCAGTAGAGTAGCCTCCACTTCTGGCCCCTCGCTCCCGGAGGGGGAAGGGGGCAGGGGAGCTTGGCGGGCTGCAGGGAAGGGCTTCGCGGGGCCGCATGTTTGAGACCCCTGGTCTAAACCACAAGCCTGGCCCCTGATTGCAGTTCCTCGAGGTTTCATCCCCCCATGGCCGCCCTTCCTGGCCCATGGATTCCCCGCTGCTTGCTCCAGAAGGATCGCAGAAAGGGCTTGGCCGTGAACTTTGTGCAGGAGGAAGGTTCTAGTTTGGCTGGCGGCCGTGGCTGGACGAGGGGATGACAGGCTGCAAAGGGGGAGCCCCCCAGGCCAGTCCCGATGGTGCAGAGTGTGGGAGCCCCAGGCATGGCTCAAGCCCTGCTTGTGCTAGTGCTGTGCAGATGCTACCCAGAAAGCCAGTCCCTGCCCCGCTGAGCCCCTTACCTCGGTGGGGAGGGGAGTCCAGTCCCTGGTGTCTCAGTCTAAGATTGCTGCAGTGAGGGTGGCTGGCTGGGCTATGGATGGGCTCCTGGGTGCTGGGTGTGGGGCCAAGACCCCCCTGCGCCCCCTCCCCTCCCCCATCCGTCAGAGCTGAGTACATGTCTGGTTTGCTGAGCTTCCCGCCGCTGGGCCTAAATCAACCCTGCCCCCCCCACTGCCCGGACTCGGGGGCCTCTCTGGGGGAAACGAGATGTGTCCTGCGCCTGCAGTGGGATCTGCCCTGAGTTGAAGCCACGCTTCCGGAGCTGGGTGGGGAAAGGGCATCCCCAGGGCCACGTGCAGCCCCTGCCTCCATCTTGGGGAACCCAGGGGCCTGGTCATGCCTGGGCCTGGGGGGGCCCCTGGGGGGTTGGATCAGCTCTGCACCATATTACACTTCTTGGAAAGGGGGAGGAGCCTGCAGAGCGGCTGCCCTGGCACCAGCCCCACCAAGCCAGGAAGCCCCCTCGAACCGCCGGATCTTCTGCCTCTGGCTGGGTGTGGGGGGTCCGATGGAAGCCAGGCAGGAGCTGTGAATGGACCTGCCTCCTCCCTGCTTGGACACGGGTTTGGCCAGAGCTGGCAGCCCTGTGGGCCGTGCTGCCCTGGTGCCCCCGGGTACTGCCCTGGGGCCGAGGCGGGGTCTCTCATGCCTTGCCCCGGCCCCGCTCCATCTGCAATGTGCTGACAGCGGGAGCCTTCCCGCTCACCAGGCACCCTCAGCACAGAGCCCCGGGCCTGCGAGCACTGTGGGCGGGAGATAGCTCATGGTGGGTGGGATGGAGGGAGTCAGCTGGGACCTGCTGCAGGCTACAGCTGGGAGAAGCCCAGGAGCTAGTGGGACTAGCCGGGGTATGTTTAACGTGCGCAGGCAGAGTCCAGCCTGAGCTCAGCATGCAGGGAGCCCCGCTCCCTCCCCCGGGAGCTGGCCTGCTGGCCTTGGAGGGTGATGCTGCCGGGTGCCAGAGGAAGCCGCGGTGGCCACTGCACAGGGCTACGGCCTGGGAAGGGGGAAGCGTGGCCATGAGCCCAGCTCCCTCCCTGGCCCAGTGCTGCTGGGGGAGACCGGCTGAGCCTGGCCGAGGTCCCACTGCTCAGCCCGCACTGATTGACTTTCCTCGCAGGTTTGGAAGCGGTCCGCGTAGATGAGAAGACAGTCAGCCCGCTGCTGGCCCTGTCCGAAGACAAGAAGACCCTGGCGTTCAGCTCCAAGAAGGCAAAGACCTACCTGGACTGCCCGGAGCGCTTCGACCACTGGCCCAACGCCTTGGGCACTATGGCCTTCCACAAAGGGACCCACGCCTGGAGGATCAGCGTGGCCAAAAGCTGTGCGTACAAAGTGGGCATTTCTTACGGCTCCTTGCAGCGCAAAGGGCCTGGCAGCGCAGCCCGGCTGGGCTACAACCCCTGCTCCTGGGTGTTCTCGCGCTACGATAAGGAGTTCCGCTTCTCGCACAACGGCCACCACCAGGCGGTGGAGCTAGTCAAGTGCCCGGCGCAGGTGGGCGTGCTGGTGGACTTGGATGGGGGAGAGGTGCTGGTCTACGACCCCACGGCCTGTGTCATCCTCCACTCCCACCGGGAGGCCTTTACGGCGCCCATCTACCCCGCGTTTGCCGTGGCTGACCAGAGCATCTCCCTCGTTCAGTGAACAAGGCCTGGCCTCCGGGCAGCCGCTTGCCGCCAGTTCTGGGGGGCAAAGAGACGCACAACTTGGCACTGGATCTTCAGTCACTCCAAGCCGCCAGGGTGGGACTGGCAGCCTGACTGCACTGACCCCTTGTGTGCGGGGTCCTGGGGGCCACACTGAGATTGCACAATGAGGGCAAACTGCAACAAACAGGGCAGATGATCCCCCACACTGGAGGTTATTTCTAATCACTAGATTCACCAATCCAGCAACAAACCAACTTCTCTGATCCCTTCCTGGTTACCCAGGAGCCACAAACACATCCAACCCTGGGCTCCCATCATAGACGATCAGGGTTGGAAGCCTAGGCGCCGATTCCATGGGTGCTCTGGGGCTGGGTCACCCACCGGCAGCTGCCCGCTCCGCCCTGCTCCCTTCTCCCCCCTCCCTCCCAGGCTTGCCACGAAATAGCTGTTTCACGTGGTAAATTGGGGAGGAGGGGAAATGCTACGTGCCTGGGGAGGAGGCGGGACCAGGGACTTGGGGAAAGGGTAAGAATGGAGGCGGGGAAGGGACAGGGCCGGGGGGGGGGCGTGAGCACCCATCGGTGCCAGGTAAAGTCAGCGCTTATGCTCAGGAGGTATCTAGTCCAACCCCCTGCTCAAATCAGAACCAACCCCAACTAAATCATCCCAGCCAGAGCTTTGTCAAGCCCAACCTTCAAATCCTCTAAGGAAGGAGATTCCACCACTCCCTAGGGAACCCATTCCAGGGCTTCACCACCTTCCTAGGGAAAAAGTTTTTCTTAATATCCAACCTAGACCTCCCCCTCTGCAGCTCCCCTGATGAAGGTTAAGCGGATCTGATACACAGGATCAGGGCCCAAGTGTTCTTTTTATAAATCCCTGGCAGCCTCTTGACAGCAGGTATTCCCTGAGTGAATAGTGGCTTTGAAGTGGAACCTCCTGGGATTAGCTGCATGGATTAACATAAGGCAACTGCCCATCTCCTGCCATTTACAGGTAGTTCACTATACACACCACAGAGAAATAAAGACAGTGATATTACTACAGTCACGGGTCATCTCAGGGAATTAAGAGAATGGTTTGGGTACATTGTCACCCTCTAACAATATATATATTTAAACACCCATACAAACCCCACAATCATTATCTGCTAAGATGTCGCTCAAGTTTGGCTATGGGCTAGTTCGCCTGCTGGTGCTAAACCCTTCTGGTTCAGTGCCACATACTTAAATAAGCTCTAGCTTCAACCCAGGTGCCTGCTCTGAGCTTGTTTCTTAACAGCAGTAGCCCCCTAGAATTCTTTCTAGGCAATCTACTTACACTGGACTGGCCCTACAGGATGGGCTCACTGGCCCATCTTGTTCCATAGTCAATCTCTGGCTGTAGATTCAGCTCAGTGAGTGGTGGGACCTTCTGCTCCCCCGAGACTGGCTAAAGCACTACTCCTGCAACCCTGCTTTTATACACGGATACAAACATGTTACCTATTGCCCCCCCCCCCATGTGATTAGTTCCACCTTTACCTTGTACCCGCTGGGTCAAACAAAACATTTTCATCCGTCTGTCCTCCTGTCCCTATTTCACATGGGGTCAGGGTTTCTGTTTCATCTCCCAGCATTGGGTTTACACTGGGGCTGGGGGGGTACCTGTATCAGCTGGCATGTGCACACATCAAGACTGTGGCTAGTACTTCTTGGGCATGCCTGTGTGTTTTGCCAAGGTTGTGTATCGGCGAGTGACCCTGCAATCAGGCATCTGCTGTGTAACAGGCCTGCCTTTCCTCTCATAGTCTGACACTTGCTAACTTTGCTTTATAGCAGCAGGGCCTGACTTTTGCTCACTTTAGTTCAGGCTTTAGGCCTTGTAGCAGGCCCCATGGTTTAGGCTCTCTCCACTCCATACGGCAGTTCTCTCTACCGGGAGTCGAACCCTTAGCTACAGTGTGGCTGCTGCAGCTGATGTGGCCATGGGGTTCCAGGAACATCTGTCTACTTGTGGGGAGGGGTGCTAGTTATGCCGAACAGAAAAGAGGCACCCTACACTGACTCCTCAATTTCCACCACTAGCCTGGAGGAGGAACTCAACACTGGCATGTGCCATCTGCTCTGCGGTGGTTACAGCCCTAGCCTGAAACGTGGGCAAGCTGTGTGAGTCCTGAGTGCGAGTCCTGCAATAGCAGGGCCTCATTTTTTCCTGTAACGTGGGCTTGCCCTGCCAGATCCCAGGTGTGGTGAGGCTAAATTCATATGGTGCAGATTCTACCAAGCTGAGCACAAGAGACAAGCCTGGCGATAAGACTGTACAATCTGGTACATTTGTTGGGGTGGGCTCAGTGCCAAGGGGCTTTAGAAATGAGGGTGTGACCAAGGGTTGAAGTGGGGACCCTGGCCTGGGCTGGTTTCTCCCCCTTTTAAGCACAAGTATTTTGAATGTTACACGCTCTGAGCTTGTCTAGACGACTGCATCGTTTTCAGCCAGCTGGGCTGTACGTTTTGTTTGCCACACACTGAAGTGCACTTTGATTTCCTCCTGTTTCCAAGTGGATCAGCAACAGGGTCTACCTGGCCAGTTAGCGCAGGACAGGATAGTGCAGGGCCAATGCAGCCCGACCTGCTGCACAAGTGTCTAGACAAACTCTTCACAGCCCTTTGCTGGGGTATTGCCACGTGGCGGCACGTCCAGGCCCTGGCAGCAGTGCAGTGATGGCTCTGCGCAGCGCTTGGAAAAGGCACCTGCCGAGGTCTGGGCAGCAAAAGGGCCATTGGCTAGTTTCTGTTGCCAGCCAAGCTCCCCTCAGCCTGTGGGAAGCAGGGATGGATTCCAACGCTCGCCTCTACGCTGCCCATCAGTGGCTCGCTGGGGAGTCCTGCTAAAAGCCTGACTGGGAGCAGAGCCACCAGCACCCCCAGGCCCAGTCTTTGCACAATGGCAAGGGGGGAAATCCCATGGGCTCCTCTGCCAGTGCCTGGGCAGGGGCACTAACCGCCCCAAGTGACGTGCCAGCTTCTACAAGAGCAGCCCTGGCAGAGCCTGTGGGGAGAGGCTGCAGGGGTGGGCAATGGCTGCCTGAGAGGCCGGAGCAAGAGCAACCCAAGAAGGGGGTGGTGCTGGCTGGGAAAAGGCTATTGTCCGGTCAAGGGGCTCACTGCAGGCAGCACCCCACCAGTGTTCCCCGCGGGGCAGCAGGCCCAGGCTGGCAGGGAACGAACCTGGCCCAGAGAAGGGATTTCTGCTTCGGGCTTTGTCTGTTCCCTCCTCACACGAGGAGCGGTTAACGCCTGGGCTCGGAGCTGCAGTGGACAGGACACCAGGTGGCCACTCCGGAGGTGGAAGTTCTGGTCTCCACCCTGATGTGCTGGGTGACCTTAGCCATCATTCCTCGGTTCCTCCCATAAAATGACGAAAATGGCACTAATCCCCCCCCCCACACGTTAGGTGCTTTGAGAGCCATGGGAGAAAGAGAAGAGAAGTGCTGAATATCTGTAGCAGTTTATTGCAGTGGATGACAAAGGTTCGGTTGTGGATGGTGCTACAAGTACTTCTCCCTGAGCTCAGAGGGGTTCGCCTTCGTCATGCAGATACTCGTTAGATCCTGAGTCACCTGGTGGGGAACTAAACCCTCCCCCTCTCCCGCAGCACCACTGAGTCCTCTTGTAGTGCCGTGTCCCTGGCGAGCTCTGCGGAGAGGCGAGGGATTCACCGTCAACCCTTCTCGATAACAGACAGTAAGTGGGGAAGTGAAAGCAGGACGTGTTGCTTTGGGACCTCCAGCTCCCAGTCGTTTGCATGGCCAGCCCTGGTGAGCAGGAAGCTATGCATGCCCACGTCTCGGGCTCCCCTGTAATCCTTCACGTAACTGTCCCCCACGTGAGCCGCCTGCTGTGGGGCCACCCCAGAAATGTGCAGCGCCTTCTGGAAGATCCGCTGGTCTGGCTTGGCAAAGCCGGCCTCCTCCGAGGTCAAGACAAATTCAAAATGGTGCCTGAGGTTGCAGTGAGCCAGAATCTTCTCTAGCCTCTTGTCGAAGTTGGAGATTACGGCCATACGGATGCCCTGCTGGTGGCACTGCCTCAGAGTCTCCCTGGCGCCCGGTAACAACTCCCAGTTCTGTGCGCTGCAGTACTCCTGGTAGAGACTTTCTGCGAGGGTGGTGAGGAGCCCGTCGTCACAGACACCAGCGAGCCTGAAGGTCTGTTTGACAATATCCGCCCACCACTGCTTGGAGCTTAGCCCCTGGCGCAGGCCATAGTTGGGGAAGCGCTTGCTCTGGGCTTTATATGCCTGGTGGAACGACCGACTGAGAGCCTCCGGCTGCACGTGAACTTCATGAACGCGGGCCACAGCAGAGTAACTCTCTCCGACGGGCTGCCGGAGCCGGAGCAGCGTGTCTTTCACGTCCCACGTTAAGAGCCGGAGCCGAAGCATTGCTTCCTGGAGGCTGAGGAGAACCTAGAACACCAGATAAAAGGATCCGGATCAGCCAAGCTGTAGACCCAACCCTGGTATAGGTCCACTGCTGAGAGAACACTTAGCGTGGGGCAGTGAGGGACTCAGCGATTGATAATGGCACTGGAGCTTTTCAACCTGGGGTAGCCTCATGGGTTCAAATTCCTCCCGGGCCTGCAGTGAATGGAAATCATAGAAACATAAAAGATCAGGGTGGGAAGGGACCTCAGGAGGTTCTAGTCCAACCCCCTGCTCAAAGCAGGACCAACCCCAACTAAAATGGTTTCTATCTAATGGCTGTTCTGTAGCTAGTTTGAAGTGAATTGAGGGTCTCAGGCTAGTTCCTGCCAGATGTGTAACAAACCCACCACTAGCACTGCTTGGCCTCTGCTCAGAGGCTCAGCCCTAGGTCCATGGAGATCGAACTCCCCTCTCAGCCACAGAAGTGCCACCCCGCCAGGTTTCAGTAGAGGCGCAACGGCAGAGCAGGAACGCTTGTCCTCGTAGAGGCTGTGGCCCTCGCTGCCACCGCAGTTAAGTCGGTACCAGCACCAGTACTTCAGTCACCCAAACACAAAGACTCGCCCCTGTGTCTAAAATGATTTACTTCACTACATTCCCGTGTTAGATAAGGTTTGTCAGGGAAGACCCTGTAGATCCTAGAATGCAGGACTTTGCACCTCTCTGTTTGCAGGAGAAACTCAAACAGCTGAGCTTGGACCATTTGTATTTGACTTGAATTTGTATTTCTTAACATGAAATGACAAGGCTGACCAGTATCCACAGACACTGGGTAGGGAAATTAAAGCAAGAGAAATAAATGGGAATCAAGATAACCTATTTAAGACTCCCAGCCTTCTGTAATGAATGAGAACTCTCCTGCTCTTAAACAGGTTACAATTCTGTTTGACTCCTGGGGGAATTCTGACCAAAAAAATAAAAATTCTTTGCCAAAAATTAAAAATTCTGCATATAATCTGCAATATAATCATGCCAGTTTTAATTATCTTGATCATTTATTTAATACACAGTACAATAGATGGAGAATGGGAGTGGGGAGCACTGGAGGAAATCCCCCCTTCTGCCGTCTAATAGTAACGTAGCAAGTATTGGCCCTTTACTTCTAGTTATTAGTCAACAAATCTATGCAGCTGTATGCTCAGTGTTACATCATAGGCGACTGAAGAGCAAGTGAGGGTTGAGGACTCAAACTCACTATTTGTATTGGCTACTGAGCATCTCCAGAAAGGTCAGGAGCAAACAGTCCATGGAACACATTGTGATAGGAAAATTTTTCAGTCTAAAAATTTAGATCAGTTCTAATCTCTAAAGCACCATAAGCATTTATAAGCCAGACTGACCTTTACAGCACTCTGGCAATGTAAAGGAGCCTTAAAACTTTTACACCCATTTTACACTCCTGGGGGAATTCACTAAGAACAATGGGAACAATTCACTAAGTAGGCAGGCTGCTACATTCTGCTCTGCCTGAAGGGACAGAGCCTGCCCCATGCCTACCTCTCAGAAACACCCCAAACCCTGCCCCTCCACGCTGAGAGCAAGAGGAACAGTCTCTCTCTCTCTCTCTTGCACGCATGTCCAGCCCTTCCACTGGCAGCTCCAGTCACACAAACCAAGGTGCCTGTGCTGCTGAGGAGGGGTGTGTGACCACTCTTGCAGCTTTCCTTTGCTTCCCCATCAGAAGTCATTTTTCCGTGGGGAAACAAAGAAATCTGTGGGGGACTTGAATTCTGCACATGCACAGTGGCACAGAATACCCCCAGAAGCAACATTTGTAATTTTGCAGTATAACAGAATAATATCATAAAACAATAGGTTTCTCTATAACAACATGAACATTAGCTTGTATGTGCGGTGGCAGGATTATTCTAGAAGAAACAGCCAGGCCAGTTTAGCAGGAAACTGAAATCAGAGTTAGTGGCTAGGAATTGTCTCAGCCTCAGACAAAGTCACACCCACACAGCAACTGCCATGGAGAGAGTTTTGCAATCTCTGCACTGAAGCCTGTATCCAATTTGAGGGCAGAGTAACACACACCTGGGAGAAGGAACCATTTTCTTCACTGTATTAAGTGAGCGGTCTCAGAGGGGGATGCTCTGATGAAGTCCTCTTGGCATGAGGCAGGTACATGCAAAGCCAACAGCAGTGAAAACTTCCGCCATGCTGCCCTATTTAATATGCTTCAACATGCCAGGCAGTGGGAGCTCAGTTCTGGTCTCTCTGCTGAGGCTAGTCCTAAGGGCTGTGAACAGAGGGGCTGGAACAATTTGTACGGTGGGGTGCTGAGAGCCATTGAACCACACTGGAAACCCTGGAAACCCCTTTGTGCCAGGGGTGCAGCAGCACCCTCAGTACTCTAGTCCCAGCACCTATGACTGTGCCATAAAAAAAGCCATACAGGGTCAGATCAAGGTCCATCTAGCCCGGTATCCTGTCCTCTGACAGTGGCCAATGCCAGGTGCTCCTGAGGGAATGAACAGAACAGGGAATCATCAGATGATCCATTCCCTGTCACCCATTCACAGTTGAGGCTAGGGACACCATCCTGGCTAATAGCCATTGATGGAACTCTCCACCATGAATTTATCTAGTTCTTTTTTTAACCTTGTTATAGTCGTGGCCTTCACAACATCCTCTGGCAAGGAGTTCCACAGGTTGACTGTGTGTTGAGTGAAAAAATACTGCCTTTTGTTTGTTTTAAACCTGATGCCTATTAATTTCATTTGGTGACTCCTAGTTCTTGTATTATGAGAAGGCGTAAATAACATTTCCTTATTTATCTTGTCCACACCATTCATGATTTTTGTAGACCTCTATCATATTCCCCTTTAATCGCCTCTTTTCCAAGATGAAAAGTCCCAGTCTTATTAATCTCTCCTCATAATGAAGTTGTTCCATGCCCTCAATAATTTCTGTTCCCCTTTTCTGAACCCTTTCCAATTCCAATATACCTTTTTTGAGACGGGGCAACCACATCTGCACGCAGTATCCTAGATGTGGACGTACCATGGATTTATATAGAGGCAAGATGATATTTTCTGCCTTATTATTTATCCCTTTCTTAATGATTCTCAACATTCTGTTCTCTTTTTTGCCTGCCGCTACCCATTGAGTGGATGTTTTCAGAGAACTGTCCACAATGACTCCAAGATCTCTTTCTTGAGTGGTAACAGCCAATGTAGACCCATCGTTTTATATGTAGAGTTGGGCTTCTGTTTTCCAGTATGCAGTACTTTGCATTTATCAACATTAACTTCCATCTGCCATTTTGTTGCCTAGTCATCCAGTTTTGTGGGATCCTTGGGTTCTTTATGAGTTGTTAAACCCCTTTATTTTCAGTTCAGACTGATTTTTACCGAAACAGTTCCTGGGTTCTACAAAAAATATTATTCATTTTTTTCTGATTTTCATCCTCCTTTTGTAACATTCAAATATATAAAAAATAAAGGACATAACTTAAAATACAATACACTGCATGAGATCTATGTATTATGATCATACATTAGTCTGTATATGTAAAGCTGCTGGTTAAAGTAAGGCTATGTATTAGTCTAGAGATACACACAATAACCCAGCAGGAACACATGCAAACGCTGAAGTGCATGTGCATTGGAAGGTAGATGACTCTCACACCGACCACACACACATTTCAAGCTGTTAGCAGATCATGGTTTAAAGATCTGACACACTAAAATGGGAAGAAAACACAAATCTGTACCCGAGTGTTTCAGAACCCAAGGCAGCGTTTGAAAGTTAAAAGACAAGCAAAGAGGTGAGCAGAATGAAGTTGAGTGTAGGCCCTGCAAATGGTGTGACCCAGGTTTTAAACGGAACTCTCTCTAGGCTAATCATTCTAGGTCTGCAGCAGTGAACTGTTCGTTCCGATGACAGGTTTTCTTGGGGGATTAGCAATATATTGTTTTCTTAAGCTCGGAGGCGTGTTTCGGTTTCTGTTTTAGTTCTGCAGCCGAGGAAGGGAATTCAGCCCATTCATCCGCTGAATCCTCCCCCGTCCACCCGCAGAATCAACCCCCCGATTTCCCCAGAAGAATCAGGAATCGTTTTTCACTGATTTTCGCGGTGGGGGTGCGAACCGCCGCTCAGTTCCCAGGACCGTCCGCTCGGCCCCCTGAGACGACAGCTGGAGCGGGGCAGTTGGGGGGTGCCCCGAGTCCCCCCGTCCATGTCACGGGGGCTCCGCTGCTGATCCGGTTTCGCTCTGACCGGCGCTAAGACCCGTTCCCACGGCCCGACACGCTCGGGTTAAAGCCGAGGGACCCGTATTTCCGCTTTAAAACCCCGCCGGGGGCCCGGGGCCGGGCCTCGCCCCGCGCCGCCCCACGGGGGCTCCGGGCCCGCAGCGCGCTGGCCGGGCCGGGGTCAGGCCGGTGCCGGGCCCGCTCGCGGCCCCCGGCTGCGCAGCGCCCCGTGGGGAGCCGGGCGGATCGGTGGGGCCCGGCCGGGGCAGGCGGGAGCCGCCACTTACCTGCGGTCCGAGCTGAGCCGAGAGCGGCCGGGAGCGGGAACGGCTCGGGCCGCCGACGGCAGCTTCCTGCCCCAGCCCGCCCCCCGGGGGGGGGCCCCCCCCGCCCCGGGGGGGCCCCCCCCCGGGATACAGCCTCTCCGCCCCCCATCCGGCTACACGGTGCAGCCCCTCCCTCTCCCATCAGCTGGGGGGCACAACCCACCGCGACCCCCCAACTGGCGATGGTACAACCCCCCATCTCCCATCAGCTGCAAGGTACAGCCCCCATCCCCAAACTGGCGATGGGGTTCAGCCCCCCAGCTCCCACCAGCTGGGGGGGGACACCCCCCACTCCCTGGCGCTCTCCCCCCTCCCCCCGCGACTGACGGGGTCTAACTCTCAGCAGTGAGCTGTGGAGGGAGCTGCTCATCCAGCCCGTCTCACCAGTCACCTCCAGCACCGGGCAGTGCAGCTTTAACCTCCCCTGGGGACAACTCGCTGTTACCTGCTGCCAGGTGAGCTCTCCCCCAGCCACTGCAGCTGGAGCCCTGGCCCTAGTTCAAGCCAGTCTCTTCCAGCTTTTAGTGACCTTTACTTTTCTCACACACCTAGTTATTCCTCAGCATTGTATACACCCCCTCCCACCTTCTTCTGTTAAACGGGATCAGAAGAGACCCCTAAACCCACAGCAGGATTCTATCAGGCCTAAATATGACTTCATCCCACAAACCACAGGGTACAGTCCCCCGCCCCCAAAGCCATGAGGTAGAGCTCTCTCCCCATCACACACCCAGATGAGCTGTGAGGCATTGGGCAGGCTGGCCTGCAGCAGTGAAAGTAGCAGACTACCATGATCCCTTTGAAAAAACGAGGAATCCTAGAGTATCAGAGTTGGAAGGGACCTCAGGGGGTATCTAGTCCAACCCCCTGCTCAAAGCAGGACCAACCCCAACTAAATCATCCCAGCCAGGGCTTTGTCAAGCCTGTGGCACTTTAGAGACTAACCATTTATTTGGGCATAAGCTTTCGTGGGTTAGAACCCACTTTATCAGATGCTTGGAGTGGGGGTTTTAGCCCATGAAAGCTTAGGCCCCAATAAATGGTTAGTCTCTAAGGTGCCACAAGGACCCCTCGCTGTTTTTGCTGATTCAGACTAACACGCCCACGGCTCTGAAACCATAATGCCTTAGAAAGTGTGATCCTCCCCTGAGTGACTGATCTATAGGGCTCCCCCATAGCAACCGAGTGTCTCACCCACACCAGTGAACTCACCTGTACAACACTGGGGCACTTAACTCTGACGCAGGAATGGCGGCTTCTTTCCCAGGACTCTACTTTCTATCCTTGAACAAATACCCTTCCCCTCCAAAGGGCATCACTGCTCTGCTCTGCCCCCTTTGAGGGGGTCAACAAGCAGGGGGACAAAGGGGAAGCCCATAGATATAGTGTGTTTACATTTTCAGAAAGCCTTTGACAAGGTCCTTCACCAAAGGCTCTTAAGCAAAGTAAGCTGTCAGGGGATAAAAGGGAAGATCCTCTCATGGACTGGGTAACTGGTTAAAAGATAGGAAACAAAGGGTAGGAATAAATGGTCAGTTTTCAGAATGGAGAGAGGTAAATAGGGGTGTCCCCCAGGGAGCTATACTGGGCCCAGTCCTATTTAACCTATTCATAAATGATCTGGAAAAAGGGGTAAACAGTGAGGTGGCAAAATTTGCAGATGATACAAAACTGCTCAAGATAATTAAGTCCCAGGCAGACTGCGAAGAACTACATAAGGATCTCACATATCTGGGTGAATGGGCAACAAAATGGCAGATGAAATTTAATGTTGACAAATGCAAAGTAATTCACATTGGAAAACATAATCCTTACTATATATATACAGTGATGGGGTCTAAATTAGCTGTTACCACTCAAGGAGGAGATCTTGGATAGTCATGGATAGTTCTCTGAAAACATCCTTTCAATGTGCAGTGGAAGTCAAAAAAGCGAAGATTGTTGGGAATCATCAAGGGATAGATAATAAGACAGAAACTATCATATTGCCTCTATATAAATCCATGGTACATCTTGAATACTGCATGCAGGTGTGATCGCCTCATCTCAAAAGAGATATATTGGAATTGGAAAAGTTCAAAAAAAGGGCAATAAAAATGATTAACGGCTGCTATATGAAGAGAGATTAATAAGACTGGGACTTTTCATCTTGGAAAAAAGGCGATTAAGGGGGGATATGATAGAGGTCTACAAAAATCATGAATGGTGTGGAGAAAATAAATAAGGAAATGTTATTTACTCCTTCTCATAATACAAGAACAAGGCGCCACCAAATGAAATTAATAGGTAGCAGGTTTAAAACAAACACAAGAAAGTACTTTTTCACACAATGCATTGTCAACCTCTGGAACTCCATGCCAGAGGGTATTGTGAAGGCCAATACTATAACGGGGTTAAAAAGGCAGCTAGATAGATTCATGGAAGATAGGTTGATCAATGGCTAATAGCCAGGATGGGTAGGAATGTTGTCCCTAGCCGCTGTTTGCCAGAAGCTGGGATTGAGTGACAGGGCATGGATCACTGTTTGTTCATTCCCGTTGGCCACTGTCAGAGGACAGGAGACTGGGCTTGATGGACCTTTGGTCTAACCCAGTAGGGCCGTTCTTGTGTTTTTTCCCTCCTTCCTATCATTATAGATAGGGTTGATTTTGTCGTCTTCTAGTTCAGGAGTGGGCAAACTTTTTGGCCTGAGGGCCACATTGGGGAATAGAAGTTGTATGGAGGTCCATGAATGCTCACACAATTGGGGTTGAGGTGCGGGAGGGGGTGTGGGCTTTGAGGTGGGGCTCTGGGTGAGTTTGGGGTGTAGGAAGGTGCTCTGGGCTGGGATCAAGGGGTTTGGAGAGCAGGAAGGGATCAGGGCTGGGGCAGGAGGAGAGGCTCAGGGGTACAGCCCCGAGCCTGCGCCCCAACCGGAGAGGGGCTGAGCTGACCCAGTGCCTCGGCCAGAGTGTGGCCCTGACCCTGCACCCCGGCCACAGCAGGGATGAGCTGTGTGCTATTGCCCTGACCCTATACCCCAGCCGGAACGAGGCTTCACCACACGGCTCAGCCCCTTACCCAGTGCCCTGGCCAGAGCAGGGCTGAGCCATGTGGTGTGGCCTCAACTCTGCACCCCGGCTGGAGCACTGGCATGGGACCAAGCCGGGTGGTGCAGCCCCTGACCCAGCGAAGAGGGGCCGAGCTCCTTGGTGCGGCTCAGGGGACGGCTTAAAACAGCTCACGGGCCAGATATGGCCAGCAGGCCGTAGTTTGTCCACCCCTGCTCTAGCTGCTCAGCTGTGCAAACCATCAAGGGGAAGAGAGGCTTGTAAGGTAAACTACACCCAATCCACCAGCTACCCCGCTTGTTTCTTTGTCGCCTGTAAACTCAGCAGAGGACGGGCCTGTCCTTTTCTTGGAAAGGACACAACATGTCAAGACAACAGAATGAGAGGCTGACAGTCCTGCTTCATGAGTCAGAGGAACAGGGAATGCCATTGGTGTGACTGTGCCAGAGATCACAGACCTGGGCTTATAGCACAGCTGCTTCTACAGCTGCAGCTCTTCCCCACCCAGAAATGATGGCAATACAGATTACAACTAAAGCCCTGTCACCCAGAGGAGAGTATAGCCACTTCAAGAAGTTGCAGTGGAGTTCCCTCCACCCTGTTCCTTATCAACAACATCGAGCTGCAATACAACTACAATAGTGGTAGACTATTTTTTAATTTTCAGCTGAACTCACACCAGGCATTGAAGAATAGCAGAGGCTGCTGCTAAGACTAACAAAGCAGAGTAGCTCTAGCAATTAATCTAGACTTCATAATCGTATGACCAACGCAAGAACCGTGGTACAAATAAAAGCACTCAGCTCTGTTACTTCCACCCCACTGGACTGTCAGGGCGAAGGCATTTTAAAGTGTGCACTGGACAGCAGGGCCAGGGGGTGACTCATTGCGTGGTTCTGCTGCTGCAATGCTGAGTTTGAAACACAGCACGGGAACAAGCAGTGAGTTAAAACAATGATTTTCACTGGAATTTGTAAAATAGGGAAACGTTTCTAATGCTCTTGGGTTTTAGAGAAAGATTATTTGACAATACTTCTCTATAAGGGAGTCAAAGGCCAGAGCTGAACTGCAAGTTGACAGAGCCAATGGGAGCGCTAAGAGCTGGTCTTCTTGGTGCTCCAGGGTACAAGACCCCCTACTAATGTTAGCCAGACCGTGCAACGGCCCGTTGGCAATCAGGACATTATACAGCTGAAGGTCACTGCCTAGCCCATGTGCCCTGTCGCCTCGAGACAGCCGGGCCCCAGCTCAAAACCAGGTCAACATTTGCTATTCCATGCAATGACGACAGGTTTAAGGCACAAGGACGTGTGGAGGGGAAACATCGCCCACGCATCCCCCGCCCCCCACAGGCTCTGAAGCATCTTGAGGTATTTCTCCAGATTCAAAAGTTCAAAGCAGCATGTTCACAGGAGGAAAGTGTCAGTGTGGTGTCTGGTTGAACAGCAAGGGGAGCCCTGCCTGCCTCTGGCCATTCATTGCTTCTTCCACGTCTGGGACCCAGACAGTGTTTCTGGGCAGAAAGCCCACCCAGGTGAGAGCAAAGCTCGGCTGTGGGCTGGAGCAAAGGAACGAGTTCACCGGTGTACGGCAGGGAGACACCCCCTCCGAACTAGCCCTTCTGTGACCCATCTGCCGGTGAACTGCCCCCCATCAGCCTTCCCTGTGGTACCCACACCCCGGCCAGACTGAGGAGGACCCTGGGATAGAGGCGTGGTCGGGAATGGGCGCTGCCTTTACGAAGAATCTCAAAACTCACCCCTCTGCTGTCCCACAGCGACATGTTAAAATAAACCAGCACGTTAAGAAGGGGTCAGTTCTGGTCCTAAGGCAGTGTGCTGTTGGGGGAGGGGGGGATCAGTTCTGGTCCTAAGACATTGTGCTGGCGGGGGGGGCGGGGGGGATGGGGGAATCAGCATTAAGCCCAGTTCTAAAATAACCCTTTTAAAAAATTGCTTTCCTTTGCCTTCTTTGGGCTAAAGTCAGCTCTAGCGTAGACGGGTGCAGCAGCCCTGCAGCCAGCAATGCTGGACCTGCCTCCGCTGGGGCTGGATTCAGCCATGTGTCTCGAAGGCCCCGTAAAAATCCTCCTCTTGCACTTCAGTCCTTTCCGGTCCTCGCAGGTTACCTTCACGCCTGTTCCTCCTTCAGCCACTTCAGGAGCTGGGGCACGAAATAGGTGATGATGATGTCAGCGCCTGGAATGCAGCCGCCAGGAACGTGTGAGGAGCTGCTAGACACAGTATCAAGCCACAAAGGGAGACAGCCCCACTCCATGCCAAGGAGCTACCACTCCTCCCTCCTTCCCTCTGTGCCGCCAGCCCCGGGCGACGCTACCAGACAGCCTGCAGGCTGGGTCAGACCACAGTACTGGTTGTGTGGCCCACGTGGCATTCAGCTTCTCCAGAATCTCAGCTCTCTGAGCTCCTACCCCCATGGCTGCTGCGAGAACCTTGGGAGTCACTAAAGCCAGGGTATCTGCCTGAGCCTGCAGACAGCCGGGAACCATGATTCTGAGCTTACAGTTCGGACTGTAAACCTCAACCTATGGACCAATGTTCCAGACAAGAGCTCGCCCTGTCCTCTGAGCGCTCTGGACACCTGCTCCCACATCTTCCTTAACAACCAGCGCCAGCCAGTGGGGAATTCCCAGAGCAGGCAGCTCTCGGGATCAGATCACAGGAGGACAGGGGATTCCACAGAGTCACCGTGGGATTGGAGCTGGGTTCTTTGTGTCTCAACTAAAGGAGCCAGAGCCTGGGCTCTAAAGCAGGAATCAGCAAAGGGCTCTTGAGCTTGGGCTCTGTTTTCCCAGGAAGACACATTCTGAAATAAGCCCAGTGAACAGATTCCTGTACAGCCCCTTTCATCCAATGGGCTCCCTGCAGCCTGGGGAAGGCAGAGACCCCTTTGCCAGATGAGGAGCCAGGAGGTGCAGCAACTCGCCAGGTCACCCAGGAAGTGGCCAAGCCTGAGTGGAACCCAGGAGTCCAGGCCCGCTGTGTAAACCGCACGTCCTGTTTCCTAGGAAGGCAGAGAGAACTCTACATGGATTGCTGCCGGGCTGGCTGGAAGAGCACAGGCCACGCTATGGTGCTAAAGGACTGAGGGGTTCAGAGTTCCTCTGCATTCCAGGGTCAGGACCCAGCAGTCATGACCGTGGCTGGTCCGCTAGCCCCGGGGGACTCCCAGAGTTCAGGCTGCCACACCACCATAGTGGACCCAGAGGGGAAGAGAATCCAGGAGCCCCAGTTCCTCCAGCAGCTTGCAGCCTTGCTAGCCATGACGCTGACCCTGCCCAACCTCACTCACCTGCTCGCCTGAACCCGGTCATCACCTCCATGACGGCAGCCTTTAGGTTAAAGGCCCCCGCCTGTGCTCCGTGCCACAGCATGGCACACTCCCCCGACACGTGGTAAACAGCCAGCGGGTGGGTGGGATGCTGAAAACAACAGCAGGAGGGTCAGTGAGACAACCCTGACCCCCAAGCTGCATGGCCCAGCCCTGAGGAGTCCTGCAATGCTGGCAGCAAAGCAGGGGCTTCAGGCAGGTTGCTCTGTAGCCAGCAGCTCTCGTGGCCCTGGGAGTTACAGAGGGAGCGTGTCTGCAGTGTGCCCTTCGCAACCCACCCACAGGGGATGGCAGGTGCCACCATCCATGGGCCGGTTGTCAGTGTTGGAATGGCCAGGGCTAGAAACACACAGCTCCCGGGACTGGGAGGATTCAGGGAAGGGCTCCCAAGCAGCCAGGCTTCCCCATCCCAGCTGGGCACGATAACAAAACACCCTTATCCTGACCAGAGCAGGACGCTTCCACCCCAACTCACTATACTGGTGGGAGTCACAGCAACATGCCCATGGGGAGCACGGTGCCAAGGAGGAAATCAACTGGCAGGTGCTCCAGGGTTGAGGACTGTTCCGCACCTTGTACACTGCTGCACTCCCGCTCAGGGCCTTTTCTGCCCGCTGCTAGGCCCAGGGGACTGTCACCTTTGGCTTTAGTCTCCTGGGCGAGCCCAATGCCCACTCTATAGCCACCCACGCCGTGCCCCATCACCAGAGCCAGCCCCTGCCAAACAGAGAGCAGGGCTCACTTTGGCCTTGACATCTCTCACGAGGTCGAGGTAGGGCATCCCCGGCTTCACCATCAGCATGTCTGCTCCCTCCCGCACATCCCGGTCCTGCAAGGAGAGAACAGGTCAGGGCTGGGGCCTGGGAGAACAGCACAGGGACTGAGGGGTGCGGGGGCCAGGGACTCAGCCTGATGGCTCAGTCCAGATCCTGGCCCCAGTGGGAGGGAAGAGCCCCTTCCTGGGGAGAGTCCAGTCTTCCGAGCACCCTTGGTCCTCTGCATGGCCTAGCAACAAACAGAGCACAGCTTCCCTGGGCCACTCCTCCTGGAGGGTCTAATCGGTGGGACACGCTTGTCCTGCCATTGCCCAGGCTGTTCCAGGGAAGGTACAACAGGTCTGGGGTCCCGAGGATCCACCACCTCGCAGCGCCCATTCCTGGCATGGAAAGAGGTCAGGTCTCAGAGAGGAGGGAGACCCACTTCCCCACTCAGCCTCCGGATCAGCCTGGAGGAGAGGGCGGCTCTAGGCCCCTAGCCATGCTGGGATTCGCTCTGCTGGAGGACATTACTGTGACCCCAACACCTACTGCCTAGGGCAGCCGGGCTGTGGGCCCGTGGGGGCAGGCTCACTCACCACTGCTCGCAGGGCCAGGCCCCGGGCACCCGGGGGAAGCTGGTAACATCGTCGGTCTCCGAACGCAGGTTTGGACAGCGCAGCGTCTCTGGTGACACGAAGCAGACACCAGGCGGTAAAACAGCAGTTTGGATTCAGAGAATTCCCAGGAACCAACGCCCCCCTCCCAGGAGAGCCCAGCGCCCCACTCCCAGGTGACCTGCCCACAGTGACCCCCTTGCTGGGGCAGAGCAAAGCAGGGGGAAGGAGGTGCCTTAGTAGTCTTCCAACTTTCTCCCAATCCAGGAGGCAGCAGCTCGGTTAGCCGCCCCAAGATGCACAAGAGCCAACCAGTGAGAACTCTGCCCTCCAGGAAGCCCTGGCAGCCTGGGACAAAGTGGGAATGTTTGTAATATTTTTGTGTGTGTCAGTTTCCCCTGTACTTTGCAAGGCTGCGCAGTTGAGGAGGGTGGGGAGCAGTTTGCTCTCAGGGCAGGTGTGAATATCACCCGGCTGTCTGAGGCTCCATCTACATTACAGCTTATGTCGGCAACACTTGCGTCACTCGGGGATGTGAATAAACCACCCCACTGGGCAATGTAAGTTACACCGAGAGCCACGCCGGTGTGAACAGAGCTGTCACTGGGAGAGTTTCTCCTGCAGACAAGCTCCGGCCGTTCGCGGGGCTGGAGTAGTTAAGTCGAGGGGAGAGCGCTCTCCCATTGATCGAGAGCAGTTACATTAGCATGCAGTGGGGCAGCTGCCCCGTGTAACCGCTCAGGCCACATCTACACTAGCACTTATGTCGGCAAAACTTTTGTCGTTCAGGAGTGTGAAAAAAGCACCCCCCGAGCGACACAAGTCTGCTGGCCCAGGCGCTCATGTGCACAGCGCTGTCAGTGGGAAAGCCACTCCTGACAACACAGTAGTACCGCCACTCATTCACCTGGCTTTATGACGTCGCCAGGAGAGTTCCGGAGTGATCTTACAGCCGCATGGGTCATTAAAAAGGACTGGCTGGAGGACAACCGGACTGACACCTAGCAGGGAGGTAGATTTCCCCGCTCTCCCTTGGTGAGCAAAGGACGGGAGGTGTGAGACTGGAGGTAGGAGATGGCTGCTGGAAGGAGTCAGGGCTCTCACCAGGAAGCTGGATGGAGACAGAGCTTCAGCAGTGGGGTTCACTACAGCTTGACTGGCTCTGGGCTGACCAGAACCATCAATTCTCTCTGCCAACCTAAAGACTTCCCATGGCGTGTTCCAGCTGACTAATAAACCGACTGATCTGACAGCGTTGTTTGAGGTCTGGTCTACACCACAGATCTATAGCGCTATAACTGAAAAATCCACCCTTTGAGCAACGTAACAGTACTGACGTAAGCCCCCGAGTAGCCAGCGCTACTCCTGGTGACATGGCTATTGTCTCTAGGGGAGGTGGATTAACTACACCAGTGGGAAATCCCTCCCCCATCAGCTTAGAACGTCTTCATTAAAGCACCTCAGCAGCGCAGTGTCACTGCAAACCCTCGTGGAGGTGCGTTAATCCCTACAGAGCGTACAAGTCTCGCCACAGGGCTCGCGGTGCACAGCTCCTGCTGTGAAGCAGGGAGCTGATGGCCCAGAGGTCCAGTGTAAGGAGGTGGGGAGGCCGTGTGGCTCACCGTGGAGGAACAGTGAGACCCCAGCAGGCCTGGCACACTGCAGAGCTTCCTCCTAGAGACCTGCCCAAAGCTGGAGCCTAGCACTGACCTCCAGGTTCCTGGAGACAGCTGAAATCTGGTGGGGGGTTCGACAAAGCCTGGGGTGAGGCCAAGGACGCCAGCTGGGAGAACAAGGCCCTGCTGGCTGGAAGTGGTGTGACCCTGTGGATCTGTGATAGTCCCGCCCCAGCTCGCACACAGGCTACAACGACACAGTCCATCCCCCCGCAGCTCCCCTAAGGCAGTGGGCCCCAAACTCTTTACTCATACTCCCTGGGGCTGGGAGCAGGGCCACAGCTCTGGATGGGTTGGGGGCAGGGATAAGGGAGCCTTGGCCAGGGGCTGCAGCTGGCAGCTGGAGCTGGAGCCAGAAGTAGAGCTGGATGGCCTCCCCTCCCCGCTCTCCAAGGGGCCCGGGCCCCAGCTACTTCCCCCCTAATATTCCTCCATGTCCCACAATGTGGGGACCTCTGCTCTAGGGTCTGGAATAAGTGAGTTCAGACCTCACCTCTCCCCACTTTTCTGAGCCGGAGCTCAGCCTGGACAATGGACCCGTCATACCAGCGAGTTGGGAGTGTCCCCAGCACTCCCTCTCTGGGGTGACAAGGGCTCTGTGCAGTTCCAGGTGACTCCACCTTCCCCTTCCTGCCCAGCTCGCAGGGCTGAGAGCACTGACAGGAAACAGGGCCAAAGCCAGGTGGGAGCAGAAAGAAGGGGCCTGAATCTCTGCAGAGCTATACTCCAAGGGATAGAAGAAAATCCCTGTGTGGGAGCAAATACTAGCCTGCCCTCCCCATCCCTTTCCTGGAGGAGGCGATACCTTTTCCATTTTATAGATGGGGAAACTGAGGCACAAAGTTCAGCGCAATTAGTCCCAGACCCAGAGCTCAGGGCTCCGGAGTCCGACGTTCAAATTGCTCAGACCCGCAGGCCAACCACAAAGCCTTTGGGGTCAGAGACGGAGCCCTGCCAACACCAGGCTCACGCTCCTCTCTGCCCTGGGAGACGCTCACCTGAAAGGGCCATAGAAACAGGAGGCGAACTTGGCGCTGTAGCTCAGCACAGAGACCTGCAGGGGGCGGGAGAGACATGGCAGGGAGATCAGTTGCCTCTCCGCCCAGCCTGGGGGTGGGGGGGAGAAATTCTCTGCTGCAATCCCCTTGTATTGTTTTCCAACCCGCCCCCGCCCCCAGCCCCCCAGGCAGGAGCCTTGGCATCACCCCTCCTCCCCATCCACACCTGCTGGGGCCTGGAAGCCCCGCCCTGTAGTCCCATGGAAGCTACCACTGGACTCCCTGGCCTACCACCGTGGAAAGCAGGGAGCTCCCTTCTCCGCACCATCTCCCCTCTGGCCCACACACACAGCTCCAGCTGCCCCTGCCCACCTTGTTGCCCATGTTATTGGAGATCAGAGCCTCTTTCATGGCTGCAATGCGTCCGTCCATCATGTCTGAGGGGGCCACGATGTGGCATCCTGCAGGGAGAGAACATGGGTGCTGAAGAACTGCAAGGAGCAGCCCCTGCCCTGGAGCCGCTCTGGCTGCTGGGATGTCCCCCCAGGCTGGGAGGGCCAGGAACTGGCTGGAGAAAAGAGCCAGTGAGCCACTGCTCAGCTCGGCTGGGGACCCCAGGCCAGAACCTGCTGGAGGAGAGCAACTGGTTCAGACACCCCAGGGCCCCACAAGCTGCAGGCAGAGCCAGGGGAGCTGGGATGGGTCCACAGCCCCCTCAGCACTGCTCAGATACGTTCCTGGTAGGGCCAACAAGCAGGGCAAAGCCAGGCAGCCAGCAAGAACCTGTTGCAGCTGGGAACCCCTCTCACCTGCCTTGGCATAGGCTAGCGACACTTCTGCCAGCCTCTGGCAGCTGGCCTCGTTCTGGATGGTGCCATCCTTCCGCAGGATCCCTGCAAGGCAAGGCCAGGGTTAGACGGGGAGCACAGAGCCCCTCCCCACAGGAGCCCAGCAGCAGCAGGGGGTGCTGGAGAGGGCAGGCAGGTTTGCAGGGGTGACTAGGCAGGGGGAGCAGGTTCGTGGAGACGGCTGAAATCTGGTGCGGGGTTCGACACAGCCTGGGGTGACCAAGGATGCCAGCTGGGAGACCAAGACCCTGCTGGCGGGAGGTGGCGTGTCGATCCCAACAGCTGAGCGACCAGGCTTAGGACAGAGTCGGAGGCGGGGCCCTGGGAGGCAGAGCCCAGGGGACCAACTCTCACAGCTGGCTGTGGGAGCATGTGTGAGGCGAATGGAGCAGCCGGCCATGTATCCCTCAGTCCCTGCAGCCTTCGATCCAATTCTGCCCCCTAGGATCCTGAGCCCCATGGCAGGCTGGCCTCTATGCTCAGCCCCTGGCACAGCCGGCATGGTGCACCACGAAGTTACGTGCAGACAGGGGACACCCCCAGCAAAGAGCCCATGAGCTGAGCACACACCAGTGAGGCCCTTCCTCCCCTCCCAGCCTGGCGCATCTCGTGGCCATCCATTACTGCAGAGGAGGCTGTGGGGGTGCTCACCGCAGTGCCCATGGGAGGTATAGGGGCACAGGCAGACATCACAGGCGATCAGCAGCTCTGGGAAGGAAGAACGGATCTTCTTTATGGCCTGGATGGCTGGGGTGTTCTCAGCATCGGCAGCCGAGCCCCGTTCATCCTGCAGGGTGAAGAGATGCTCCCCTGTAAATCCACAGGGCCAAAGGGCACCCAGTGCCCCAAAGAACCTCCCCTCTCTGCAGGGTCCCCTCACCCAGGGCACGAAGGCGCAGCCCCTCTGCACACAGCTGAGGGGGGAGGAAGGAGGGTCCCACACCCTGTTGAAACTGGAGCCTGGAAAGGGCTCAGGGAGTTTTGGGAACCCCCAATCCCTCAGTTCTACCTGTGCCCTTGCATTAAACATCCCATAACCCTTCACCCCCAATCCCTCAGTTCTACCTGTGCCCCTGCATTGAACCCCCCATAACCCTTCACCCCCAATCCCTCAGTTCTACCTGTGCCCTTGCATTGAACCCCCATAACCCTTCACCCCCAATCCCTCAGTTCTACCTGTGCCCCTCCATTAAACCCCCCATAACCCTTCACCCCCAATCCCTCAGTTCTACCTGTGCCCCTGCATTGAATCCCCCATAACCCTTCACCCCCACCAACCTTGGGGACTTTAGTTGGGACGCCAAAGATCAACACGCACTTCAGCCCCTCATCCACCAGGGGGCGGAGCATCCCCTCCAGCTTGTTGACCCCATACCTAGAAGAAGACAGGTGTGGGGATGGAGCTGGAGGCTCTACTCCAGTGCCCCTCCCCCCCACAGATCGGCTGGGGCTCTGAGTCGGGTTAGTGCACGCAGCCCCTCAGCAGGCCAGGCACTGCGGTGCAGGCTGGCCACCCACAGGCAGCTCAGGTGCCAGACTTGTGTCCCCAAACAGAGCCGTTCGGTCAATCAACAAGGATCCCCGAGAAGCAGCCCTCCCACAGGCCTGCCCATCATTAACCCCCTCAATGCCAAGGCCAAATCCCCCCCTCTCCCAGGAAGGCTTGTGTAGCCACCCCTCAGGCACTGCAGGGGACTCTCACCACCCCGCCCGACTGGGAATGGGCTGCCAGGCTGGCCTTGCCCCAGCACAGGGAGTGCTGCACGTGTCTCCCTCCCCACCCAGGCTCCAGGGAAGCACAGAGGGTCCTGCAGGCAGCTGAGTCAAAGAAGAGTTTTACAGGCAGCTGAATTCAGCTAGAGCAGATGCCTGCTGGAGATCCTGGGAGTAGCCATGGGAGGAGCAACCTGGAGCCTTATCTGGGGTCCCCAAGGGGCAGTGGGCAGGGCTGGCTGGGTTCTATCTGCTGCCTGGGGACCAGCCCAGGGCCCCAGATAGGCTGATCCCGGCACAGGGGCTCTGCCCTTGGACACTCCATTATCTCCCCGCTCATTACAAGGCCTTGCCCAGCCTCACATTCACCGCTGGGCTCTGCACAGCTTTGGCTTCAGAGGCAGGACGAGCGGTGTCAGGAAATGCAGGGAGGGCGTCTGTGGGAGCCACCACCCCACCGGAGGCGGGGAGGGAGGGGAATTGCAGAGAGTCGCCCTCCGCCCTGACAGTGAGTAGGACCAATTCCCCAAGCCCAGCAGCATCGCCGCTGGCAGCACGGCCCTGGGCATGACGGGGCAGAAGGCACTGCCCTTGTTCAGACCCCGCTCCTGCCACCCACGTCCCCCAGACGTAAACGGGCAGCGATTTTATTTTAAAAACCCACCTCCAGCTCCCGCCTCCCCACTGCCCACTTCTCAGGGATGACATCTCCCTCCACAAAGGCCAGGGGAGCTGGACCAGAGCCCTGCCGACAATGGCGGCCTCCGAGCATGGCTGCCAGGAGCGTGGTTAGATCCAGGGCCCGGCCAAGGCCAACGTGCTCCACGGAAAGAGTAGCCTTAAAGGGTGATACCTGCTGCTGCTGGAATTCACTGGTGCATTATGGGAATTCCAGGTAGCTATCCCCTAGTGCCCCAGTGGGTGCTCACAGTTGGAGGCGTATTCTCAGCTCACCCTCCCCCACGTCCTTGCGAAGCCCTCAGAATCGCTCCCTCTGGGCGCCATGCGCATCCCCAACACAGAGGCAATGGGGGCTCCACTGGTCTTGGCTAGAACAAGATGGAGGGCCCAGAATGGCCAGTAAGAGCCCCTGCTCTGACCCCAGCAGCTTGGAGCTGAGCAGTCCCAAGCCCCATTCCTTGAGATACACACACGGCAGGGAGCCCTGTCCGGGTCGCAGAGCACCGCTAGCCCAGTGATCTCCACAGACGCCTACCTGGCCTGTCCGGGGAGGCTGGCGATCGGCTCCACCGCATCGGGGCTGTCACTGGGGAGTCAAACAGGACAAACAGCCAGTGAAAGTTCGGCTCCCCACGAAGGGAGGCTGGAGCAGGGAGAGCCCCGGAACTGGACACACCGGACACGTGTGTAAAGTCAGGCGGCTGAGCGAGCCAGAGATGGGGCTCAGCCATTCCCTGCACCAGCTTCTCAGTCCCCAAAAACACAGCGTCTGGGGCCCACTGCCAGGCAGCCTCCTGCCCCGGCGGGCCTGGGAGGGACGGAGAGCAGGAGGAACAGGCATTCCACCCCCACACTGCAGGAGCTCTGCACTGAGCCGAAGTGTCGTCCATCTGGGGACAGCAGCTCAGACCTCGATGCTGCAATGCAGAGCCACCGGGAGCTTAGCAGAGAGCAGAACAAGGCAGGTTACAAAGGGGGCTCTCCGGCTCTCTAGGGGTTATGTCTCAACTTCCCGAGCCTGACCCGCAGAGGGGATATAGGCGGGGGGATGAGAGGGGAAAGCCCGGGGTCCCACACCCTGCAATTCCCGTGTGGCGGGGACAGCCAGCAAGCTTTGTCCAAAGTGCCACCCTAAGAGTCACCACAGCGGGCAGAGACCAGCGGCTGGCCAGTTCCCCCTGCAGGGCTACTACAGAGGATCATCTGCATGGGCTCTTCCCACCACAGGCTGAGAACGTCACTGCCTAGGAGAGCCCAGCCCGGAGAGCAGCCAGGCCAGGCTTACCCCCAGCCCCAGAGGCTGTGGCAGGTGCCCCACAGGGAGGGGCTCAGAATGAAGCAAGTTCACAGGCTGTCACGGAGTCAGTGGGGTGGTGCTCTGGAACTACTCCCTACGAAGCCCATCAGGACTCTGGAGGATCCTTCTCTCCCTGAGCACGCTGCCTCCATGGCAAGAGGCTTCTCCAGCTCCCACCTTCCTGAGTCTGACCTCGGAGCCTCCAGCTGTGCAGCCACAGAGGACTGCCAGGCCACAGAGCAGGCTCTTAAATGGCTGCAGCCAGGTCTATCTGGGCGGCGCTTCACTCTGTACACAGATCACGCGCCCTGCTGTGGCTGCACCAGATGAGGGCTGGCTGCGGGAAGCCCGAGGGCCCTGCACCCCAACTCCGCAGTCAGATGTGACTCAGCCAGCCAGGGAAACAGAAGGGTTATTAGTCGACAAGAACACGGCATAGGACAGAACTTGTTAGCACAGACATCAGTGACTTTCTGCCAAGTCCATCTTGCGGGGACTCTGGTTCTCCCCCTGCGCAGCATCTGTGCAGGCAGCTGGAGCAGCCCCCACAAAAGTCACACACCCTTATATTCCCACCACCTAGACATTGATGCAATGCACAGGGAAACTGAGGCACACACAGCATTCATGCAAAACAGTAGGACTCACGTAGGCTCACATACAACAGAAGAAGGGAAAATCCCCACTTCATCACATCAGATTCCACAGGGCTCACGGTCTCATTCAAACACAGCACGCTCAGGAGGGGATGTACAGCTCCAAGCTCCCATTAGCCCCACAGAAACCGCCCCCGCTGGGTAGTGCAGCAGACTGGCTCCGCCGCCCCGGGACGGACACCTCCACTCAGCGGCCCAGGCATTTCTGGGAGGGTTAACAAACCGCCCCAGGGGAGGCGCCAGGCCGGTCACAGATGACAAGTGATTCAGGTCCAGGGATGGGTGGCAGTGAGCCACTTCCCCTCGGCAGACAGAGGTTGCGACAGAGTGACGTGCCGACGGCCACTTCCGCAGCGAAGGGAATTCAGAGCAGCTGCCCTGCCCCTCCCCACTCAGCCAAAGACAGGATGCTGGGGTAGAGGGACCATGGCTCTGCTCAGGATGGCAGCTCCCACGTCCCTGGGCGGGTGGCCTGCAGACCAGCCGGGAGCTGCTGCCCCTTTGTGTGACCTCCTTCGAAGCAAGGAAGCGGCTCCCCAGAACTCTGTGTGCACATTCCCCAAGAGATCTCCTCTCGCCTCCCCAGCCAGGAGCACAGACTCCGCCCGGGGCTGGACTTACGTGACAAAGATGGGGTAAATGAGGTTAGAGGCATCGAAGGCCGTGGCCGAAGTCTGCCAGGAGCGCAGCACAGGATGAAAGTAGCCGCTGTGGAGCACAGATTGGGCCTGCATCCTGGAAGCTCAGCAAGGAGCTGTGAAAGGAGAGCCTGAAACACACGAGGAGAAACAGTCATTTAGAGGCTGCATCCCAGGGAGACTCACTGAAGCTAGTGCCTCAAGCCCTGTTCCAGGCAGCCTTTGGCAGGCTGTGCCCTGGGGCAGCACACGGGCACTGCATGAGGGCTAAGCAAAGGGCTTTCACTGCTTCCCTCGGGAGTCCAGTCGACAGCAAAGGACACTCATCCCAAGCTTTCCTGTCATTGGCCATGTGGACGGGGCACTGGGCTGGGAGCCTGGAGACCTGGGCTCCAGAGAGATTCTGTGCCTCAGTTTCCCATCTATAAAACGTGGCTGATACTCACCTGCCTTGTGAAGGGCTCAAAGGCAAATTATTCAGTTCATCCACGTGTCACCACCAACCACCCCTGGCTGGCTGGCACCGCAACCCCATACCATGGCCCTGTGCCTTGAGCTCCGCAGCTAGCACTGGGGGGCACCTCCCACTGAAAGGTGCTTTACAAAGCTCGCTGAGGCTGCAGAAGTTGAGTCAAAGAATCCAGCTGCAATGGTCTGGCCCAAGTATACTTAACCCTTCAGGGACTGCTGAGGCTGCAGGACCATCTCCCCAGAGCAGGACCACTCATGCACCAGCTATGCTAATTCCTGCGCCCCAGGGAACAGACAAACAGGAACCGAACTGCCTGCTCACAGGACCAAGACCCACGTACTGCTCTGGAGGGGCCCGCACACCAGTCCCCCAGATGCTTTCAACTCTGGTTAGTACGGCAAGTTAGTCTGTGCGGATCCCGTTCTCCCTGCGGCCTCTCTCCTACAGTAATCACAACAGGGCTCCAGCCGCTGATCTGCCACAGAGTGCTAGAGCTGCAGAACACAGTCATGTCTAGCGCTACACGTTCTTGAGAGCGCAGTGACCACATCAAGTGATGATGGCAGGAGGAAGTAAAGAGCACGAGGATCCAATCAGCAGCGCTATGGGCCGATATCTGGCGAGCCACTGAGCTAGACAGCAACCTCCCCGAGAATCCCCTTCCCAAGGCTCGCAGGCAGAGAAACCATCACTACCAGCCCTGCCATCCAACCTGCACGTGGTCACTGGTCCCTTGACCTAGGTGTGTTTCTGGCCCGAGCCCAGGGCTGGACACTGCCCACCCAGAGCCCCGCCAGCGGGGGTACCAGTGCCAAACCTTCTGCAAAGGCTGCGTTTGCGTTGGGGAGGAGAAGCAGAGGCAGCCCCTCAAGCGGCCACGGGGATACTGCAGCCCGGACAGGAGACTCAGAATGGGGAACGCTCAGCACAGCGGTGGAGGCGGCTGCCGGCTCTGAACTATCCAACAGGCAGGCGCCGAAGCTGCCGGTGCTGGTGAGCTGCAATGGGCCTGGCAGACACCAGAGGCCGTCTCCTCCCGCCACTGCCATGGTGAGAACTCCCCACTCCACGTCCATTAATGCAGCGCCGACGCTGAAGCGCACTGCTCCAGGGACCGGCTACATCCCTCACAACCCTTGGCCCCAAGAGAACCCCAAGATGCAGCAAGAATGAGGCTGCCAGCGTCCAGCTGTACACAAGCAGCCCCTCAAGCTCCAGGGTGACCTGACCGAGCCCCCTCAAACCTCCGCCTCCCCAAGTAGCCCCAGAGGGCAACTGGGCACAAAGGGCCTTCTGCTGCCACTCAGTGAGATCCTTCCTAGCCCTAGACGTCACACCGCCTCCAGCTCCCGAGGCAAATCAGACTCTTGGGTAAGTGCCAGGAGCAGAATGACGGGGCTTCTGTTAGAGAAGCTGGAGCCCAGCCAGAGAAAGAAGCAGATGTGAAAACCAGAGACCTGGTGCTGACAGTGAAATCCATCGATCTTTACCCTCCCCCCATCGGGAGAGTATCCCAGAGCCTCCTCGTAAGACCAGCAGCAACCGCGCAGTCCCCTACGGACCTCCAGGATTTCACTTTCTGGGTTCAAACACTGCTTGTTTCTGAAATAAGAGTTAGAAAAGACTGACCCAGTCAGCATGGTCATGCCAGGATTGTGCCCCACACCACGTGCTTGGTCCTGTCCAACAGACTAGCCTAGACCCCTTCTTTGAGGAGCAATCCCACAGAGCTTTCCCCATACTCAGACTAAGCCCTCGCATAAGGGAGATGCAGGAAGCAGCCCCGGCAGCTGACTCATCCACACAGGGCAGGAGGATAGTAGGGGAGCCTGGAACCAGCAGCTCAGCACAGCCAGCTTTGGAAATGACAGTGCAACAGGGGCTTTAAGAATTCGTCCCTTGGCTGGAAAAGGCTGAAGGAGCCATGGAGACAAGAGGGGGCAAAGGCCCTGGAAAAGCCATACTGAGCAGCCGCTCAAAGGTCTTCGCTCAGAAAAAGAACTGTGCCTGGAGCAGGTGGCCCCAAAAGGGGAGGCTTGCAAGGGAATGAGAGGCACAGGGACTGTCCGGGTGCTAGCATCTTGTCTGTATTTAGGCCTTGTCAAGGACAGTTCATAACCAGGCTCTGCTGCATGGGAAATCACTCGCAAGAGGAGGTCCCCTGAAACTCTTAGCCAAGGAACGGAGCTGGCCAGGCCGAGCTATGACAACGACTCACTCATGTGACACAGGCCCCCGGGCACATGGTGCGTGTGGGGAGGAGAGATGGGGGTTTGAGCAGTAGGACAGATACCACCTTCCCACATGCTTTGCAGCGAGCAATCCAGCTCACCATGCACGTCTCCCTGGAGGGAAGACACAGTCCCATTACCAGGCCTGCGGTACGAGGCAGCGCCAGAGAGCAGAGAGGCACCGTCCCAGGCAGCATGACACAGAGCAGGGCAATGCTGGGGGAAGCAGCACGGAGCAGAGCCCACACAGGAAGGCAGAGCCCAGCCCCACCGCCTGGGGATTATTCCAGGGGCCAAGTCCACACAGCTCAAAGACACCTCAACATTAAATGGCCTCAGTGGGTAGCGTCCTGGACAAAGGCCACCAGACAGGAGGGTTAACACTGGGGCTTTCTGGGGGTATCAGAACCTATGTTGTTAAAAATTTTACAGAAATTAATAGCTGAGACCCTCACATCCCTTAGGGAAAACTTCCCACTCTCACACAGATGCAAGCCCTGCTCACTGTCCATCCAAATATCCAGGAGAGCTCTAGGGGGATCTGATGGCACCCATCGAGGCTGCTGGCTTTAGTCAAGGATATGCACATGTACACCAAGCAGGAGTCTGTTCTTCAGGTGAAATGTTACTGTTTATGGTGTTCCTAAGGCACCTGGAACTGTAGTATCAAAGCACTGAGTAAGCTTAGAGGTAGGGCCTGAGTCTGTCTATCAGATCATCTGTGAGGAGCTGTTTTTACTGAACCCACTGTAAGAATTAGGAATAGTGAATGAGCCCGTTCTGTAAAATCACTCTAAGGGCACAGCCTTAGGACTGTTACTGGATAGTTATGAGGAATCATTAACTGGGGAGGGACTGGCCAGTCCACAATAGCATGCTACTCTGTTAACCGATACCACTTTGCTGTGGGTAATCTATGCAAAGAGGTTTGGTGATTGATTACATGTATTTGCACTTTCATCCACAGATAACCATCCCCCATCCTGCACCCTTGTGGTGGTAGACATCAGATCGGGGGAACTGGCTGGGCAATCATCATGAGAACAGATGTCTTTATCTGCCCTAGAGAGACCAACTGCCCAAGGCATCAGGTTAGTCAACAAGCAACAGATTTCCCTGGGCCAGGAGGCAGCTGCTGGTGCCCTGGAAGAACAGGATTAAATGCTGGAATGTTGTAATCTCCTTACCCACTGATGTAAAAGTGATTTAATGTTTGTGCCCACTGAGCATCCAGCACATCACATCACACTCCCTACCCATTCCCGCAGGGTGAACTGTCTCCAGTCACAGATGACTGACAGTCAAAAGTCCTGCAAGCGCACAAACGGCAGCTCATTCTCAGTCATTCTAGGCCCACGGGATAAGGAAAAGGGGGTGGTGGGTGGGGAGCTTGACCAGGAGGAGGAGAGCGGGGGTTGAAAAGGGGATAGGACCGAAGTCAGGAGACCCAGGCTTGTTTCAGCTGAACTGAATCACAGATCCGCTTATAGTTGAAAGTGATACATAAATCTAAGGCCAGGCCAGGTGGGAAGGTTTCCAGCACCCTCACGTACAATAGCAGGATCAGCAGTGCCCAGGTAGGTGAGTTATTTACAAGAAAAATCTGCTGCTTTTCTAAACTCAAAACCAATTGGGTTTGTCCAATACACTCCTGCCCCTTTGCCTGCCTTGGACAGTCGCCCTGTTTGCTCAGCAGATGCTTCAGTAAATTCTGCTATTTTCACCCAAACTCTGACAAACATTAACTACTGCAGGCTTGCATGAGACGTCCCCTTCTAGCTGATCATTATTTCATATCCCCACCAGTGCCTTCAGCTCTGGGAACAGACAACGCCCAGAAAGTGCGTGTGCAGGACACAACAGTCCTTGTGTACATACCCTGCACACAGGCGAGGGATGTGAGATGTCACAGGCAACAGGTTCCCTCTAATTTCTCACAGGCCGTCGGCACAAAAAATTTCTTCTGTGCAAATGTTTGCGTGTGCGGTGTTTCACCGCGTGCGCGGGGTTTAGGACCTGTGCACACGCGCACAGCAGAGGGAACAGTGGTCATAGGCCCGCACACAGCACGGACACTGGTTCTCATCCTGCTGGAGTGCCCACCTGACAACTGCAACGGGCATGTGTTAAATG
>ML677396.1:1134184-1185711 GCA_007922305.1 Dermatemys mawii | reverse complement strand
AGCCTTGGAGACAGGCTGTTTAAGGAGAAGAAGCTTCCCCCCAGAGTCCTGACTGGCTGCTTAGGGAGCGGTTCCGGACCATCGCCCCGGGGACTCCGTGACACTTACACAATACCTTTTAGATAGATTTTATAACAACAGTTGGCTGGGGATTGTGTCACAGAGACCCCCTTTGGACTGTCACCTGATGTGCTGAATTTACCTCTCAGCCAGTTTTCCCTGCCAGCTTGGCACTCCAGACCCTGCCTTGCTAAGCCAGACACACTAGCCTGCTGCAATGCAGACCCAGTTCTGATCCATGCCCCCAAAGCTGCAGACTTTAATCAAAAACTACTCAATAGGTCACCTATCTCCAGCACCCAGACACTCAGTTCCCAGTGGGATCCAACCCCCAAATAAATCCGTTTTACTCTGTATAAAGCTTATTCAGGGTAAACTCATAATTTGTTCATCCTCTTAACACTGACAGAGAGAGAGGCACAGCTGTTTGCTCCCCCAGGTATTAATCACTTACTCTGGGTTTCTAAATAAACAAAAGTGATTATATTAAGTTTAAAAAGTAGGATTTAAGTGCTTCCAAGTAATAACAGACAGAACAAAGTAAGTTACCAAGCAAAATAAAACAAAATACACAAGTCTAAGCCTAACACATTAAGCAACTGATTACAGGTAAGTCTCATCCTTAGAGATGTTCCAATAAGCTTCTTTCACAGACAAGACTCCTTTTCTAGTCTAGGCCCAATCCTTTCCCTGGTACAGTCCTTGTTAGTTTCAGCAGTCATCTTAGATGAATAGCAGGAGCTTTCTCATGACTGGGACCCTCCTTGTCCTGCTCCATCCCCTGTTATAGTTTTGGCACAAGGCGCGAATCCTTTGTCTCTCTGGGTTCTCACCCCTCCTTCTAAATGGAAAAGCACCAAGTTTAAGATGGATTCTAGTATCAGGTGACATGGTCACATGTCACTGTAAGACCTCATTTTTCATTACCCCTCGGCTGGCCTACACATACACAGGCAGGCTTGCAGGTAAATGGAGCCATTTACAGTCAATTGTCCTAGTCAATGGGAGCCATCGAGATTCTAAACCACCATCAATGGCCCACACTTTGCATACTTACAACAGGACCTCAGAGTTATACTGCATATTTCTAGTTTCAGATTCAAGACAGATACATTCACACAAATAGGATTAATATATTCAGTAGGTTATAATCTTTGTAATGATACCTTACAAGAGACCTTTTGCATAAAGCATATTCCAGTTACATCATATTCACATTCAGTGCAACGTCACAGGGGTAATGAGTGTGTCACATCTGGTGTGAGTTACAGTATGGTGAGCCCTCTGCCAGTTGGCATTTAGGGGCTCTCTGGGTCACAGTTGCCAAACTGTCCCGATCAGTCTCTAGAGTGGGTGCATAAGAAGACAACCCAGGATATAAGTGGAAAATTATGACCACTTCTTGTGCTGTTATTTTATGGCAATCTAGATGATTCTTGTTAACATTTCTCAGTGTGCTCAATTCTTCTGTTTTTGCAGAGTATTTAGACGTACCGTATTGTTATTCATTAATGTCTGGGTGGTTGCAATGATGGTGACTGCAGATGACAACCAGTGGGATGAAACCGTCTGTGACATGGCTGTTTGCCAACACCCACAGTGCTGGGACACTGTAAGGAGGATTGAACAGGGACATCCTCGGGTCCGTATGAGAAACTTTGACTCACTCTGCAGGGCTTCTTCTTCGGAAAGCAAAGGTAAAACCAGGGACCAAGGCCCTGTTTTTCCCAAGAGGAGAAAGATCTATTCTGAACTCGAGTTAGCCAACTTCAGGGACAATCTTTGCGCAATCAAGGCAGTTTGTAGTTTTCACACCGGTTATCAGGTCAAGTTAAAGACTATTCATTGAGATTTTTTTTTAAAGCTAGAAAGGACCACTAAATCATCTACTGTGTCCTCCTACATAACACTTGCCATAAAAGTTCACCATCACCCTTATGTTGAACCCAATAACTTGTGTTTGATTAAAGCATGTTTTCCAGGAGGCCATATAAGTCTTTATTTGAAGATATCAAGATATACAGAAAGAGAAAATCCACAACTTCTCTTGGTAGTTTGTTCCAGTCACCCTTAATGTTAAATGTGTATGCCTAATTTCTAATTTGAACTTGTCTGATTTAAATTTACAGCCATTGGTTCTTGTTATGCCTTTCTCTGCTAAATTAAAGTACAGAATCAGAGAAGTAGCCTAACAAATCTGGATTTGCAAAAGGAACAAAGAGTCCTGGTACCTTAAAGACTAACAAAGGCACCTTAAAGACTAACAAAAGTATCGAAGCATAAGCTTTCGTGGGCTAATACCCATGAAAACTTATGCATCCAACGAAGCGGGTATTAGCCCACGAAAGCTTATGTTAGTCGTTAAGGTGCCACAGGACTCTTTGTCGCTTTAGTAAAGAGGTCCCCAAACTGTGGGGCATGCCCCTCCAGGGTTGTGTGGAGGAACATTAGGGAGGGGGTCCCCTGGGGTGAATACAGAAAGGGGCAGGCACAACCATGAAAAGTTTGGGGACCACTGCTTGAGTAGCTGATATTTTCTATCTTATACACGGTAATCAAGTCACCTCTCAATCTTCTTTTTGGTAAACTAAACATATTGAGTTCATTAAGTTTCTCACTGCAAGGCATTTTTTTCCAGCTCTCAGATTATTTTTGTGGCTCTTTTCTGCACACTAGTTTTTAAGCATCCTTTTAAAATTGAGAATACCAGAACTGGACACAGTATTCCAGTATTGGTGTCTCCAGTGCTGTATACAGAGATAAAATCACCTCCCTACTCTTACTCCCCTGTTTATACATCTGAGGATCACATTAGCCCTTTTTGCCACAGCATTGCACTAGGCAGTTATGTTGAGTTTTTTGTCTGAACTGACCTCTAAATCCTTTTCAGAATCATTCCTTTTCAGAACACCCACAGTTCTATAGGTATGGCCTGCATTTTTCTTACATATATGACTGCATATGACTGTTAAAATATACTTTGTTTGAATGAGCCCATCTTTTACTAAGCAATCTAGATTGATTGCCCTGTTCTCCTCATATTTATCATTTCACCAATATTTGTGTCATCTGCAAATTTTACAGAGGGAGCTCAGTCTTTAATTCCACCTGTTAACTCATGTACAATCTACAAACTGCCTTCTCGTCACTAGGATTTCACTTTACATTGGCTAGCGAGTTAAGAATACACTTTTTTTCCTAATGAAGACACATTTCAAGAGACTCAGGCTATCAGCTCAGAAGGAAACCCCCCCAGCTCTTATATCTTTTCTTGCATTGCCTGCCAGTTTTAAATACGTAGATGAAATATATTCATACTTAGAATATATTATGACTATACTGAGGTTACTGATCCTGCTCATGATTCACATGTAAAACTCACTTACTGTCCCTGTACTGCTCCCGCCCACACCTGGAATTGACCTCAACTAGCTACACTGAGGTAAAAACTACTTCCCCTTTGTCTCTGCTAGGATTTTACATCAGGGCAGCAGTCTTGATGCAAAAACACACATTGTTTTTGCAATGGAGACAAGGCCACGAAGGCCAGAATTGTGTTTTAACAGCATGCTAGTTAAAATGTGTTAGTTAACATGTTTTCTAACAGATTGCATGCATGTTCCCAATTAGATAAGACTGGGTAAGAGACATCTAAAGCTTCAGGTGCAGCAGGAAGTGCTGTTGCATTCAGTGTTGGTGTTTTTCCTCTTGGAGTCAGTTCTGAGCCAGTGCCCCACTATGGTTTTTGGGATTTCTATAATAATGTATTTCACATGAGAGGTAAAACTGAGGTCTTGACCACTTGTGGTTATTAAGGATCCCCTGACCCTTTCTCTGTAAGAAGGAGATATTAAACTTGGCATCTTGGCCAAATTCCAGTGAGGCAATGAAATTCAATATCCCTAAAAGTTCTCCCTGCAGTTAGATTTGTATTATTCTTCATATCCTCTCAAACTGTTGTGTAGTATTGCTCTGCACTGTCAAATAGCTGCAGAGGTGAGATCCTCTGATAAAAGGCTCTTGGGAAGGCAGAGGATTAATTATATTATAATTAGTTACTAATAAACTGGGCTAACAGGACAGGGCTGTAATAATATCTAAAATGGACAATATTTAGAGCTAAATGGTCCCTCTAACTGTAGAATTCTGTAACATCAGATCCTCGGTGTTCACAGTGTTTTTGCTTTTAATTTTTAGATGAATTACCAACACTGAAGATTATAAACTTCCCCAGCAATTGCTCTCCCCGAGGAAGGATCAGATGTTACAATTGTAACAGAACTATTTCCACCATCACTGCACTTGAGACTTCATTCTCTCCTTCTTCTCTGTATGAAACGTCAGTCTATGACTCCTCTGACCGGAATTCTGAAGTCAGGTGAATTGCTGCTCAGCTCCAGTCTCTGGGTGACTTTTGAAGGTTGTCAGTATTCCCAGGACTAAGAGTCTGTAGCAGAATGATGGCACCCTTGTTTTTCTGATAGAGGCTGAGAAGAATACTAATGTTTTAGAGATTGCAATTGCCATGGGGCATGTCACCGGCTGTGTTTCATACATTGCAGAGCAAACTGTTAGCATTTATGGCCCTGATTCTGCAAATAATTACACATACGCTGCACTTTACTCCTGTGAGTGGACCCACTGAGTTCAATGTTAAGCGGATGCATTAGTTTGTACAATCGGAGCTTAAGAAATAAATGTAATTAAAAGATAGACTGCTTTTCTAGAATGTAGGATACATTGTTATTAAATATTCATATTGTTCATATCAGTACCAGGTCCCCACTGTTCTAGGCACTCTACAAATCCACAGAAAGACAGTCCCTACCACAAAGAGCTTACTATGTAGACCAAAAAGGCCCCACAAATTGAAAGATGTGGAAAACGGATACATACACAGTCCAAGCCCTTGATCTGTACATGCTCAGCTTTATGTACTGAGAGTAGTTCCATTGACTTCAATGGGACTACTTAACTGTGTAAAGTTAAGCATGTGGGTAGCTACTCACAGGACCAATGCCCAAGACCCGGTTCTGTCACCTTTCCTTATGATGGCTAGTACCTTACTCCACCCTGAATACCAGTGGAGTAAGGTATCACTTTACACCCATTTCTGCCATTTCTGTTCATGTTAAGTGATTGTGGGCATGTGTCTCATTAGTTCCATGTTGTGTCTGTAACATGATGCCCCTTGGTAGGTTTTTGGCAGCAGGGTCAAACCTCTTGATCTAAAAGTCTGAGTCTCTGATGTGGAGCTAAAGAGCCAGCTTTGCTAGCTCAAAGCCAATGGCAAATTCCTAAATCCCTATGAGTGACCCAGTCACTTGAGGGGAAAGGAGCTGTGTTGTGTAAGTGTGGGTTACCAGCTGTTCGTGACTTGCTAGCAGTATTTTTTTTTTAAATACAATAAAGCTTCACCCTTGCCCCTCTGCTCTGTTGTTCATCTTCGTTTTTGCTCATTTGCTTTTTGTTTTAATTACTGAAATAAGTATGATTGGTTTAAACTTGGTGACGTCCCTTTTAAAATTGGAATTTTCACTCTTACCTTGGCATTTCCTAATTTTTGAATGCTTCCCCTCTCAAGCGCAGGGCACGTTTAACCCTTATTTTTCCATGGATTTCCTTTTTGAAAGGGTGATGGAAAACCACCCAGGAAGGAAGATAATTTCCAGTGTAATTTACAAGTTTCTTGATCTGGAATGAATTGGCTTGGCCTGCCTGAACGTCGTCCTCCTTAAGTGAGGCTTTTTAAACTTAGGCCAACTGTGACCAGGGCCTCCTAATCCAGCTGTTTCAGCATCAAAATTTAGATCACGTTAGCCATCCAAAGTTTATATGAATCCAAAGCTTTAGTGCGTCTCAGAGCATTATGGAAAATTGCTCTACCTGTTGAGAGGGATCGTAAAACCCTGAAATTCTACTGGATAGGTGGAATTTCCTGTGTGATATGCAAAAGAGAACACAAGGCAGCTGCACCAAGACAGAATTAAGGAGGAGCTGTCCACTGTAACTGAGTTTCCTGAACATCCTGAGTGCTTGCATTGTTGCCATTAAATTTACGCTGGTTGTGTTAACCATGCTTATAAAGTGTTTTGAAGCGGAAAAGCTCAGTATAATAGATTCAAAGCCCAGAATGGACCATTGTGATCACTAGTCTGACCTCCTTTATAACACAGACTATAGAACTTCCCAAAATAGTTCCTAGACCAGATCTTTTACAAAAACCTCCAATCTTGATTTTAAAATTCTCAGTGATGGAGAATGTACCACCTGAGCTCTGCAACTCTGCTTTGTATCCATAGACCATGTTTGCAGATTGCATGCGATACAAATTTTGCATCCGCGCAGGGCTCTATCTATTACAACCGTAATAGAAGCTAATGTCCTTTGCATGCTGTTAATTTGTATTGGTCTCACTGTGATTTTCGTTTGTGCCTATATTTCAGTTCAGAAAGAACTCATTTCCCAGGACTGAACTCCGTGGCAGAGCTACACATGATCCCACAGACAGAGATGAGCTTCACTTACTTGAATAAAGTTGGAAATGTGAGTGATTTCAATGGGGGAAAAGATGAGTGGTTCATAGAATCACAGAATATCAAGGTTGAAAGGGACGTCAGTAGGTATCTAGTCCAGCTCCCTGCTCAAAGCAGGATCAACCCCAACTCAATCAAGGTTGCAAGGATCTCCTTTTTGTAGAACTCAGGGCTAACCTTTGAGCTTCTGGTAAGTTGCCAGTGGGGTCCTCAGCTGGACACTGTTAGGGCACTGTTGTGTTATGGCACACAGAAAAGCAGCATCTCTCAGTGTGGCTGATATTTAGGGGTTTGTCTGTAAATGTTGATTTCACGGCACACAATTAAAAAATATTTCCATCGATATTTGAAATTTACAGAAAGGGAAAGAAAGAAAATGCTGCTTGAGAACTGTGTTTGATTTAAGGATATTTATATTGTATAGTTTGCCATGTGATGTTGAGATTTTGTGTTTTAACGGTTATGAATTCATAAATGATGTGGAAAAAGGGGTAAACAGTGAGGTGGCAAAAGTTGCAGGTGATACAAAACTCCAGATAGTTAAGTCCCAGGCAGACTGCGAAGAGCTATAAAAGTATCTCACAAAACTGAGTGACTGGGCAACCAAATGGCAGGTGAAATTCAGTGTTCATAAATACAAAGTAATTCACATTGGAAAACATAATCCCAACTATACATATACAATGATGGGGGTCTAAATTAGCTGTTACCACTCTAGAGATCTTGGCATCAGCGTGGATAGTTCTCTAAACATCCACTCAATGTGCAACGGCAGTCAAAAAAGAGAACTGAATGTTGGGAACCGTTAAGAAAGGGATAGATAGTAAGACAGAAAATATCATATTGCCTCTATATAAATCCATGGTACACCTACATCTTGAATTCTGCATTCAGATGTAGTCACACTAGAGTGACCAGATGTCCCGGTAAAATTGGGACTGTCCCAAAATTTAGCCTTTTGTCCAACATCCCAACAGATGTACGATCAGGACGCCAGTTGTCCCGATAATCAGGTAAGGAGGTGAGCAGGAGGGGTGAGTAGGCAAGCTGTGGGGTGGAGCAAATCAGCGGCTGGCTGGCCAGTGGGTGGGCGGGGTGGAGAGGTGAGCTGGTGGGTGGAGGACGGGGGATAAGGAGCGAGCAAGTGGCCGGCCAGTGAGCAAGCAGGCAGGTGGGCAGCAGAGGGTGAAGAGACCAGCAGCCGGGGTGAGGAGGTGAGTGGCGGGGGAATGAGGAGGTGAGTGGGCGGGTAAGCAGCGAGCCAGTGGCGGCGGTGGGGAGGCGAGCAGGCAAGCAGCGGGCGATGGCAGGTGGGTGAAGAGGTGAGCCAGCAGCAGGGGGAAGAGGAGACGAGCAGGTGGGCAAGTGGTGGGCGGACGACCCAGTGGCGGCGGTGGCAGTGAGGCAAGCAGGCAAACGGCGGGTGAGTGAAGAGACGAGCCAGCAGCGGTGGTGGCGGGAGGGATAAATAGGCGAGCAGGTGGGTGAAGAGGCGAGTGGCGAGCCAGCTGGTGTTCTCGGGGCGGGCATGGGGGTTTCTGGCAGGGGAGTGAGGAGGTGGGAGGGAGTGAGAGGAGGCAAGCGGTGGGTGGGGGACTGAGGAGGGACGCAGCAAGCGAGCGGCAGGCTGCGGGGTGAAGAGGGGTGCGATGGTGGGGCCGAGCAGGAAGGGAGCGGGACCTGGGGCAGGGTGGGGGTAGAGTCTGGGAGGAGCGGGAGTGGACTGTAGGCAGGGCCTACGGCACCCCAATGTGTCCCAATATTTTACTGCTGTGATCTGGTTACCCTAGGTCACCCCATCTCAAAAAAGATCTATCGGAATTGGAAAAGGTTCAGAAAAGGGCAACAAAAATGATTAGAGGTATGGAACGGCTGCCGTGTGCGGAGAGATTAGTAAGACTGGGGCTTTTCAGCTTGGAAAAGAGACTACTAAGGGGGTATATGATTGAAGTCTATAAAATCATGACTGGGGTGGAGAAAGGAAATAGGGAAGTGTCATTTATTCCTCATAACACAAGAACTAGTGGTCACCAATTGAAATTAATAGGCAGCAGGTTTAAAACAAAAAAAAAAGTAGGATTTTTTTAACACAACTCGGTCAACCTGTGGAACTCCTTGCCAGAGGATGTTGTGAAGGCCAAGAATATAACAGGGTTGAAAAAGGAACTAGATCAATTCATGGAGGACAGGTCCATCAGTTGCGATTAGCCAGGATGGGCAGGGATGGTGTCCCGAGCCTCTGTTTGCCAGAAGCTGAGAATGAGTGACAGGGAATGGATCACTTGATGATTATCTCTTCATTCCCACTGGGGCACCTGGCATTGGCCACTGTCGGAAGATCGGATACTGGCTTAGATGGACCCTGGGTCTGACCCAGTCTGGCTGTTCTTATTTTCTAAAGCCTTAATTTTTTGAATATCAAAGCCTGTCATTAAATAATCATCTACTCCCCTCCCCCAATTGCTTCACCCTCCTAATTTCCTCCAACTGTGAATGTTTATATCATTAAAAATTGATTTTTTTTCCTTAAAACCCATAATTTTATGCAGCTATGAAAATTGAAATTGATACAAAATTAAAAGCTTAAATACCCATTGACGTAATCCCTAACAACTTTAAAATAATCAAATTCTGCCAAACCTATTGCTGATCATTGCTTTGCATCCAATAATGGACATTGATTCCGTGACCTTTGCGGTGGAGAAGAGTTGGTGCAGTCTTTGCAGTTATTCACTTTGAAATTATGGTCTGGGAAATCCAGCTAAGCAAACTCTCTTCCTTTTAAACAGCTCTGAACATTTCCAGTGGATTGAGTCACGTCCTCATGTGGGAGGTGATGGCTGAGGCAGGGCTTTCAATGGAGAGCTGGGAAAGCTGCTCTCATGTTCCTGTCCAAATCTTGTTCTACAGCCCTCAGAAGGATCTTCCAGCAAAATCAGGGAGACTGTGATTTGATATTTTTTATATAAAAAATAAGCAGAGCCTTTAGCATGTTTTCTTTTTGAAAAGTTAGGATGAGAGCAAAAGGCAAAAGTACTTTTCCTTTGCAGTTCCCCTTTCATTTTGCTGTGAGAACCTTACAATTACTTGATTCCTCTCATTCACATTGTATCTGGCTAGCTAGTTTTTTAGGTTTAATAATAATTAAATCTTTTAATTTGCACAGTGCCTTTTATCCCCAATGGACTATAAGGTGGATCAGGGATCGGCAACCTTTTGGAAATGGTGTGCCGAGTCTTCATTTATTCATTCTAATTTAAGGTTTCACATGCCAGTAATACATGTAAACATTTTTAGAAGGTCTCTTTCTATAAGCCTATAATATATAATTAAACTATTGTTGTATGTAAAGTAAATAAGGTTTTAAAAATGTTTACGAAGCTTCATTTAAAATTAAGTTAAAATGCAGAGCCCCCCCAGAGCGGTGGCCAGGACCCGGGCAGTGTGAGTGCCACTGAAAATCAGCTCGCGTGCTGCCTTCGGCATGCATGCCATAGGTTGCCTATCCCTGAGGTGGATAGAAAACTGGCTAGATTGTCTGGCTCAAAGAGTAGTGATCATGGGCTCCATGTCTATTTGACAGCTGATATCAAGTTGAGTGCCCCAAGGGTCGGTCCTGGGGCTGGTTTTATTCAATATCTTCATTAATGATCTGGAGATAGTGTAGACTGCACACTCAGCAAATTTGCAGATGACACTAAATTGGGAGGAGTGGTAGATACGCTGGAGGGTAGGGATAGGATACAGAGGGACCTAGACAAATTAGAGGATTGAGCCAAAAGAAATCTGATGCGGTTCAACAAGGACAAGTGCAAAGTCCTGCACTTAGGACGGAAGAATCCCATGCACTGCTACAGACTAGGGACCGAATGGCTAGGCAGCAGTTATGCAGAAAAGGACCTAGGGGTTACAGTGGATGAGAAGCTGGATATGAGTCAACAGTGTGCCCTTGTTGCCAAGAAGGCTAACGGCATTTTGGGCTGTATAAGTAGGGACATTTCCAGCAGATCAAGGGACATGATCGTTCCCCTCTATTTGGCATTGGTGAGGCCTCATCTGGAGTACTGTGTCCAGTTTTGAGCCCCCCACTACAAGAAGAATGTGGAAAAATTGGAAGGAGTCCAGCGGAAGGCAACAAAAATGATTAGGGAGCTGGAGCACATGACTTATGAGGAGAGGCTGAGGGAATTGGGATTGTTTAGTCTGCAGAAGAGACGAATGAGGGGAGATTTGATAGCTGCTTTCAACTACCTGAAAGGGGGTTCCAAAGAGGATGGATCTGTACTGTTCTCAGTGATAGCAGATGACAGAACAAGGAGTAATGGTCTCAAGTTTTGCAGTGGGGGAGGTATGGGTTGCATATTAGGAAAAACTTTTTCACTAGGAGGGTGGTGAAGCACTGGAATGGGTTACCTAGGGAGGTGGCGGAATCTCCTTCCTTAGAGGTTTTTAAGGTCTGGCTTGACAAAGCCCTGGTTGGGATGAATGAGTTGGGGGTTGGTCCTGCTCTGAGCAGGGGGTTGGACTAGATACCTCCTGAGGTTCCTTCCAACCCTGATATTCTCTGATTCTCTGATTCCAAAGGATCCCAAAGCCACTTTGCAGATTTTAGAAGGATCATTCGTCCGCTGCGGTCACCTCTTAGATGGAATGCAGCAAGTGTTTTCCTCTAGCAATACTGCCCAACAGATGGAGCTTTTAGGAGGAGAAATGAAGAATAATTTCATTTCTCCATGTGAAATTACAGGAAGAATTTTAAGGCATCAAAATATAATTATTTACCATAAACTTTGACTAGGCCCCTGGGATTAACATCCTGTCTCTTGTGGCAAGTGCCTCAGACTCTTTAAAGATCACAAGTGATTTGGGCATTTTTTTTATAGTTATCTCATGTGAAAGAAAACAACAGGGTAACACTTGGCACTTTCAGTAGTCCAGTGACTACACAGCACCATTGGCATTGGCTCAGGACTAGCTCAGGGAAGCGTACCTCTATAAGTGACTAATCTTACCATGTCTGTGTCATAGCTGCAAGTCATAGATCTCAGCGAGGTTGCTGCTCCCAAGCAGGACTACCATCGAGACAGTGGAAATTTGGTTGTTAAATGGGTCCCAAATATACACAGAAAATCTCAGAGGCCTGAGGTGGAAGCAGTAACAGAGTAAGTACCATACTGATAAATACAGCATACGCTGGGAGAGTCTGTCTCCTAAGAGTGCCTAGCTGAAGGTCACGTAGTTGCCCCTGTTTTTCATAAAATAGAACACATGACAGTCACCCTTACCCAGAAGTGTGTCTTGCAGAAGCTCCACATCCCTGTGTACAATGCACTCTGCTTGGTGCAAGATGAAGCATGTAGTCTTTGCTGGTCGTACCTCTGTATTAAAGCTGGGATGAGTGTCGTAGAAGTTCAGAAGCTGCACCTGGAGAATCCAGGCCAGAGATGAGCAAAATGTGTCATTTGAATCAAAATCACCTGGATAGCAGGTTTCAGTAATAATCCAACATCAGCAGTGTTGTAGCTCGCAAATCTTAGCAGCCTGCAAATCTTGCTGCAGCCTCAGCTGGGAACTGTGAAACTGATGGTATTGCTGGGAACTGTGAAGGAAATGGTTCAGAACTGTGTTAAAAATGAATGAGTTCTACTGCGGGCAAACAAGACCCAATTTGAGAAGCTGGGAAGAGGCACATGCTGTATGTGAGCGCCACCCTCTGGCCTTCGCACTGTACTCCATCCATAATTATACATGAGTCTCACACATGCTTTTAGTCTCAATCCCTTTTCCTCAGTTTCAAGCCATTTTCTCTCTTTAGCACAGAGGGATAGGATCTAACGCACAAGGGCTGAGTTTACATAGCTGCCTAAGGGATTTGGATGCCCATTACCTTTAAAGAGGACTGAGCCTCTAAAGCCTTTAGGTGACCTGGAAAATCTCAGCCAAGCGTTCTAGTCAAGAGCCCAGACCACGCTGGGATATCAGTTACTGACATCAGTGGTGTAAGTGAAATGAGAGTCTGGCTCCCAGTCTTCAGGAGCTACTGGATAATCATTTCCATGGTATTAATAAGCACTTTCGTGTTCATCCTAAAATGTCAGTGATTTAAGAAGAGACCCCCATTTGAGTGAGATTCCTGGGCTGATACAATGACTCAGACACAGACAAAATAGTCGTCGGGGTGCATGCATGAGAAGGATGTGTAATTTGCATATTTGTGCAGCTAATCGCTCGAGTAGATGTGTCCTGAAATCTTCAGGGTGAAATTCACTTTGTAGCATAGAGAGGAGACTCCTGACAGACCTCTCTCATGTGTGGGGAGCTTCACGGCCTGAATACCTCTCAGAGGACTGCCTGCTGGCTCTGACCAGACTGGCACAGAAGGCGATACTGAGTGGGGATTCATGAATACACACATCTAGTGTCCCTAACGCCTAGCAGCCACTTGTACAATCAGTAGACTGGAATGGCTGTGCAGGCAGGAGCTGTCCCACCCAGCCACTCATGCCTGTTGGGCTCTGGAAGTGGCTGCCAGACTCCCAGTGTAGTTATTTGTTTTCCTTCTCTAATTGTTGTCAGCTCAGCCCTAGTTTCCTCAGTACTACTTACCCCCCAGCCATCCTTACCCGCCCCCCTCCCCACACCCCAGGGCACATGCTCTACAGGCTGGAGCTCCTTCGTACATTGGGGAACTGAGACATAAGAACGGCCTTACTAGGTCAGACCAAAGGGCCATCCAGCCCAGTATTCTGTCTACGAACAGTGGCCAATGCTGGGGCCCCCCAGAGTGAGTGAACCTAACAGGTAATGATCTCTCTCCTGCCATCCATTACCCGCCTCTGACAAACAGAGGCGTGGGACACCATTCATTATCCATCCTGGCTAATAGCCGTTAATGGACTTAACCTCCATGAATTTATCCAGCTCTCTTTTAAACACTGTTATAGTCCTAGCCTTCACAACCTCCTCAGGCAAGGAGTTCCACAGGTTAACTGTTTGCTGTGTAAAGAAGAACTTCCTTTAATTTGTTTTAAATCTGCTGCCCATTAATTTCATTTGGTGGCCCCTTGTTCTTATATTATGGGAACAAGTAAATAACTTTTCCTTATTCACTTTCTCCACACCACTCATAATTTTATATACCTCTATCATATCCCCCCGTAGTCTCCTCTTTTCCAAGCTACAAAGTCCTAGCCTCTTTAATCTCTCCTTATATGGGACCTGTTCCAAACCCGTAATCATTTAGTTGCCCTTCTCTGAACCTTTTCTAATGCCAGTATATCTTTTTCGAGATGAGGAGACCACATCTGTATGCAGTATTCAAGATGTGGGTGCTCCATGGATTTATATAAGGGCAATAAGATATTGTCCATCTTATTCTCTATCCCTTTAATCAGAGAGGTAGCCGTTCATTCCTTTAATGATTCCTAACATCCCGTTTGCTTTTTTCACTGCCACTGCACACTGCGTGGATGTCTTTAGAGAACTATCCACAATGACTCCAAGATCTTGTTCCTGGTTAGTTGTAGCTAAATTAGCCCACATCACATTGTATTTATAGTTGGGTTTTTTTTTTCCGAAGTACATTACTTTACATTTATCCACATTAAATTTCATTTGCCATTTTGTTGCCCAATCACTTCGTTTTGTGAGATCTTTTTGAAGTTCTTCACAGTCTGCTTTGGTCTTAACTATTTTGAGCAGTTTAGTATCATCTGCAAACTTTGCCACCTCACTGTTTACCCCTTTCTCCAAATCATTTATGAATAAATAGAATAGAATTTGTCCTAGGACTGACTCTCAGGGAACACCACTAGTTACCCCTCTCCATTCTGAAAATTTACCATTTATTCCTACCCTTTGTTCCCTGTCTTTTAACTAATGCTCAATCCATGAAAGGTTCTTCCCTCTTATCCCATGATAACTTATGTAAGAGCCTTTGGTGAGGGATCTTGTCAAAGGCTTTCTGGAAATCTAAGTACACTACGTCCACTGGAGCCCCCTTGTCCACTTGTTTGTTGACCCCTTCAAAGAACTCTAATAGATTAGTAAGACATGATTTCCCTTTACAGAAACCATGCTGACTTTTGCCCAACAATTTATGTCATTCTAAGTGTCTGACAATTTTATTCTTCAGTATTGTTTCAACTAATTTGCCCAGTACGGACGTTAGACTTACCAGTCTGTAATTGCTGGGATCAACTCTCGAGCCCTTTTTAAATATTGGCGTTACATTAGCTATCTTCCAGTCATTGGGTACAGAAGCTGATTTAAAGGACAGGTTACAAACCCTAGTGAATAGTTCCACAATTTCACATTTGAGTTCTTTCAGAATTCTTGGGTGAATGCCATCTGGTCCTGGTGACTTGTTACAGTTAAGTTTATCAGTTAGCTCCAAAACCTCCTCTAGTGACACTTCAATCTGTGACAATTCCTCAGATTTGTCACCTACAAAAGACGGCTCAGGTTTGGGAATCTCCCTAATGTCCTCAGCCGTGAAGACTGAAGCAAAGAATTCATTTAGTTTCTCCACAATGACCTTATCGTCTTTAAGTGCTCCTTTTGTATCTCTGAAGTGACAAAGAATCCTTTGGCACCTTAAAGACTAACTAAAGTTAGTTAGTCTTTAAGGTGCCACTGGACTCTTTGTCACTTCTGCAATTCCAGACTAACACGTCTACCTCTCTGATTGTTTTGTATCTCTATCGTCCAGGGGCCCCACTGGTTGTTTAGCAGGCTTCCTGCTTCTGATGTACTTAAACATTTTGTTATTACCTTCTGAGTTTTTGGCTAGCTGTTCTTCAAACTCCTTTTTGGCTTTTCTTATTACATTTTTACACTTAATTTGCAGTGTTTATGCTCCTCTCTATTTACCTCACTAGGATTTGACATCCACTTTTTAAAAGATCCTTTTTATCTCTCATTGCTTCTTTTACATGGTTGTTAAGCCAGGTGGCTCTTTTTAGTTCTTGGACTGTGTTTTTTTAATTTGGGGTATACATTTAAGTTGGGCCTCTGTTATGGTGTCTTTGAAAAGTGTCCATGCAACTTGCAGGGATTTCACTTTAGTCACTGTACCTTTTAATTTCTGTTTAACTAACCGCCTCATTTTTGCATAATTCCCCTTTCTGAAATGAAATACCACAGTGTTGGGCTGTTGAGATGTTCTTCGCCCCACAAGAATGTTAAATGTTGTTATATTATGGTCATTATTTCCAAGCAGACCTATTATAGTTACCTCTTGGACCAGATCCTGTGCTCCACTCAGGACTAAATCAAGAGTTGCCTCTCCCCTTGTGGGTTCTTGTACCAGCTGCTCCAAGATGCAGCCATTTAAACTATTGAGAAATTTTGTTTCTGCTTTTTGTCCTGAGGTGACATGAACCCAGTCAATATGAGGATAATTGAAATCCCTTATTATTATTGAGCTCTTTATTTTGATAGCCTCTCTAATCTCCCTTAGCATTTCATTGTCACTATCGCTGTCCTGGTCAGGTGATCGATAATAGATCCCTACTGTTATATTCTTATCAGAGCATGGAATTACTATCCATAGCGATTCTATGGAACATGTGGATTCATTTAAGATTTTTAATTCATTTGATTCTACATTTTCTTTCACACATAGTGCCACTCCCCCACCCCCACGACCTGTTCTGTCCTTCCGATATTGTGTCCCATTGATTGTCCTCACTCCACCAGGTTTCTATGATGCCTATTATGTCAATATTCTCCTTTAACACGAAGCACCCTAGTTCACCCATCTTATTATTTAGATTTCTAGCATTAGTGTACAAGCACTTTAAAAACTGGTCACTGTTTATTTGTCTGCCCTTTTCTGATGTGTCACATTCTTCTTTATGTGAAAGTTTCTTGTCTGATCTGCCCCTACTTTATGCTTTTCCATCCTCTCCTCCTGACTAAAACCTAGAGAATCTCTATCACTAGACTCTCCTCTAAGAGAAGTCTCTGTCCGATCCACGTGCTCCTCTACAGCAGTTGACTTTCCCCCATCTCTTAGTTTAAAAACTGCTCTGCAAGCTTTTTAATGTTAAGTGCCAGAAGTCTGGTTCCACTTTGGTTTAGGTGGAGCCCGTCCTTCCTGTATACATTCCCCCTATTCCAAAAGTTTATTCAGTTCCTAATAAATCTAAACCCCTCCTCTCTACATCATCATCTCATCCACACATTGAAACTCTGAAGCTCTGTCTATCTGCCTGGCCCTGTGCGTGCATCTAGAAGCGTTCCTGAGAATGCTACTATAGAGTTCTGGATTTCAGTCTTTCCTAGCAGCCTAAATTTGGCCTCCACGATGTCTCTCCTACCCTTCCCTATGTCACTGGTATCTACACGTACCATGACTACCTGCTCCTCCCCAGCACTACTCATAAGATTATCTAGATGCCTCGAGAGATCCGCAACATTCACACCAAGTGGGCAAATCACCATACGGTTCTCCCGGTCATCACAAACCCAGCTCTTTGTGTTTCTAATGATCGAATCTCCCGTTACTAACACCTGCCTTTTCCTAATGACTGGAGTTCCCTCCCCCGGAGAGGTAACCTCAGTGCGAGAGGATACCCCAACGCCATCTGGAAGGAGGGTCCAACTATGGGAAGGTTTCCCTCTGCTCCCGTTGACTGCTCTCCTTCTCTGGGCCTTTCATCCTCCTCAACAGTGCGAGGGCTGTCTGACCGGAGGTGGGACAAGTCTACAGTGTCCCTGGAAGCCTCATCAACATACCACTCTGCCTCCCTTAGCGCCTCCAGTTCCACCACCCTGGCCTCCAAAGCCCGTACATGGTCTCTGAGGGCCAGGAGCTCCTTGCACTGAATGCACACATATGCCACCTGCCCAGAGGGCAGGTAATCATACATTCTGCATTGCGTGCAATAAACAGGATAGCCCCTCTCTGCTGCTGGGCTTCTGCCTGCATCCTCTCTTACAATTACCTAGGTTAACAATGGGGTTTTGGTTTAAATCAAGAAATTCTGATTATAGTTTAGTTTAAAGGTTTTAAAGAATGGCAAGTGTACCTTGCCCCCTCTCACTTCCCTACGAAACTCCCTGTTAGCAGCGCTGGTCGCCTGCTCACTGCTATATAAAGCCCTGGCCTTCCCAATAGCCCCGCCCCCTGATACAAGCTCAGCACACAGCAAGTAAAACCCGCCCCTGCCCCCCCGACACACCCAGACAAGCACTTACCCCAAGGGCCCCATATTTGCTCCTCCTTCATGTGGAGAACTCCCTCATGAAACTCCCTGTTAGCGGCCCTGCTTGCAAAGCCAGGTCTTTAACAATCAGGTCTTCAACTCCAGGGAATTTGGCTTGGACACCTTGCTTAGTCTCTCCTCTTTTCCTTAAGACTCTCATTTGGCTGGAATTTGACTTCTGATCAGTGGGTAGGTTTAATTGAACATCACAAAATTAGCTCTTGTCCCAGAGTCTGTTCTATTTTAGGGAATGTAAGAATCTGGAATTCAAACCCAGACACCCTTCCTTTGTAGCACACAATGTCACCTCTCGGTCTCTTATGTTAAGGCATGATGCCAGTTAACCCTTTCAAACATATTTGTTGCTAATTTTATTCTGTTGTCTCTCACTTTGGGACTGGAGAAAGAGGGAACCTTTCATTTCACTGTTGCAGCCACACGAATCTTTGAATTCCTCCTTCTTTTGAGTCCCAACCTTCTGGCCAAGGACAGGGGCATCAGACTTCCCTTAACACTGCTCTCTTCCCAGCTGACAGGGACCCGTCGAGACAGGAGGTATTATTCTCCCTACCCCACATCCTGACCCTTAAGGGCTCTGTTTGTATGTAGCAGTCCCGCCTCTAGCAGCATGGGACTGCTACAAGGGGAGAAATGGGAATCCAATACAGGACTCCTATAAAGGCACTGGTGAGCATTAGGGACTTCGGCTACTCAAATGTTGGCCTGGATCTAGCTTTATTACCTCTCAGGTCAGCTAGGAGTTGAAGTGTCTGGTAAAGGGTTATGACATGAGTATCAGTACTTCTGTAATTAATTGGATTCCTTGTGCTTTTATTTGTTTAGACTAAAGCCTTTAAGAAGAGTATGTGTTAAAAACCTTGCCTCTGAAAATCTCTTTTCCCTCAAAGAACTGCAAAGCAAAGGAGGAGATCTTGACATGGTGAGCTTCTTGAAGGTTTGCTGGTGGACTAGCCATGTGCCCAGCCAAGTGCTATACTGCAGGGATGGCAAACAGACCGCTGTAAAATGGACAAATGCTTGTGCCTTCTGGGCATGAGGAGGGCTAAGGACTTGGCTTTCAGGGATAGCACACAAATGCTTCTGAGTAGATGATTCCCAGCTCGTGGATGGGCTGTGGAGGCAGGGTGCTCACTCAGTCCCAGTAAGAGAGGTATTGGTTCATGTTGCTCCACAGCAAATGACCAAGCAGCAGGTCTTTGTGTTTCAAGTGCAGGAAATCCCCACTAATCCACTGTGTCCCATCAGCTGTCCTTACTGCACACAATGGTATTTGACAGGCAGCTTGCTTTTTTAACAACACGCATTCAGCAATAGTTCCCTTTGGGGAGGCATTGTCTTCACTTGGTAGGACTTTCGTCATGTTTCTTGTTGGCTCATGTGCATTAGACCATCCTTTTACCTGATGGGGTAAATGCCTCCTCTATTGGTTTAGGATCAAAGGCTCATCCTCCTGGCTTCTCCCACTGGGAAATGTTTCTGCTGGTGAGAGGTCAGGAAGGGGTTTTAGACATGCCAGGAGAAAGGACTCAGGCAATGTTTTCCTCCTGGCTCTGTATTTCACTGTCATTATTCTGCTCCCCAGAAGAGAAAGAAGTCCAAAAAGGTCCCTTCAGGAGGCCAACCCTATCAGCTGCTGACAAACAGAAGCCAGAAAATGAACTTGCTGACCAAAAAAATAAAATCAGTCCCAAGCCACGGAGGTGACAGGTAAGTCTTCTGAATTAGACCCCAGGCCACTCTCTGTAGCCCAGTGCGCTGCCAGGCGGCTGGTTGAGCTGCTGTCTCTTTCAGCCACTGCTGTTGGGCCAGGCATTGCAAAGGTGACACTACTCTAGGGGATGATCCACACTCCTGCACTGGCAGCTCTACTGTTCCCTTGGGGGTCAGAAGCCGAGTTCCAGCTCTCGGTTTCGATTCTCTGTGCACTGGGGGAGGTTACATGTGAAAATGCAAAGGGAGATTTGCAGTGGCATCCCGGAGGGCAGGAAGACTGAAGGTTAAGGAGTGATTAAAGGGGGAGCAATGGCAGCTTTTCATGCTGGTTTCTCTGCCCCAGCTCCAAGATCTTTGTTTTCTCTTGGATATGGTAAGCTCAGAGGAGGCCCAGCTAAAGAAGGGAAAGGACACCGTCATCTGATATAGTCAGTAGCAGAGAGGACCTCAAAGCTGCATAGGAAGAGTTGGTCACTCCCCCACCTCCTCAGATAGGCATTTCTTTTCTATGAGTCTGTAGCTTTAATTTAGTACTAATATATTTCCAGCTTTAGCGACATCAGCTGCAAACTTTCCCCTCTGAAATAATGCAATATTGACCCTTTTGCTTTGTTTTGTCTTAGGTCTGCAGCCAAAGGGAAACCAAAGGATAGTCAGATAAAAAATAGGCATTCTTCCCCCAGACACCTGCAGGCTGCTACAATAGTGGAACTGCAAACTCCCCTGCAGCTGGGAAACCGGTGGGTGGATGTGTCTGATGCTGCAGAGAAGCGCACACATCCTTTGCTTGTGCAAAAGGTACCCAGTTTATACAAACTAGCCAACGCGATGAGAGCCTGGCTGGCCCTAAGGCCAGTGTAGAACAGAAAGCTACAGTAGCTGGTTTTCAGGCTGAGCCCCTCTTTGCTAGCAAAATGAAAGACAAGTCAAGTCTTTGGAATGCCCACGTTCTCTCTAAACGGCCCCTGCCACCATTCATGTCACTCTTCCATAGCAAGAACGAGGAGTACTTGTGGCACCTTAGAGACTGACCAATTGATTTGGGCATGAGCTTTTGTGGGCTAGAACCCACTTCATCAGATACATGGAGTGAAACATACAGTAGGAAGATAGATAGCTAGATACACAGAGAACATGAAAAGGTGGAGCTTGTCACACCAATTTTAAGTGGCTAATCAGTTAGGTTGAGCTATTGTCATCAAGAAAAAAGAAAAACTTTTGTAGTGATAATCAGGATGGTCCATTTCCAACAGTTGACAAGAAGATGTGAGTTACAGTAGGGGAATACTTAACATGAGGAAATAGATTCAATTTGTGTAATGACCCAGCCATTTCCAGTCTTTATTCAAGCCTAATTTAATGGTATCCAGTCTGCAAGTTAATTCCAGTTCAGCAACTTCTTGTTGGAGTCTGTTTTTGTTGTTGAAGAATTGCCACTTTTAAGTCTGTTACTAAGTGACCAGAAAGATTGTAGTGTTCTCCAACTGGTTTTTGATGTTTTGATTCCTGATGTCAGATTTGTGTCCATTTATTCTTTTGCGTAGAGACTGTCTGGCTTGGCCAATGTACATAGCAGAGGGGCATTGCTGGCATATGATAGCATATTACATTGGTAGATGTGCAAGTGAATGAGCCCCTGATGGCCTGGCTGATGTGATTAGGTCCTATGCTGGTGTCACTTGAATAGAAATATGGACAGAGTTGGCATCAGGCTTTGTTACAGAGATAGGTACCTGGGTTAGTGTTTTTGTTGTGTGGTGTGTGGTTGCCGGTGAGTATTTGCTTCAAGTTGTGGGGTTGGCTGTAAGCGAGGACTGGCCTGTCTCCCAAGATCTGTGAGAGTGAAGGATCGTCCTTCAGGACAGGTTGTAGATCTTTGATGATGCGCTGCAGAGGTCCCTCGCTCTCATATCAGCCACGCCATCAGGGGCTTGTAGGAGAACACTTTCATCTCTCTGGTCACTCAGTAACAAACTTAAAAGTGGCAATTCTTAAAAAAAAAAAAAAAAAAGAAAAAACCGACAACAACTTCCGAAACAGACTCCAACGAGAAACTGCAGGGCTGGAATTAATTTGCAAACTGGATGCCATTAAATTAGGCTAGAATAAAGAATGGGAATGGACTCACTTATCCTCAGTGACTTCAGTTTCTATGCTGATGACCCAGACGGCCACTTAGTTGCACATTTCCTCACCTCTGCACTTGATCTGCAGCCCTGGTTCATCTCTCCCACTCGCCAAAAGGGTGCTCACTGAAAACACTGGGTATTAGCCCACGAAAGCTTATGCTCTAAAACTTTAGTTAGTCTTTAAGGTGCCACAGGACTCTGTCACTACTGAAAACACTGAAGTTGTACCGCTGTAGCACTTCAGGGATAGGGTGGGGTTCTCTGATTGGTGTAGGTACCCCACCTCCCTGAGGGGAGTAGGTAGGTCCAGGACAGTGTGGAGTGGATTTGTCACACCCTGAGCTACATAATTAGAAAAACCTAATTTCCTAGTGTAAACCAGGCCTTACAGCTTCCTTCTCAGCATCCCCATACTAGAGCGTGCAGCTGCCCTGTGGAGAGCGGCTGATATTGCCCCAAGCAATTTCAACAACTGTCAGAACTTTACAGCTACAAGACTCCCTCCCCATGCGCACTCTAACACACACACTTCCTAGTCAAATAATAATGAGACAATAAACACTCCTGGCTGTGAAGGCTGAAAGGGACAGATGTGGGATGGGGAAGAGCATGTGTTGGGTAGGAGGGGTGAATAACCTGGTAGTTTCAATCAGCATTTTTAATAAATAATCAGTTTAAACTGTGATATTTGGGCTGTTTTTTTAGATTCCAGTCGTGAGTTTGAAAGAACAAGGCCTGGAAAGAATCAGCAACAGACCTTATCTAAGGAAACCATTTGAAGGTGAAACTGGACTGGATGTTCAAACTAAAGTTTGCCTTTAAACCCTTCCAGGGCGCATTTCCCCACTGTAACGGGGTTCACTCACCATTGGTGGGGCCTCTTCCTTACAGCTCTGGGATTAGTTCTCCACCAGTCTGACACTCCCTTCTATCACTTCCTTGCCCTGTGTCTCCCTCTTTCTCTAGGACTCAGGATGCCCCTTCTTCATGAGTCAGCCCTCTGGCCAGGTCACTCTAGCTCTCCCCTTCTGGGCTACGAAAGTCCCACTTGATCAGTGACCTGCTTGCCGTTCCAGTCAGCCTTCTGGTCAGGTCAGGCCCAGTGCCACTTTCCCAGCAGCTGGGAAGGGAACCTGGGCTAGCCCATTTCTCTGGGTTCCAGTCCAGCAACTTTATATCTGCAACTATAGCTCCCAAGCTCTGTAGCTCTTTCCCAGGTCTCCTTCCTACTTCCCTCTCTATCTTCTGGACCTCCTCTGAGTTTACCAGCCCAAAATCCCTCCTCTCAGGTGGTAACTGCAGACTACTCCTGCTCTGTAGCCCCAAACACAGGCTATTTCCCTTGCAACCTCCTTCTCTTCTTAGCTTGCTGGCTTTATACAAGCTGCCATAGTCAGTCAGCGTTTCAGTCTCTGGATCTCGCTCATGTGCAGTCTATCAGGTTAATTGTCCTAACAAGCTTAAGGTCCTTGGGTGGTGGAGACACCCCATGACACATACCTAACATGTTTAGATGTCTGTTGCATGTAAACTTGCCTCTGAATTGCCTGGGTTCATTAAGTTTGAGTTGGGGGATAATTGCATCATCCTGTAATGTTTTTACCCATTACAATAAGTATTCCCAGCATCAGCACCATCTTCCTATACTGTTCTTTTCTTAGAATTTCCTTTCTTTTAATTATTAAAGACTTCCTATATGAGCGTCAACCAAGAAACTGAAGAGAATGCTACCGTGCACTATATTTAATGATTTAAAGATCTATAGTATCAACCTTAAATCATTGGGTTAAAATTTAACTTTCCAGGGCAGATTCACCAGTACACAGCAACCAGAGTGCATTGGCAATCTATCTGGGTTTACAGGTGCCTTGTATCACCATTCACAGCCATTCAGATCTTCATACTGCTAGTAATATCACATGGAAGCGTGGTCTTTGGATTTCTTATTTAGTGTTTGTCACGCTGTTTAGAGTAGCTCACAACTGTGAGTGCCAATCTTACATCAGATTTAACCCTAAAATCGGCATGAAGGGGAATACGAATGTTTAGCATATCTGGCACATAAATACCTTGCAATGCCGGCTACAAAAGTGCCATGTGAACACCTATTCTAATTTCAGGTGACACTGTGAATAAGAAGCAGGCAGCAATGTACATGTAAACAAACTTGTTTGTCTTAGCAATTGGCTGAACAAGAAGCAGGACTGATGGACTTGTAGGCTCTAAAGTTTTGCATTGTTTTGTTTTTCGAGTGCAGTTATGTAACAAAAAAAGTCTACATTTGTAAGTTACACTTTCAAGATAAAGAGATTGAACTACAGTACTTGTATGAGATGAATTGAAAAATACTATTTCTTTTGTTTTTACAGTGCAAATATTTGTAATAAAAAATAATATAAAGTGAGCACTGTACACTTTGTATTCTATTGTTAAATAGAAATTAATATATTTGAAAATGTAGAAAAACATCCAAAATATTTAATAAATTTCAATTGGGATTCTGTTGTTTAACAGTGTGATTAAAACTGCGATTAATTGCGATTAATTTTCTTGAGTTAATCGCGTGAGTTAACTGCGATTAATTGACCCTAATACTAATACACTTAACTCTTTGTCAAACCCTGAAGAGAATTGACTTATGACTCTGGCCTGAGTTAGTGTGTCAGCGTCACAGTGTTCATGTATGAAAGTATTAACTTCAAAAACAGAAGTTCTCAAACACATAATTATGTTAAAATTGAGTTAAGGTTGAGAATACTTCATCAGTAATTTAAGGGTGAAAAAGAATACACAAATGCTATAATTCTCCCAAAATCAAGAGTAACAAATCCAGCAATTTCAGAGTTATGGTTATACTTAAACTTGTTAAGAGCTACAAATGCATTTAAGACACCCAAGTAACATTAATTCTGTCCTGTAGCGACACCAGAGGGGGTAAAATGAAAATAATTTAACATCTTTAAAATTCAGTCCCCCCCCCCTAGAATTAGAAACATGAAGCTGCTTTCCTCATAATGATATAGTAGTTGTCCAGTGTTATTACAAGGCAGAGTTCAGATTGGGTGCATTGACTGTATTTCCAGATCTTAATATGTGTGGATTTTTTCAACACAGTCTTAACTCCCTATTTCCTTGGCTTATTATGTGTGTTTGGAATCACAACAACAATTTGCCCTTAAATGACTGATATTTATTTTCCTCCTTAACTCGATTTTACCGTAGGTTTTTGTCTGGGCTCTTATGTCCTACGGTGATGCATGCTGTCGAAATCCTTGAGAGATGCATATTCATTTTAGGGCTCACCCATGTCTGACAGACACCGCCCTGAGTAAATGATGTGGATCTGCGTACTCCAGTTGGAGAAGCAGGAGGACTGTCCTTTCCAGAGCACAGGCTCTTATGCCCTTTCCAGGGATGCAGAACATACTTGCATGTTTGTCCTGCCGGCACTGCTGCTGAGTGGTGTGGCGGGGAGGAATGAAACCATGGCTGCACCTCCTGTCCATCACCTCAGTCCTTGCTAGTGTACAGAGGAGTAGCAGCAGAAAGAAGTGCTTGTGCTTGAGGAGCATGGAGCTTGCATGCTGTACGGGGTGTAAGTGCTCTTGTGCAATCCAGATGCAGCTGCTGCAGGGCACCGCAAGGGCATCTTCTGGCCCTTAACTCACAGATCACTTTAAGACTGTATTGTATTCAGGCCTGTACACTTGTCTCTTCCTCTCCAGTTTTCCCAGGCTGACAGCTCTGGCAGGCCTGTTGTTCAGATGGTTTTGTAGAAAGGCTAAGTTCTCTGCTCTGGACCTCTATAGGTATGAAGAGCCATGCGACCAAACTAGAACAGCAACCTGACTATGCTGAAGAAGGGCCAATGGTACTCACCACCCAGTCTCTGGAATCCTGTACGCTAGATGGCACAGAGGAAGCCTTTGCAAACAAAAAACAACTGTCACAAAAGCCAGTAAGTCTGAGTAAAGCAATGTCTAGCAATAGGCCAGAAAGTCTAGGCTTCCCTACCAGGAAAGGGACCCTGGTACTATGGTTAACAACAGTCATCCCATAGGAAGTGCCACAGATCCCCTGCCTGTGCCTATCCTCTGCCAAGCAGCAGCAACTGCAAGAAAAGAACCAACAGTTCAAACCATCAACAAAACCCACTTTCCCTGTTGTCTGGACTGGAGTCTTCTGAGCATGGTCACTTCTGTTCTCTTTGAGGTCCCAGGCCCCTCCTTAGGTTACATCCTCTCTGCTGGGATAAATGGCAGGGTGACAAGGGTGAACTGCCAAGCAAAGCCTCTTGTTTATCCCCTGCAATAAATACCAGTGCAGGGGTAGCATATTTTTCTTTCCATTAACCAGCACAGAAGAGTTTTTCTCCAAGGGCCAGTTGTATGACAGAGTCCAGAGAATAGCTCTGTGGCTCTAGCATTCATCACTACGGTCACGTACTTGAGGAATATCACTGAGAAGGTCCAAAACCAGGCCAGTGGATAGTCCATGCTCTCTGTGACCTGAGAATCAGATCATGCCGCACAAAGCAAGCTCCTGGCAGTGGGTGACCAAAGAAGCTTCATTTGTCTCTGTCTTGATCACTTGCATGTTCAGTAATTACACTATTGTAGAGATGCAAATGTTGATAATCTAGCATCAGATTCAACCCGGTCACTTGTATTGATTGTGAAAGGATCAGCACAGTGGCTTTGCTGAGGGAGACTTGGGTTTTGAATCAGCGTTGACACTCTCCAGACCACAAGTCTCCCTCAGCCTTGATACTCTTCTCCCAGTGGAGAACATATATGTAAAAGCCTCCTTGATCTTAGAGTAGGATTAGTTTAAGCTCTCCTAAGTTAGCTGGCCAGCTATAGGGATGCTCTGTGTGCAGTGTCAAAAGGCAAATGAAGAGTGTTATGGGGGGGAAATGAAAACGGATTCTCCTTTTGATTGACATGATCTTCTGGGATCCTGCTTCACTGAGCCAAGAGCCTATTACCATAGGCCCTGGCTGCTGTTGAGTGAGTGAGGAGCAGAAGTGAGCTCAGCTGCTGAAACAAAGTAATGAACAGCTCTAGAGAATCTCCCCTTTTATTTGATCTCCTCCTAACCCATCTGCATTGTTTGTGAATGTTTTCAGTCTGCAGAGTGGGAGTCCCAGGAAGGGGAAGGCCCCGGGAAGCAACACGTGGGCCTTGGGAAAAGAAGGTCTTCGGAGATGTATGTGGTGTACAAGAGCAGCACAGCAAGCCTGGTCCTTGACGGTGAGTGATGAGAATGTCTCCACTGTACTGAAATGACAGTGCATTCGCCATTTCTCTGCAGGGTTGTTCTGCCTGAACCATGTCAGAACAGTGCGGGGGGCAGGGCACTTTAAATACATGTGCCAAGGGCACTGTCCCATTGCTGACGAGCTGCGTTCCAATTGGCTTAGTGAGAAGAGTATTGTAGTTAGGATCATAAGAGTGGCCACAGCATCTCAGACTGTTGGGCCACCTAGTCTGGTATCTGCTTCCGGAAATGGCCATGCTGGCTGCACCAGAGGGAAGCGAAGCAACGTATTTCTGCACCCTCAGAACACAGCTTATCGAGCAAAGCACATTTGTTCTTAAAACACATTAAACTCTTACAAATAACAATTGTTTTCAAACTCACTCCAGAGAATGCAGCAAATCCTCTATTTAAGAGACCACCCAGAGGACTGAGAAAAAGGGACACCAAAGGGAGGTTGCTCCCTGAGTAAAGGTTTGCTCTTTAAAATCAGAGGTGAATACCATAGGAGATGACTTCGTTCTTACCTATCTGCTACCCAGCATTGTCCTATTGGTTATCACAGTGTTCAGAATAGAAACCCGTCATTTCAAAAATAAAATACTTGAAATCAAAATATTTAAAGAGATTTTTAATGTCCACAGGGTCATTGGGCACCAGACCCAGGTGAAATAACAATGTAACATTTATTCTGTTGAATGGCCGTTGGGTGTTTGAGGGTAAGAGACAGCAGCAGAGACACTTGGAATTGGAGCTGGATCCTATGTCCCCATAGGATAATAGACTGTTCTATCACATGGGCCAGACCCACCAGTCCTGACTCAAGCAAAACACCTGTTGAACTCAGTAAGTGTTTTGTCTGAAGAAGGGACTGCGAGATTTGTCCCAGGGTGTTTTGTTCTGGCATTTATCCCTCAGGGACGTGTTCCTGGGCACTGTCTGTCAGAGTCCAGTGGAGAAAAACAAAATACAGAGCAACACTAGAAATGGCATGTCCTCCTCTCTCCTTCTCTGTTCAGGTGTTGGAGAAAACGGGAACCTGCTGTCAAGGCCAGAAACACAGTATGAAATGTACTGCAAGCGGCTAGCAAGCAGGAAGGAAGCAGCCCAGGCTCTGGGCTGTCCTCAGGGAGAGAGCAGCCAGCAGCAGCCAAACCCAGCTGCTCTGACACCAGACAATGAGAAACAAGAAGACTCTTACCCTAACCCTCCTCCCCCTTCCCCTTCTCCTTTCCCACTGAGGGACAATGACAACCCTTCCCCAGATGTAGAATCCCCTCTCTTCAGAGAGGACAGCGCTCTCCTGGCGTCCAGTGAACAAGGCCACCCTCTTGATTAACCCTTTGGTAGACAAATGCAGTGGGAACCTGACCCTATGATGTGTGGTGATTTTAAATGAATGTGCGAGTTAAGGCACAGTATGATTGATGCCAGGCGCTCTCCCTGGGTGCCTGCTCTTGCCATCAACAGCTGCATCAAGATACCAAGAAGGAGAGTGAGTGAGGTAACCTGCCTGCTCCAGGGACTTTGACTGTACAGGACAGTTTGAATGCTCTGTAGTTTATAATTATAACCACAGCTTTCCATCCTCCCGCCTGGCTGTCTGTCTATCCTGGCTAGAAGAAGGGCTAACTTGTGGGAGGGAAAGTTGGTCTTTGCCCTTAGCTCTGCATTGCAGCACTTCCCTATAGCTCCTGTAACCTTATACATATGTGTTCCCAATGAAATAGTTAAAATCAGGAATAAAACCAAATGGAATTCTTTCCAGTTCCAGCCTCCAGGGTGGTTCCAGATCATCTAATTTATTGGAGTGGGACTGGGAATAACATGATGAGTGATACAATTCAAGAGTTTATTGAATAGGAAATAGTTAAGCAAACACTGTAACCTACACTGAACTGATACTTAGTCTAACAGGAAATGATACATTTAGGGGTAATCAGTCCCTAAATGAGAAATATGGGTCTAAAATGTTCTCTAACGGTGCCTTGGGGGTGAATGACTGCACCTAATCTAAAATTAGCTTGCTACCCTTTTTATAACCAATTATAATTATGCCCCTTAATTAACATTAAACCTAGGTGGAAGGGATAGCTCAGTGGTTTGAGCATTGGCCTACTAAACCCAAGGTTGTGTGCTCAATCCTTGAGGGGGCCATTTAGGGATCTGGGGAAGACAAAATCTGTCAGGAGACAGTACTTGGTCCTGCTAGTGTAGGCAGGGGATGGGACTGGACTTGATGACCTTTTAAGGTCTTTCCAGTTCCACAAGATAGGCATATCTATATTTCTACAACCATAATTAAATATTTTCTGCTTTCTCATTGGCTATTTGACATTAAAATCCTCCCTAATTAACATTTACATAAATGCCATGTCAATAACTATCAATACCAATAGCATTTTCCAAACATGAACATTTGATCTAAAACATTTGTAAAAACTAATTAGGACTAAAGCATGTTTACAACATGGGTCTGTCCTGATTGTCTTCAACTTGCCTCTGAATTGTCATGTGACTCATATGTTTCCAGACCTCACGTGACTATTTTTAGGAAATGATTTCAGACCTATTTACATTTCAACTCATTTCTACATAAACATAAGTAATCCCTATTTCTATGGGCTACTTTCTGCCCTGCCAGCCAAGGGCCCAGTGGTGGTTCCCTCAGATGGCTGAGAGTACCAAGCCAGTCTTTGTAGAGGGCTTTGCGGAGAGTGTTTATCCTGAAGGAGTGTAAAGGCTCAGAGTATGTTAATGTTTCTGCACAGTAAAAATCTCTCCTGAGCTCTGCTCCTAGAGCAGCCCGACTGCCCTCCCACAGTGGATGGCATCACTGCTGCCTCTCACTAGAATGCCCACTCTGGCACCAAGCAGCTGGCAGATGCTGAAGGTTGAAGCTCGGCTTCCCATATAAACAAGGCCTGGAGTTTCTGCAGTGAGAGAGAGAGAAATTCACAAGAAATAAAATTTGGGAAAAAGAACCTGCTCTGGACGCTAGAGGCTCTTGTGACTCCAGAACAACTAACACAGGTCAGAGCCTGGCAAAACTTCCCCAACGTGGAGAGCATCATCCAGATTCAGCGACCAAAACAGATCCAGTTCCCAATCTGACTAATTAGCACTAGAAACCAGCCAGGACAGGTCTGCTTGTCTGTCTGTCGGAGAAGTGCTGCTCTCATGATTCATCAGAATTGGCCTTCCTAAGTTAAGAAGATCACCTCCATTGTCTAGGAGAGCCATCGCTGAGGTTCAGCTGCTTTCCATCAGCCCTAGATAAGATGACGAGGGAGGGATCCTGTCCCACTTCTAAAATATGGTCAAGAGTCAGCGAGGATTCGCCTGGTCCCCTGGGAACACTGTCTGGCTTCCTGCAGAGTGGTTTACAGGAACTCCTCCCATAATGTTGTAGTTCTGTTCCTGAAAAACACAACTTTAAGTGAAATGATGTTAAGTGAATCCAATTTCCTTATAAGGATTAATGTAAATGGAAGCAGTAAGTTCCAGGGATTTTCTTTTTTTTTTGCCATACAGTACAATGGTTGGGAGGTTCCCCTGTCTTACTCCTCCCCTCAGGCACAGCCCACTGGCACTGCAGACAATCAGGCTGAGGGTGCTGGAGGCTAAGAGAAGCACATTGTGCAACAGCAGCTTCCCCTACTCTGCAAGCACCAGGGAGGGGGGGCTAAACCCTTGGCCCGCCCACTTCACCCATTCCCCCCACCCTCCACCCTTGATCTGCCTCTTTCCCCAGCCCCCTTCACTCCGCACACAGCATCCTCGCTCCTCCCTCTCCCCCTGCCCAGCAATCATCTGGTTTGTGGTGTTCAGGAGACAGGGGAAGGAGTGAGAACAGGGCACACAGGCTCTCCCTCCCCCCCCCCCATTCGGTCCCTAGTCTGTAGCAGTGCATGGGATTCATCCATCCTAACTGCAGGACTCTGCCCCGCCCTGCACGTGGTAAAGCACAGCACAGGAGCCTCTGCACTCCAGCTGACTGCAGGGGACAGTCAGTCAGAAGGGCTAAGGCACAAGGTTCAGCCTGCCTCCTCTGAGGATCGAACCCAGGACCTCCAGATCCTGAGACGGACACGCTGCCGGCTGCCCTGAGAAGGCTCCTGCCACTACCAACTCCAGGCTCTCTTTGGTTCAGCTGCAGGAGAGAGCATCCCATCACCTGCCTGAAGGCAGAAACAGCCCACCTGGCTACCCCTGCCACTGACCCCTTCAGCCAGGGGCCAAAGTGGGTCAGGCCAGTTCTCTATCTGCTGCAAGAGCCGCTCGTATCGCCCCCAGCCATCTTCTCTAACAGCCACTGATGGACCGATCCTCCACCAACTCCTCTTCTTTTGGGAACCCGTACATGGGGCTGACCTAGTGGCGGTCTGTTTGTTTCTAGTTTATTCTCTGTCCTCCTAATGCTTCCTAACATGCTTCTCTTAGCTGTTTCCACTGCCCATCGAGCAGATGTTTTCAGAGAAGTAGCCACCAGGACTCCAAAGTCTCTTTCTTGAGTGGGAACATCTAATTTAGACCTCATCCTTAATTGAGAGGCGCACTGGGACTCGCAAGTTCTGCCACGTGGGTAAGGGAGAAACGGGATTCAGTCCCAGTGTGCCATGGGGCTGAACCCTGCGTCCCAGCAGGGCTGAGGCCCCGAGTCCTGGTGTGCCCAGCCATCCACTAAAAATGCTCTAGTGGTCCTGATTTGGACCTTCTCTGGCTTAGGCTCTTGGTAGCTCGATGTATCTGCCATGCAAGTTTCTTTGAGCAGCTTTTTCCACGCTGGGTTAGTTCAGGGGCCTTAGCAAGCCCCTGGGCGATAGCTGGACACATGCAGGTTCCACAGCACGACCATGGATTTGTCACTTCCTGGAGTTCCCCTGTTAGAGCTCCAAAGCCTGAGGCTCAGTATAGGGTTCCCTCCTCCTCGTAGGAGCCAGACTGAGTCGTTAAACTCAGAACCATTCAACTCCGTCTCCCTGCCCACCCCAGAGGGGACTCCGGGGGCTTTTATCCAAAGAGAGATGGGCCCAGGAGTGCAAACAGCTCTTCTTCCTCATTGGCTAGGGAAAGGGGGCCTGTACCTTTAAGACTGGTCGATTTCTCTCCAACCATTTCCCAGGCAAGTTCACAGCGGCTCTGAGCTGTCTGGAGTGTGCTGCAAGGTGAGCGCCAAGCTTTGCCATTGAATTTCACCTGCTAGATCCTGTGAATTTAGAGGTAACTGGGGCTGGTTGTTGCCTCTCCCGTCCTGGGGACTGGCTGGACTGTTGCTGCTGATTTTTCAAGGTGATTTGTTGTAACCCCCGCCCTCCCCAGTGAAGGGTGGAAGGTCGATCAGTGCAGCATAGCAGCAGCTGGGAGTGGGAAGGTGCCGAGTTCTGGCTGGGGGTGAAGGGACCTGGCTCTGTGTGGGTCCCGGAGGAGGGAGGTGAGGGTGGCACATATTGTTAGTGGGCAGCAGCAAGTCAGTAGGGATCAGTGCTGGTTTAAATCCCATCCCCAGATTCAGCAGCATTCTGAGGCTGAGCCTTTGCAGGTGTGATGCTGCCCTGTGAGTTTGTCCAGGGTGTGATGTGGTGGAATCTGGCTGCCAGGCAGATTGCTGTTGTGCCACACTGGGTGGATGCTGTCATGGGCACCATTGCTGGCGTGTGGATTCGGAGTCATTGGGGATGCATGGCCCGGTCTGTGATGGGACGGAGCTGTGGCACCATGCTGACTTGATATTTGTGTGGCAGGCCTGAAGAGAGATGCACAGCTGGCTCCTCTTTGCACGGCCCGAGATGCCCTGTGCCACTGGCACATTTCAGACGGACCATGTCCAGTCCATGCCCCAGAGGACGGTGGCTGTGATTCTAAATGAGCAGGTGGAACTCACACATCCCTGGTAGAGGAAACGTGTCAGAGCTCCCGGAACGGAACAATTTTCCACCAAGGCTGGGAGTTGGGGGAATCCCACTGGTACAGGGACCCACTTCCAGCACACTCTCCCTGTGCCAGGGTCTGCGCTAGCAGAGGGGACAGTGTGGACCCCAGGCTGCCGGGGGTCGAACGGCTCCTTTGGCTCCAGCTAACCTGTCATCTTGCAGCTGCATCCTGCCAGTGGCTGATATTCAGTGTTTGCTGTGTCAGCTACAGGCATCATGCAGCTTGCAGTTCAGAGTAAAATTGTGTCTGAATTTCACTTCTATACATAATATATTAACCGACTGTTTTTCATTGGTTTTTTTAGTAGCACAGTGGGAATCTGTCTCGGGATTCGTGGGATCTAAGGTTCTTGTTGGTGGGAGTGTGATAAAAATGCAAGAAACAATGAGGGAGCAGCTCAGAGTGGGTATTTTGGGGCAGGATGGGAGCGGGATTTAAAAAACGGGCCCACTCAGGGGTCTACTCTGAATTGCTTGGTAAACTGGGTGCAAGCAAACAACATGCATTTTAATACAGCTAAAGGTAAGTGTAGACCTCGAGGCCCAAAGGATGCAGGCCACACTTACAGGCTGGGGGGCTCTGTCTTGGGAAGCTGTGACTCTGAGAAGGACTTGGGGGTCATGGTGGAGGATCAGCTGCACATGAGCTCCCAGTGCAAGGATGTGGCCAAAAGAGTGAACAGGTTCCTTGGATGAATAACCAGGGGAATCTCGAGTATGGGGAGAATGCTTGACAGCCCTAAAACAACCAATGAATCATGCTGTTAAACAGTCATAGAATACCATTTATTTGAATATTTTTGGATGTTTTCTACATTTTCAAATATATTTATTTCACAGAATCATAGAATATCAGGGTTGGAAGGGACCTCAGAAGGTATCTAGTCCAACCCCCTGCTCAAAACAGGACCAATCCCCAACTAAATCATCCCAGCCAGGGCTTTGTCAAGCCTGACCTTAAAAACCTCTGAGGAAGCAGATTCCACCACCTCCCTAGGGAACCCCTTCCAGTGCTTCACCAACCTCCTAGTGAAATAGTTTTTCCTAATATCCAACCTAAACCTTCCCCACTACAACTTGAGATCATTACTCCTTGTTCTGTCAACACAAAATACAAAGTGTACTTCAGATTTATTTTTGATTACAAATATTTGCACTGTAAAATAATAGTATTTTTCAATTCACCTAATACAAGTAATGTAGTGCAATTTTTTTGTCATGAAAGTTGAACTTACAAATGTGGAATTATGTACAAAAAACTGCATTCAAAAACAAAACAATGAAAAACTTTAGCACCTACAAGTCCACTCAGTCCTACTTCTTGTTCAGCCAGTCGCTCAAACAAACAAGTTTATTTACATTTGCAGGAGATAATGCTGCCCGCTTTCTTTCTTTCTTTCTTTCTTTCTTTCTTTCTTTCTGCTTTGACAGTTCGTGCGGCTTTTTTTTTTTTTTTTTTTTGGGGGGGGGAAAAAAATAGAGCCGGCCCTGATTACAGCACTATCTAGTTCTCTTGCTCTTGTTGGCATCTTAGATTCCCTGCAGTGTGTGAACTGTGAGTGGGGAGTTGGGGACCTGATCCGTTCCCTGGACGTGCACTGAATGAGAGCAGAGGGTTCGTATCTAGCCCAGCTTTGGGCATGGGTGTCCTTCTGCGGCTGCAGCAGTTTTTGTGAATCTAGCAGAGGTGGCATAATTCAGTCATTCCGGAAAGTTCTTTCTTCCCTTTCACAAGCCCCGAGGACCCTCCCTGCAGCTTAAAACCCATTTTCTATTGCAACACCAGATGGTTTCTCCGCTCAATCGATCAATTAATGTAGCCAGATTTTGTTTCTAGTCAAGGCAAATTTCAAAAGCTTCTTTTAGCCTGCAGTCTCCTTCCACGTGGAGTAACCCCGCTGACTCCGTTGTGGTTAGTCTTATGTATTCCAACCAAAGCAAGAAATCACCTACTGCTAGGGACTGCAGAATTTACCAGGCAAACTATGTCAGTAAACCTGAAAGGAAACTCACTAACTGGCACAGTGATGAGTGGAATGTGCAGGTCACTGTAGAAGTTAATGTAAAGTGAAGGTTAATTTCAGTGCCCAGGGGATTAGATTATCCAGATGGAATCTCCTGGGAGCAGAGAGAGAGAGAAACTTGTTCTCACCCCTCACTCATGGCTTTACTGTCTCTGGCCGTGGAAGTAGAGGGACTCCGGACTGCTTTGCAGGTCGGCCTTGATCAAAGTCTCTAAGCAGCTAAATCAGGAAATGATTGGAAACTCCTAGCGCGGCTCATGTTCATACCATTTTTCTTCTCTTTCTCTGCGTTGCCTCGTGGGGCCTGTGCTAACGCAGGACATTCCTGGTTCGGAACTGCAGGGCAGATGTCACGCTGGAGAGATCAAGGAAGTGGAAAGTGCTCTGGTTAGATTTCTCTTGTTCCTCTGGGCAGTTTTCAGTGCTAAAGTTCACGTTGACAAGAGCTGATCCAGGTGTCCTAGCTAATGCCATGACTAGGCATCTGCCTTCTGGCTGGTCTCTGTGTTAGGAAACTAGGGTGACCAGAGAGCAAGTGTGAAAAATCGGGACAGGGTGGAGGGTGATAGGTGCCTATATAAGAAAAAATCAGGACTGTCCCTATAGAATCAGGACATCTGGTCACCCTATAGGAAACCTCTTTGTTGCTGGTGGACAATACCCAGCCCCGGGCTGCTGGAACTGTGCGGTATGGAGCTGGTTTGCTGCATGGATGCCTCTGACTGGATTCCTCGTTAATTATTACTGTTGGTTCCATAGATTTCAAAGTTAATGGTGTTCGGGGCAAGGGAGTGCAGAGGGGAGGTGTCTACAGTGCCCACTGCAAGGAGGCTGGAAGAGGGTCAGTGCTGAGTATGACTGGACCCAACACAGTCTGGTTTCAGGTTTCTTCCCCAGCATTTTGTGCTGTCTGGTTGCATGGGCCCGATCCTGCCAGGTGCTGGCAGACAGAGTCTGGGATCCCTCAGTTCCTGGGTGCTGAATTGGAGACACCTTGAGCCTGATTCTCAAAGACACTGAGCACCCATAATTCCCACTGAGCTGAGGGTGCTTAGGATCTAGATGACTTGATTTTCTTTCCTTGATGTCTCCACAGCAACTGTTTTCTTACTTGTTATTTATTGGGTTGGTTGGGCTGAGACCCCTCCTTCCAAAGCTGCTAGGCAGAGTGGTTTAAAGAGACGGTGCCGTTTTGTGACTGTCCCATTCTTCCTTTCTTTTCCCTCTTAAGAAAGTTTTGCAGTAAAAAGTGGAACGAGGAGGCTCTGTCTGAGAACGAGGAGTTTCTAGGATACTGATAGCAGCATGTGAGGCCACGTTGTCTTCTCTTTGGATGTAAATTGTTCTGACTGTGGGGAGCCACTGACTCACCCAAGCAGGAGACCAAATAGTGCAGATTTGGCAGAGCCAGGGCAAAGAAGGGACATTCTGCCCCCAACCGAGCTGCAAAGCTGTCTGGGGCGTGTGGCTGGTTGTCTGGCTAAGTGCTCTCGGGATGGCAGCTTTGCCTCAGTTGATGGAATTCCAGTGCCCAGAAGAGTTTCATGCAGACTCATGCCAGCTCAGCCCTCCCCAGCCGAAGTGCACGGCTCTGGGCTTGTGTTCCCTATAGGTTGAGCAACGTCCCATTGTCCATCGCTAGTTTTGTGCGTGGAAGACAATACGCTGAGACCTCGGGGCTGCGGCAGGGGGGATACAGCTGTTCCCAGAGGCCCTGTTGAATGCTGGTTAATAGCAGTGTGGTGCTATGGGGTTTCTTGAGAATGGCAGTGAAACATGGCAAAATTGGAGCCCCTCACCTCCCTCGGGCTGAGAGTGAAATCAGCCAGTGCACACAGCACCCTGACAGATGTTGCCCTTCCTTCTGGAAGTGCTCCGGTGAAGTGTCACTAAAATCTGAAGAGGGCTCAGAGCTCTGGAGGCTGAAACTTGCCTCACTCTCTTATGGTGGCAATGCCGACTGCACTGATGTACCCAGTCCCATCTGGCTGAGGACAAAGTCCTTCAATGTCTACGGCCCTAATGAAGTCAGTGGCAACCTTCCCATGAACTTCAGTGGGGCCAGGATCTCCGCCCCAGTCTCTGGCCTCTCTGCTAGGGCGACCAGAGGGGAGTGGGGAGTAATACAAGCCTGCATAAGGAAAAGATCCAAAAATCAGGACTGTCCCTATAAAATCGGGACATCTGGTCACCCCACTCTCTGCTGAGATGCCAAGGAGGGTGTGGACTCTGCTGGTGGCCTTGTCCTGGGATACCTGCCCCTAAGAACAGGACTTGACCCCTCCACCTCATTCCCACAATGCCTCAGACAGCTGGAACGGCTGGAGGAGCAGGGTCACTGAGGCTGCCTGACATTTCCCATTCTAACCTCCTGTTTTCAGTTGCTGATAACTCAGACAAGCGCTAACCTGCTGCTTGGCTGGAAACTGCCTGGAGCTGAATGCGTTCGGACAGTGTAGTCGCTCCAGTGGGTTTGGCTGGCCTTGAGCCAATGGCGCTGGCGGGATACAAACCTTTGTTCTGACTGGGTTGTAAACAGCTCTAGCATCTCGGGGTTTGGAAGAGGCTGTTGGAACTTGGGCAGGGGGCCGTGCTGGGATCTGAGCTGTGCCTGTGACACCCACCCCCATCTCTGAGTGATAGAGAATCGCTGCCTCGTGTGTGTGCGGCACCTGCCTGGCTACTGGGCACTGCACCGGCACCGGGCACAGGGCTCCATAGAGCTCACAATCTACATCTTAAACAAAACCACCAAACATCACCACAACAAAGACAACTGGATCCCACCCGCCAGAGAACGGAGTACACAAACCAATGAGGAGACGGGTCATGTGACAGACGATGGTCTTAGCTTCCCGCCTGCTTGTATTTGCTGGCTATGAGTGGGTGTATTCTGGAGATCAAAGGCTCCCTGCTGGGAAGAGAGACTCAGTCTTCTGACTAGAGAATGGTGTGACGGGGTCCCTCTAGCTGAGACAGCATCTCCTAATTGCTAGCTCTCATCCACTGTCCCCAGTCCTGGCAGTTCAGTGCGTGTGCCTAGTCAGGTGTGCATGTGCCTAGCCAGGTGTGTGTGTGCCAGCCAGGTGTGCCCACCCAGTCTGAACCAGCACAGCCAGACCCTCAGTATTTGCAGAGGATCCTTTTTCCCACCAGAGCCATGACCTGGCCAGCCCCTATCCCAGGAACCTCTTCACACACACCTGGAGTTCATTGAATTCCTGCTTTGACGGCCCTGGGTCCAGAGGTCTGAGAACTCTCCTCTGAATACTGTTGCGGCCCAACAGACCTTCTGCATCCCAAACTCCCTGGGGTGTTTGCCGGCAGTCAGTGCTGGAGCTCTCAGGTGGCCCTGCTACAAATTGGCTCCCAAATTGGCAGTTAATTCTTAGCGAAATCATCAGGATTATTTGTGCTGCAGTTCTTTGCAGACCTGCTTGTTGGTCACCACGAACGCAGCTTCCTGACCCAATCAGTCCTGAGTGCCGCTGCTGCCTGCACGTATCATCCAAGCCACGATACAGATCACCTCGGGCTGGGATTTCACAGCCCCTCCTGGGCAGCCCCTGGTCTAACTGACGATGCAAACACTCCCCAGAAGTGACCTTTCTGGTCTTGTCTATACTGGCGAGTTTCTGCCCAGGAAAGCAGGTCTTTGTGCTGTAAATTCCAAGGTGTTCACACTGCCAAGCCACTTAGTGCACAGAAATCGCGCAGTTGCAGCGGTGTAATAAACCTGCCCGACGAGAGGCGAAGAGCTTTCTACACTAGGGGTAGAGCACGGTGGTTCCAGTGTAGACACTGTGGTCGATTACGGTGTTGCGATTGGCCTCTGGGAGATGTCCCGCAATGCCTATTCTTGCCTCTCTGGTCATCAGTTTGAACTCTGCTGCCCTGCCCTCAGGTGACCAACTGTCATCCACCCTTTAAATTCCTTGAGAACTTTGAAAGTCCCCTTCCTGTTTGCTTGGTGATGCATGCAGTGGTCTTAGCGCATCTTTCCAGGTGGCCATGCCTGCTCCGTGCATCAGGCGATCCCCCACATGGAGCAATGCCGAGCTGCTGGACCTCATCAGCATTTGGGGAGAGGAGACTGTCCAGTCCCAGCTGTGCTCCAGCCATCACAATTAGGATACCTAGGGACAGATTTCATGATGCATGACACAGAAAGGGGCCATGACCAGGACACACTGCAGTGCAGGGTCAAAGCGAAGGAGCTACGGAACACTTATCACAAGGCACGGGAGGCAAACCACTGCTTCAGTGCTACGCCGACAAGGAGCTGCTGGGTCTACAAAGAGCTGGATGTGAAACTTGGTGGAGAACCCACCTCCACTGCGAAGGCCACTGTGGATACTTTGGTGGCTCAAGTGCCAGTTTAATCATAGAATATCATGGTTGGAAGGGATCTCAGGAGGTATCTAGTCCAACCCCCTGCTCAAAGCAGGACCAATCCCCAACTAAATCATCCCAGCCAGGGCTTTGTCAAGCCTGACCTTAGAAACCTCTAAGGAAGGAGATTCCACCACCTCCCTAGGGAACCCATTCCAGTGCTTCACCACCCACCTAGTGGAAAAGATTTTCCTAATTACCAACCTAAACCTTCCCCACTGCAACTTGAGACCATTACTCCTTGTTCTGTCATCTGGTACCACTGAGAACAGTCTAGATCCATCCTCTTTAGAACCCCCTTCAGGTAGTTGAAAGCAGCTATCAAATCCCCACTCATTCTTCTCTTCTGTAGACTAAACAATCCCAGTTCTCTCAGCCTCTCCTCATAAGTCATGTTCTCCAGCCCCCTGATCATTTTTGTTGCCTTCCACTGGACTCTTTCCAGTTTTTCCACATCCTTCTTGTAGTGTGGGCCCCAAAACTGGACACAGTACTCCAGATGAGGCCTCACCAATGTCGAATAGAGAGGAATGATCACATCCCTAGATCTGCTGGCAATGCCCCTACTTATACAGCCCAAAATGTCATTAGCCTTCTTGGCAACAAGGGCACACTGTTGACTCATGTCCAGCTTCTCATCCACTGTAAGCCCTAGATCCTTTTCTGCAGAACTGCTGCCTAGCCACTCGGTCCCTAGTCTGTAGCAGTGCATGGGATTCTTCCGTCCTAAGTGCAGGACTCTGCATTTGTCCTTGTTGAATCTTCTCAGATTTCTTTTGGCCCAATCCTCTAATTTGTCGAGGTCCCTCTGTATCCTGTCCCTACCCTCCAGCGTATGTACCACTCCTCCCAGTTTAGTGTCATCTGCAAACTTGCTGAGGGTGCAGTCCACGCCATCTCCAGATCATTAATGAAGATATTGAACAAAACCGGCCCCGGGACCGATCCTTGGGGCACTCCACTTGAGAGGGGACCGAGCCAGGAGGAGGAAATCTTGAAAGAGGATGTGGAAGATGTGGGAACCCAGAGACAGAGGATGACTCGGAGGTCAGAGGTGCATGCAGCCAGGAGCTCTTCTCTACCCCGGATGTGCCTGGCCAGGCACAGCTTTCGGAGCTTGGCAGATTGGACAGGAGGCCCCTGGTAAGTGGCTTTGATTTTGGGGATGGGTAAAGCGAGTTGTTGGGGGCAGGAGGGTTGCAGAAAGCAGGCTTGTTTCTGTCTGATGCGCAAACCACCACGTGCCTAGTCTGAGCGGCGGAACAGGGTGTTGATTGACTCCCGCACTTCACAGGAATCTGCCCCAGAGATCTCCAGAAACTCTCACGGAGATAAGGGGCAATTCGCTGCTGCAGGTTCTTTGGCAGAGCTGCTTTGTTTCTCGTCCTATTAAGGGTAACTTTCCCGCACCACTCTGCCATCACTGGCGGGGGAGGATGTGGGGGACGGACAGACAGATGACCATTGCTGCACACAGATGAGCTGCATAAGGGCCAGGGCAGAAGCCGCAGTCTTGGAGAAGACCCTCCCTTATTCCCTGCTCACCCGCAACAGTGAGATCTCTTCCATGATGAACACAGGCTGTGGAAAATGTGGGGACGGTAATGACTGTAAGGCCCTGTGTTGCAAACAATGCGTGTGTTGCAAACAATACTGCGTCAGTAAAATGTTGCATTTAAGACCTTGAGAGCCCAGCCTCCCTCTTTGTTATTGCTGGCTGAATGGCTGCGCAGAATTAGAAAGTGGCCAAGAAGAACTAAGAGGGATTTTCTGTGTGAGGTCATGATGCACTCCGCAACTGAAAAACAAGAATTGAAAGAATGGCGGGACAGCGAGAAGAGGGTCCAAAAGGAGAATGCGTCGCACCAGAACGAAGCTATGGATTGGCTCTTAAAGATCCTGGAGCACCAAGCGGAGATGCTCCCGACACTACTAGCAATGCAAACTGAGCAGCTCGGCACCCACACTCCCCTGCAGTTGCTGTCACAAAACTCTTTCCCATGCACCTCCCCCTACACCGCCAACCCTCTTATCAACCTCCTGGCTCCAGTCTGTACCCTCTGCATTCCAGTCCTGCCCCATCACAGTCCAGCACTGCAGACTCCCATTACCTACTGCACTCCACACCCATCCCTCTGCAGTTTAGCCCTGCTGAAGTACAGTACCCACTGCACTGTACTCCAGAGGAGAGGGTTGCATAAAATACCTCGACATATACAGATCTTTAATGGTTCCGGGATCCCACCTCCTCCTGGGACCCTCTCTTCCCCCATCCCACACAGTGCTGATGTGTTTTTTTGTTTGTCTCTCTCCTCCAGTTGTTGTTTTTAATAAAAGAATTGTTTTGGTTTGAAAGCAGTCTTTATTCTATTAATTGAAAGCAAACAGCCCTGCAAAGCAATAGGTAATTTTCTTAAATTTTCATAGTGCATTGTCTGCATCAATCACCTCCTAGCATTAGAAGCATTGCACTCCCGAGCATAGCAACAAATATTTGTGGCTTTCAGCTTCAGGTTGCTGCCTTAAGGCATCCATGATCCTTATGGCTCCATGCTGCAGCCCTCTAATAGCCTCAGTCTGTGGCTGTTCAAATTCAGCCTCCAGGCGCTGAGCCTTAGTGATCCAGCCCTGCGTGAAGCTTTCACCCTTCCCTTCACAAATATTATGGAGTGTACAGCATGCAGCTATAAGCATAGGAATATTGTCAGCGGCCAGGTCCAGCTTCCCTTAGAGGCAGCGCCAGCGGACTTTTAAACAGGCAAAAGCACATTCAATAGTCATTCTGTACTTGCTTGGCTTGTTGTTGAACTGCTCCTCACTGCTGTCAAGGTGCCCTGTGTATAAGTCACGGCATTAAGGGGTAGGCAGGGTCTCCCAGGATCACAGTGAGCATTTTGACTTCCCCTACGGTGATCTTCTGGTCCAGAAAGAAAGTCTATGCTTGCAGCTTCCTGAACAGGCCGGAGTTCTGAAAGATGCATGCGTCATGCACCTTTCTGGACCAGCCTGCGTTAATGTCCATGAAACTCCTACAATGATCCACAATCATGCGGAGAACCACAGAGAAATACCCCTTCCAATTAATGTACTTGGTGGCTAAGTGGCCTAGTGCCAGAATTGGAATATGCGTGCCATCTATTGCCCCTCCACAGTTCGGGAAGCCCATTTTTGCAAAGCCATCCACAATGCATGTTGTCCAGAGTCATGGTCTTTCAGAACAGGATGCGATTAATATCCCTGCACGCTTCCATCCACATGAGTCCAAAAGTCGACTTTCCCACTCCGAACTGGTTAGTGACCGATTGGGAGCAGTCTGGAGTAGCCAGCTTCCACAATTCAATTGCTACATACTTCTCCAGTGGCAAGACAGCTCTCAGTCTCCTGTCCTTGCACCACAGGACTGGGGTGAGCTCATCACACAGTCCCATGAATGTGGCTTTCCTCATCCAAAAGTACTGCAGCCACTGCTCATCATCCTGGATGTGCAGGACGATGTGATCCCACCACTCAGTGCTTATTTCCCAAGCCCACAAGCAATCTGGTGCCGCAGCTACCACGTGTGGGAAGATCAATGTCTCACTCCTCTTCCCTTTGTAGTTTAAGGAATCACTCCATTGCCACAGGTGACGTTGTGACGATGCTGTACCTGGTGTGACTCACTGAGAGTGTCAGATCAGGACAAATTACTTCCAAAAGGGGCAATTACAGCCCAAAGCTGGGGTTTCTCTACCCTAAAGGCAAACCAAACCAGCCGAACAGAAAAGACTTTGGTTTCGCCGCACTGGCTAGCCACAAGTCACACAAGCAATTCCCTTAGACACTCCAGCTTCCCAGTATCACCACCAGCAGCCACCTGTCCTGGGGACAAATGGTTATGAAAACCAATACCCCAAATAAAGAAAATGGTTCTCCCCAATTCCAAAGAATCAGGCCCCAGACCCAGGTCAATATACAAATCAGATCTTACCCACAAATCACGCTGTAGCCAATCCTTTAGAATCTAAAATCTAAAGGTTTATTATACAAGGAAAAAGATCTAGGTGAGGGTTAGGAATGATTAAAGGAAATCAAATACATGCAGTAATGGCTTGCATCAGTTGTAGAATAACTGCAGGTTCAAATCAGAGTCTCTGGAATACATTCCCTGGAGGAATGGGTCATCAATCCTTTGGCCAGACCGCCCCTTTGCAGCAAAGTCCCATCCAGAAGTAGGAGCCAGGCTGGAGGCTGGAGACTGAAGATTAAAGACAAAATGGAGATGTTTCTCCCAGGTTTATATAGACTTCCTCTTGTGGGTGGAGACCGCCTCCTTCTTTCTAATCAGAGTCCAGTTGTAAAATGGAGTTTCAGAGCCATGTGGTCCAGTTACATGACTCTTCAAGATTCAGCACCTGAGCAGCCAGGCCACATTCCTAGGGAAGCTCGGGTGTGGACAGGCATCTACAAAGTTCAGTGTTAGCTTGATTGGAACATGATGGGCCATCAGGAAGGCCAGGCCAACAGTAACTTTGTTTGAGATTTCACCCAAAAGCAAGCATAAGTTTGAAATACAGACACTGTACAGTCAATCTTCATAACTTTAGCTACAAACAAGATACACACATACAGATAGCATAATCATAATCAGCAGACCATAACCTGGTCGTAGACACCTTATATGACCCCTTTTACCTAATATTTGATGCCCCTACATGACCTCGGTTGCACCAATGATCGATGTGGTCCCAGATAATTTCAGTAACATGACAGACGTGTTAGTGAGAGCGAGCAGCACATTGGTCAACAGTGCGGGATCCATTCTTCCAGCCCCAAGAGGCAGGGCACGCAGTACACAAACCATTGAAAGATGGTGCCAAATGCAGACAGAAGCACAGGGATTGCTGGGATGGGAAGCAATGCATCATGGGGCATTGGGACAGGACCCAGGATATCCCGTAAACCCCTCCACCTTCCCACAAGTCTTAGCAGCAGAAGAGGAATAGAGGCTCTGTAGAATAGCTGCCCAGAGCGCACCGCTCCGAATACTGTTGCAAGTGCCGCTAGTGTGAACACACTATTGCACAGGCAGCTGACGGTGTGAACACACAACAGCGGTTGCCCTTCAGTGATCTCTGAGTGGCACTGTAACTGCCGGCGCTGTAGCTCTGCCAGTGTAGAGATCCCCTCTTTGTTGTCACATCTGACTGGGTGCAGTGTGCAAAGGAGGGCAAGTGGGATCTGCTTAAAAACCAGGCTTCCCTAAAAACAGAACCAACCCAGCGGTCTCTGGGGGTCTGATTTTGACCCAGGTCCCGGAGCCGTTTTGAAATAGTTCCCAGGGATTGTTTATATGCTGCCGTTTATCTGCAGCCTGGGCCCCAGGGCGGCTCAGTGTCTAAATGAACAAGCCACAGTGAAAGACCAAGTCATGTCTCTCTCCCCCGGCAGTCCTAGTCCTTGTGCCCAGTTTGGGGGTTTCTGCCCTTTCCTTCATGTCCCTGGCAGGGGATGAAGAGGAAACTGACCACTCACACCGGAGCTTCAAGGCCTGGTCTTGCTAAGCACTGAAAGTGTCGCCAGTGCGTTCTGCGGGGTCTTGCCTTGCTTCCATCAATCCCTCTAGCATCTCCATCTCCCCCATGCTGCCGTGGAGCTGAGCGAAGCGGGAGCGTGGCCAGGCTCAACAAAGCCGCATTCTTTGTTCAGGGGCCAGTGCAGAAGAATGGGTCAGTGTCTAGATTTGTCTCCCCACCCCCAAGGCTGTGATTTACAGCAGCAGTACAATAGCCAGCCGTTGGGGCAGCGTCTCTCACGCCTTCCCTTGCTTGGCGACTTGGCGTCGGCTCTGCTGCTGCTGGGCTGCGGGTTTTCCAGGCTTGGAGCCGACCCCCCGTTTCTAGGGCTGGCGTGTGACAATGCAGCTGGGCTGTGATGGAGCCAGTGCCTGTTCCCAACGGGATCAACCCAGCTCCTGGGGAAAGGCCAGTCTGGGTGCAGGGAAATGCCCCTTTCAAGCCATTGCTGTGGAGGTGCCTCTCGACCTGCGCGCCTGGCCAGGGCTGAACGAGGGGGCACCTCTTTTGGCAGGGCCTCCAGGCTCCAATCTGAATCCGGGCCTCACTGCACCAGGTGCTGGACACACACAGAGGTGCACACACATACACAGGCGCACGCACACACACAGGAACACACACACAGGCATATGTGCGTACACACAGGCACACATACAGATGTACACACAGAGATGCATGCATGCACACACAGGCACACAGGTGCATGTGTGCGCACACATACAGGCACACAGGCACACACAGGCTCGTGTGCATGCACACACAGAAGCGCACACATACAGACACAGAGGCACGTGTGCACACACCCCCAGGCACACACACAGGTGTGCGTGCTCACATACACACACACACACACACACACGAGCCTGCAGTCATTGCGGTGGGTGGGTCTGTCTGGCTACGCGAGCAGGATCTGCTCAGAGCCCGGATGCCCTGCTTTGCCTGGAGCGGTCTGCCGGGCTGAAAGGCAGGAGTGCTGGAGGCACTGCGCTGGGACTCAGAGCGGGAGGAGTCCCTGGTGCCTGGGCTCTGGAGTTGGAGTTCAGCGGCTTCCTTCTGGATTGGAGTCTCTCCAGAGGCCCCTGCCTCTAGCGCTCCCCGCCTCCCGAACATGGGCTGCCCTGGTTCCCCAGTAGGACACAGGGGCTGCTTGGCGGAGCCCGGTGTGCTGGGTTGGGCCCAGGGCTGTCCCTTGGGTCGGTACTTTCAGGCCCCATGAAGCGTGGGGCAGTACCCGGCAGTGCTCCCCCTGAGCCCTGCTGAGTCTGCCGAGCCCAGGCTGAGCACTGCCGGGAACCCGTAGGGTTCACTCTCTACTCTGGTGTCGCCCAGGACTGGGCTGAGCTCTGTGTCCCACGGGGGCACAGGGGATTCCTCTGACCAGTGGAAAACGATTCCTGCTCTGTGTGGCAAATCCACCTCTAAACCAGGGCTGAGCTCACAGGCTAGCGCCCGGCCTTGCTACTCTGTGTTCCAGGTCAGGCGCACACCCACAGAGCAGCCCCGTGGGCAGCGGGCTCCAACTGGGACAGAGTGGGAATGTTCTTAATGATTCCTTTCACTATTGTGTGGGGATGTCCAGACCTAAGGCTGTAACTTGACCCCAGGTGGGGGAGGGTGGAGATATCGGCTGACCTCCTGGCCGGGGAAAGAGACAAAGGAAAGCAGAGGAGGGGCTGGAGAGGGGGTTTCAGTTGGAAGCTGGCTGGAGTCAGGCAGGGAAGGGCAGAGGGGCTGTCTGGCTCTCTGGCCCGCAAAATGGATCCAGCTGAGGGGTTGTGTTCGCTGTATGGTCTGTGTTAGATCATGTTCCTGTCGACTAATAAACCTCTGTTTTACTGGCTGGCCGAGAGTCACGTCTTACTGTGGAGTTGGGGTGCAGACCCACGGGCTTCCCCAGGACACCGCCTGGGCAGGCTCGCTGGGGGAAGCGCACGGAGGGGCAGAAGGTGCTGAATGCTCTGAGGTCAGACCCAGGAAGGTGGAAGCTGTGAAGCTCCTAGCCTTGGAGACAGGCTGCTTATGGAGAGGAAGCTTCCCCCCAGAGTCCTGACTGGCTTCATAGGGAGCAGGTCCAGATCATCGCCCCGGGGACTCCATGACACCGGCTGATGGGCTCTAGTGGAGATTGCCGGCTCCATGAGTCCCCGGTGTGGGGACGTCTCTGCTCCATCCCAGCGTGTGAGGGCCCTGGCGGGTTCTGGGGCGGAGCAGGGCTGGACGGAGGGAATGATTGTACCTGGAGAAGGTGAGGCGGAAGGTGCTGCACAGCCTGGTGCGCGCCTACATGGTCACCTCTCTGGCTGTGCTGTGTACTGAGCAGGGCTGTTCTCAGCTGTGCTGCGTTCTCTCCGGCAGGGATGGACCGGCGTTTCCAGACCGTGGAGCTGCTGCGTGCGCTGTCCCCCGATGTGAAGGCTGCCGCAGTCCGATCCGTGCCGAGGAAGCACAGCGGGGCGCGCGTGAGCAGGCGGAGGAAGATCAGCCACTCCACAGTGAAAGGCAAGGGTAGGTCCCTGCCCCGAGTGAAGGGGGCGCTCAGCACGGCAGGGGCAGCTCCGGGAGGTGCTGTGTGGCAGGGGAGGGGGCCTGCTTTGGGGAAGGGGAGATCTCGGAGCAGCAGGAGCACGGCAGGGTGGTGCAGTGCCAGGGGAGCTGACAAAAGTGCCCACACGGCCTGCGAGATCAGGCCTGGCGTGGCTGGACCAGGCAGCGGACTGGACAGGCGTGACCCCGGCCTCCTCTAGAAGGTGGAATCGTTCCCTCCCCAACTGGTGGGACTCTGCTGTGCCTCACCCACCAGCACCCTGCCCCTTGCAGAGCAGCGAGAACGCTGTGATGGGCCACCCCCGCCGGCTGCACAGCGCTGGAGGAAATGAGCCTGCTTCACTGCCGGAGCCCAGTCCCAGCAGGTCTGTAATGCCCGGGGGGATACAGACACGACCAGGGGTGGGCTGCGCCACTCCATACCCATCGGGCAGTGACAGCCTGGATGGGGCAAGCCCCCTCCCCTCTCCCCCCTGGCAGGGCAGGGCCTCTCTTCCCCACCTGTGGGGGGGCATCTCTTCTAGGCTGGGAGGGGAGTCCCTGCCCCAGGCCTGTTTGGCTGTTGCCGGGGGGATGGTGTTGCTGGGAGACGGGCACAGAGCAGCTGTCGGGCTGCAGACTGTCGGCTTTCACCCTCTGCCAAGCTGGGCTGGATCCGAGCCAGCGCCAGGGTCACGCTGCACCGCCCCGAGCGCCCGTCCGGTCCCCAGTGAGTCTGTGCCTGCCGCGCGGCGGGAGTCTTGGGCCAAGCACTAATCCAGATGAGTAGCGGAGCAGCCGGACCCAGCGCTGTCTCTGGGACGCTGTTTCCATGTCTTCTGCTGCAGTGTGTGACCAGTGGTGAATTAGCCACTGGGCCAATGGGGCCTGTACCGAGGTGCCCCGGCCGATCGGGGTTCCCTAGAAAAATGAGCACCCCCGCGCTCTGACCCCGCTCCCTGGAAGGAGCGCCGGTTGGGTGGGCAGAGTGGGGTAAGTCCCCTGTCCTGATCCCATTTCCCTGGCAGGAGTGCTGGGGTGGGGGGCGGACTGCAGGCGGAAGGGGTGGGGAAGGGCCCCCGCTTGCTCTGGCCCAGGGGCCCCACAAAACCCTACATGCAGAGGAATCTGCTGGGGAATGCCCCAAAAATCAGTGGGGCGGCTCTGGGGCTACCCCAGAGGGTAGAGATTGGCCCGTGGCTGGCGGAGGAGTTAATGGTTCAGTCCCTGACTCCCAAAGAGCTACGGTGAAATTATAATTATAATAATTATTAGGCTTCTCGTGGGGAGCTCCATAGCTGATTTACCAGCTCGGGGAGTAATTACAGAACCGACCCGGCCTGCCAGGGGAAGGCTCTGGTGAATGGTGTCCCTAGCACTGCAGGCAGGGAGCAGAGTGGGTGACTCTGCGGGAGCTTACGCCAAATTTCCAACCAATGGCGATGTCGCCATCTCGAAATTCAGCGCCGTGTCCTGGGCAGGGAGAGGCCAGGCTGAGGGGGGCACATGTCCGGAAGCCAGGCATGGGAAATGGGGGTCAGACCTCTGAGGGAAGTGGGTTTGATGGTGACTTATCGGTATTTCAGAAGTGTCTTGAGGCCCCATTGAGCTAGGTCCCATCCCAAAGAGCTTCCCGCTGACTAGCCAGGACAGCCAGGGCCTGGACAGGCACAGTGAGCAGAGGTGACTTGCCCAAGGGCACCCAGCTGGCTGTGGCAGAGGCAGGGACAGACTCCAGGTCCCCTGCTGCTCACTGCATTGCCTGGTCTGTGCTGCCTAGCGACCCAGGTGCCTCTTGTTACCTGACATGGTGGAAATCAAAGGTTTTGTCACCTAAAACTGGAGACAACAAATGTATTTGGCTAAACCCTGTGATCAGGAACCTCCGCCCCAGTGTAGAGCCCTGGGAGGGGTCAGTGTTTGCCATCAGGAGCATAACAACGACTATTCCGCGCAGCGGCTCCCCATAGAGAGATGGGAACAGTTGGGCAGGGGCTGTCGGAGCCGACGCCTCGGGCTTCTTCTTCCTCATAGGCGAATGTAACCGGTGCCGGGGCACCGCCACCTGTCTCGGCGCTAGGGCCGGCGGTCTCAGGGCTGGGGCCGATGTCGTCGTTGGAGCGCTGCGCACCGAAGAGCCCGGGCCGGTTGCTTGCTTACCATCAGCGCCGGGGCAAGCACTGCCTCCATGAGGAGCTGCTTTAAGCGAAAGTCCTGCTCCTTTTTCGTCCGGGGGTGAAAGCCCTTATGGATCTTGCACTTCTCGGATTGATGTGCCTCACCGAGGCACTTAAGGCAAGAGTCATGCGGGTCACCCATGGGCTTCCTGCGCTTGGCACAAGGCTTAAAGCCTGGAGCCTTGGGCATACGTACACCCGGGCTCGGGTGGGGAGGACGACCCTCCCCAGAAGCTATCTAACTATACTATATTCACTTAACTATTAACACTAATACAAACTATATACAAACCGTATACAAGAATTAACTATAGAAGCTAAGAGAACGGAGGGCAGCAAAGCTGAACTCCACGGTTCCAACGACCGTCACGGGCGGTAAGAAGGAACTGAGGGGGGAGCCGGGTCGACAGGGGTATATATACGGCACCAGAGCGGCGCCACTCCAGGGGGCTCCCTAGTCGACCCGGCCAGTTGCTAGGGGAAAAGTCTTCCGCCGATCGTGCACACGGCGCGTGCACACCTAACGGGAATGGATATGAGCAACACATCTCGAAGAACATCAGTTACAGGTAAGTAACCCGTTTTTCCACGCAGCGGCTCCCCATAGAGAGATGGGAACTTTCCTGCTTCTGCAACAAACCAGTGTTCAGAGACCAGTCGCTGTGACACTTCGGGCCCTTCAGTGCCCCCCTTTGATGTCAGCCCTTGTGGCTTTTCCTCTCCTGGGTGGAATGCCACGATTCGCCCACACTTCGAATGGGCTCTGGGCTACAGCTGTCTGTTAGCCACTGCGCTTACCCCACATGGCCAGCTGGGTTCAGCTCCCGTGCGCCTCCCCTGCAGGCGTGTGGGGCCAGTGTGGAGCAGCCTGACCTGGTAGCCTGCAGATCCAGAGCAGGGCTTGCTTTGCAGTAGGAACAGAGCATTAGAGAAAATGGATTTTAAAACAACTGCCTCCATCTGTGTGCCGTGCTGAGAGTCCTGACATCCCCCGCTGGCCTCCCAGGGGCCCTGTCTCTCAGTCTGGGTCCCCCGCACTGCAGATAGGTCCCTTTGCATCCTGCCAGAGCTTCTTGCTCTTTCCGGGTTCCTCTGTATCTTTCGTCTGGTGCAAACCAGGTTTGTACGTTGTCTGGAGCAGAGACAACGTCCTGAAAACGAATAGTTCTGGCATTGCCTCTCTAATCCTGCCTGCCACATGGGGCCACAACAGTGGTACCCCTAACTCACCCAGCAATATCGTCAATCTATCCAGCTACACACTCAGCCTGGCAGAAGAGTCTGTCCTATCTCGAGGACTCTCATTCTGCCCCACCGCCCCCACAAACATGATACAATTCTGCGGTGATCTGGAAGCCTACTTTCGCCGTCTCCGACTCAAAGAATACTTTCAAGACAACATAGAACAGCGCACTGATACACAGACACCATCCCACCAGCAGCACAAGAAGAAGAACTCCACGTGGACTCCTCCTGAGGGTCGAAATGACAGTCTGGACTTATACATAGAATGCTTCCGCTGACGTACACAGGCAGAAATTGTGGAAAAACAACATCACCTGCCTCACAACCTAAGTCGAGCAGAACGCAATTCTATCCACAGTCTCAGAAACAACCCTGACATCATAATCAAAGAGGCTGATAAAGGAGGTGCTGTCATCATGGACAGGTCTGACTACCAAAAGGAGGCTACCAGACACTCTCCAACACCAATTTCTACAGGCCACTTCCCTCAGATCTCACTGAGGAATATACTAAGAAACTGCACCATCTACTCAGGACACTCCCTACAGTATCACAGGAACAAATTAACATACCCTTAGAGCCCCGACTGGGGTTTTTCTATCTATTATCCAAGATCCACAAACCTGGAAATCTTGGACGCCCCATCATCTCAGGCATTGACACTCTCACTGAAGGACTGTCTGGATATGTGGACTCTCTACTCAGACCCTACACCACCAGCACTCCCAGCTATCTCCGTGACACCACCGACTT
>ML677396.1:1098400-1128999 GCA_007922305.1 Dermatemys mawii | reverse complement strand
AGTTTCTGTGTGTATCAGTGTCTCTGTGTGTATATCAGAGTGTCTCTGTGTGTGTGTGTATGTGTGTGTGTATATCAGAGTGTGTGTGTGTGTGTATCAGTTTCTGTGTGTATCAGTGTCTCTGTGTGTATATCAGAGTGTCTCTGTGTGTGTGTGTGTATGTGTGTGTGTGTATCAGAGTGTCTGTGTGTGTGTGTGTGTGTGTGTATCAGAGTCTCTCTCTCTCTCTCTCTCTCTCTCTCTCTCTCTCTCTCTGTGTGGCCAGGGCTGTGTTTGCTCAGGCAGGTGCAGTTCTCCATTCAAAGCGGCCTGGCCAATGGGCTGCCGGGCTCCTTTGTGCCGTTCAAAGGCGGGCGGGCGGCCGTTGGAAGGGAGCTGGCTCGGTGCAGGCCGCGCTGCCCGTGTGAACTGCCTGTTGAGCCTCCTGCCAAGCGCCCCGGCTCCCCCACAGCCGCCTGGGCCCGGCGGCCATGGAGCCCGGCGAAGTCCGCAGGGTCTCGCTCCGCGCCGGCCAGGCCCACCCGCTGGACGCGTCCTTCTACCTCCCGACCTTCGGTGAGTGCTGGGCCTGGGGGGCTCCCCGGGCTGTGCCGCGGGGCTGTCGCTGTGCAGGGCACGGACAGTGGCTGGCCTGCAGGCCGGGGACAGACGTAGCCCCCTGCTCCGCCCCGTGCCGCCCATGCCAAGGAGCCAGGTGGGCAGCGATCCTTCCTCTCTGCCTCGCTGGGCAAGAACAGCCAGACCTGCCCCCAGCGAGCACGTGAAATCGGGGCCTTCGCCGGTCCCCGCACCTCAGCAACCAGCCCTGAGCATGAGGGGGCCGGGGCTGCTCTGGTATCCTGGGCAGGTTCAGACGGGGTCAGCAAGGGCAGACTGAACCTCCCCCGGTGTGATCGTCACGAGCTGTCACGCTCTGAGGGGGTCTGGCCTGTGATGGGGGCTCTGCAGTGGAGCCCATCACGCCCCGGTGAGCGAAAGTCCCAGTAACAGCAGCGTGTCTCCTCCTCGCTCTGCTCCCTGCTCACCTGCCTTGTCAGGTGAGCTGCGTTTGGATCAAGCCGTTTTTCAAGGGGTTGGGAACATCCTATCGGAGTGGCTGCACATCCCTGGTGTTTGGAGAAGGCCCAGCACTGCTACAGCTCCCGGGGGGAGGTTAGGAAATGTGCCCCTCCCACACTGATTTATAACCGGGTGGGGTCCCACCTCTCCTCAGCAGTATATGGGGCCTTGTCACCCCGGTGCTTTTTGCTCATCTTAGAAGCGCTGCGATTTCATGCTCCGGGGTGGAGGTTGGTAAGCAGGTGGGAGACGCTTGTGGCGGGGGCGCATCTAATGACCCTGATGTGATTGGTGGCTCTGAGGCTGTAGTGGGAATGGGGCGTGCAGCGTGATCGGGAGTTTGGGACTTTGTGGGTTAGGCTCAGGATCTGGCAAGGTGCCATGCAGCCCCAGAGGAGCTGAGCGGGCTCGTCTGGAGAAAGTGGTCTGAGGGGCTGCTTTTCCAGAGGCAGCGTTCTGCTTGGCTGGGAACGTTTGTTGTGCGTTTCCACGTCAGGGGCACACGTCTGCTCTGGGTTCCCTGGTTTTCTACGGCGGGGGTGCTCCGATCAGCAGCCTTCCTGGAAGGAGTTTCACCCTTGCAGCCTAATCTCCCTTCTCAGTGTGTGGGGATGGGTCAGGCAGTGCTTTGGGAGCTGAGGGTTTTTCCAGGTGTGACGAGCAGGGAGGAGGGAGGTTTCTCTGGAGGGAAGGTACCTGGGCTGTAACCTGACCCCCCTTCCTGGGGGAGGGGGAGGGGAGGCTTTCTGCCTGAGTGTGGATGTGAACAAAGGCTGGGGGAGTGGCGGGGGTGGGGGGAGGGAGAGAGGCAGCAGTTTCGGTGGAGGGGGTAGAAGCTGTCTGGGGAAGAGGAGGGAGCCCGGATCCGGGGTCTTATCTCCTTGCCCCCAAGAAGGGTCTGACTAAGGGGTCCTGTTTGTACTGACAAGCTCTGAGTTGGATTGTGTTCCTGTCATCCCAAATAAACCCTCTGTTCTCCTGGCTGACTGAGAGTCACAGTGAATCCCTGGAAGGGGGCGGGGGGATCGGGGCCTCGACTCCCCCACCCTCCCTGACACCAGGGACCAGAGGAGACTTTTCCACTGCGTGGGCCAGGGAAGCGTTGATGGAGGGGAGAGGCTGGACAGACTCCTCGTGTGCTGGGATCTTCAGCACTGTGGCACGCGACGGGCAGCGGCGTCCTGTCTCTCTTACGTTCACTCGTGTCTGGATCAGGGCCACGAGGCTGTTGGGTCAAGTGCCCTCGGCGAGCTGTAGTCCTGTGCCCAGTGCTGTGCTGCAGTTCCAGGTGAGCTGTTTGTGGCCCACTGGGCTGGGGGGCTTCTGCCCTTGCTCACTGGCGCTTCCTCTGCATGGGTGGGGGGAAAACCAAAGATCCTTTTGGAAAAGAAATGGCAGAATCACAGTGCCTGGCTCTGATTTCCCCTGATCACTGAGCCACACGTGTACCCAGTTGGTGCATTGCCAGAGTGCTGCCTTGAGACCCAGGGGCCTCCACTTCCCCCACACCTCCTGGGCCTGGGGTGCCTGGCTGGTAGTGGGTTATAGCCTTTGCCACCAAGATGCTGTGTGATGTCATCTGCCCTGTGCCCAGCATCCACCAGAATTAAATACACCAACTAATGTCTGTGTCCCTCTCCTCCAGCCAGCGCCTCACCTGGGCCTTGGTTCCAGCCCACCCTGGCACAGCTGGTGACTGTGGGCAAAGCGGCAGTGCATCCTTGCACAGCTCTCAGCCTGGGGTTAACCTGTAATGTCATGTGTTAGCTGTTTTCCCGGAGTGCTTAGGAGCCCTAGTCACAGAGCAGGACCCGCGCGCGCTCAGTGCTGTACAAACACACAACGCTAATGCCAGTTCTTTGACGGTAGCTAGAGAGCAGCAGGGGCAAGCCTGGTTCCAGATGGCTTGATGAGCCCTGGGGTTCTCCACACTGGGCCAGTCTGCGCGTCTAGAACCCCTCTTGGCACCAGGGGCCAGTCCCCCGTGGTTCAGAGAGGTCAGAACACCCCGGAGAGTTCTGTGGGTTCACTCGCTTGTTTCTTCTCCTCCTCCCATCCTTTTGTCAGCGTTTGGACAGCATCCAGTGCCCAGGGCCCTAATCCATGGCCTGCTGGTGCTGCTGCAATACACATACTGAATAATAACCCAGCCCTGTGCCTCCGTGTCCAGTCCGAACACCCCTTCACATTGATTTGTTCTGTCAGAAAACAGCCTCACCTCACCCAAGGATTTTAACCCCAGCTGCAGCCTTCTGCCCTGCTTCTGCTCTTCTCGCTCTGCTTATTCTCTGCCCACTGTGTTTAGGGAACACGACACGCTGCCTCCCAGAGCCAGGGCTCCCCCTCCACTCCCGGCGCTCTCCTCTCGCGGCTCCTCAAAAAACCCTGGCACAAAAGCTCGCTGTCCCCTCGCACTCCCGCTCATTAGCAGGCTGACTCTGGGTCCTGCTTGGCTGGGTCACAGCTGTTTGCTTTCCCAGTGTAACCATTGTCAGATGTTAATGGCGGAGCAGTGGGAGCGTTCCCGTGGCTTTCGAAATGGGAGGATGGCAAAAGGGTTCAAGTCCCGGCTCCAAATGCTGGGCTTGTTTTGGGAGCACGTTAAACACTGAGGGCCAAATTCGCCACTGGCGGAAATGACATAGACTGCGGTAGAGCCGCACTGACTTAAACCGGCCCTGGGTGAAATGACGCCCTGTGACGGCAGAGCTGGGAGCTGTCTGCCGTCCGCCCCCAGGGTGATGTGCCAGGATTTTACAGCCCAGCTGCGCCCCGGCTGGGCTAGCTGGAACCTCTCATTACTGAGGATCTCCCAAATACCCCATGGGATGGGGCAGAGCCTGTCCCTGCTTTCCTCCCATGCCCCAGCAATGCCAACAGCCCCAGCAGCTTAACTCATTGGCTGGGGGTCCCTGGCACATGGGAATCCATGAAGCATGGAGCCAGGGCAGGGGGGTCTTTCTTGAGTCTCAGGGCTCTTTGCAGTAACAGTGTCACCCCGAACATGGGACTGTCTTGCTAATGTTATCTAGTTCTTGCACTGAGCAGCCCAGCCCGAGGTCTCCAAGCACAGGATGGGGAGTTTCATTATCCCCGTTTTCAGGATGGGGAGATCAAGGCCCACAGAGGAGAAGGGACTTGCCCCAGGTCAACCAGCAGCTCAGTAGCAGAGCCAGAATTAGCACCCAGGCTCCTTGCCCAGCCCCGCACTCACTGTCAGTCCCTTGGTGTGACTGGGCAGCTCACTGTGAGCTCTGCCAACCAGCCGCAAATCCCCCTGGCCAGGCTCCTAGCCAGGGGCACGGCACCACGGAGAGAGTGCAGAGGCCACTGGGATGGGGACAGAGAAAATGGCTGAGTGAGGGAAGCGTGAGGTGCTGGGCTTTTCCCCATTCCTCTTGGCACCCCCTGGGCTGCGGGGAGGGGGCCTCTCCCCACCGTGGCAGCTCCAGGGTCGGGGCCATGGGATAAGCGCTCCTTCCCCGGCAGGTTCAGACCAAGGCTGGGTTCAGGACGCTGCACCGCTGGCCGCAGCAGGGGGGGGGCAGGGGGGGGGCCAGGTTATATTTGGGGGGGGGGGGGGGGGGCGCCCCTCCCCCCAGCTGCAGCAGGTCCTGGCCGGGCGGGTTCCCTGTGCTCCTGCGCGGTGCTAATAGGCTGCTGTGCGGCAGGGAACTTACAGGGAACGTAGGTTTCTGCCCCACTGAGTGTACAGGCTGCAGATTGCCAGTCCAATGCTCCATCCACTAGGACACACTGCCTCCCTGCTTTAACACGTCGCTAATTTCTCTGCTACCAGGAGCGTACACTGTGTGTATAATTATATCAGCAATTGCCCAGGTGTCATGCTGCCAGACCCCTCTCCCTGAGGCTAACTGCTCCGGACAGCCTGCTGGGGAGGGCGGTGTGACCCCAGGTTTGTTGACATATTGCCTCAAGAGTGTCTTGGAACATGGGCCCGAGCCTGAGCGGGAACGTTGACGCTGCTCTTCTGAGCCCCGTGCGCCCAAGTCAGCTGACTGGGGCTCTGGGATGTGGTGCTGCGGGTTTCTCTCTGTGGCGTAGATGCACCCGTAGAGGGTATTATAGACGGTAATAGCTGCCCTTTTGGGGAAGGGAGAAGAAGTTTGTTGAGGCGTCTGGAGCTGGTGGTGGTAAAGTCTAAGGGCTGGTCTTCGCCATCCGCTGGATTGGTGGGTGCTGATCAATCTATCGGGGATCGATTCATCGCGTCTCGTCTAGACACGATAAATCAATCCCAAAAGGCGCTCCCCGTCGACCCCAGTACTCCCGCTCGCCGAGGGGCGCAAGCGGAGTCAATGGGGGAGCCCGCTGCCGCCATAAGGACAGTAGGTGAGTCGACCTAAGACGCGCCGACTTCAGCTATGCTATTCACGTAGCTGAAGTGAGGTCGACCCCCCTCCCCCGGTAGTGTAGACCTGGCCTAATTCTGGTTCATCCCAGGGCTGTCTGGGGTTTGGCTTGAGCCGGGGGAGGCGATAATGTCGTCTGGGTCCCTCTCTGTGTCCGCTCTGGATGGGTCAGGATGACAAAGGTCCCGGGGTCCCAGGAGACAGTTGGGGTGGCGGCCATGATGGTGAAGCTTGCGCCAGTAGCCAGTTTTTCTCCCAAAGTCTCATTCCTTAAGGACCCCAAAAAGGAGTGGGGGGTGGACTACTCCATCCCCCCATCATATTGTCCACCATATAGACCTACTTTCTGACCTACCAGTTTTGGTTCATTGATCCTCACTCCCACATGGTTGCTGTTTACCAGGCACGATCTTAACACAGCCCTTGAGTTTTGGGCTAAGCCTCTCGTACCTTTTCCCATCACGAGTTGCTGGGACACGTTATTGTGACACTTCAGTTACTGTCACTTTGAACAGCTGAATTCCTGTTAGGGCAGGTTTGTCGGCCCAGTGATCACCTCGGGCTCAGGAGTCTTCCCTGCCCAGGGGCCTGTGCCTGTGGCAACGCATCGCTCAGCCTTGTGGGGCGTGTGGTGTTAAACTGAGACAGATCCTTTCCTGGAGCCAGTTTTCCCAGCCCTTCCCCACTGCCACCGAAGGGCTGGGAAAAGGGGCAGCATCTCACTGAGCAGCTGTCAGAGCAGGGAAGGGAGCCAGGGTGTGTAGTGGCTGGAGTGAAGCTGGCAGAGGGGCAGAGCCATGGGTATTGGGGGGCTGGGTTGGCTTTTGGGCCTAGTTGGCAGGAATCTTCTTGGCTGAGTTCTGCACCAGTCGCTCATCTGCTCTGTCTCCTCTTGTTTGCCAGGTCAGCTGAAGCTGTCCATCGACATGAAGGGCAGGCACCTTGTGCTGCACAGTAAGTACGGCCGGGGGAGGGCGGGGAGGGGTACAGTCCGTATCACCAGAGGAGCAGGGGCCACTCACGAGAGGGTCACTTTGCCTGTTGTAGCGTTCTGCAGCAGATCCCAGCGTTACCCCCTGTCACGGAGTCCCCGGGGCGATGGTCTGGACCTGCTCCCTACGAAGCCAGTCAGGACTCTGGGGGGAAGCTTCTTCTCCGTAAGCAGCCTGTCTCCAAGGCTAGGAGCTTCACAGCTTCCACCTTCCTGGGTCTGACCTCAGAGCATTCAGCCCCTTCTGCCCCTCCGTGCACTTCCCCCAGCGAGCCCAGCCAGGCAGGGTCCTGGGGAAGCCCGTGGATCCTGCACCCCACTCCACAGTCAGACGTGACTCTCAGCCCGCCAGTAAAACAGAGGTTTATTAGTTGACAGGAACATGATCTAACACAGAGCTTGTAGATAGAGCGAACCGGACCCCTCAGCTGGATCCATTTCGGGGGTCCAGGGAGGCCAGACTCTATCTGAGCCTCCCTTCCCTTCCTTCGCCAGCTGCAGACTGAAACTCCCCCTCCAGCCCCTCCTCCTTCTTTTCCTTTGTCTCCTTCCCGGGCAGGAGGTCAGGTGACCTCTTCCCCCCACCTGGAGTCAAGTTACAGCTTCAGGCATGGACACCTTCCCACAATAGTCAGAGGAGCCATTGAGAGCATTTCCACTCTGTCACACCCCCAGAGTCTGCTGGCGTGGGAAAAGCCGGCTCTGCTAGCAGTGCTGCCGCCAGCGTGCCGGGGCCCAGCCATGCTAGAGGGGAGCAGAGCACAGCCCCACGTGCGTGGGCTCACACGTGCAAAGGGGGATCTGTGCGCTCTCACCTGTGAGGCCCTGCAGGGACGCTGGTGTCGGTCCTGATGCCGTGACTTAACCCAGGCAAAGGGAGAGCAGGGCTTGGTTCCCTTTCCGTGACCCAGCTCCAGCAAGATCACTTAACAAACCCAAAATAAAACAAACTGGCTGCAAGCGTCCGGCACAAAGTTTAACCTGCTGTTTGATTTGGCTGGGGGCTGGCCCAGAGCGAAGCTGTTACTGGGAACTTGCTCCAACTCCAAAAGGGATGGTAACAAATTGGAAAAGGGTCTGAAAAGAGCTGCAAGGCTGATTTGAGGTCCGGGAACCTGCCTGACCGTGAGAGGCTAAAGCAGCTCAGTCTATGTGATTAACCAAGAGGAGGTTATAGACAATGTATAAATCCCCACGGGGGGAGACGCTGTCTGAGACTAGAGAGCTCTTTAACCAGTGGGCAGAGAACAAGGCCCAGTGGCTGAAAGCTGGAGCTAGGTAAATTCAGCCTACAAATAAGAGAGGGGTTTTATTGCGGGAGCTGATTAACCTTAGAAACAACTCACCTCAGAACGGGGCGGATTCTCCAAGGTGGGTTCTGGCCTGTGCGATCAGGTCAGACGGGAGGATCATCATGGTCCCTCCTGGCCTTCGCCTCCCAATATTGTAGTGGAACACTAGGAGTGTGCGCACACAGAGGATCTCTTCCTGCACGCCGTTTGCGCCTATGCTGTTGGTGACAGCCCGATCCTGACCTAGAGGATCCCAGGCCTCCCCCGGCAGAGGCAAAGCTCCTGCTGTGTGATAGCAGGCCGTGTTCTGAACGGCAGCGCATCGTCTAGTTACCATTACTCATGGTAACTCATGTCACTCACCTGGCTGACAGGAACGGTGCGTGGGCACTGCGGGCCGTACAGGGAGGCTGGCTTTGCAGAGGCGGAGCAGAGATGGAGCTCTGGCCTGTGCTATTTAACTTGATGATACATTTGGCCTGGAGCCTGGCGCCAGTAGCCCCAGTGTTGTGTGAAGTCAGGCGGGTGAAATGCAATTTGTCAGCTGGATGCTGGGCTACATCTGCTCCCAGCTGCCCCGCAGATGCACGTGTTTCTAGGACAGTTTTACTTCAAAATAAAACCCTCAACCATTTCTCTCTGCCATCCCCTTGTGCCCCACGAGCCCTCCGGGGCAGGGAGGTGCGAGTGTGAGGCGCCAGCCAGCCGTGTCCTGGAAGCCAGCTCTGGGTTAATCCTGCCAGTCAGCTTGACAAGGAGGAGCCGTGCTTCGAGTGCCTGGCCCTGGGGCATGAGCGCAGTGCGGTGGGAAGACCCCTGGCTTGTCTCTTTTCAACCACGTTTCGTTTTCTTTCCAGTTATGGAAGCAAAAGGCCTGATGGGAAAAGAGTACCGGACATGCAACTCCTATGTGAAGGTGAGTTCTCTTGACACCCCAGGGCTTTGGATTCAGCTGGGATAAGGATGTGACCTCTTAGTACCCTTCTGCTTTTGGGTGAATTCCTCCAGGCATGCAGCTGGGCTCCCATCTTCTCTCGGTGCCTCTTTTGGGGCTCCACATAAATCGAGGCAGAACCTTTGCATTGTGCTTGCCCATTTGTCCTGAACTCCCCCGTCCCCATCCCTGCATTTACCGCCTGTTGAGTGACTTTCCCGCACCAGGTGAGCTAAGACAGCCAGTCTTCTGCAAGGTGCTGGGTGCATCACTCTGCTAACTGCACCTGGGGGCTGGGGCACCCTCTGATGGAGAATTTGGGGTCACAGAATCATTACTGGCAGAGGACGCGGGAGCCAGAGGAGAAAGCTCTGTCTGTGGCTGTTAGCGCTCATCATTATTTGCAAGCCAATGCCATCATGCATCCTAAGAATGGATGATCAGCATTAGAGAAACTCCAGTAACTGCACTGCAGAGCACAGAGCTGGGCAATCCAGGTTAAATCAATAGCACCTTAGTAGGTCATTTCCTTCTCTACTTCCTCTCCTTTGAACCAGGAATATGTGTGATGCACTAACTGAGCGATCTTTGAGACTCAGCCATCTAAAGCTGACTGGTGGGTCTTCTGACGATCTTAGCACCAGACAGTTGCTGGGTCTGTGGCGAGTTTGTGTTTGCTTAAGGATGGCTAATGTGCTGTTTGTCTCTCTGCATCAAGATGGCTGTGGTACCAGATCCTGATCGGAAATGCAGACAAAAAACCAAGACTGTTCCAGACAGCAAAAATCCCATCTTCCACGAGCACTTTCTCTTGTGAGTATGAGGGTCGGAGGCGGCACTGTCTTGTCCTTCCACTCGGTTGTGTTCCAAATGGGGCGTGTGTTTGGAATGGAGCTGGACGAGAATCTGAACTGTGGGAAATGCAGTCTTAGCCTCTCCCAGCCAAGACCCCCGGTTTACTCGTACACTGTTAGCGCCAGTAAACATGCCTCATGCATGATGAGGTTTTGTACCGAAATGAGGAGTGACAGACATTATTTTGCTGTTTCTTGTAGCTGAAATGCCTTGAACTTTTGAACAGAGCTTTGCTGAAGCTCACAAAGCTGTGACTCCACAGCATGACAGCAATACTCCTGCACGCTTGGAGTTTCTTATTTGGTAGCTTCTATGTGTCCATATGGAGTCGGGGGAAACATTCCATTTTCTAGACCTTGAGCCTGCCACGATCTGGTGGATCAGTAAGAACAAGGAAGGTAAAAAAATTCCCCAAGCTCTAGCATGTCCTTGCATGGGAAGGGGGCTGGTGGCTTGCAGGGTTTTGGTGGAGTTCATTATTTCTAGCAGACCTGCCTCGGTTGGACCTGTGAGCTCATGAAATATTTAGTTGGGCACAAAGTGATTATTTAGGAGCATGAATGATAGTGTTTTTGTGGTGTTCTTTCTTTGATGTTTAACATGTGTCTGTCCTTAAACAACCTGAACTGTGTTTCAGCACCTGCCCCGGAGAGTTCACCTCCTCTTGCAACAGCTTGTCAATAACAAATGTCTCCTTTGTTTAACCACGCAAGCAGCATGGCCCTCCTGATCTCCGTTACGTAATAAACGTGGAGTGGAGCTCGCAGGCTCGTTAATTTTAGTAAATTAGTGCACAAGAGCTCGTTTGAGAAGTCTGCCATTGATGGCAGTTGCTGGGAAGCTCCATGTAGGAATCAGTGAGGGGTAGCTGGAGCACTAAAAGCACCCTAACCCCATCCATGGGTGTGTGTTCCTGGTGGCGATGGGGGTTGTCATCCTGTCCTTTCTGGCGTCTGTTCCAGCCCCGTTCAGGAAGAAGATGAACAAAAGCGTCTTCTGGTTACAGTCTGGAACCAAGAGAGAAATTCCAGGTACAGCCGCTGCCAGGACGGGGTTGGGGGGGAAATGGTGCTGAGCTGTCTCATTAACGAGGTTTGGAAAGGCTGGAGAAGAGATACAAATCCCATCTGCTCTGGCTGCTTCCCCGTGAGTTCCTTTGGGGCCTCAGTCTCGTGGCACAGTCTGGCACCAGTGGGCGTCACATGGGTAGAGTCAGGGTGTGGCTGGCACCGGAGTGAGCCCCTTTGTAAGGCACGTCTGCACACCTGGCCTCCGCGCGGGGTGCTCTCTGTCGCACGCTGGGCCCCTGAGTGCGGCTGGAAGCCGGGGATGCTGATGCTCTCTGCACTCTGGCCCTGACCTCGGGCTGTCTGGGGCTGCTGCTGGGCTGACACTAATGCAAAGTGCAGACTCTGCTGGGCGAGGGGAGCATTTTGCACAGGCTTGTGGGTAATGTAGCCTCGGGGAAGCCTGTAGAGCGACTGCTCACACCAATGTCCCCTGAATGGCTCGCTGCCCACCCCAGATGCAGCTTTGCACGGGTGGCCCATGGGCAGCCTGTTTCCAGTTGCGCTGGCCATGGGTGCAAGCAGGCCAGATGTGCAGCAAGCTGCATCCAGCTCCGTGGCCACCGAGTGGCACCCTCACCGGTGTCATGTTGGGTGATATTGGCACAAAGGGGCAGGATCAGATACACAATGCTGGTGCCCATGCTAATGCCACGCTGACTTAGGTGCATGCACATTCTGCCCATATGCAAACAAGGTGCAGCCCTCCAAGTGTCCCAGAAACAAAAGAAGGAAAAGTCCTGGGGGGTCATTTACGCTCCATCCCAGGTCTCAGGTCCCTGCATGGCAGTTGTCAGCAAATGCCAGTGTTGTAAAAGGCTGGGAGAGCTTCGGTCTCCGAGAAAATCCTCTTAGTGCCAAAGCCGATATGCCAGGCGGGCTCTCCAGGGCCCCTCTGCTGGGCAGGGTCAGATGCCCAGGCACGCAGAGCTGCCTCCGTCTCCATAGCAAATGTCCAGCAGGTGATGAGCAACAATGCTGGCATGCCGGTGCAGCCTGGCTCCAGAGGGGTGTTGGCTTTTTTAACTAACTAACTAACTAACTAACCAGCCTCCAAGCCCCTGCCCCTCTGTGCCAGTCTCATAGCAGAGACATGGCTGCCTGGGGTGGGAATCCAGTCACGGCCATTCTTGGAGTGATACCCCGATCGGAGTGGAGCAAACGCAGGAGGGTCTGGACCCAAGTGACCTGGTCAGATTAGCACAGTGGGGGCTCCTGCTGCCTGCAAAGCGCCGCCCCCAGGGAGAGGACAGAAGGGCGGGGGTGGGAGGTGTGTAGCTCTGTGTCTCCTTAGTCCTGTGCTCCCATCACTCCTGCGGAGGGAAGGGGCGGGAGCTGTGCTGGTGGGAAGCTGCCCCTGGGTCTCTGGGGGAAGGAGGGTTTAAGGAGTGGCACTAACCTGCTCTCTGAATCCTTCTCCAGACAGAGCCAGCTACTTGGCTGTATGAGCTTTGGCGTGAAGTCACTCCTGATCCCAGACAAGGTACAGTCCCTTGTGGGTCCAGAGCACACACTGGTTTGGGCCCTGCCTCAGCGCCAGATTGGAGGGGGTGATGTTCTCCCGTCTGAGGCGCGGTGCCCTGGGCAGAGCTAGTGGGTGAAATGCCCTGCGGCTGGGAGTGAGGCTCCGGGGCCTCTCCGGAGGCTTGCAGGAGAGCGGATCCGACGGCTGGGGACTGTTTTCCAATGGAGGGAGAATTTCCGACAGCTCTGTGGCGGGCTGAGGGAGCTGCTGTCTTTGGTCTGGGGCTGTAGGGCAGGCAGAGGGGTCCTGACAATGGCCCCCGTGCCCTGCAGGCGCCTCCTTGCCCTCTCGACCGAGGAGAGTGCCGGGGGGCTGCTGAGGTGGGGAGCTGGAGGGCCAGGGGCACGAGGGGGTCTTGGTGACTCTCTCGGCCTGTGGTGCCTACTCACCACAGGCCATCGGCTGACAGGGACCCCATCAGCCGCTGCTCTGGCCAGACACCAGTCCAGTTTCCAGGCTGCACAAGGCCGCCCGGCCTTGTTTGTGTGAGGCCCCGGGGTGGAGTGCCAGGCTGCACCCTGGCCTATGGCTGGTGAATGTAAGCGCCCAGAACAGGGGTGTGTGCGGCACCTAGGGAGAAGTAGCGCTTTGCTTCCCTTCCTGCAGCCCCCAAACCCTGGGCTCCTCCCTGCTGCGGCCAGCCTGGGGCATCCTGCTGCCTTTGTGCTTCCTGGGGGCCAATTTCCCATCGACCTGCAGATCAGTGACAGAGCTGCCCGGCCTGTCTCACCGGGAACGCTCTGAGCTGCCCCTGGGGGTCAGGCCCTTCTCTCTCCCAGCTGGCGAAAGCCCCTTCCCAGCCCCTAGCTGCCATCTTGAGCCTTGTCCCAAGCACACAGGAAGGGCCAGCCCCTCGTGGGACCTGGAGTCTTTTGACCCTTCTTCCCACTCCCAAACATGGTTCAGCCCAGGGGAGAGCCGAGAGATGGTGCTGGCCTTGGCAGCTGACCGCCAGTTCTGGGGAATGGACACAGCTCAGTGCCATTCGTTCCCGACGTGTCGCCAGCCTGGGGCCCTGTGGACTGTGTGTAGCTCTCGACCGGCCGGGGGAGCGGATTGGGGGAGCTGGATTTCAGTGGCTCCCAGTTCCCTCATGCTGGGCCCGGCGAGCGCCCTCCAGGCTGCTGTGCCGTCAGCGTGCAGAGGACACTGCTCTGCTGGGGCTGGCCCAGGCAGGTGTGGGGCGCCCACTGTGGCATAAGCCATTCCGGAGCGCCCTGCCCCTGCTCTGTGGCCCTGTCTGAGGCCAGGGGTCCAGTGGAGGCATTGGTTTAACCCTCTGAATCCCAACACAGTAACACGTCCAAGGGCTCTGCACAGGTGTGGAGCTCATCGCCTGCGGGGGCCCATTTTACAGGCGGGGAAAGTGAGGGTGAGAATTCTAGTCCTGGTTTGGGGAGCAGGGCGGGCAAGGGGCAGAGTGAATGGGGCACCGTGGCTAGTCAGGGGGGGCAGGTGGGCATCAGGTGTGAGTGCGCTGGTTCCAGTGAGGTGCTCACTGCAGGGCTTGGCAGATAGGGGAAGGAGCCTTCCGAGCCCCGGCTGAGGGGGCAGCATTGTGCAGACTGGGGGGTGAGGGGAGCAGAGCTCTGGGGGGCTGGTGTCCCCAGCTGGCGGAGCCCCGCCTCTAGCTAACAGTTAATGTGAAGAGGAGAGCATTGGAACAAGGGGGATAAACTCGCCTTTCTCCATGTTTAACCCAGGCCCCAGAGACCAGGCTAAGGAGAGACCCTCCTGGGGGCAGATTGTCTCCAGTCCGCTGCCTGGGACAGGCCACTGGGCGAGACTGGGCTTGGATCTGAGCCGCTCTGTGTTCGAGCCTCTTCTCGTCCCCTTCGACTCCCCGTCCTGGGGGTCCTTGCTGTGAGCTGCTCCGTACCCCTGGGGCTAACTCGTGGCTGCATCAGGGCGTGGGACCGCGGTCACTAACCCCGCTTCCCGGCCAGGGATGCCCAGGCTGGCTCTGGCCCTGCCGGTGCGAATGCGCTCGCACTAATCCTGGCACCAGACGGGGGAGGCGCCGGCTCCCCCCTCACAGCTGCTGCATTTACTCAGTCAGTGTCTTGGAGAAAATCCAGCAATGGCTGGGCCGGTTCCTGCCTTTCCCGTCCTTGCCGGATCCATCCACGCCTGGGGGGGCAGGTGCTGCCCCCTCCTGGCACATTCTTGGTAATACAGCTTTAAAATCGACTGAGCTTTTCTTCCTGTAATAAACCAGCCGTTCTGCCACACTCAGTGGCTTCCACGGAGCCTCACTTCTGGGTCCTGCAAACCCCTGAACCAGCAGCTGCCCAGCTGGATCAGGCTGAGATCCCCCCAGGCCCATGTCCTCTCACTGACCGTGGCCAGCACCAGCAAGGTGCAAGAATCCTGCAGCAGGGGGCTCTGGAATAACCTGCCCACAAGGAAATGTCACCGAACCCCTGGTTAGAGATCGATTCCTGGTGTCGGTGTCCAGGGCTGGGTTCATACTTCACACGGGGCACTGAGAAATCCAAAGGTCGGAAAAGAGCTACAAAAAGGGTCCGACGGTCTGGAAACCTGCCTTTTCACCAAGGGCCCAAACAAGCTCAGGCTATTAAGAGAAGGTTCAGAAGTGACTTGATAACAGGCTCTGTCCCTGTGCAGGGGGAAGATTTCTGAGAGGAGATTTAATCCAGATCTAATGTAGCAGACAAAGGCAGAAGAAGATCCAGTGAGGGTAATTCATGTGATGGATTGTCCATCTCTTAACATCTTTAAACTAAGACTGAGCACGTCTTTGTGCTCCAGCTCAACGGGAAGGGATGAATTTGATGCAGGAATCCCTGAGTCTGATTATGGCCTCTTCTATGCCACAGATCAGACTGGATGATCATGTCTGGTCTTAACATCCGTGAGCCTATTAATTTGCTTGCTCATGCCTCGAAACAGGGGGTCCTCTTCCCTCTAAAACTCGTGTATTAATTTTTAATAGTTACTGGTTGACTCTGGTATTTTGATCCATATCAATGTCCAATCTTTTTTTGAATCTTACTAAGTTGTGGCAATGAGTTCCACAGGCTAATTGTGACTTCCAAATGGTATGGGGAGAGGCAGGAGGCCCTGCTTGGCTCAGTGTGGTTTGCAGACAATCCCTCTGGTGGTAGGGGTAGAATAATGGCCACTTGCTGAGACGGCCAGCATGGGGCACACGTGATGTAGACACATTTCAGCGAAGGACTGGGCTGGAACAACTGGTTAATTTCACATCGGTCCCGTTGCAGCGTGTTCGGTCAGCACTTCCTGGTGACAGAGTTGTAGCAGTGACCTGGGCCTACTCCTCATTCTGACATGGTCCTTTTGCATAGCGAGGCTGGAAGCCCACCTAGGAATACCACTTTTCTACCAGACTCCCTGGCTGACACTGAAGTGGAAAACACAGTGGCTCCAGGCCCTACCCCCAACCCAGCCCCGATGCTGGCAGCGTGGCTAGGGGACGGGCTCTGTGGCTGCCCAGCCTCTGGGTTCCAGCTATTTCCAGCTGCTGGAATGGCCTTTGAGGCTATGGGCAGTGGGGAAGCCCTGTCTCTGGGCGGGAGCCCTGCATGAATTACAGCCAGTGAGTCCCTACCTCGGCGTGCTGGGATAGTGCCAGCGTGCTCTGCAGCTGAGGCCTTTCCGTGCTAATGGCTGGAGCCCCGCGGATGGCTGAGCACAAACATTGCGTCTGTTCCCGAATCAGAGCAGGTGGGAAATCTGCTCATCCTGGCACCAAACGGCACCTGGGCCCCAAACCGGCAGGCCAGGGAGGAGCCGAGTGGGGAAACGGTCCCCAGTAAGGAAAGGGGTCTGAGCAAGGGATGGGAGGCCCTGGCACCTCACCAGAGCTGCCCCCTGTGCCCTCAGCTCCCAGTCTCTTGTCCTGTCCTATCCTGCTCCTCCTTCACTCCAAGGACTCCCTCCTCCCGTCTCACACACTCTCCCTCCGCCCGGGTCTCCCTCCGCTGCAGTGCCCGGCTCATGTCACCCGCTGAGCTCCGCCAGCGCAGACACAGGGCGCTCGGGCCTGCTCTGCTCCAGGACACGCCCTGTGCTCGTGCTGCTGGTGACCCCTCTGGCTGCACTGTGGACTCTCCGGCAGGACCCCAGGGGCACCAACTTTGCTGACACTGGGCTGGGGCGGGCTGGGTGTGGAGCGGGCGTGAAAGGCCCGGTAGCAAAGCAGCAACTCACCCTGCGGTGCCTCCTGCTGGTCATCCAGAGAGTCAGCTCTTCCAGCCTCCGGAGCGCCCTCTGCAGGCCGATGTCCCGCTTGCCGCTGGCACCGTGTCACTCCCTGGACCCCGGTGCCCTTTGCCTGGCGTGCTGCCCCCTGGAAGTACCCCCACAGTCTCACTGGGTCTCCCCTGCCCAGGGAACCCTCACCCACTATCCCCACCTTGCCTCAGCCTATGGGTTACTGCCAGTCACCAACGAGCCCCTGCTCACTGGGGCCGACTGCAGTGTGTATAAGCCAGTCATCAAAGGCAAGGAGGGTTTAGCCTGCTGCCTCTGCCTACCCATGGGCTGCCCCCTGCAACTCCAGTGACCCTTCTAGGCCTCAGACTAGGCCCTGCAGCCTGGGGAGTTGCCAGCCTGGAGCTCCCCGGCTCCTCTGGCCTTTCCCCCCAGCCCTGCTCCACTCCAGGTATCTTCTCAAGCTTCCCCAGCAGCCAGGCGTGTCTGCCTCCACAAGTAGAGGAGATTCTCTGAGCACCAAACTCTGAGCCCTTATATCAGGGCCAGCTGGGCCCAATTGACCCAGCCACAGCTGTGGCCGCTCTGCCCCAGCTGCTTTCACTTGCAGCCCTCGGCTGGGCTGTTTTAACCCCATTTCTGCTGTAGTGGGGCAGCCGCCCCACTTCAGGCCCATCTGTGTTCTCCGTGGGCAGGCACTGCTCAGCCAGGGCCCTGCACTCCCAGCCCGTGCACAGACCTGCTCTCCTGCGGGGTTGGAGTGCAGCTGCTCTGCGGTTCTTACCCCCTCTCTCTGCCCCTAGGAGGTCAGCGGCTGGTACTATCTCCTTGGCGAAGACTTGGGCAGGACCAAGCACCTGAAGGTGGCCACGCGGCGTCTGAAGCAGAGCAGAGGTGAGTCCCCCTCGGCAGCATGCTCTGGGGAGTGCTACGTCCCACGAGCTAGCAGAGCACGGGAGGGGCATGGATTCTCATGCCCTGCCTTCTCCCCACTGGCACCTCGAAATGCCCTGTTGATCCACAGAGGGTGACATGACGGGCAGGCTCCAGTGGAGAGCAGAGTAGCAGAGGCCCCCATCCTATAGCTGGCCTCCAGGTAGCCTATGGGAGCTTCAGAGGAGACTCAAGAAGGAGCCCTGGTGGCCCCACACAGTGTCCCTGCCTGTGCTGCATGGAGCTGGGCCTGGCTGGCAGCCCCATGTGCTGCTCTCCAAGCACAGCTGGGATGGGTTTCCTGCTCCCCAGGAGATGATTCGGACCCAAAACTGCCTGAGAGCCAGCCCAGTGTGTGAGCCTTGTTGGTTCAAAGTCCAACCTTGGCCTTCTCCAGGAAAGGGTTAAAGGGGAACTTCGGCCTCTCCAAAGGCCATGCAGGGTGCAGCTGCTCTGTGAGCCGGGGATGCCGTGGCCAGCTGGAGGAGACACGCATTGTGCGTAATGGAGCAACTGGGACAGCCCAGGCTCTCCTCACTGCCCAGTAACCTCGTGGCCCCAGGACTGCACTCAGGCCAGCCCAGCTCCTCCTGAGCCGCCCCGATAGGCTGCCAGCAGCGACCCAAGAGTGAGCGCCAACCTCAGAGCAGACTGGCAGGAACCAGGCCATGAACCCCCCTGGCTGTGAGTTCAACCGATTATCACGTGTCAGCTCCAGCCCCTTGGGTTCTCTGACCTGTCGCTCCACCCAGGGGATTCTGCCTTGTGATGGATGGTCCCTTCCACCACCAATCACAGCTATATTCAGGTTACGCCCAGTCCCGAAGGAGCAGTCACTTACCCCAGGTCAATTACCCTTGGATCTCACCTCAGAGACAGGGCTTGTAGCCAATCCTGTGGTAAACACACACAGGTGAATGAACAGGAAAAGGAAAGCAGGGAGCTGTTTATGAGGTTAAAGCAGGTCAATGGACATGTGCAAAAGGTAATTGAAATGTCTATAATGAACAAGCTCTAGATGACCTTTAGGGCTCGCCCAGGCTAAGCAGAGTCCAAGCAGCATAGAGATAATCGGTTCCTTCTGTTCATCCCTCTCCTCCCACGCAGCTGATGGGAGGAACTCACTTGCAAGACTCATCTTCGGGGGTGGGGGGGCGCGGGACAGAGCAAGACATGTAAAGAGTCTTTTGTCCTCTTTAGTGTCACTGTAATAGTCTGTCTGGGGTTAACGGACCTTGCTCGTAAGCCCTTCTGCTGGAGATGGGCCCTTCGCACTAGTTCATGTCTCTCCCTGTCCGGTGATTTACGTAGTCAATGCTCACATATTACCTCACACTGGGAGATACAGACGGTATAAATGAGATCAATGCCAGCAGCCCCTCACAAGCATTCAGTAAAGTCTAATCCAGGGACTGGCAATCTTTGGCCCATGGCCCACCAGAGTAAGTTTCTGGCTGGCCAGGTCGGTTTGTTTACCTGCCGCATCCACCGGTTCAGCCGATCGTGGCTCCCCTGGCTGCGGTTCGCTGTCCCAGGCCAGTGGGGGCTGTGGGAAGTAGTGGCCAGCACATTCCTCAGCCTGCGTCGCTTCCCACGGCCCCCATTGGCCTGGAATGGCGAACCGCGGCCAGTGGGAGCCACAGTCAGCTGAACCTGTGGATGTGGCAGGTAAACAAACCGGCCCGCCAGGGGCTTTCCCTGGCGGGCTGCAGGCCAAAGGATGCTGATCTCTGGTCTAAACACTAAGCACATTCGTATAATCCTAACACTGCTTTTAATAATCCTAGTCTGACTCCAGCTAGGTGTTTGTCAGTGTTCGGTTGAGGCTTTGGGACCATGGCAGGACCTGATCTGCCAGCATCACACACCAGACCCATCACTAATGTTCCCCCGGCCGGTGGCTCACGTAGCAATGCTGGGCTGTTGTGGAGGCAGGAGAATGGCCAAGGGACGAAGGAGGCAGCGCCCAGCTTGCTGTAGCTAAGGCCAGCGCTATGGTTTGCAGTCACAACAGGAACTACATCCCCAGGGAGGTGTGAGGGGCAGCATCTCTCTGCACTGGCTCTGAACGGCAGGTTGGGATATTCTGGGAAGTCCCCGGTACTTCTGTTGAGGAGAGGGAGGTGCCTCCTTTGTGCTGTCCCCAGAGAGGCCCTGGAGCCTGCAGGAGCTCTGAGCAGTCTGAGGAGTAGGCTGGAGGTTCACGGGGGGCTCATTACCGATAACCAGGCTGTTTAGCATGGCTCCTCCTAGCTGCTTCCCTTTCTACCAATGGCGGCCGGTGCCCGGTGCTGGGGTGGTCCAGTGGGTACTGAGGCTCACCGGCTCTCCTCAGCTGGGCCCAGGGAGAACGCAGGAGGGGAGTCCTATCCCACGGGCTAAGCAAGGGGTGAATACAGCCCCCCCCCCACTCCATCTGGGACACCTTCACCCCCGCCAGCTCCTCCTTCCCCACCGTGGGGGAGGCAGAGGAGCTGAGCACACCAGGATTGCTCCCCAGCTCTCCTGTGGAAAGTCCAGCCGTCCAGCCCAGGGCCACTTCAGGGGAAGAGGAGGGGCTCGGCCTGGCAGCCATATTGTCTGGACACCGTCTGGATTTCCCAACCCAGTGACCTCCGACATTGTGGCACTGGGGCCATGTTAGCACTTACACAGGAGAGATCCTGGCCAGGTCTAAATGGGGTGAGCCTTCCTTGGGGACACAAGCCCTCCTTTCCCCCCACCCCCGGCTCTTCCACTCGCGGTGCCTGTCACCACACGCTGCTGCTGCTGCATCTCACATGCTCTCCAGCTTTGGGCCGGCAGCCGCCAGCCTTGGGACCACTGAAATCAGCGGGTTCCCTCCTGTTGCCTCCAGTGAGCTTTGGATCAGGCCCTTGGTGAGTCTCCCTCCTGTCTGGCTCTACCCCGCGCAGTGTCTGCAGGAGTGGAGCGGGCCCAGGAGAGGAGGCGTGCTGGGTGGGGCGTGTGTGTGCACAGAGTGGGGTCTGGGCTGGGACAGTCTTAGGGCAATGAGTGTGAAGGGCACGTGGCAACTGCCCATCACGCACCCTCCGTGGATCAACAGGGAATTTCCAGGTCTTTGAACAGCCATAGGAAATGCCGCCATGTTCCAGTCTGGGGCTGGTGCCCAGAGATTTCATGGCGCTTGCCCTCTGTGCTGAGGGAGAAGACACTGTTCAAGGCGGAAGTGTCTGTGTGGTGCGTGAGAGCAGCCAATGTGACAGGCTCTTTCTGTTGCCTTCCAGAGCCCGCGCTGGCGAGCCAGGGGGCTGCACTGGGAAGCCGGGAGGCCGAGAACATGGAGCAGCTGCAGGTAGATGTGAGAGTTGTGCTGGGCCGGTGCGGCCCTGACAGCTGAGCCCCGTGGGTGCAGGAAGCGGCCGGGGGGAGAAAAGGGCCAGAGGGAGGCGGTTCCCAGGGCGGGAGCACAGTAGCAGGACTGAGTGGAAGGGCAGAGAGCGCTAGCAGAGAGCAGCAGGGCGGAGAGGAAACTCAGGTTGTTGAGCGGGGGATTTAAGATGGGGCTGTGAAACGAGTGGGCCTGGGATGGTTACACACACGCAGAGACCAGCCAGAATTACATTCATACTATACAACAGAGCACAATGGCAAGTCTCCATGAGAGAGAGTGCAGTGTGTGGGGCTCTTCTGTGGCAGGCTGGGTCTGAACACAGCATGCTGGCTTTCTCTGCAGTGAGGGAGGGGGCCTCTTCTCCGCCTAGGCCCTGTCCACACTCCAGCAGAGAGGCTGGTTTTGTCAGCAGTTAGTGACTCTAAACGCAATCGGTGTCTTCATGCAGCATGGTTAGTAGCCAGGACCCACGGCAGCTGGAGGCCTAGGCTGCCCCATGGCTCTCTTCTGGCACCTGGGTCAGCATTCTGCTTTGTTGCTGTGTGAACTGGACCCTGGCCATGTAACCAGGCTGGCTCTCCTCCCTCCATTCTCAATGGAGAAGCATGTCCCAGAGTGCAGGCCCCACTGCTGCAGTATGTGCATCTCCTGGGCACTCTGCCCCCTGCTGGCTCCTTATGGGATAGGAGCCCAAATGTCCCAGAATGCACTGGTGTGTACCTACCTGGGTGGTGTGGAGGTGAAGGTGCGAGGCACAAAGCTCAGCGTGGACTCAGTGCCCTTCCCCTTGTGAGCAGGGCTGATGAGAGAGTTGCAGGCTGGCTAGAAAACCCCGCAGTGGCTGGAGCTGCAGTGTGGGATTGGGCAGGGCAGGTGAGATCTGTGGGACACAGGCCAGGAGTGACGTACACCCCCAGGGGAAGCTACTGACAATGTGGGGCTGTGCCTGAGAGGAGGAATTCATTCCAAAGACTTCCAAAGGAGCCAGTGCTAGACCAGGGCTTGGCAAACTTTTAGGCCTGAGGGCCACGTCTGGGTATGGAAATTGTATGGTGGGCCATAAGCGCTCATGAAATTGGGGGTTGGGGTGTGGCAGGGGGTGAGGGCTCCGGCTGGGATGTGGGCTCTGTGGTGGGTCCAGAAATGAGGAGTTCAGTGTGTGGGAGAGGGCTCTGGGCTGGGGCAAGAGGTTGGGGGGCGGGGTGAGGGCTCTGGCTTGGGGTATGGGCTTTGGGGTGGGATTGGAGATGAGAGTTCAAAGCAGGAAGGTGCTCTGGGCTGGGACCAAGGGGCAGGAGGGGGATCAGGGCTGGGGCAGGGGGTTGGGGCGTGGAAGGGGGTCGGGGTGCAGCTCCCAAGCAGCTCCCAGAAGCAGTGGCTCATCCCCCCCATTGAAGACATGGCCAGGCAGCTCTGCATGCTGCCCCATCCGCAGGTGCCGCCCTTGCAATTCCCATTGGCTGTAGTTCCTGGCCAATGGGAGCTGTGGGGACGGTGCATGAGGTGGGGGGCAGCATGCAGAGCCCCTTGGCTGCCCCTTCGTCTAGGAGCTGGAGGGAGGATGTGCTGCTTCCTCCGGGAGTTGTGTGGAGCAAGCCCTTGGCCCTCCTCCCTGGCGGGAGCTCGAGGGTCAGATTAAAATGTCTGAAGGGCCGGTTGTGGCCCCCGGGCCGTAGTTTGCCCACCCCTGGACTAGGCTATGCTACGCTGCACTCAGAGGGCCTTCCTGTGGACACCTGCTCCATTTACACCCTCCATCTTTCCAGTGGATGCTACATTCAATCCTTTGCCATCTGAATGGGGCGCTGGAGACGGAGGCCTCTGTGATTTATAGGAGAGGCAAGGATGGGAAACAGCAACAGAAACACAGGGCCCAGGTCGGAAACGGGGCCCAACCGGCCCTGTGATTGATTGGGACCAAATTCCACCTCGCCGCTTCCCTCAGCGGCATTCTCCCTTCTTTGTTTTAAACCAGAGGGTTGAGCGAGACAAACCAGCCCAGCGCCCCTTATCCCTCCCTTCCTCTCACATAGGCAGGGCTTAAAGCTGGGAGTTTTTACAGCATGGTGGAGCATGGGGGGCTCCGGGAAGTGCCCTGGAAGAGTGAATGCAGTCACAGACACCACTGACCTGAAAGATGGTGAACTGGTGTGGGGGGCAGAATTTCAGCCTCTCAGCTCAGCGCGGCCCCAGTCTGGCATGGCTAGACCCTCCCAGCCATTTTGGTTAGTGACTTCAAACCAAGCCCTATGTGTTTATGAGGCACTGTCTCCTGCTAGTTAAAATCCCTCTCCCCCACTTGTGTTTGGATTCCTGTGGCAGCCACCAGCCCGTGCTGCAGTGAGGATGACTCCGGGGACTGGGCTTGGCTGGGGTTTGAAGCCTTGCCTCCTTTCTGCCCTGTGGAGGAAGCTGAAAGGAGCTTTCTTCTTGCTTTGTTTAGCTGTGACTCGGCTCGGCATTCCTGGGAGCTGCTGCTGTGGGGTGCAAAGAGGCCATGTCGCACAATCCAGCTTTGCACTGTACGTCTGACTTGAGTCAGAGTTTTACTGTGCCTTTAATTCTGAAATTAAGCCATGGGTGCTCCTGATCTCCAAGCTTTAGGTCATACATCCTCCCCCCGTGCCCCCCGCTCTGCCCCCTGTAAGCACAAAGCAGTATTGTGCCTGTGTGTTCTGTGAAAACAAATTCTTCCTTGGTGTCCTGAAGCAGAATCACTTTTCCTCTCGAATCTTTTAACGAGTGTACGAAGTCTTTTTTATTGAAGTGAAATTTGCGCAGCCGCGGCCTGTGAAACGCGGTTTACACATCCTCCAAGTGTTTGTGAGAACCTTGCAATAACAAAGTGCTCTGTGCCGCTGAAGAATGCGGCAGGAACAAAAGCCACATCAACAGAGAAGGGACTAGGGAATACTGAATAGTTGACAGGAATTTTAATATAAAACTCTCTCTCTTCCTTGTCACTTGGAGTTCTCAGGAAGCCCTCTGTCTTATCGGAAAGCGGCATACAGCACAAGGCAGGGGCTTGGGAGGTGAAAGGTGGCTTCCTGCCATTCTTCTCCAGCGCTGGGTTCCCATGGGCGGTCATGCCAGTTTCACTGTGGCTTGTTCCATGCTGTTGTGATAGAAGGAGACCAGGATTCCTGCCCCTTTGAGGGGTTTAATTTCCATGGGCTAGCAGCAAGTTTAGAGCCTGCAATCATGAATCGCTTCAATGGACTCTGCAAGGTGTGCTCGGAGCGGAGATACAGACAGGTCTGTGGAACCGAACCCTAATCCGAACGCAGAGTGAACCCATCGGGAGGGGGGTGGGCATGTCGATGGCAGAGCCTGAGTTAGGCTGTGCTGTCTGTTCTCCCAGAGCCCGCTGCTCTGGCTGAGTGTCAGGTTATTTCCCGGGGGCTGGTTTGTCAGGACTGTTTTGCAAAAGCTGTTGTAGCAAAGATCGTGGATGTGCTCGGAAAGTCAGCAGCTGTGTCTGAATGATCTCTGTCTGCGTACGGGCAGATCCACACAACGGTGGATGACCCTGTGGTGGGAGCGAGCGTTCAGCTTGCGCTAATGGCTGGAGTGTTGTTGCTGCAACGACTCGACTCGGTGTGTCCCAGGGAAGTGCTAAGCTGCGAGGCAGTGTCCAATTTACCATTCCTTAGTGGAAAGGAGGGCACTGTGGACTGGTAAGCAGATCCTTCCTTGTGAATGCATTCGGGACACAAGCTAGTTCCATTTGACACTGATGGCTGCTAGGAAAGAGGATTGCTGAGCGTGCCAAAGGAACGTTCCAAGTTCTGTCTGACCCGGTTTGTCCGTGGCTCTGTCTGTCACAGGGTATTTTTCTAGGTGTAAATGTGGCTGTGCAGATGAAGCTGCCTTGGCATTTCTGACCCCAGCTCCTCATTGCTCTGCAGTGGGGTCATGGCTCACTCCCAGGCAGACTGAGGGCTCCCAGCCCCTTTGTTGAGTTCTCCTGTTCACCCTGGTTCGGAGTCTAGGGCTGGCATGGTGGGATCCCTTCAGTTTCACAAGCTAGATGGGAAGAAGACAGAGCAGGAGTCTCCTTGGTTAAACGTGCCCCATCCAGTCTCTGGGCTGGATAAAGGGTGTCATACGGCACCTCCACTCCGCCCTGAATGTGGCGACAGTTTACTGTGACTCTCGTCTTGGGCCATGTTAGTTCTTGGTCTCCCCAAACCCTTGAAATCTCTCCTGGCTCCTCCCCCCACATCATGGGTGTAGAGTTCCGATAACTCGGTGCCCGCTAGGCTGCTGAAGTCACATGCCATCTCTGCACCCATCTTTCTAGCCTGTGTCTTTCCAGCAGTGCTTCTCATTCAGCACTGTGCCCGCTGGGAGCTGGAGCCCAGACCTTGGGTCTCTTGATGCTACGTGAGCAGCATTGACTCCAGCTCACTCTCCTGTAGCTTTGGGGCCAGCAGGAGAAATAACATGTCTCTGCCAGGGAAACCTGCTGATCTGACATGCAGACCCACGGGACAGAGTGAGACAGGGCTGTCTTCACCCTGTCCCTTTGTGTCCCCATCCCCACCTTTGAACGGGCACGAGGGGTCGCCCCTTCTCCCTTCAGGTAAGAATGTCTCTGTCCATGGTTACGGGGCAGAGGCGGGCTGGGAAGCCAGGGCTGGGTTCCATGGCGTGGGGCTGTTCCAAAGAACTGCTTCCCGAGCTCCTGTCAGGACTCCCAGGCCTAGAAACCCCCTTTGCTCCTCCGGCCCTGTGTTCGAGCTCAGCAGAGAGAAGAGTCAAAGCTGCAGAGACACCCCCAGCATTTTGGCCTCTTTGTGACCCACCAAACCCCCAGAGCTACCCAAGGCAGTGGGCCTGGGCCTGTTCTTGATGGTGCTAGTGAAGGGAGGTTGGCTTTGGAAGCCCACCGCCGTGCTAGGGAAATGCTGGGAGACAGGGTGCAGAGCTCTGGCAGCTGGATACTATTGGGATTTCATCTTCACTTTATTAGAGCAAAAGATGTAAAGAGTCTTGTCTTAAATTCTCCTCAGCCAGGGTCGGTGGTTGTCCCAGAATAGGGTCACTCAATGGGATCTGCAAAAGCGACAAAGAGTCTTGTGGCACCTAGACTAACAGATCTTAGGGATCATGAGCTTTCATGGGCTAAGACCCACTTCATCAGATGAATGTTGTGGAAATCTCCACAGGCAGGTATAAATATGCAGGCAAGAAAGCAAGATAAATTCAGTCGTGGGGGTGGGGGGTTAGAGGCCCACTGCCAGCAGCTAATCTGGAGGTGTGAACACCCAGAGAGGAGAAACTGCTTTTGTAATTGGCGAGCCGTTCACAGTCAATATTAAGTCCAGATGGTGTCAATGGGATCTGTTCTTCTGGCTGTTTATTTTCAGAAATCATACACAGGTCAGTTAGTTTCCCCCCACCTCCCTCTTTTTCAGTAAACCAGGAAATGTGACAAACGTCTCTGAAATAACATTTATAGGAACTGTGACTCTGAACTCCCGTTGAAAGCCAACCTTCAACAAATGAACTTCACTCTATTCATGAGAGCATACAGCCTCCAGGGTCAGTGTGGTGAGAGGAGCCTTTCGCTTGTTCCCTGAATGCTGATGGAAAAAGCCCGTTAACACTCCATCCCTTCCCTTCAGAACTCCATTCCGCCATATCCTACTTAATGACAAGACTTTAGCACAAATAATGTGTCAGGCTTTCAGAGTGTTTTCATCCCAACTGCTTTACAAATATTAATGTACTAAGTCTTGCCCAAATCCTGCAAGGTAGGGAAACAACATTATTTACATATTACATAAGAGAAACCGAGGCCCAAAGAGTTGCTCAAAGAAGTCAGACCGGAAGTCTTTGTCAAAGCCCAGAATAAAATCATATCTCCTGGTTCCCAGTCTTATCCCTTAGCCCATCCTTCGTCCCAACTCTAGAAGACTCCCTTGGTTACCAAGAGAAATTCAAGGGAGGGGAATTGTGTTATCTGCCTGTAGTACAGGGTACGCAGCTCACCTGCTCACAGATTGCAACGCCAAATTCTGTGTGATTTGTAAATGCCCTTGGCTGCAGTCCAGCATCAGCTATGTCAGCTGCGTGCTGGCCGTCTGCAGTAGTTTATGTCCTACAAAGGGAGGACTTTTATACCGACAGATGTTTGTTGTCTCTGAACAGTCCATCCATCCCTCTCCCGCTGGCCATACAGATGCTGTTTTAATGTAGGCATAAAAGTCCTGGAGCTGTGCAAGAGCAAAGGGCTGGGTTCTTGCTGGTCACACACAGTAGCTGCCTTCCTGTGTAACAGGATGACTCTAATGTCTGTTTTCAGATTACAATCCCTCGAGGAAGGGATGGGTTTGGCTTCACAATCTGCTGCGACTCTCCTGTCCGTGTGCAGGCTGTAGACTCTGGTAAGAGAACAACCCATTTTTATACATCTTTGATTGTTGGACTGATTTGAAAGGGACTCCCTGGCCCCCTTTACTTCCCTGGGTTTGATCCTGTCTTAGGAGCCTCTCAGACCTCACAGAATTTTCCTTTACTCCTGAACAGTTTCTTTTAAATGTCTGTCCCCTTTTTGCCTCTAATGAGGCCAGAGGCCAGTATGACTGTCTTGTTACAGCTGCTTGTGCTCAGCACTGAAGGTATTTCAGTGTGACTGCTGGGCACCCGGCTGCGGCGGGGACTCCTGGGCCATTCCTTGGGGTTTGACACACAAATGGTGGCAACTAGTTTTTTCCTAATTGCTCACTGAGCAGAATTTGAATATGTAATGAGTACTCCACCTAGCCAGAGATTGGGAGAAAGCATCAATGGCCTGGTCCAAAGACCACGGAAATCACCAGGAGTCTTTCTATTGACTTCGGTTAGGTTTGTATCAGTTCCTTCATTTCCACAGCAAAAGTCAGAAAATGCAAACGTTAAGGTGGAAAAGCCACCTTAACTCTGCCCCTTGTGCTTGATCATCTAGTCTGACCTCCTACACAACGCAGGCCACAGAATCTCACTCACCCACTCCTGTAATAAACCCCCAACCTATGTCTGGGCTATTGAAGTCCTCAGATCATGGTTTAAAGACGTCAAAGTGCAGAGAATCCTTCAGCAAGTGACCCGTGTCCCATGCTGCAGAGGAAGGCGAAAACCCCCCAGGGCCTCTGCCAATCTGCTCTGGAGAAAAATTCCTTTCCAACCCCAGATATGACAATCAGCTGAACCCTGAGCATGTGGGCAAGACTTATGCCTCACAATACAGTCTTTAATGCTGGGATCGCATACAGGTTCTCAAACAGGACAATAGATCATTTGTCCTTAAAACTATAGATCCATGAACCACAGTGTTTTGGTGTCAGTCTAATATATGTACTAGTGCTGATTAAGGAAGGTTCCCCCATCCACAAAACATTTAGACAAAAACTATTTTATATGTTTTTGTTGATATATTTCGACAGAATTTTTCATTTATTTTGCCAGAAAACCCTCCGCAACGAAACCATGAACACTGAAAATTGTTTGGTGTTCAACAACCGGAAATTTACAGTGGGTTAGGCAAAATGTTTTGGCTTTACTGAAAATGTTTGCCAAACAAACCAAAATATTTCAGGTTTCAGTTGTCCAAAACTGACAACATTTCACAAACCATGAGATTTTAAAACAGACGCACTTTGGGTTCTTTTTATTTGCAGTCTTGTTGAGCGTTTATGGGACATGTTTTCAGATTTTTCTCTGGAATCATAAGGGTGAGAAACGTACTTGTCTCTCCCACAAAATTGACCTGGAAATCTAATTTGCTATCCCGTAACTGCCTACTGAGGTCATCATAGAATCATAGAATATCAGGATTGGAAGGGACCTCAGGAGGTATCTAGTCCAAACCTCTGCTCAAAGCAGGGCCAATCCTCAGCTAAATCATCCCAGCCAGGGCTTTGTCAAGCCTGGCCTTAAAAACCTCTAAGGATGGAGATTCCACCACCTCCCTAGGGAACCCATTCCAGTGCTTCACCACCCTCCTAGTGAAAACATTTTTCCTAATATCCAACGTAAACCTCCCCCTCTGCAACTTGAGACCATTACTCCTTGTTCTGTCATCTGGTACCACTGAGAACAGTCTAGATCCATCCTCTTTGGAACCCCCTTTCAGAGAGCTGAAAGCAGCTATCAACCCCCCACTCCCTTCATTCTTCTCTTCTGCAGACTAAACACACCCAGTTCTCTCAGCCTCCCCTCATAAGTCATGTGCTCCAGTCCCCTAATCATTTTTGTTGTCCTCTGGACTCTTTCCAATTTTTCCATATCTTTCTTGTAGTGTGGGCCTCAAAACTGGACACAGTACTCCAGATGAGGCCTCACCAGTGTTGAATACAGGGGAATGATCACGTCCCTCGATCTGCTGGCAATGCCCCCACTTATACAATCCAAAATGCCGTTAGCCTTCTTGGCAACAAGGGCACACTGTTGACTCATATCCAGCTTCTCATCCACTGTAACCCCTAGGTCCTTTTCTGCAGAACTGCTGCCTCGCCATTCGGTCCCTAGTCTGTAGCAGTGCATGGGATTCTTCTGTCCTGTGTGCAGGACAATGACAAGTGCACAAGGACTGCACTTGTCATTGCTGAACCTCATCAAATTTCTTTTGGCCCAATCCTCTAATTTGCCTAGGTCCCTCTGTATCCTATCCCTACCCTCCAGCGTATCTACCACTCCTCCCAGTTTAGTGTCATCTGCAAATTTGCAGAGGGTGCAGTCCACACCATCTCCAGATCATTGATAAAGACATTGAATAAAACCGGCCCCAGGACTGACCACTGGGGCACTCCACTTGATACCGGCTGCCAATTAGACATGGAGTCATTGATCACTACCCACTGAGCCCGACGATCCAGCCAGCTTTCTGTCCACTTAATGGTCCATTCATCCAGCCGTACTTCTTTAACTTGCTGGCAAGAATAGTGTGGGAGACCGTATCAGAAGCTTTGCTGAAGTCAAGGAATAGCACGTCCACTACTTTCCCCTCCTCCACATGAGTCATGGGGAACCCAGATCTCACCTGCTTGTCCTGCATGTGAGGAGCAGTTCCAGAGCATCGCCCCGGGGACTCCGTAAGAGGGTTACCTAGGGAGGGGGTGGAATCTCCTTCCTTAGAGGTCTTTAAGGTCAGGCTTGACAAAGCCCTGGCTGGGATGATTTAGCTGGGGTTGGTCCTGCTTTGAGCAGGGGGTTGGACTAGATACCTCCTGAGGTCCCTTCCAGCCCTGATATTCTATGACTGTGTTTGTTGATGGGACATCAACTTGAATACTTCATTCATAATGTGCTGGCCAAACTGGATGCAAATTACCCTGTGGTGCTATCAGAGGAGCAGACACATTTGAGATATAAGTACATAGTCAATGTTAATAACTTCAGATACAAAAGTGATACCTGCATACAAATAGGATGATCATATTCAGGTAACCGTAACTTTTCCATTCTTACTTGATAAAATTTGTGAAAGATTTGTTGCAATAATATAACAGTGGTAGCAACAATGATCTACATGGTCACATTTAATCATTGTCACAGGCTGGAGCTGTAGTGAGACTGTAGCGTGTGCTTCTTACAAGAACTTGGTGTTTGACTTAACCTCATGGTATGCCTCACCCCTAGTTGGCCTGTTGCACACACATGTCAGGCCAGTAATGACCGTCAGTTATTACACCCTGATGGCCTGGTGCTGGATCCTAGGAGATTAAAGGTCTCAACAAAGTTCCTAGTGGACACTTGTTTTTATCACATCAACAAGCGCTGCCATTGACACTAGTAGCCCTCTCACTGGGAGTAGCCAGGAGAGGACCCAGTAGCAGTAGGATCCAAGCAGTAGGGAGGGAAGGGACGGGGTCAGTACAGGATGTGGGCGGTTCCTATGGAATGGAAAGGGTGAGTACGGGATCTGGGGGGGAAGTAGGGAGGGAAGGGACAGGGTCTGTAGGGTATCCGGGTAGTTTGGAGGGAAGGAACAGAGTCCGTAGTGAATCCGGGGGGGAAGTAGGTAGGGAAGGGA
>ML677396.1:1061794-1077727 GCA_007922305.1 Dermatemys mawii | reverse complement strand
TCAGGGCTACTCGTCTGCCTGGTCTGTGACACGCTCTGGCTTTCCGGAGCTGCTGGGCCCAGGGCTGCACTGGACGTCTTTAGGACTCATATGAGTCACAGAGAGGGTCCCCCGACAGATCCTTTCGGGGGAGCGGGATGCAGATTGAGGAGCTGCCGGAAATGAGACGTTTAAAGATCTTTGGTCCTCCAGTGGGGAGCACTGAGCTCTGGGCGCTCTTGAGGTCAGCAGCCTGGGCTTTGACACCCCACAGATCCAGCCCCTCTGATGCTCCTAGGCAGGCCCTCCCTGCTCCCCAGCCAGTCTCTTCCCAGGCTGTAGTTCCTGCCTGGAGCTGACGCTGTTTCTTGCTGGATCTTGGTGTCTGCAGATGGCCTGGCTTTGGCCGTTTGCAAGGCGCAGGCGATCCGTCCCCAGCTCCTGGTCCTGTCACCAAGGAACGTCACCGTGGCATGATGCAAACTGACCCCAACGAGCCTCTTCCGCCCCCCCAGACGCCACTGGGGGCGGCTGTTGTATGTGCGCTGGGTACGGGGTGGTTAGCCAGGAGGGGAAGGGAACCGTATAGCCCTGTGGGTGATCCTGGGCTGCCGCCTGTCTGAAGGGAAAAGCCTCCCCTGCCCGCCCAGCCACAGGGGGAAGGGGAAGCTTTTGTGCTCTTGGTTTATTTTCGGCACAGCACATTAGGCTTCCCAGCTGGTGCCGTGTCCCAAAGGCTCCTCCTGTCCGGCAGCGCTCACCTCTGGGCTGGGGGTGCTGATCCTGTCCTGAGAGGGTCTGTCAGCAGGGTTGTGCCAAGTGCTGGGGAAAACCAGGAGGCTTTTCAGTGGGTCAAACACAGGGCCGGATGTGGGCTGATGGCCCTGCCCCCCTCTGTGAAGTGCTCTGGGGTCTCTGCAAGTCGAGGGCTGAAGATGCCGGGTTGGGTCCTCCCAGGGTCTGCAGGGAGTAACCGTGTCCTGCCTGCTCTGTGTCTTCCAGCTGCTGAGGCCTGTGTATCAGGAGCACAACGCCGCTGGGGGTAAGTGGCCATTCCTCACAGCCCGCGGCTCGGCAGGCTCGGGAGCTTTCTGCCTAGGCAGTTGCTGTGGTGCCCCCTCGGTGGATGGGGCACTAGCGTTGGGGGAACCTGTGCTGGATTCTCCTCTGCTGTGGACCCCAGGGTGTGACCCTGTGCAGTCACAGAGCTGCCCAGTCCCTGGCTAACAGAGCCAGCCCGAGGTCCCAGGAGGGAAAGCCTCTGGCTTTGTGCTCTGTGCGGGCCTAAGCCTCGAAACCTCACGGCAAGGGCTCGAGGAGACAAGCTGCTGGGCTGCCCTCCTGTGGCAGGAGACAGGGGATCGGTGTTGCCCCCCCCCTCATTTGTTTTCACACTGGGTCAAGCTTAGGGTCTGTCCCACAGATTCACCTCTCTGGCCTTCCCCAGCGGCCCCGTATCTCCTGCTGTCGGTGAGTGGGTCGGGACAAGCAGTGGTGTCTCAGACCCCCCTGCGGACGTCCTCTCTGGGGCTGGGACTGACCCGTCTGCTGCTCACCGAGGCGGCGGCTGCCCCACGGGGCTCCGTCCTTGCCAGAGCAGCAGCTGCAATGGGACTCCACTCCCGAGCCATGCATGGCGTAGGGAGGGAGTGGCAGGTCCTCTTCTCCTTGACCCTGTCAGCTGTTCCAGCCGGGCATGGGGAGGAGCAGGTTGTGGGGCCGGGTTGCCGTTCCACTGCCATGCCTGCCCACCCCTGCACCCACCCCAGCCAACTCTTCCCTAGAAACACCCCCCACAAGCCAGGGAAGACTCACTCCCCCATTGAGCCCCTCCCGGCAGTCAGAGGAAACCAGGCCATCTCGGGAAACAAAGGGGAGCCATCCTGCAGCCGACTAGGAACCAGCACCAGAGGGACCTTTTCCACGTCCAGCCAAGCACCACACAGCCAAGGGCTGGAGACAGCCCACTTGTCACCACAGCTTCCTGGTAGGGGAGAGGAGCTAGAGGAGCTGCTGGAGGGGCGGGAGAAGCATGGCTGAGGTGTCAGGGCAGATGAGTCTGGTGAGGGCCTTGTGGAAGGGTTGGTGAAGGTTATGGGAGGAAGATGGTAGAATTCCTGGGTTATTTTGTTGTGTGAAGGAGAGCGAATCACGCAAGGAGCGTCCTGCATATAGCTGAACGAGGGGGAGCCTTCTTTGAGAAAGCCCTTGTTCAAATCTGGGAGCACATCACTACACTTCCCAATGTGCCTCAGTCTCCCCGTCTCCAAACCGGGATCATGCTGTGTGCCCTGCTTTGCAAAGTGCTCTAAGATCTTGGGATGGAAAGCATTAAGGAGGGGCATTCCGGCAGGTCCCTGGCTGTGTCCGTGGGCATGTCTACCGTCCATTGCCTGGATCTGGCCTCCCCAGGCATGGGGAAAGGCACTGTCTCAGTGCTGGCATTGCTCCTCACACAGGACATCCCCTAGCACATCTCCAGGGGGTTCACTGGAACCGGCCAGGGAGCTGATTCTTGCGGGTGCTAGTGCAGTCGAAGTCGCGTGGCTGTTGGAGGCTGCTGCGGACACTGCGCCAGCCTGCCTTGAAGTTCGGATGGCTCCCTCATTCATTCAGCTCTGCTGGGTCTCTTTGCTGTGCACGAGGAGCTGGAATGATAACAGCAGGTCCTGCCTTCGGAGCGGTGTGAACTGATGCCAGACTGGCTCCAGAGAAACGTGCACTTCTGGTACCCCCCGCTGGGTGAGCGGCTTCCGTGTGCTCTAGTGGTGACATGCCCCATGACTCGACATATTGTCTGGGGAGAGAGCGTGTGATTCCTGTGCACAGACGGCTCCAAAGCCCTGTGAACGGCAGCTCATTTGATCGTGGGAAATCCTCTCGTGCGGTGCTCCCCGCTGCCTCCCGGCGCGGCGTCGGCTCTGAACAGGGCAGCCGGCTGCGGAGGTGCGTACCAGTCAGTGAAGGAAGCTGCGGAGTGAGGAGTTGAGTGAGGGAGGGTGAATGGAGTGGAGGGCGATAGGGTTTTCAGTGATGAGATGTGTGTTTGGTTTGAAGCAGGATCCTGAGGTCTGAGCCTGTTGGCCATTATGTGCTCATTTGAGCTGTGGGTGCTGGTTTAAAACCCACCTTTCTGAAGCACTGTCGGGGTGCAGAGTTCTGGGCCCTGGGATCAGGTCAGGGTGGCTTGATGCAGTGCATCCAGTCTAGTTTTAAATGCAAAACCGCTTCTAGACGAGGCTTGGTGCGTGGGCCGGGGGGCAGGAGCAGCTCCAAGCGTTTAGCTTGGGCTTGCTAACGGTTTGTACTAACGACGTGCGGGTTTTCTAGAGCCAGCGTTTGTGAGAAGCTGGAAAAGTCGGATCATTTTCTTAGCAATCAACCCTGTAGTCCCGGTGTGTTTGGCAGGTTGTAGCATGTTCTGCAGCCTCAAGTTCCTCTTTCTGCATGGGTGTCTCTCCTACAGGATGTCAGCAGCTCACTTGCCATGGGACTCCTGAGAAGTGTGTGCTTCCCCCACTTTCCCTCTCCTCCTGGGTGTCTCTGTATCATAACAAAGCCCTGATCCAGGGGATATTCATGTAAAAGGCACCTGGAAGGGGAAGAGTTTGGTATGGGGAGAGGGCCTGGACTGAGAAATGGTCTCTTTTTGCCTGTCCTTTGTGCATGGGCGTGAGGCTTCTCCTCGTGTTTGATTTATTTCATACCTCAGGAAGCCAAGTTACTGGGCGATCCGCACCGTCTGGGGCCTTGAAATGCCTGGGTTTGGGGAGAGACCAGACTTCACGTTATGGCAGCTCAGTGACATGTTCCCGAAGCAATGAAAAAAGCTCGCCAATACCAAGAGATGGAGGGTTTATTCTGCCTGGTAGGGAACTCAAGACAGTCCTAGACCCCAAACTGCTGTTGGGGTTGGGAGAAGAAGAGGGTGGACGGACAGTGGTTAGCGGGGCTCAGACCCACAGTCCCAGCTTCTCCTTTTGCTGGGGCTGGGTGAGCAATGCCATACTTGCAGTTCTCTGTTGACACCGGCCCCTTGCTTGAATCCTCCCAGTCCTGCAGCTCTGTGGTTGCTGTTTTAGCCTCCCTGACCTGGCAGCATCCGCTCCAGCTACTCCCGCAGGCAGCCACCGAACCCTGAAGCTGGCAGCCAGACAGGTTAACTGCATGCGTGTGAGCTCCCTGCGTGGCCTGAGAGTCCTGTACAAGCACGCCTCCAAGAGCCCCCTGGCCTGGGGACAGAGGGAGGCCAGGAACTGGCCTGTGCAGGAGTTGGGCTAGTTCTGATGGGCGTTGATAAGGCCAGATGTTTCTGAGCTAGAGAGTTTCTCTGGAGCTTGCTGAGCTGAAATGACCCAGTGTAAACACGGGGACTCAGGGGAGGCTCTACACACAGAGCAGTCCCAAGGGCGCGCGCTTCACACTAAGCCCAGCACAGGTGAGCGAACTGGAGGTGCTCAGCTGGGTGTAGACCGGATGCTGGAAATTACCCTTTTCAGCCCAGAGAACTTCACACCGCTGTCATTGCTGGGGGGCAGCAGGTCTTGTTCTCTGGCTTCTCCCAATGATCTGCTTCAGGTGAGATCTGGCTGGATGGTGCGGTTGTTGTCTGCTTGGCTCCAGGGTAGCTTGAGAGCTCTGCTCTGGGTGTGTCGTGGGGCTGCGGTTCTAGGGGTCAGGGGCGGTTCCAGGCACCAGTTTAGCAAGCGCGTGCCTGGGGCGGCAAGCGTGCGGGGGGCGGCCTGACGGTTGCTATCAGGGCGGCAGTCAGGCGGCCTTCGGCGGCATTTTGGTGGCAGGTGCCGAAGCTGCGGGGCTGCCAGACCAACTGCAGAAACGCTGCCAAATCTGCGGGGGACACAGTGACGCATTGAGAGTGACACCTGCTGTAACAGCTGTCTCTGATATCCAGGGACCAACATGGCTACAACTGCATGGCGTACTTACTTTCCCATAGCATTTGTCCCATGTGCACCCACGCTGCTTTCCAGGCTGTCACCTGCACAGTGCCTTCTGCTGACAGGTGAATGAATTTGGCAGCTGGCCATGAAACATTTGCGAATGCAGCTGACATAAAAGCTGGGTGCATTGTACTGTGGCTGGTAGATTCTCTCTTGGGTATAACTGTGCCAGGATTTGAGGTGCCTAGTTGACTGAAAAGAGCCATTTCCCCCATAAATCACGCATCATTCATCTAACACCATCCACCTATGGATCCCAGAGTGCTTTACTGAGAAAGGTGCATGTTATTTCCATTTTACAAAAGGGGAAACTGAGGAACCAGGGACTGTGACTTGCCCAAGGTCACTCCTGAGTCAAAGGCAGGCTGGCATTAGAGCACAGCTTTCTTGCCCCCAGTTCTGTGAGTCAGTCACCTTTCAACTGTGCTGACACCTGAGGCAGGGAAAGGGGGTTATATCCTCCCATCTCCATGTGGTTTGCGCACTGGTGGAAGGTGTGTCCAAGGCAGTGCTCAGAGATGTAATTGACTAGAAGGCTGCGTGACTAGCTTTGCCCATTGCAGCCAGGAGCTAGGAGCTGTCCTGCTATTGTTAGTGTTATTAATGACAGTAGTTTAATCTATAACAAGACATGGAGCTTTGCAACCAGCAACCATGCCAAATGAAAGCAAAACAGCTGACCTCTACAGCTGGCATTCTGAAGGCAATTAACTCATTCTCTGGCCAGTGCAGCTCCTGCTCGGGTGGAAGCACAGGAGAGAGCCCCATGTAAAAATGCCAGAGTGCTGCACGCCAGTAAAAGATCCCAGAAACTCCATCAGGGAGAGCACTGTACCCCAGGCTGTGGGTAAGCTCCCCTGTGCAAGCAGTTCTGACTGGCACCGTCTGAAGAGGCTCTTGTTGCTCTGAGGAAGATTCAGATGGAGAGTTTGGGATGGTGTCACAACTCCTAGCTCTCAGCCAGTTGCAAGACAGCGTGAAGGACACAGTCTTGCAGGGATTAGGGAAGTGTGCTAAGATCATTTGGGTGAGTTTGGACTGTGGGCTCCGATATGTGCCTGTCTCTGGCTAATTGAGAATCAACCCCTCCCCTCCTTGCCACTGTCCCGCTCCCCTTGGGCATCCCTGAGGTACCCAGAGAGAAGAGCTGTAAAACGAGTATCAGAAGGAACAGGTATGTGGGTTACAACTCCTCATGCAGAGGGAGGGGTGACAGGGATAGGCTTCTGGATCGCATTCATCCCCCTCAGCTGTATAGTGCAGGTCTCTTGCTTCTCTGCACCCAGGCCTCCCATTGTGGGTGTGGGGAAATGCTCCCAGCGATCTGCAAGGCTCTGAGCCCTCAAAATGATGCCATTAGTGAAGAAAGAGTGGGTTGATATCCCCAAACCATCTTCACAGCACATGTAGAACACCACCACCTCCAGCATGTGTGAGCATGCTGGAAATGCCAGTATGGTACGAAGCAGCAGGGAGGGGACTGTCTCCATGAGAGACCAGCCTGGAACAATGGCACATTGGTCATCTGATGTTTAAAAATAGTTCCCAGAGCAAGGGCGAGGGGTTGACAGGCCATGTGCTGTGTCTCATCTGGAAACCTGGTACTGTAGTATCGCAGGCTTGGAACAGCACTTAGGAGCGCTGCCACTCTGGGAAGTCCCTGTGCAGAGAAAAGCAATCCCTGTGCTTGAGCACTGAAGCAGGGGGCTGCAAAGAAAGGTGAGGTGTAATCCTGTTTTCTGGACGAGGATAACGGATTTCTCCAGTGAAAAGGGCCAGATAGAAAACGAATGAGGTTGCTCAGATTTCCTGAGCGTGAAGGTAAATACAATGCTTAAAAACCGAAACCATGTGGGCTGGACGCTGCCATTTTTACTCACAAGGAGTCAAGTCACCACTGCAATATATATTCCCCAGACTGGGCAGCTGGAACAGCCACGTGATTGCTTCCAAGAGGCCTGGGGTCATTCAGACACTTAAGAATAGATTCACAAATCCATCTTCCTGACATTTATTCTGGCATCACCCACCCTGAGCAGCTTCTCAGAGCTGCAGTTAAAAGTTACTTGCCTGAGAAGGTTTTCTTCCTCTTTTCCGCATCATGGAAAATCCGCTCCTCTGACCCCAAACACCCTAGGATTGGGCAAGATTGGACCCGGGGCAGGATTTCTGTCTGAGAAACTGTCACAGCTTTAAAGTCCAGCAGAGCAAGGCCTGGGGGCTTTGGGGATTTTTTTCTTACCTCCTTCCTCTGAAGCATCAGGCCCGGCCCCCGCCAGAGATGGGACATTGGATGGGGAGCTGGTGCTCAGGGGTGGCACCGAGGAGTCTCTGAGGGGTGTGGCTGGCTGGTTCTTGTTCACATGCTCCTGGTCTAACTGGTCCCCATATGTTGAGTTGGCAGTGACCTGGGGGCTGGAGGGGCGGGGAGATGATTGGCTTCCTCTGCAGCATGTGGATGTGGGTCACTTGCCAGGATTCTCTGGGGGTCTCTCACTTAATCGTTTCCTGGCCAGAAGTCTAGTCTCCTGCAGGCTGTGCTACTGTCTCAATTCGGTTGTTGGGGTGAGCGTGTGGGTGCTGAGTGGTGTCAGTGGCCTGGGATATACAGGAGATCTGACCACATGATTGGAGGTCCCTTCTGGCCTTACATTCTATGACTCTTTATCCCACTGAGAAGGGGCTATCCATGCTTAGCCATGGGAATAAGGTCCCAAGGTATGGGGCAGTTGTGGGTCCAGAACAGCTATTTATGCTCATGTTTAGAGCTGTTTTGCAGTTGTTAGTTTTTATGCATTTGAGCCCTGCTCTGTTGGACACATACAACAAATAATGCCAGTTACAGTCGTTAAAATGAGAAAACATTTGCAAAATATTTTTGACAACATGTGGTGTGTACAAAATACAAGATGGATGCTGGGCCACTGACTGGGTTTTATTGGCATGTAGTTGGGATTTTGCTGTTCATTTCACATCAGTGCTGATTAAACCCTGCTACCAAACCACCCACTGTTCTGTGTGTGTGTGTAAGTCCATAGAGCCAGATCCTCAGCTGGTGTAAATCTGTTTATGCCAGGTGAGGATTTGGCCCCCTGTTCTGGTTAATCTTTGATTAAACACAGAGCATCGCTCACTCAGCTAGAATTACAGCTCCATGCACTGTCGTGCTGAGTGGTTCCGATAGCAGAGACTGATTCCCTGCAGTTCCAGTTCCTCCCCTTTGCATTATCAGCGATGTCAGGAATTATAATGACACAGTGGACTAGACCCATGGAAATTCAGTTCTCACTCTTTCTCCTTTGCTTTCTTTTGGTTTCTCACGGCTCCAGGAGATGCAGGGAAAGGCAAATCCCATACAGGATCCGGGCGGAAATCCAGGCTGATGAAGACAGTGCAAACTATGAAGAGCTATGGGAACTACCAGAACTGCACCATTGTGAGGCCTCATATCCCGCACTCCAGCTATGGCACCTATGTGACACTGGCCCCCAAAGTGCTCGTGTTCCCTGTCTTTGTGCAGGTAAGCCGGCCCTTCCTCGCACATCTGGAAACCAGGCGGCATGGGCCTGGGGGGACTGACTGAAATCAGGGAGATGTATATCACCAAGTGCACAGCCTGGATTGAAATCATTGATTTGAATCAGCTTCTCCAGTTATTTTCTAAAGAAAGGTGCTTTCTCTCTGGCTGATATAACTGATAAAACTGTTGATTTATAACCAAAGAGAATCTTTACACTAGATTTGACACATCTTTTAGCAATCTAGCAGGGTACACAATAACACTATAACAAGGTACACAATTATATAGCCTAATATTGTCAGATTCTTATTAATTGTACATTTACAATGTTAGAAATGGGGAATGATGTATTGCTTATTTATGAGACAATTAACTTTTCGCTCATGATTTGTGCCAAACTGCATTAGGATGGTAACAGAGATTTAATTAAACACACAAAACCGCATATAACATTTATTTTGATTAAACAAAACACCCTTAAATGGTTTTGGATATGTAAATTTCTCTTATCAAAACCCATTTCACATTCACAGCTAAATTCTAAGACATTCAGGCTTTAACGTATTAAATTCAGACGTCATTTTAAACAGGTTTCTTAAAAACGAAAAACATAATTTAACTCGCTATATTAAAAACCGGGTTTTTCCCTGTTTACCCAGCCTGGTGTGGCCCAGAGGCAGCCCGTGTATCACGGACTTTCTCCTGCACATGCTAACTTCAAGTACTCGAACAAATGGCAGTGCTGCCTGTTCTGTGCACCAGGGAACGTGCCTCACATCTGTACCCCATTGTGGAAAATACTTTCCCTTTAAGATCTCCATTCATCTCTGTGTCAAAGACCCACTCGTAAGCCGCTGTTTCCCACTAGAATTGACTTTCATCCAAAGTCCTTGGTCAGGGAACTGAGCTGTTGGCTGTGGGAGAAGAACCCTTGTCCAAGTGCTGTGCTGCACTCTGGGGATGGCCTGGCCAAGTGCAACCTCTTGGCAGGAAGCACAGAGTTCAGCGCCAGCGCTTTGGTGATTACTATAGAGACTGTCATCGAAGGGAAAGAAACCCCCCATGCAATGTGTACCAAAGGACTGGATCCCTCATCATTTGCAGCTCCCCGCTCCTAGTATTGTCTAGCGTTCAGTGTAGTGCCTCTCTAGGGAACTATGTCCTGCCCTTGTAAGGCGATGGACTTGCTGTTACAATTGACTTCCTCTTCTGTAGCTTCTGTGGTTTACACTGTAAAAGGGCAGCTTTTCAACTTTGGTACTTGGCTGCTGGAGCCATTTGGGGGAATTCTGACCAATCAAGCCTGGGTTTCGAGCCCCAAGTTCTCATTACAGAAGGTACTGGATGACGGGGCTTCTGCTCATGGCTGCAAGGTACATCCCTGTGCAGCTGGGAATGTAACGAGGAATTTCATAGAGTCTTGTCACTTGGCAGCTCTAAGATCAAAGCACGTCAAGACAGGCATCAGGATGTAGTTGGGTGGTTGGGTGGAGAGGGGACTCTAACTTCCCAATTCCACAGAATTTGATCTCGTGGTTTAGCTCTGAGTTTGATGATCAGCGCTGGATCTGTCCCAGAACACTGAAGGGAATCCTGGTGTGATCCCCTCTCAGGAGGTTCAGGACTCTGAGTCATCTTGTTCCCCTTGCCGCAGAGGGAGAGGGACTTGCTGGAGCTAAACTGTGCATCATCCACCTGACACTTCAGTCTGTTAGTCCATGAACAAATGCCTCAAAAGCTCTGTCAGCCTTTACCTTGCCTTGCAGGTTAACCTCAGATGCATTCCAATCCCCAAAGCGCCTTAAAAAGTGACCCCCGCAGAACCAGCCCCTGGTCCCAGGACACTCCCAGCAGTTACCATGTCTGCTGTCTGCAAAGAGCAGCATGCACACCAGCCTGCTGGATCAGCTGAGGAGTCACACTTCAATCTACACTAAAAAGGAACAGAGATTGAGTGATCCTAAGCTGAGGTAACAGAAATAGTGACAAATAAAACAAAAATAGAACCTGCTGTCACGGGCTGGATCACAGAAACCCGCTTGGGCTACCAACTGATGTGCCAAGACTATCTCTGCCCCTGCTCCCTTGCCCTTAACCAGCCTGGGACTCCAGAAATCCTGCCTGGATTGAGTCAGACCCGCTAGCCTGCTGCAAACCCAGACCCATGTCTGAACCACGTCCCATAACAGCTGTAGGCTCACCTGGAAGCAGGTTAAGAAATGTTCCTGTGTTTAACACTCAGACGCTCAACTCCTAATGGGAACCAAACCCAAATAAATCCGTTTTACCCTGCATAAAGCATACTGGGTAAACTCATAGATTGTTCGCTCTCTATAACACTGACAGAGAGAGATGCACAGCTGTTTGCCCCCCCGCCCCAGTACTAATACACACTCTAGATTAATTAGTAAGTAAAAAGTGATTTTTTTAAGTATAGAAAGTAGGATTTAAGTGGTTCCAAGTAGTAACAGACAGAACAAAGTGAATTACCAAATAAAATTAAACATGCAAATCTATCTCTAATACAGAAATAAAACTGAATAAAATCCTCACCCTCAGATGTCCCAGGGAGCTTTCTTTGACAGACTAGTCTCCCACTAGTCTGGGTCCAGCTATCACTCCCCCCGCCATGTAGTCACTGTCTCTGTTCCACTTTCTTTCAGGTATCCTTGGGGGTGGAGAGACTATCTCTTGAGCCAGCTGAAGACAAAATGGTGGGGTCTCTCAGGGGTTTAAATAGACTTTCTCTTGCGCGTGGAGACCCTCCCTCCCCCTGTGTAGAATCCAGTCACAGAATGGAGATTTGGAATCACATGAGCAAGCCACATGTCCATGCATGACTCAGGACTTGCAGGTAGCAGCCATTGCCCATATGCTACCTTGAACGTCCTCAAGTAGACTTCTTATGTGGATTGGAGCCTCCCAAGATCCATTGTCTCTTAAGGGCTTTTGTTTGGAACTTTACTTGCACATTCCTTTCTCAAGAAGCTGACCAAATGCTTGATGCAAGTATACAGCCAGTATTCATAACTTCGAACACACAAATGGTACATGCATACAAAAAGGAGGAGTAGATTCACTACATCATAACCTTTACAGAGATATGTCACATGGCATTTGTAGCATAAAACATATTCCAGTTATATCCCATATACATATATAAGTATATCCCCATAAAGTCTTACGGGGTGCACCGTCACACCTGCATTCTAGAGGCTAAAACTTAACAGGGGACCATCCTTGTCTAAGGCAGTTTTGCACCTGAAACCTCCTCTCAGCATCATCACCACGCCATATGGCTGGGATCCACTGTGGCTACAAATGGCCTAACCTCTTTGTTCCTTCCTTGGTGACAACGTCTTTTCCCTACTTCTTTTAGTCCCCTAAACCAGTGCTACTCAAAGTGGTGGTCCACGGACTGGTGCCGGTCCGCGAGCCATCGGCTGCCGGACCGAGGCAAGTTTCCAGAAAAGAAAGAAAAACAAACACTAGTATAGTTTAAAAATCGCACTGGAATTCCACCAAGAATAATTATCAGGCGATAAAGTCGACAATATTAAATAATATTGTGTTTTCAGAGGCACATATTGATGACGTGCTACGTGCTTATGTGAATATGATAATAATATGGTACAAATATGGTACCGGTTCCTGACACAATGGAAAAAAATTGCCGGTCTGTCACATCAGCTGGTTTGAGAAGCATGGCCCTGAAGCTTTGCTCTCTTTGTTCTCCAGAGGGCTGGGGCTCCGCTGGGTTCAGTTTAATGTGACTTGTCCTGCTACCTGCAGCTGCCATTATGTCTGGGCTTTTGCAGGGCTTGAGTTACATCAGGTAAACCAGGCAGGCAGGTAAAGCCGCATTCCTTTGGCTGAGACACACTTGTTCCTCAGCCCTGCCTGGTTATCTGGACTGAACGTAGGTGCCTACGTACAGCTTCGTGCCTAGCACTGGTACGCACCATGCTGACTCCGTGTGCAGCCTCTGGATGAGCCCAGCCAGTTCACTGCCTTCCACAGCACAACTACTCCCTGTGTATTGCATGCCTTTTCTGAACTCACTGTGCCCAAGCAATGGGTGCATTCATGGTTTGTCTTTAAGTGAGAACACAACTGGGGCTTTGTTACTGGTTTATTGTCTTTCCAAGGTAGTGACTCTTGGTTTCACTCTGCAAAGTTCTCACACTTTTAAACGGGCATTAACGACAGCGTCTTTCCGTGAGTTCAGACTTTGCCTCTGTGCTTTGCAGTATTTCATCTGGCAGAGCAAAGTCCCATTCAAGACAGCAGTTACACCCCTCTGAATTCTCTTCTGCAATACATTGTCTCGGAAGCAGATTTTGTCAGCATTGTGCAGGAATCAGAGCAACTGATTTTTTTTTTTTTTGAGTTCTTGGCTTATCCATTGTCAAAGCAAGTTGCCCCTGAAAAGTTGGCTATGTAGCCTAAAGTCCGCTGCAACATAGGAGAGAAGGCCCCCTGTCCAGAGACTCTTCATCTTGCTAATGACATTAATTAAAAATATGTAGCTCCCCCTATTCATGTTGAAGTTAGATGAAACTGGGGTGCGCTACTGCTGTGGTTGTGCTTCCTGCTCTCCGAGCCACCACAGGCAAGCCCACGCTTTGCAGACGAAGTCATGTACGGAGAAGCAGAAGCTGCTGATAATCTTTTTATAGCTTCACATGACATAGGTGTTAAATGTGAGGGTTTTTTCCCCCCCTTTTATCACTTAGCTGGACTGCAGAGTTTCCATCCTTGAGAGAGGTGCTGACACGGGACAGCTCATGGCTGCTTCACTTTCAGTGGTTTACAGCTTAAACGAAAGGCGAAGCGTTCTGGGGGGTGGAGAGTTAATGCAGGTTTCATGGCAAACGTTCTCATTTGCAGCTGACGTTCTGGATCTTTTTTTTATTTTTTTATGTTTAGCCTCTAGACCTTTGCAACCCAGTCCGGACTCTCCTTTTGTCAGAGGAGCTGCTGCTTCATGAAGGCAGAAGCAAGACTGTAAAGGTGAGAATTTCAGTCGCTCCTAACATGGTGATTGTGCTCCTGCTTTTTAAACATATTGCTACGCTTCTAACGGGTTAGATTGAAAAGGTCAATGTTTGACTTTTAAAATGCCTTCGTTCCAGTGGAATTCAAAAACAGTTATAGCCAGTTCATCTGAGGATAGACTAACTGCCACAACAGTTGCCAGAAGTCTTCCCTTCTTTGCATCCATTTTGATGGCACCAGCCAGAGAGAATAGCATACATGGCAAACACATGCCAGTCATTTGCCTAAAAGCCATGAGCTTTTTGTTTCTGCTTAACTGTTGGCTCAGGACCTGATCCCTGGGGTAGGGGTGGAAACCTTTGTGCACCCTGGAAGTTCCCAAAACAGGAGAAACCAACACAGGTTTCAAAGGAAACAATACCTAGATTTCACCAGGAGTTGGTTTTTGGAAAGTGTAGTTCCTGAAAGGGAACTCTCCTAACTCCCGCCCCTCCTCACTTGCTGTGTTTTGTGTGTGCGACGTTATCAGGAGGGGTGTTCAAATCCCCGAGAAACAAACCAGGGCTGGTTACAGGCTTGAGCCAGGCTGTGCACATCAGAGGGCTCAACAGCCAAACCAGGGGAATCTGGTGATTTCAGCTGAGTTTGCTTTGGCTTCATTCAGATCCAAGATGTAGGGATTGCAAACCCCAAGTGTTTGAAGCTGAAGTAGAGGTTTGTCTAAGCTTCATGGGCTTTAGTGACCTGTCTCTGCCTGACGTGACAGCATCGGACTAAGTGTAGTTTGTCTTGGATGTTTTTGCTTTAAACACTGTCATGCGGCACACCCTCCTTTTCCTGCCCAATTACTGGACAGAGCAGAGGTGGGAGAAAGGTTTCTGTCAAAATCTTCGCTTACCAAAAAAATGTAGATTTGGGTGAGTGAAACATTTTATAAATTTGTGTCAATTTGGGGGAATATTTTTGGTGCAAATGAAAATTATAATTATAATTAAAATGGTAAAACAGTGGGGGCCCTGCTAGAGACGTCCAGGCTCTGTCAGAGTGAGGGCGCCAGAGAATAAATGGGTCGTGTTCGTCTGTCACAGGATCTCCACGTCGGAGTGATCCCTGTGAAAGAAGGGTGCCCTGGGTGTGTGTGTGGGAGAGATGAGTGGGGATCACGTTGCACTTGGGGCCGTGCTATGAGCTAAGTCTGGCCGGGGGAAGAGAGAAGCATGTGTAGCTGGGGGCCATGGAGCCTGGCTGTGGAGGGTGGAGTGATAGAACTAATGAGGTGGGAGGGGACAGGTTGTCAGCAGCTGCCTTGGAAGACTGAGCTACCATGTTTGGGACAATGCACAGCAGCAGCTGGGAGCAGTTCTGAGCCTAGCTAGCTGCGTGGCTGAGAGAGGAGGGTTTTACATCACTCAGCGTTCGATTGAATGGCTCGCTCATGCTCAGCAACGTCCCCACTCTAAGGTCTGAGAAGAACATAAGAACGGCCGGACTGAGTCAGACCAAGGGTCCATGTAGCCCAGTGTGCTGTCTGCTGACCATGGCCAGGGCCAGGTGCCCCAGTGGGAATGACCAGAAGAGGGAATTTTCAAGGATGGGAGGGATAGCTCAGTGGTTTGAGCATTGGCCTGCTAAACCTGAGGTTGTGAGTTCAATCCTCAAGGGGGCCATTTAGGGATATGGGATAAAAATCTGAGGGATGATTTAAGCAGGGGGTTAGACTACATGACCTCCTGAGGTCCCTTTCAACCCTCATATTCTATGATCTCTCCCAGTAATATACCCTCTTGTACTGCTCAAGATGGGCAGTGCAAATTTATGAATTGATTCCCTACTTCATCAATGGAAAGTGGACATACACCAGCCTTTGCAAACCTGAGCAGATTTGCCCCACGCTTCATACAAACTCACTGGTAAAGATAAACAGTTAAACACATTTATTGACTATAAAAGGTAGATTTCAAGTGATGTTAAGTGATAGGCCAAAAATAAGAGTTAGTTACCAAAAGAAATAAAATATAAGCATGTAATCTAAACTCTCACCCCTATTCAACTGGGCAACAACTAGATTAAGCAGATTTTCTCACCCCACTGGATGTTGCAGGCCTTAGTATACAGATTTCATCCTTGAAATCCGAGTCAGTCTCCTCTGTTGGAGTCTTGTCTTCTTCTCGGTGTCTTAGTTGCTTGCAGCGTAAATGACGGCAGGATAAAAAGTCCAGTATGTGGCTACTGTGTCTGTTTTATACCTTCAGTCCATGCGCTTGGAGAACACAAGTTCAGGTATGTCTGGGGCATTGCTGAGTCCCCAGGCAGGGTTGAGAATTCCCCTGGGGTGGCCTCATGCAGGTGAGTCACTGAACTGTGGTTCCCTTGCTGGACAATGGCTGTTGATGGTTGTTTAACCCCAGGACAATGGCTGTTGATGGTTGTTTAACCCCCGACCCAGGCATTGGTTACTTTCCTTGTTGTTGCCTC
>ML677396.1:989124-1056794 GCA_007922305.1 Dermatemys mawii | reverse complement strand
TCTGACCTCAAAAATCTACGAATGTATGAAAAGGCCTTTTCCCAGGAAATGCTCGGCGCCTCGGGGCCTTGCTACCACGCAGGGGGCTGTTAGCTTGGGCACCTCTGCTCTGTTGGGTCACAGTAGTGACAGTGCCATTCGGGAGAGGTGTGTGTCTTTTCCTGCCCTACCTTTGCCCAGGGCCTCACTGGAGCAGGGGGGTAGCTCTTCTGTTGACCCACTTCGTAGAACTGGTGACTGAGTCCCTCGGCCACTGCGCAGTGAACCCTCGGCTTGCTGAAGAGAGGGGCAGCACCCCTAGTCTGAGGAGCATGAGGAAATGCTTTGCTTGTGCTCCAGGGCTGGCTTATTTCTCTACATGCTCCAGAAAAGAACCAGCCCAAATGCAGCTACTTTGTACCGTGTTATGGAACCATCGAATCCCTAACTTCTGGAATGCTCCATCCTCCAGGGGTTTGCCATTGTCCTCGCTCCTCAGAAGGAGCCTCTTCCAGGTGCCTAGACTCTCCTGGTCACTGGGGAGTTCACCCTGCCCTTGCTTTGCTAGGAAAATGGAGGGAATTTTACAAACCATTTCTCTGTGATGTGTGTGGTTTTTGGTGTAAAGTAGAAAACCACCTTCTGAAAACCAGGAGCAACCTGGACACTTGCACCCTGGGATAAACGCCTCCTGTGTAGGCTGCACTAGACTCTGCTCCTGTTTGGTGTAAACGCCTCCTGTGTAATCCGCACTAGACTCTGCTCCTGTTTGGTGTAAACGCCTCCTGTGTAGTCCGCACTGGACTCTGCTCCTATTTGGTATAAACGCCTCCTGTGTAATCCGCACTGAACTCTGCTCCTGTTTGGTGTAAATGCCTCCTGTGTAGTCCGCACTGGACTCCGCTCCTGTTTGGTGTAAACGCCTCCTGTGTAGTCCACACTGGACTCTACTCTGGTTTTTTCTACATGCTGAATTTTGATTTTCCCACGATCCCAGATGAAGCCCAAGTCTGCTCGGAAAAGTGGCTGCAAAATGGCATTGTATGTTCTGTGTTTGTGCAGCTGTGATCTTCAGGTCAAATCTGCTTGGCTTTTAAACTAAATGATATTCTGTCTCCATCTTCATTTCACCCTGCTTGTCTCTCCATTTACTGCCCCGTCTCCCCTTCCCTTTCAGAGCCTTGAACTCACTGTCTGCAGCCTGGGTCTGGAGTTCCGGTCTGGGTTCTTCCCAGACCCTCTCCAGTCCAGTTTCCAACCCCTGTACCCCATTGAAACAGCTCTGACCAAAGTCTCTACTGGCCTGTGCCTGACCAGAGCTTAGAGTCAGTTCTCTGCCCTCCTCCTCATCCTCCTCCACCTGGCGTGAGAAGATGAAATGTTCCATGTCGACTTTCTCATTTCATCTCAGTAGTGTCACAGTACTGTCATTGTCAATGTGATTTAACCATTTGGTGTTGAGTTTATTGTTTCTGTTCATTTAGATTAGACTTTAATAGCATTAAAATATTAATTTTATAATATGCTGTGTTATATTTAATATTATATAGAAAATATATTGTAACCCTTCTGCCCATCAGAGTTGGCAGCAACAAGGGCCGGGTTCAGTATCCAGGGGTTCCATTCCAATAGCACAATACAAAACCGGCTCGAGCCCCCACCCAGTGACCTGGGACAACCATATACCACCCCTCTGGGCGTCTGTAAGAGACAATACTTCCCCTCTCGCAAGCACAGAGTCTGAGTGTACCAAAGCCTTTTAATAACAGGGAGAAACAATGTGGCATAATATTGGGGAAACACCACAAACAAGGTTAATAAACCAAACCATAAACCAGGAGCCCCCCTCCCAGCAAATAGGCCGTGGCCTTCCCTTTGGCTCTTGAGTTCCACAACCCCAAAAAGTCACTCAATAGTCCCAAAAGTCCAACAGCCCAGGAGTCTCTGTTCTTGGTCAGTGCAGCGTTCAAAAGTCACTCGGCAGAGTCTTACCTCCCAGCCTGGGTGGAAATGGAGGGTAGGGCAAGGGGCACCTTACGTGGTCCGAGGCCGACTGCGCCGCCTCTCTGTGGGGTTCTGCTGCAGCCCTCACCGCAATCTGCTCTGCTCTGCTGGCCATCCCACGAAGTGCTCTGCTCGCCAATACTCGAACCGCTCTGCAGCGCCAGTCACTCCGCTAGCCTGCCCTGCTAGCTGACACACAGACAGCTCTGCGGTGCCGGTCACTCCGTCAGCAGCACAAATGGCTCCGCTAGTCGACACACAGACTGCTCTGCTGTGCCAATCACTCCGCCAGCAGCACCAACTACTCCGCTAACCCATCCTGCTAGCCAACACACAGACAGCTCTGTGGTGCCAGTCACTCCATCAGCAGCACAAATGGCTCCGCTAGTCAACACACAGACTGCTCTGCTGTGCCAGTCACTCCGCTAGCCGTCCTGCTAGCTGACACACGGCCAGCTCAGCTGCACCAGCCACTCTGCACTATGTTCAGGCCCCCCTAACTTGAGACAGTGCTCAGTGATGTCTTTAGCTCTTAGGCAAGTTCAGCTCTTAAGTGATTTCAGCATACAGTAGGGGAGCCTTAGTGCAGGTGCACCAGTGAGCCTAAAGTGATTTCAGTTCAGCAGCCTGAACCCAGGCTCCTAATGGAAGCAAATTTTAACTCTGACATTCCACAGTGGAGAGAGGCAGGGTGCAATAGGCCTGTGGAGCCCTCAGACAAAGCCCTCACCAAAAGATATAGGTGCTTGTTCCCAGCCTCTCTCAATCTCAGAATGTTCTGAAACGCATGGCCCTTGCCCAGTGAGTGCTACCTAGATGATGGCGAGTCCCTCCATCATAACAAGGGCCAGGTACGTGTCCATAGTCCTTCATTCACAAAATCAAGGTAACATCACTTTATATTTCCTGCCCCAGTAACATAGAAACTGCGGCTCCCACATCAGCCGAAGTGGCCATGTGGGCTGCTGTGGGCTCAGGCTAGGCGCAGTGGGTGTGTCTATACAAATTGATCAGCCCCAAAGTTATTTTCCATAACTCACTGCAATTCCCATAGTTCGCCACCACAGATGTCAGAATATATCTCATTCCTGACACTGCTTACATCTTATATTTAATATTTTAATAAAATAGTTGAAAGGAAAAAAAATCAACATTATCCAAATGAAACATTTTGATGGTTCCAAATTGGAATTTTGTTGAAATTTTGTTTCATGGGCAATTTTGAAATTGCAGCTTCTCATTCCAATTTGGAACAAAAATAAAATCAAGATTTCAAATGCTGGAGTTTCCCATGGAATGGAAAGTTCAGTTTGTAAGCAGCTCTACTTTAAAGGAAGTGCTTTTCTGTTTTTGTGTTCACTGGCCTTATAGGGAAGTGTGTTTGCAAAATAAATGTCACATTCTTCTTGTGGAGTGTGACAGACTCAGTCCTAGGGGCCTGGAAAGACTCCCAGGAGGAGAGATTGAAAAGATTGAGATTGTTTATTTTACCGAGGAGATGAATAAGAGGCAGCATGATAAAAGCATGTAAAGTAATGAATGGTCTAGAGAAGGGGGGTTGGGAACATCTGTTCTCTGTCTCATAACACAAGAACAAGGGGGCATTCGATGAAACGAAAGGGTGACGAATTAAAACCTGACAAACAGAAACCCTTCTTCCTACAGCGCATTATGGTGGTGGAACTGTGGAACTCCTTACCACAGGAACTTGCTAAGGCCAAGAATTGAACAAGATTCACAAGAAGGTTGGACATTTCTATGGATAATGAGAACATCCAGAGTTGTTATAATTAATGACAACAAACATTTTGGAAGGGACATCAAACCTCAGGCTCCAGGGCTTGACCCAGTTTCTAACTATTAGGGTACGTTGAGACTGCAATGAAACATCTGCCCCTGGCCCCTGCCAGCTGGGCTTACAGGGCTTGGGTTGCAAGGCTGTAAAACTACTGTGTAGATGTTCAGGCTCGGGCCCGAGCTCTGGGACCCCTTGAGGAGGTGGATCCCAGAGCCCGGGGTCCAGCCTAAGCCCGAATGTCTCTATAGCAATGTTTAGCCTGCAGCTCGAGCCCAGCGAGGCTGAGTTAAGCCAGCCATGGCCATGGCCCAGGTCTTCTACTCCCTTGTCAATGGACCCTCAGAAGAGACCTAATGCAAAGGTCCCATTATCCCCCTGCTGACCACTTCTGGGTTTTTACACCTTCCTCTGAAGCAGCTGGTACTGCCAGAGACAGGAGACTGGGCCAGGTGGTGTGAGGGAATAGAAATGCTCTCAATGGCTCCTCTGACTATTGTGTGAAGGTGTCCATACTCCCCTCTGATTCTTGACATACCTGAAGCTGTAACTTGACTCCTGGTGGGGGGAAGAGGTCACCTGACCTCCTGCCCGGGAAGGAGACAAAGGAAGCAGGGGAGGAGCTGGAGTGAGTTTCAGTCTGCAGCTGGCTAAGGAAGGGCAGGGAAGCCCAGATAGAGTCTGGCCTCCCTGGACCCCTGAAATGGATCCAGCTGAGGGGTCCGGTTCGCTCTATCCACAAGCTCTGTGTTAGATCATGTTCCTGTCAACTAATAAACCTCTGTTTTACTGGCTGGCTGAGAGTCACGTCTGACTGTGGAGTGGGGTGCAGACGCACGGGCTTCCCCAGGACCCTGCCTGGCTGGGCTCGCTGGGGGATGTGCATGGAGGGGCAGAAGGTGCTGAATGCTCTGAGGTCAGACCCAGGAAGGTGGAAGCTGTGAAGCTCCTAGCCTTGGAGACAGGCTGTTTATGGAGAAGAAGCTTCCCCCCAGAGTCCTGACTTAAGTCCTTCTTAAGGAGCAGGTCCAGACCATCGCCCCGGGGACTCTGTGACAGGTGGATCATGAGTCTGATCCAGTCTGGAAAGTCCTGTGTCCTATGACCCTGCTCCACACATGGAGCGAGAGTGATTTTGCTGACTTTTCCTGGTCGATGTTGTTTCCTGTTAGCTCCCATTGGAAAGTACCACAGGGGAGTGCCTCCTCACAAGGCAGGGGGAACCAAGGCCAGGGCTGGAGGGATCCCCCAGGGAGGGATCCTTGGAGCAAGCCAAATTCAGAAGCAGGCTTAGGGTGAGGTTTGCACTGTGTTGGCCTTGAAGTTAATAATTAAACCAACCCCTGGGGAGTGAGTGTGGGCACTAGGGAGTGTTAGTGTTCGGGGCAGGGTGAGGCCTCTGGCTATTCAGTAAAGCAAACACAATGCTAGTTTGATTTGTCAGCTAAAAGGAGGTTAGAGTTCTGCACTCCTGAGAACTCCACAAAACCAAACCTGTGTGCAGGAAGGAAAACGGACTGTAGCAAAGCCACTAATTTCAGCGTCAGACCCAAACAGTGACACAACATACGGAGTTGTGTAGAACCCGAAATATGGTCCCTCAGCCTAGTGAAATCTGCCTCCTCTTCTCCACTTCGTCTCTCAGAACCACACTGCCTGTGTAAACAGGGACTCAGTCAGTGCCATGGCTGAAGGGTGGTCCAGGGAACAGTGGCGAAGCCAGCAAGCGGATTCTCTCTTACAACTCCAGCAGAAAGCATTCCAGTTTTGTAATTTCCTGGTTTTGGGAATAAGTTACCACAAGTTTGGCCACAAAGCTGTTGTGGTAGTCAGCACTGTCAGCATTCCTGTAGGTGCAGTAACTGCTGGCACTTAGCTGAGCGGGTAGGGTGCCCAGATAGCAAGTGTGAAAAATCGGAACAGGAGTGGGGGGTAATAGGAGCCTAGTCAAGAAAAAGACTCAAAAATTGGGACTGTCCCTTTAAAATCGGGACCTCTGGTCGCCTTACTCTGGCTCTCTCCTGTTCTACTTCATCCCTCACAGCGCGACTATTGGCTGTCTAGGGACGTACCCACTTTCAGAGGAGAAAGAAACTCAAGAGGTTCCCAAGGGTCTGTCCTATCCTCTTCTCAGTCTAGGGGTGGATGTGTGCTTTGGGCGTCTGGCTGAGATGTGGGCAAGCTGAGAGTCCAGCGAGTGCCTTTTGTAACCAAGTCAGGTCATACACTGGCTGGCAGGACAGAACTGCTAAGTTCTGAGTCATGGATTGAATCCCACCTGGGAGATGAGCTGATTCTTTTGCTTGTTGTTATTATTATTGCAGTAGCACTTAGGAGCCCTAGTCATGAATCAGGGCCATGCTGTGCGAGGAGTGTACGAACCCAGGAGAAAATCTGCCCTCCATTTCTGCAGTTAATGCCATGAATATAGAGTAGGTCCTTTGCTCGCGTTTCGGGGGAGTTAAGTCCCTAAGGCAGGTAGCTTCAGTATTTTGCAATATTTGCATCCCAATTGCAGCCAAAATCATTATTGTTTTTGAGTATCACTGTTGGTCCTCATGAAGTGCCTGCAAACATTCTCCTTTAGCATGGCTCCTTCAGAGCCAACATTTGTTTCCTGGAGGGGAGCAGGACAGTGTGTGATGCCTTCACACCAAGTCAAAGCCACTCACCTTCACCCAAATGGGTTCCCAGGCAAGCTGAGAGAGTAAATGTGCCTCCACAACTCAATCATTTCCTGTCCTTCATCCTGGGATGTGAAAACCTTGGAAAAGAGGGATGGAGAGAGAGCAAGGTGGGTGTGTGCGTGTGGGCACAACAATTGCATCTATTACATTCTGGACACATCAACTTCTCCCATCACAGGCCCTCAGTAGTCCCCTGTAAATAACAGACTGCAGGGCAGGAGTGATGGGCTAATAACTTGCTGATGCTAGCAAGTGTCTGTCGTTTGAAGTAGTCTGAGTTTTGCAGTGTCTGAAATGCTCTCTTCCTTGCCAGTGCGTCCTCAGGGGCCTCTATGGGGCTGGAAAAGAGGCCCTGGAGTTCCAGGGTAACTCTCGGGGATGACGACTGTCTAGGCTGGAAGGAGGCTCTTTGGCAATGGCTCCTGATGCCCCCTGTGTGCTCCTCTTCCCCTCCAGGTGACCGTCTTCGTCTACTCGGACTTGCTGCTCTTCACTAAGGAAGATGAGCCAGGCCACTGCAACGTGCTGAGGAACCCTCTCTATCTCCAGAGTGTCAAGCTGCAGCAGGGTGAGTGGCCAGCAGGCAGACGCGGCTTCGGGCCTGGCTTTTGCGGACGTTTTCTGGCTGTTGATTGTAAAGGGCTCGCTGAGATTGCTGCCCACCAAGGCACAGTGAGCGAGTGGGGCAGCCCAGGCAGCTTGCTGTCACCCCCATTGTTTCTTGGTGTTGCAAGGGTTTCAGAAGTACGTGATTTCCCCTCCTGCTGAGTGTGCGCCCCACGGGAGGAGCTCAGGACAGACAGCGAGCCTTCCTTCCTAGCTACCCTTCGCTGGGGGTTCTAGCCAGCCCTGCCCAGCCTCACCTAACACACGCTCCAGGCTGTTCCTATTCCAGGGCCACATAGGAAGAACTGGTTGCCAGGGAACGGCAGGCCTCTTGCAGACAGTCCCTTGCTGTTGCGGGAGTGGACAGGGCTCTTCTCAAGGGATGACGGAGAAGGCCGCTGCGTGCTGGGCAGTTGCCATACTGAGCTGTCCTTCCCTGTCCCGCTGGTGCCATATTGTTTGCAGCAGTGGCGAGCTGAGACAATGAGGGAAACGAAGTCTTGAGGTTTCCCCTCTGGCGCTTTAACAGAGCACAGCAGCTTCTTCCGCAGGTCTGTGACTAAGCTCTAGTGACCTTTGCTTACCCCACTTCCTCCTTCAACCGCCTACGGTTTCCCTTCCCAGCCAGCAAGGGCAGTTTCTCCCATCCACACCCTGACACACTGATGGCTGCTGGGTCGGGCTGGGAGCTTTCTTCCCATGCCGTCTGCCTGACATGGCGGCTGTACCCTGCTGATGGGTTGGCTGCAGGGATGTCCAGCAGTGGGGAGCAATCTGAAGCAATTGATTCAGTGGGGATGCTGGACGGAGGTGGGGAGGCAGCACCTCGTCTTGGCTGTTCAGATACAAATGAGGAACATCCCTTCCCTGACCCTGGTTCTATGCCTCTCCTTCCCTGGGGCAGCCAGCACATCTGGGAACATGTACAATCCTCTTTGAACAACCCCCCAGCCTGAAGCCCCCAAGAGGTGACATGGGCGGTGGGTGGTGGGCGGGAGGCAATGGAGGTGAGATGGAGAACTGAGGAGTGGATGGTAGATACGGCCCTGAAGGACTGGCCTGCTCATTGCTTGGTGTCCCTGGTTTGCATTGGTGGGTTGTGCAGATTGGTTTACAGCCCACAGCTCCCTTGGCCAGTTGAGCCCAGCACTCGCCCTGCAGCTGAAGACATCTGCTTGATGGGAAACCTGCTCGGTCAGGGCAGAGGAGTGGGAGTGGCTGACATTTCGGGGGGGCGGGGGGGCGGAGTCATGAGGTGCTGCAGACTGGGCGCTCTGCCCAGGTCTCCCACCCCATCTCCTTCCCCGACCCCGGGCCTGAAGTTGCTGTGGAATAGGGTTGCCCAGGATTGTCTTGGAGTCTCCAGGAATTACAGATTCATCTTTAATTAAAGATTATGTCACATGATGAATTCACCAGGAACCCGTCCAACCAAAACTGGCACCCTCCTGTGGAATGAGGCTCTGTCCTTTGATATCCCAGTGTAGAGTCCACATCTGCTGAGAGGGCGCGCTCTGGAGTGGGGCTGGCCTTCCCAGCTAGTGAGTTACCCAGTGTGAATTTCCCATCACTCCTCCAGCTGATGTGAAATCGCTAGGAATGAGTCTTGGCTGTCGGCTCGGTCCGGGTCCTTGTGAGCTCTGGGTAGTGAGTATTCGAGCTGTCTGTGACATGCAGCTCACACAGTATGGTTGTTTCTTTTAGTCTTGCCTGTTTCCAGGATCTTTCTGCCGGTGAACTCATTCCTAGACTATATGGGGGGAGCAGACACAATGAGGGATGACACAGGAGGGGCTAGCAGCCCCCAGCCCAGCCCAGCGGGACGTCCTTGGGACAGCTGGTCCCTCCCACCAGGGAGGTCGTATTGGCAAGGGCTGTGCCCTGGTTTTAGCTCGCTAGCTGCATTTCCCTCGGGCTGTGAATCACAGCCCAGCTCCAAGTGTTCCCCCCTCTCCCCCGAGGGGAGTATGGTTCTGTGGGCATCAGATGCATGTTTGATCTCCCAGCTGGGCCCTCTGGCCAAGCTGTTCAGTGGCCCTTGGAGCGGTAACTGCTGCCAGATGGCTGCTTTCTCCTGCACCTGCTTAGGAGCGTGGAGAATTTGGCTCTGCTCTTGGCTCTCACTCAGGTCCTGCACTGGGATGTGCCGTCTGCTCCTTCATGCCAGCTGGGTTTCTCAGGAAGCACAGGGAGCCCCTCCAGAAACGGACGTTTCTTTCTGCCTTGCATAACCTCTAGAGTGACCTTCCCTAGGAATCCAGCTCTCGGTGCCGTTTGCTTCCAGAAAGTAGCCTGCTATGGATTGCAAAAACATGTCTCCGAGCCAGAGCCAAAGCCAAAAGCTGCCATTCCCTTTTGGCCGTGACTTTCTGCTGCTCTCCTAGAGAACTGAATGGCCCATTAATAGGAACAGGCGTATTGCTGAGTGTAACAATTGAGACATCTCCGGTACAGTGAAGACCATTGTGATATTTCCTGTTTCTGCTGCTCGCTGCACTGTGTAATCGGCTTTACAATGCACTGTCTTCCTGCTTTAGAAGCCCAGCGTGGCTGATGAACATCCCGCCCGCCAGGGTTTCCAATGTATGGGGTGAGCGTCCCTGGTTCGATACTGTGGGAATTTCCATCCCAAAGTTCCTGGCGTGCTGGGTCCACACCCCTGTTGGGGCAGAGAAGCTTCAGCTCCGGCACGGAAAAGGGCAACAGCAGCTATGGCCCAAATCAAGGATTCCCCTGTGAGACCTGCCCCAGCCAGACTCCTTGTCCCCACCCATTTCACATTCCAGAGTAGGAACAGAGGCTTCTCCGCTTGCAGGCTGCTCTACCGGGGGGCTCAGGGCACTGAGGAGGCACTAGGCTTAAAGCAGCCTCTTGTATGGTAATTAGCCCCAGGGTTGCAACACTGTCCCCCTCTCTCCGCTGCTCACAGGGCTGGGCCTGTCCCATCTTGCTGCTGCGGGCTGGACCCGAAGTGACCGATCGTCTGACTTCAGCAGCACCCTCCTGGGGGCCAGCTGATCCCAGCGGCTTTGTGCACGCGGTCTCTACCCAAGTCCCTGTGCCTAGTCCCTGTCTCCCACACCCCAGCTCCCCAGCAAAGAGACATGAGCGGGCACATTCCTCCGCTGCTTCCCTGCCTCTGGCCCTGCGCTCGAACTCGGCAGCTTAGAGCCTGCAGACGTCTCCCCTCTGCTGCTTCTCCTGCCTTTAGCCCTCTCCAGTGTCCCCGCTCCCCCCCGGCCCTGGGGACCCCCTTCAGCGAACCCCTCTTTCCTCTCTCCTGCCTTCAGCCCTCTCCAGTGTCCTCCCCGCCAGCCCTGGACACCCCCATCAGCGAACCCCTCTTTCCTCTCTCCTGCCTTCAGCCCTTTCCAGTGTCCTCCCTCCCTCCCCCGCTGGCCCTGGGCACCCCCGTCAGCGAACCCCTCTTTCCTCTCTCCTGCCTTTAACCTGCCCCTGTCTCTGGCAGCTCCCATCTCCTCCCCTTCGCCTGGCTGACTCCCGACTGACCTTCCGTGGCCCCCAGCGCATCCCCCTTTCCTCACTGGCCGAGCGGGAGCCCCAGGCCTGGGCCAGGAGTGCGGAGCCCAGTGTCATGTAATGGGCCAGCTGCCCCGTTCCACGTGCTCTGCAGCTGGCCCGGGAACGGCAGTGGTTTTAAGGTAATGCCAGCCCACTCCCTTCCCACCCGCTGGCCTGCAGCAGCCTCCCTGCGCTGCCCGAGCCGGGACCTGCCAGGCCGCTCAGCTCTTTCCTTTGCGCCTGGTGTCTTGTTGTCGGCTCACCTGCCTCTGAAACGGGGGCGGGGGCTGACCAGCTGCTGCTTCCAGGGGCCCAGGTTACATACAGTGGCCTGTGTGCAGCCGTTTGTTCCCCGGCAGCGCATTCCAGCCTACGCCCAGCAGGTCAGCAGGGGCCCTGCCTGCCTTACGTTCTAATACATGGCAAAGAACCTTCAGCATCTGGCCCTGGGCTTCTTGTAGCATTTCCCGAGCGTGGCAGAGCCGGGAGGGCGTTATTATCCATTACTGGTTAGTGCTGGGGGCTGTACGAGAGGGCAGACGCAGCGTGCCCGGACCCTGCAACTGTGCAACGGCATCTAGCGACTCTGGCCAGAGCGGAGCCCACGGGGCTGGGTGCTGTCCAGACACATTCGGGGCAGTTCCTGCCCCAGTGGGCTCCCCGACCGGGGCGAGAGACGCAGAGGCACAGGCCTGCTGGCGAACGACTAGCAGGGGGTTTGCACAGCTGATGTTAAATTTGACTCGCGTGCTGTGGGCACTTGCTAGAATGAGCCCATAGAGAGCCGGGTTCCTGCCCTAGAGAGAATGAGCAGAGACACCCGGTTCCTGCCCTAGAGCAGCGTCTCCCAAACTTTTCTGTCTGCGGCCCCCTTCTGCTCTCCCGAGTCCTCTCGCGGCCCGGGGCCGGGGGTCGGGGGGTCTGCTGAAATGCCACTGAATGCAAAGTTTCTGCTTTCAGCGGCATTTCGGCGGGACTCCATTAGAATCTTTCCGCTTTCAGTGGCGTCCTGGGGCCGATCTTGCGGCGGCGCCGGGACACCGTGGCCCCCCGTGGGGGGGTCTCGCACATCCCACTTTGAAGACCACTGCCCTAGAGAGCTTCCCACCTAAGAACCCAGAGACAAAGGGCGGGGAGTGAGGGCCCCAAGGCCCCTTTCATTCCCTCTTTTCCTTGCTCATTGGATTTTACCAATCCTGGCACTTAACATTAAAAAACTTAACATTAACTTAATGTTAATCCTGGCACTTAACATTAAAAAGGTTGCAGAGCAGTTTTTAAACTAAGAGATGGGGGAAAGCCGATTGTTGCAGTGAAGCGCGTGGATCGGATAGAGACTTCTCTTACAGGAGGGTCTACTGATAGAGATTCTCTAGGTTTTAGTCAGGAGAGGATCCTAAAGAATAAAGGAGAAGCCAGATCAGATGACAAACTTTCACATAAAGAATGTGACACATCAGAAAAGGGCAGACAAATAAACAGTGACCAGTTTTTAAAGTGCTTGTACACAAATGCTAGAAGTCTAAATAATAAGATGGGTGAACTAGGGTGCTTCGTGTTAAAGGAGAATATTGACATAATAGGCATCACAGAAACATGGTGGAGTGAGGACAATCAATGGGACACAATCATTTCGGGGTATAAAATATATCGGAAGGACAGAACAGGTCGTGGGGGTGGGGGAGTGGCACTATATGTGAAAGAAAATGTAGGATCAAATGAATTAAAAATCTTAAATGAATCCACATGCTCCATAGAATCTCTATGGATAGTAATTCCATGCTCTAATAAGAATATAACAATAGGGATCTATTATCGACCACCTGATCAGGACAGTGATAGTGACGATGAAATGCTAAGGGAGATTAGAGAGGCTGTCAAAATAAATAACTCAATAATAATGGGGGATTTCAGTTATCCCCATATTGACTGGATACATGTCACCTCAGGACGAAATGCAGAGACCAAATTCCTCGATACTTTAAATGACTGCTTCTTGGAGCTGGTACAGGAACCCACAAGGGGAGAGGCAACTCTTGATTTAGTCCTGAGTGGAGCGCAAGAGCTGGTCCAAGAGGTAACTATAACAGGACCGCTTGGGAATAGTGATCATAATATAATAACATTTAACATTCCCGTGCTGGGAACAAAACCGCAGTAGCCCAGCACTGTGACATTTAATTTCAGGAAGGGGAACTATGCAAAAATGAGGGGGTTAGTTAAACGGAAATTAATAGGTAAAGTGACTAAAGTGAAATCCCTGCAAGCTGCATGGACACTTTTCAAAGACACCATAATAGAGGCCCAACTTAAATGTATACCCCCAAATTAAAAAACAAAGAACTAAAAAAGAGCCAGCGTGGCTTAAAAACCATGTAAAAGAAGCAGTGAGAGATAAAAAGGCATCTTCTAAAAAGTGGAAGTCAAATCCTAGTGAGGTAACTAGAGAGGAGCATAAACACTGCCAAATTAAGTGTAAAAATGTAATAAGAAAAGCCAAAATGGAATTTGAAGAACAGCTAGCCAGAAACTCAAAAGGTAATAATAAAATGTTATTTAAATACGTCAGAAGCAGGAAGCCTGCTAAACAACCAGTGGGACCCCTGGATGATAGAGACTCAAAAGGAGCACTTAAAGATGATAAAGTCATTGCAGAGAAACTAAATTAATTCTTTGGTTTGGTCTTCACGACTGAGGACGTTAGGGAGATTCCCAAACCTGAGCCGTCTTTTGTAGGTGACAAATCTGAGGAATTGTCACAGATTGAAGTGTCACTAGAGGAGATTTTGGAACTAACTGATAAACTTAACTGTAACAAGCTACTGGGGACCAGATGGCATTCACCCAAGAGTTCTGAAAGAACTGAAATGTGAAATTGCGGAACTATTAACTAGGGTCTGTAACCTGTCCTTTAAATCGGCTTCTGTACCCAGTGACTGGAAGATAGCTAATGTAACACCAATATTTAAAAAGGGCTCTAGAGGTGATCCCGGCAACTACAGACCGGTAAGTCTAACGTCTGTACTGGGCAAATTAGTTGAAACAATAGTAAAGAATAAAATTATCAGGCCCATAGAAGAACATAAATTGTTGGGCAAAAGTCAGCATGGTTTCTGTAAAGGGAAATAATGTCTTACTAATCTATTAGAGTTCTTTGAAGGGGTCAACAAACATGTGGACAAGGGGGATCCAGTGGACGTAGTGTACTTAGATTTCCAGAAAGCCTTTGACGAGGTCCCTCACCAAAGACTCTTACGTAAATTAAGTTGCCATGGGATAAGAGGGAAGATCCTTTCATGGATTGAGAAGTGGTTAAAAGACAGGGAACAAAGTGTAGGAATAAATGGTAAATTTTCAGAATGGAGAGGGGTAACTAGTGGTGTTCCCTAAGGGTTAGTCCTAGGACCAATCCTATTCAACTTATTCATCCATGATTTGGAGGAAGGGGTAAACAGTGAGGTGGCAAAGTTTGAAGATGATACTAAACTACTCAAAATAGTTAAGACCAAAGCAGACTGTGAAGAACTTCAAAAAGATCTCACAAAACTAAGTGATTGGGCAACAAAATGGCAAATGAAATTTAATGTGGGTAAATGTAAAGTAATGTACTTTGGAAAAAATAACCCCAACTATACGTACAATATGATGAGGGCTAATTTAGCTACAACTAATCAGGAAAAAGGTCTTGGAGTCATCGTGGATAGTTCTCTGAAGATGTCCATGCAATGTGCAGCGGAAGTCAAAAAAGCAAACAGGATGTTAGGAATCATTAACAAAGGGATAGAAAATAAGATGAAGAATATCTTATTGCCCTTATACAAATCCATGGTTCGCCCACATCTTGAATACTGTGTACAAATATGATATCCTCATCTCAAAAAGGATATACTGGCATTAGAAAAGGTTCAGAGAAGGGCAACTAAAATGATTAGAGAATTGGAACGGGTCCCATGTAAGGAGAGATTAAAGAGGCTAGAACTTTTTAGCTTGGAAAAGAGGAGACTACGGGGGGATATGATAGAGGTATATAAAATTACGAGTGGTGTGGAGAAAGTGAATAAAGAAAAGTTATTTACTTGTTCCCTTAATAGAAGAACTAGGGGCCGCCCATTGAAATTAGTGGGCAGCAGGTTTAAAACAAATTAAAGGAAGTTCTTCTGCACACAGCGCACAGTCAACCTGTGGAACTCCTTGCCTGAGGAGGCTGTGAAGGCTAGGACTATAACAGTGTTTAAAAGAGAACTGGATAAATTCATGGAGGTTAAGTCCATTAATGGCTATTAGCCAGGCTGGGTAAGGAATGGTGTCCCTAGCCTCTGTTTGTCAGAGGGGGGTGACGGATGGTAGGAGAGAGATCACTTGATCTTTACCTGTTAGGTTCACTCACTCTGGGGTACCTGGCATTGGCCACTGTCAGTAGACAGGATACTGGGCTAGATGGACCTTTGGTCTGACCCAGTACGGCCTTTCTTATGTTCTTACCCCTGATCAGTTCTGTGGTGTTTGTTATTCAGCGTCCCCTGCCTCCGCCCCCAATTCCTTCCTGTGCACTGTAGCCGCAGCATGCAAACGGTGATTGTCACAGGCAGCCCTGCTGAGCTCAGGGGCTGGGAGGACGTTTGTAGATGGGGCAGGTGCTCAGATACCATGGGGATGGGTGCAGGGTTAAATCCTGCCTAGACAAGGAAGTGGCTGTCATCCCCAGGGTGCTGGGCTAGGACGCTCCTGGGGGCTGAGGCTTTTCTGGCAGGCTGTTCCGAGTGGTTTCGAGTTCGTTCCTTAGCTCACCTGGGCAGTATTTGGAGTAAGGCTTTGTTTAGAGCCTGCCCTGGGTCTGTCCCTCCCTTTCACACTGTGCACCAGCCTGCCTGCAATGCCCAGGAATTCCTTCCTTGCCGGGGCCACGCTGCGCTCCGCTCTCAGGATTTTACTGACCGTCTGGGGAGAGTTCCCGGCCCCGAGAGTCATGGGAATACGGGGAGAATCTCAGCGTCTATTTGTTTCTACCAAGAAAGGGTCATAAAGCAAATGAAGAACCCAAGATGTGGGGGGTTTAGATCTCATGATTTTTAAGCCACTCCCTTGATTCCGGGCAGTCAGTTGCATGGTTTTTGAATGCTTGGCTTGGGCAGCCAGTGACCCGGCCACTGGGGGAGACTAGCCCCAGCCCCTACCCTTGTGTCCAGGGTCCCACACCTCCCCTTCCCCTGCTGTTCCCCCTCTCCCACAGGATCCCAGAGCACCTCACCACAGCCCCAGCTCCAGCTGGCACAGCAGTGGTGCTGAAACGTTTTTAATAGTGGGGGTGCTGAAAACCAGCCCCCTTGCCCCTGTCTGCCACCCCCACCCCCAGAGCTGAGGCTGGGACCCCGGGTGCCCAGGGGTGCTGCCACACTCCCTGCATCCCTAGTTCCCACGCTGCAGCAGCTCCGTCTCTGGATCACTGGGAAGCCAGCCCTGGAGCGCCAGGGTGTGTGGCCCCAGCGCCAGCTGCCCTGAGAACCCCAGCCCCAGCCAGCCTGGGCCAGGGCAGAGCCCCGGGAACTGCATGGGGGGCCCTGGGGGCACCGCCTCCTCCAGCCTAGGATACCTGCCCCCATGATGCTCAGGCTTGTGTGCACACGTACACCAGGCTGCCATGTGAGTATAGCGTGGTGACCCCAGAGGAGCACAGGCAAGCTGGTTTCAAGCTCCCTCTCCAGCTGGGAGCTGTGTCTTGGCAGCAACCCGCAGTGTTCTGGGTGGCTGGGCCAGAGGAAAGACTCTTTGTTTTCCCCTCTCACTCAGTGTCAGGGCCATGAATGATCAGGATTCCCGGCGGGGCCTGAGCGTGAGGGTTTCCTGTGGCACCAGCTGCTCTCAGTGCTGGTCACAGATCACCAGCCCCTGTGGGAGAGAGAGTGTGTTGTAAATACTCCAGGGAGTGATGAGCGGGTAATTCAGAGGCTCATTAGTTTTGCCTTGCGGTTCTCATGACTGTTTATTGAGCCTGGACTCCAGAGGCGATTCCAGCAATTACAAACCCGGAGCCTAACTTCAGTACCGGGCAAATTGGCTGAAACCCTAGGAAAGAACAGAATTCTCAGAGACAGAGATGAACAGGACGTGTCGGGGAAGGGTCAACATGGCTTTCGTGAAGGGAAATCACGCCTCACCAATCTCTTAGAATTCTTTGAGGGAGTCAACGAGCATGTGGATAAATGTGATCTGCTGGATATAGTGTACTTGGACTTTCAGAAAGTCTTTGACAAGGTCCCTCACCAAAGGCTTTTAAGCAGTAAGCTGTCCTGGGAGAAGAGGGAAGGTCCTCTCCTGAATCAGCAATTGGTTAGCAATCGGTTAGGAAATAAAGGGTAGGAATAAATGGTCAATTTTCGCAAGGGAGAGAGGTCAATAGCAGGGTCCCCCAAGGAGCTGTATGGGGACCTGTGCGATCAATACATTAATAAATGATCTGCAAGATGGGTTGAGTAGTGAGGTGACAAAGTTTACAGACGAGACACAATTACTCAAGACAGTTAAGTCCCAAGCAAACTGCGAAGAGCTACACACGGATCTCACAAAGTGACTGGGCAAGAAAATGGCAGATGAAATTTAACATTGATCAATGCAAAGTAAAAGCAACAAAGAGTCTTGTAGCACCTTCTAGACTAACAGATGTTTTGGAGCACTTTGGTAAACATAATCCCAAGTATACATATACAATGATGGGGTCTAAATTAGCCGTTACCACTCAAGAAAGAGATCTTGAGTCATTGTGGACAGTTCTCTGATTACATCTGCTCAGTGTGCTTTAGCTGTCAAAAAAGCAAACAGAATGTTAGGAACCATTAGGAAAATAAAACAGAAAAATTCATAAAGCCACTATACAAATCCATGGTACGCCCACACCTTGAATACTTCATGCAATACTGGTCTCCCCATCTCAAAAATGTGACATTAGAATTGGAAAAGGTACTGAAAACGGCAACAAAAATTCTTAGGGGTATGGAATAGCTGCCATATGAGGAAAGGTTTAAAAGACTGGGATTGTTCATCAGAGAGCACGTCGGACAGCGATCGATCCCCGAGCACACTCCCTGTCGACTCCGGAACTCCAGAGCAACTGTGGTCAAGTTGCTGTCATGTAGATGGCCAGGTAAGTCGCCCTAAGATACGCCGACTTTACGTAGCTGAAGTTACGTATCTTAGGTCGACCACCCTCCCCCCGCCCCCAGTGTAGCTCAGGCCCTAGAAGAGAGATGACGAAGGGGGAGTCTGAGAGAGGCCTATAAAATCATGACTAGTGTGGAGAAAGTGACTAGGGAAGTGTTATTTACCCCGTCCCATAACATGAGAACCAGGGATCACATTAATGAGCAGCAGGTTTAAAACAAAACCTAAGGAAGTATTTCTTCACACAGTGCACAGTCACGCTGCGGAACTCCTTGCCAGGGGATGTTGTGAAGGCCAAAAGTCGAACTGGGTTCAAAGAAGAACTAGATAAATCCATGGAGGACAGGTCCATCAATGGCTGTTAGCTGAGCTAGCCAGGCTGTGAGTGTTCCTAAATCTCCAAATGCCAGAAGCTGGGAGTAGATGGGAAGGGATGGATCACCAGAAAGTGCCCTGTTCTCTTCATTCGCTCTGAAGCATCCGGCACCACCACTGTCAGACGACAGGATACTGAGCTAGATGGATCATTGGTCTGACCCAGTGTGGCCCTTTTTATGTTCCTGTGACTCCCCTTATCCCTTGCGGTGGGTATAAGATGTCTGAGGTAGGAGGCTGGCTCCTCTATACTTCCTCACACCGTAGTAGGTGGTTAGTCACCTGGCCAGTATGTTCTTCCAGCCCTGGAATTGCCCACCTATGTCCATTGCCCAGTAATGACTCTGCCAAGGTGTCTGGGGAGGAGGGGGGGTGCCTGCAGAGGTGGGGTTCTTGCTTATGTCTTGCATGCATCCGACGCAGTGGGGATTAGCCCCCGAAAGCTTATGCTCTAATACTTTTGTTAGTCTTTAAGGTGCCACAGGACTCTGTCGCTTCTGCAGATTCAGACTAACACGGCCACTCCTTTGATTCTTGCTTATGTCTGTAACTTTCCAGAAGGCCATTGGCTGCTCAGAAGGGAAATCAGAACCAGTGGCCATGTGGTTTGTCCTCCTGTATTAAGCAGCCACCTGTTATGACATTGGATTACTGTAGAAACCCAAATACAGTACATACAATGGCTCAAGACTGTAGCTTGCCCAAGGCAGCTACTAGCCAGTGTCACTGGCCTCTTATCGGGCAGTCTCTGCCAGGGGACGCTTGTGTCTGATCTTAGCCAGCCTCTTGGGGAGCTGGATTATCGACCTCGCAAATGGGCTGTGGTAGTGGCCTGGGAGGCCATTCTCCTGCCAGGTAGCCACATTGTGCTAAGCAGGCCTTGTGGCTTCCTCTCTGTTCTTCAGAGCGAAGGGAGTGAGGAAGGGTCACATATGGGGGAGTTTTGTACACTAAGGAAGAGTAAAAGGAAGTGGCCATGAACGCCCAGTATCAAGTAAATGGCCTGGCCTCCTTATCTTCCCCCCACCCTCCCCGCCCTGATGCAATGCCCTAGCTGGAGGTGTCGGCAGGGTCACCCAGAATGCTGGCCATCGCCGTGCAAGGCAGGTGTTTCTGGGGCCACCCTGATGACTGTCTGGGTTAACATGGTGTGGAGATCCTGGCACAGCCCGTGTAGGAACTGTCTAGCAGTGCTGGTGGGACGTCTGGGCACAGGGGAGTGGTAAGTCAAGAGGTGTGTGTTTGTGTGCGTGCGTGCGTGCGTGCGTGCGTGTGTGTGTGTTCTTGAGCAGCCCCTACTGGCCACACTGGAGCCTGCGGTGGGTGTGTGGAGGAAGCCGTGGGTCCTTCCAGGTGCAGGAACGTGCGTCTTCGCTTGCATAAAGAAATGAAGCAGGCCTGGACTCCTAGCCCCATTACTTAGTTCCAGTAGCACAGGAGTATGAGGGCGTTTTCCGGACTCTAACTAACCCAGCCTGGGACATGGCAGAGCAGAGCTCAGGATGCCTGCAGAGAGCATTGTGCTAAGTGTTCTTTATCTGACACCTCTCCAACACCATTCCCAGCATAGCTGGATGTCTGCAGGTCTCTGGAGAATGTGAGGCTGGGTCCCTCGCTAGCGCTGCACACGCTGTGAGAAGGAAGCAGAGCTTGTACTGGCTTTGCCGTTAGTATGACTTGCAGCGCCAGCCTTGCGTCGGGGCAGGAGGCATGGCGCCCAGGGGAACATCCTCCTCTAGGCTGAATGTCCAAGTGGCCCTGCTGTGCTGTGTGTTGACTAAATCTCCTTGAGCGAGCCTGGGCTCACTGCCGGCCGCGGGCGGCTTTCCCGGGGCTCGGCAGAATCGGAGGTTCTCCTTCCCTCCAGCCGATCCCATGTGGAGGGCTCGGGGGCAGCTCTCTCAGCAGAAAACACCAGCCAGCCTGGCGCTGCAGGAACTGCCTGGAGCAGAGGCCTTGCAGCCTCCCTCAGCCACGCTGCGCTGGACGGGCTAGGAGATCAGGAAGCTTCAGGAACTGTCGTTCTGGAAGGACTCGTGCTCCTGGGACGGGGCCACGCAGGATGCCAGCTCCGTGGAGACAGGTCTCCTGGAGGGCCTGGGCTGGCCGTGGCTCTGCAGGATGAAGGACCCTGCCCTGCAGTCACAGCTGCCCCAGGTGGACTGACCGGAGCTCGCAGGGCTCGGGCTGTAGTGCGGACGCTCAGGCTGGAGCCAGCTCTGTGACCTCCCCATCGCAGGGTCCTAGAGCTTGAGAGCCTGAACCCCCTACCCAGCGATTTTTCAGCTCTGGAGCCCATCAGCTGAGTGGGGGCAGCCGCAGGGTTTCCACCCCTTGTCACCGGGGGTGGGGGAGTCCCGTTCCCACCCCCCCCACTTCCTGGGATTCACAGTGATTCTCAGCCAGCCAGTAGATCAGAAGGTTTATTGGGGATGACAGCAACACACTCCAACTCAGAGATGGTCAGTACAAACAGGACCCCTTAGTCAGGCCCTTCTGGGGGGCAGGGAGATGAGACCCCGAATCCGGGCTCCCCCCCTCCCTTTCCCAGACCGCTTCTACCTGTCTTCAAACCCTCCACCCGTCTGCCTTCCTTTGTTCACTTCCCGGGCCGTAGGTGTCAACTCCCCTCCCCCTTCTCATCTCAGGTTACAGCTCCAGGTATCCCCCATCAGAAAAGCCTCCCCCCCGCTAGTGAAACTTTTGAGATCATGTCCACCCTTCTCCCTGCTTGTCACACCCCTGTGTAGCTGTAGCCAGAGAACGCAGGGGAAGTGTTACACCATCGCTTCCTGAGTAGCGGCTCCTTCCGCCCCCTCATGTCAGAGGCCGCCCTGCCGGCCGGGGGTGGGGATAGGGCTTGGAGGCTTGGAGCTTGGAGGGCTTGGTCCCTGAGGCTGTTCCACACTTGGAGCTGGCTGCCCTCCTGGATTTTGTTCCTGCCTTTAGCTCATCTCCTCTGCTCTGTTTGTCCTTTGCCCCATCCCTCTTTGGCTCAGGATGTGTCCCTGTCTGCATGGGGACAGCAGCCTTGCTACAGACTAGAGCAGGGGTGGGCAAACTTTTTGGCCTGAGGGCCACATTGGGGTTGCAAATGTCTATGGAGGGCCGGGTCAGGGAAGGTTGTGCCTCCCCAAACAGCCCGCCCCCGCCCCCTATCCGAGCCCCTCCCACTTCCCCCCCGACTGCCCTCCTTAGAATCCCATTCAACCCCCCCTTGTCCCCTGATTGCCCCCTCCTGAGACCCCCCCATCCTAACCACCACCCCCTGGACCCCAGCTCCTATCTAAGCCCCACTGGTCCTTGTCCCCTGATTTCCCCCTACAGAGACCCACACACACTAACTGCATCCCCAGGACCCTACCCCCTTCTCAACTCCCCCTGCTCCCTGTCTGCCCTGACTCCTATCCACATTGCTGCCTCCTGACAGACCCCCCCGCACCCCGGGACTCCCATGCCCTATCCACCACCACCCCCTCCCCTTCCTCTGACGGCTCCCCACTCAGAACCTCCATCCCATCCAACAACCCCATCTCCCGTGACTGCCCCTGGGACTCCCTGTCCCTTAACCAACACCCCCCCCACCCCCGCTGCGCAGGCCTTACCACGCTGGTGGCCCTGCCGGCATTGCACATGCGGCACCGCTGTACCAGAGGAGCGGGAGCCCTGCACGGCGCACTGAGCTCGGGAGAGCAGGGGCGAGGCCGGGAGCAGCCTCACCTGTCGGGAGCTCAGACACGCTGAGCTCCGAGAGAGCTGGGAAGGGTGCCGGGAGCAGCCTCCCCTGTCGGGACATCAGACACGCTGAGCTCCGGGGGAGGGCTGCGAGCAGCCTCCTTTGCTGGAGTTCAGCCGTGCTGATGTCCAGAAGAGCAGGGAAAGTGGGGGCAGGCCAGGAGCAGCCTCCCCCACTGGAGCTCAGGCGGGCCAGGCCGGATCTGGCCCGCGAGCTGTAGTTTGCCCACCCCTGGACTAGAGGATCTTTCCATCTCCCAAAGGATTTAGCAGAAATCCAGGGAGCTCAGAGACAGGCGATGGGAACGACCAGGGACAGAGAGAAACTCCCAGACCACAAGAGATTGGGAAGATTGGGGCTGTATCTTACTGTGGAGACGAGTACGATGATAAGAGAATACAGACTAATGGATGCCAAGAGAAGGTAGTTCAGGAGCCTCCGTTCAGCCTGTCTTATCACACAGGAACAAAGGGAAAATGGAAAGGCAGAAAATTCAGAACCCATAAAAGGAAATGCTGTTTCACACATTGTGTAATTGGACTGCAGAACTCCCTGCCACATGAAATTATTGAGAAAAAGAGCTTAGAAGGCTTCCAAAAGAGACTGGGCATTTATACCGGTAACAGGACTATCCAGAGCAACAGTAGTAATAGCCAAGAGTTTGTCAGGACTCTTGGGGGTCAGACAGATGGAGGAACTGTCCCTGGGCACAGATTATCCCACAGCGGCCTCCCTACACCTGTTTCCCACACCTCCTCTGAAGTAGCTGGTGCTGGTCACTGCCAGAGGCAGGACACTGGGCTAGATGGACCTTGGGTTTCTGATGCAGTCCTAGGATGGAGGCCTGGTTCAGTGACCAGCCTGGAGGCCAGGGGTGAGTGGGTGTGTCTGTGTGTAATGGCCATTGCTTGCACTAGCTTCCGGCTTCTCATTCCCAGAGACCCTGGTCTGCAGCCTGCCAGGAGGGCAGTCAGTTCTGAGTGACATTCTCCCCTCATCTCAGTACTGGCAAGGGGGACCGACCCAACCCAATGGAGCAGGGCCCAAAGCAGCCCCTTGCTTTGCTTCTGCATCAGCTTGGCCCTGGCCTGACAGTGCATTGACCGACCCCACCAGGCTACAGGGAGAGAGAGAGAGAGAGAGACAGACAGACAGACCTTTGTCAGGGAAATGAGCCTGGAGAAAAAGCCCTAATTGTGCTGTCAGTAAATGGTGAGCACCTCTGCTTTCCAGACCCAGTGCCCATTTTCTGCTGCATTAGCCCTGATCTACGAAGCCAGCCACAGCAGACATCGCTCCCAGCTGACAACCTGCCACAGCAGAACTTCAGTTCCTCTGCTAGAGCCAGAGATCTTTGCTCATGGAGGCCGAGATGCAGCCAAAGTCTGATTTTGGCCTTGTTTTTCCCTTACAGGTTCTTCTGAAGATCTGAAATTCTGCATCCTCTACCTTGCAGAGGTGAGTGTAGAGCTTCGGGAGTTCAACTCCACAGAGTCTGTAATGTCCTGTGCACGAACCAGTTCTGTGTAGTGGGGTTAGAGAGCAGAGACTGGAGCAACCTCTCGTCTCTTTCCAATTAGTTTGCTAGTCCTCGGGAAAGGCTGCAGCCAGCATAGATGAGGAAGAAGCTGTTAAGTGGAATGTGTGACTCAGGAGGCAGTGAGGGGTTGATGCCTTTACCCCCTTTCCTTCCCTCCCCACTCCAGTCAGGGAGGGCAGCTCTTTCCTCACTGTTCTGGCTTTTGATTGGTTCTTTAGGCCACTGACGGATTTTTTTGCCAGTTTATTTCACTTTTATTTTCCAGGTGCTTTTCTCTTCTTTCCTTCAAAATCTCAGACTGTTAAACAATCCAGTAGGAACAACCAAACCCAACACATAGTAAATGCCTGTTTATCCAATGGCCTTGGGATAACTGAGCACTGGGAGAGAGGGAAGTGCTATTTTGAGCTGCATATAATCCCGTCAAGTTTCTTTTACTGTTGAAATGGGATTAGATCTCCGGGACTGCAGGTAACTGCTCAGAACAGCCATACAAACACAGACATTGATGAGCATTAAGAGGCTGATTGAGAAGTTATTAGCTGGTGATTAACTAGCAGAAGGTTTCAAGGAGGGCACACAGTGCATTCAGTTAACTAAGATTTTTGGATAATGGGCATTTGCATAACAGGAGTCGCACTGTAAAAGACAGCTTTATGTAAACGGGTCTCAAAGAGCACCCGGATGGGAAATGACCAAATGTCATCCACGAGTTTATAATCACTTGGCTTTTAGCCAAGTTCCCTTTGTCAGAAGTGAGCCAGGAGAGCTGCAGAACTTGTCTTTTGTGAAATGAACCTACCCAATCACCAGCTCTTGTGCCTGCTTTTTTCTTTCTTTCTTGCGAGTAACTCCATGTTGTTCCTGATTTCAGGGGCTGGTATTTAGAGAGGGCAGGAGTTTGGGTCTAGTTTACTGTGTGACCATGGTGCAGTTACTTCCCCTCTGTCTTTGCCCTCCCACTCTTTGTGTCTCTTGACTATCTCAGTTCTAAGATCTGGGGGGCAGGAACATGCTCTCCCTATGCTATATACAGCACCTAGGACAATAGGGTCCCAACCTCGTTTGAAACCTCTTGACACTACTGTACAACAAATAAATTATCATCATGTTGTGACCCTAAAATGTAGCATTTTGCCCAATTGTCGGAGAGCATGTCAGTGGGAAAGTGCGACCCTTGTCCAAGGCTGTGGCTACACTACAGCTTAAGTCGACATAAATTATGTCTCTCCAAAGTGTGAATTAGCCACCCCACAAGTGACAGGATTGATGCTGACTTAGCACTGTGCACACCGGTGCCTATGTTGGTGGGAGAGCTTCTCTGTCTGACTTAGCTACCGCTGCTCACCAGGAGCTGGAGGAATGCAGTTGAGGGGAGAGCTCTCTCCTGTTGGCTTAGAGTAGCTACACAGCACTTACAGTGGCGTACCCAGAAGTGGGAGGGCCAAACGTCCATGCCCCACCTTCTCCCCAAGGCCCCACCCCCCACTCACTCCTCTCCACCTCCTCTCCCCCATTGTTCACCCTTACAGCTGGTAAAAAGGGGAGGGCATTGCCCCCGCCCCCCCCATTCCGGTGCCCCAGATTAGTGCAGCTGTGCACTGTAAACTCTCTAGGGGAGCCCTAGTCTAAGCTCCATTTGGGATTCCAACATGGCATTTGGGGAGGTTTAGAGACGATAAACAAACATTTTGCAGGAGTTTTTGTGCAGAGTTGGCTTGTTCTCACCGAGGGTTAGCGGAAGGCCAAGCTCTGTTCTTGTGCTGGGTTTGAATGTTACTGTGACATTCCCACAGCTCTGCTCCCTGGTAGCCACAACTGATACCCCGGCTAGCCTGATAGTTGGATCAAAAGCCAGAAACATTCACTTCTTGCTCTTTCCTGGCATTAACTTCTGCAGCCCTGCTGTTGAGGATTGTAGCTCTGGAGAGTGGGCAGGGTTTAGGCCAGTGATACAGGATTTAGGAACCCCTTCTTCTTGTCTCCACTTCTCTGAGTTATGTCTAGCCTTCCAGTCTCCACCGTTCACCTGAGTCTGAAAGCCAGGGGAAGGCTTCAGCTGGGTACTGTGGCTCGTCAGCCAGCAGGGGATGCCCATGTTTGATCAGTGAAAGCCTCTACCCAAAGATGACATCACCCTAACAGTGTGTCTCCTCTGTGCCTTTCTCAGACTCGGGATCGGTGCCATCCCAGCCAGCATCTCGCTGATCTTTCCCTTCCACCAGTGCCACCCTCTCTGTAGTCACCCACGACTGCTGGAAAGAGCACAGAGCCTTCGTGCCCGGTTCAGGCGGGTGCAGACTCCCTGCCCCACGGAGTGCGAGAACTGGTTGAGGGTGTCCAAGGGGCCTGTACAAACAGCACTCTTGCCTGAAAATGCTGGGACTGCCCTGTCTCAGTGAGGGCTGGAGCTGGCAGAGGGAAGGGGAAATGTCCTTTCTCTGAGTTTTTTCAGTCTGCTTCCTTTGTGTGTTCTCCACCCGCTGTATATATAGCCAGCGTCACTTCCTGTCCAGTCAGGCAGCTATGCCTGCTTTGGGGGAGCCCTTGTCACGGAGTCCCCGGGGCGATGGTCTGGACCTGCTCCTTAAGAAGCCAGTCAGAACTCTAGGGGGAAGCTTCTTCTCCGTAAACAGCCTGTCTCCAAGGTTAGGAGCTTCACAGCTTCCACCTTCCTGGGTCTGACCTCAGAGCATTCAGCACCTTCTGCCCCTCCATGCGCTTCCCCCAGCGAGCCCAGCCAGGCAGGGTCCTGGGGAAGCCCGTGGGTCTGCACCCCAACTCCAGAGTCAGACGTGACTCTCAGCCAGCCAGTAAAACAGAGGTTTATTAGTTGACAGGAACATGATCTAACACAGAGCTTGTGGACAGAGCGAACCGGACCCCTCAGCTGGATCCATTTCAGGGGTCCAGGGAGGCCAGACACTATCTGAGCCTCCCTGCCCTTCCTTAGCCAGCTGCAGACTGAAACTCACTCCCCAGCTCCTCCCCTGCTTCCTTTGTCTCCTTCCCGGGCAGGACGTCAGGTGACCTCTTCCCCCCACCAGGAGTCAAGTTACAGCTTCAGGCATGGACACCTTCACACAATAGTCAGAGGAGCCATTGAGAGCATTTCTATTCCCTCACAGCCCTTCATGCAGCACCGGGGGAGAGAGGAAAGACGATGTGATTGTGAATACACAAGACCAGGCAGGGGGTTCAGGGGGGCAGGAGAGGGGAGACAGGTAATGATAAGCATCTTCTTTCCCTAGAACTCAATGAGCATAACAGGGACATGTCATTCCAACGGTACAGAAGGGCAGCTGAGGCGCAGAGAGCAGAAATGACTCACCTCACGTCACACCTAGGGGCTACCAAATTCACAGTCCAGTTTCCTAAATTTCAGTCATCGCATTTCAAAAATGTGAATGTCCTGGTTTCAGATATTTAAATCTCAACTGTCTTGGTGTAACAAACATGACTCTGTATTTAAAACCAGCAAAATATAAACCTGTCAGGCGCTTAAGTCAGCATCTCTCAAGCTGGGGGGCTCTGGCCCTAGGCTGTTGTAGGGAGGGGAGTCTCAGTATTGCCACCCTCACGTTTTGCTGCTTTCCAAGCTGGGCAGTTGGAGAGCAGCTGTCTGGGCACCTGCTCTGAGGGCAGCACTGCCACGAGGCACAGCGCAGAAGTGAGGGTGGCAGTACTGTGACCCCCGCATAATAGCCTTACAGTCTTTGAGTCAGGACCTGCAGTTTGAGAACCACTGAGTATTTTTGTGTACTTTTCCCCAGCCTATAGTTTAGTATAGGATAAAAGTACTCAAAAGACCAGATTCCACGGGGGAGACCAGATTCCACGCTCTGTGACGCGTTTTCACGGCTGTGAATTTGGTAGGGTCCTAATCATACCTGTGAGTCAGGGACAGAGACAGGAATAGTGCTTGTGACTTTGACTCACTCATCTTCTCCCAGTCAACATGCTGTCTCACTGCCACGACCAAGAGGTTACTGCCCTGGGAGCTAAGGAGAAAAATGCAGCTGTTGCCAATGCTAGACTAAGGGATGAAGGAGAGTTGGTGGATAAAGTACTGACCTGGGAGAGGGGACAGCTGGGTTCCAGTCTTAGTTCTGCCACTGACTTATTTGGTGACCTTGAGGGAGCCAGTTAAACTCACTGTGCATTGGTGGGGCCATCTGCAGTGAATGAGGGTACTGGGACTGAATTCATTGTCTGCGGAGTACTTGGCGATCCGCAGACGTACAGTGCTGTTGAAATGCAAAGTGCTGCTGTTAGCCGGGAAGGTGGCATAGGAGAGTTCTGGTGGTCAAATTGTGGTTCACTCCAGCTTTTCCCACAAAGCCAGCTGTGTCCACTTGAGGTGGTAGAAGGAGTCTGTGACTCACATTAGGTTATGACATTATCACAACCAGCTCCTCCGTCTTCTTCCATGCATTGGTCAGCCATGAAATCTCAGCCCAGCTTTGATATATGACAGGGTACTGGAACCAATTCTTAATTGGGTTGTAAGCACCTAGAGGACAACAGGGTTATGAGGAATAGACAAGATGGATTTTTTAAAGAAAAATCATGCCAAAGCAACCTGGTTACCTTCTTTGAGAGGGATACTGGCCTAGTGCATTGGGGGAAGCAGTAGACGTGATATAGTTTGATTTTAGGAAGTCCCACATGACAGTCTCCTAAGCAAACTGGGGAAATGCGGTCTAGATGAAATTACTATAAGGTGGGTGGACAATTGATTGAAAGACCATATAGTGATCAATAGCTTGCTGTTACACAGGAAGATGTATCTAGTGAGGTCCCGGAGGGGTCTGTCTTCAGTCCAGTACTGGTCAATATTTTCATTAATGACTTGGACAATGCAGTAGAAAGTATGTATATAATATTTGTGGATGACACTGTCACAGTTTTGGGGTAACTGCACCTGTATGCCCCTTCTGTGATCTCTGAAGGGCACTCATTTTAAAGGTTTATGGCTCCCAGTTCTCTCTCCTTCCAGATCAGGGTTTTAAGGCTGCACATCTCCATGAATTACACATTGATATCCTCAGCAAGCCAGTCTGCCTAGCCTTTGCTTTCTTTCTGAGAACTATGACCAGTGTATTGCCAGCAGTCACAAGTGACCACACAGCTCCTTCTGAGCAAGCACCTTTATTCTTAAGGTAAAAGCATCACAAAGAAACATATTAAGACAATTAAGGTTCCTATATGCAGGCTAAAAGCTTACCATAGGTCAGCCCTGAGTCTTGTGGGACCCTGTTAGGTTCAGTCTTTCCAATCCTTTCTCGAGGATTGGGGCATCGTTTGGACAGGAGGTCCTGGTTGTTTGCTGGATCAGAACAAAGAGCAGGAGTCAGTTTGAACTCTGGCTAGTTATCCAATAGTCCTTTCTTTGTTGGGCTCCGGGAAGCCAGTTTGAACCAGTATGCATGAGCCTTCGCAGGAGATGGTGCCTGTCTGGGGGGTTCCAACCTGGCTGATTTGCCTCAATCCCCACTCACTGTTTGTGGTTCCCAGAGAAGCTGTGCAGCCCTGCCCCATGGAGGAGGACAGAATCATACAGGAACCATTTGTTTAAAGAGGTGGACCCCAAAGATATTCCAGGCATTGCCCTATCCCTCCCAGATGCCAAGCTGGAAGGGTTGCTGCCCTTTGGAAGACAGAATTAGAATCAAAACGGCCTAGATGAATTGAATAATTGGTCTGAAATTAACAAGGTGAAATTCAGTGAAGACAAGTTCAAAGTACTACATTTAGGAAGGAAACAATAAAGCTTAGCTACAGAACGGGAACTAACTGACTAGGGGTCATAATGCTGGGAAGGATCTGGGGGTTATAATGGATCACAAAGTGAGTATGAGCCAATAATGCAAGGCAGTTCTAGGGTGTGTTAACAGAAGTGTCGGATGTAAACATGGGAGGTAACTGGCTTGCTCTGCTCAGCACTGGGAAGGCCCTAGCTGGAGTAGTGTGTGCAGTTGTGGGCGTAACACTTCAGGAAAAATGTGGACAAATTGGAGAGAGTCCAGAGGAGAGCAATGGAAATGAGAAAAGGTTTAGAAAACCTGCCCTGTGGGCAAAGGTTAAAAAGCTGGGCATGTTTAGTCTTGAGAAATGAGCACTGAGTGGGGACCTGTTCACTGTCTTCGAATGCGCTAATGGCTGTTCTAAAGATCACAGTGTCCGCAAAGGCAGGACAAGAAGTGATGGGGGTGATCTGCAGCAAGGGAGATTTAGGTTCAATGTTAAGGAGGAAAGTCCTAACTCTCAAGGCAGTTAAGCAGTGGAACTAGTCCCCAAGGGCGTCACTGAGGTGTGGGGGGTTCAGACAAACATCTGTGTGGGATGGTCTAGGTTTACATGGCCCTGCCCCAGTGCTGGGACATGGGGGGGAAATGGACTAGGGAATTCTCAAGGCCCCTTCCAGCCCTACAGGTCTGTGGTTAGTGCCCAGGGTATTTTAGTTCTCACCTTTGGGCTTCAGGGTACCTGCCCCCCCGGACAGGTGAGGGCAGCACTTACCTCTGTGAGCCATTGTTTCAACCTGACCACTGAGTCAGGCAGGCATCACCCCAGTCACTGCTTATACTGGGTCCCATTTTAAGTGAATGTTCGGATTCTGGAGCGCAAGTTGGCAGCTTTCAGGAAAGCAAGTCCCAGGCGTCCGTGTCTCCTAGAGCCGGCGGCGTGGGCGTCTCAGCAGGCCTGTCCGGCTTGTCCTGATGGATGTGCTGCTCAGTGTGGGTGAACTTCCCTTTTTGCCTGGGCACGAAGCTCAGCCTGCCTGCGGACTGTGGGAACAGAGCCTGCTTCCTTCTGTAAACAGCGCTTTCCTGCCAGTGGGGCCAGCTCCAGAGTGGAGCCGAGGGAGGGAGGCCAGGGCAGCCGGGGGACAGCCCTGGCTTGCGACAAGAGTGTGCCAGAGCCTCAGGGGGAGCGAAACGTCTGAACTGCCACTCAGATTCCCCTGCTAGGGCCTGCTGGCAAACCTAGCCCCCGATCAGTGCCTCCTGCAATGGTTCACCTGCCTCCCACCCTCCAAAGCCCAGTTGCAGGCAAGAATGCTGGGGAGACCAGTTCCCTGGGACTCGGCCATTGCTCTCCTCGGTGTCCCTGTGGAGATAGCACCACTGCATTCCCCATCTCCTCCCTCCTCCTCTGCTTTGCCAGCAAATGGTCAATTCTGCATAAGGTGCTTCTGCCTGAGGCCTGCAGGAGCTCCAGCAGGAGGCGCACTTCAAATGGGAGGTGATCTGCAAAGCCGAGTCACGAGGCTTGTGCCCCTCTTACTCCTGGGGGGATTCTGTGCCTAAAAATTCTGTGCACAATATTTTAAAATTCTGCATATTGGTGTAACTCTGAATCGCAATATCATCATCCTGGCTTCACTTGTTTAAACTAGAATACAGTAGATGGAGAATGGGAGTGGGGAGCATTGGAGGAAATCCCCAACCCCCCTCCGTCTAAGAGTAATGTCGTTAGGTTTGACCCTTTACTTCTAGTTATTAGTTGTCAAATCTATGCAGCTGTATGGTCAGTGTTACATCATAGGGGACTGAAGAGCAAGTGAGGGTTGAGGACTCAAACTCACTATTTGTATTAGCTACTGAGCATCTCCAGAAAGGTCAGAAGCGAACAGTCCATGAAGCACATTGTGATAGGAAAAAATTTCAGTCCAAAAATTTAGATCAGTTCTAATCTCTAAAGCACCATAAGCATTTATAAGGCAGACTGACCTTTACAGCACTCTGGCAATGTAAAGGAGCCTTAAAACTTTTACACCCGTTTTATACTCCTGGAGGAATCACTAAGAACAATGGGAACAATTCACTAAGTAGGCAGGCTAGAACTAGGTAAGTTAATGGAGGATAGGTCTATCAATGGCTATTAGCCAGAATGGGCAGGGATTGTGTCCCTGTTTGCCAGAAGCTGGGAATGGGCGACACGGGATGGGTCACTTGATGATTCCCTGTTCTGTTCATTCCCGCTGGGGCACCTGGCATTGGCCCTGGTCAGAAGTCAGGATACTGGGCTAGATGGATCTTTGGTCTGACCCAGTAGGGCTATTCTTATGCTCTTATATACATTCTGCTCTGCCTGAGGGGACAGAACCTTCCCCAGGCCTACCTCCTCAGAAACATCCAAAACCCTGCCCCTCCACACTGAACGTGCTGCAGTAGTGAGCGAGAGGGACAGGGTGTGTGTGTGTGTCTCACACACTACTACTGCCCAGCCCTCCACCCCCGCCGGTCACTTATCATTTTACTGGCTGCTTCAAGAGCCCGACTTACCAGCCTGCACTGCTGGGGAGGGATGTGTGACCACTTCTGTGGCTTTCCTTTGCTTCTCTGTCAGAAGTCATTTTTCTGGAGAGAAGCAAAGAAATCTGTGGGGGACATGAATTCTGTGCATGCACAGTGATGCAGAATCCTCCAGGAATCCCCTTTGTGCTTATCTAAGATGGCTAAAGAGAGCTGGGAGGTTGTTCCCTGTTTGGGACGCTCTGAGATTATAGCTCTGCCCATAGCTGTGTGGAAGAGGCTGCTACGTTAGAGAAGGAAGTCTCCATTGGTGCGCAGCATTGGTATGGAATCTCATTCCAGGGTGCAGCGGGCTAGCCACTAGCAGTAATTATGCTTTGAGCCATATCCAGAATGGTGGTGGTGGTGGTTGTTGTTATGCTTGTTTACAGCATACCCATCACCATGGCTTCTGGGCGCAGACACCCAAGTTGCTGCGGTGGTTTTGTGTGATTAAGCCAGCTGCTGGTGGAAGCTCTCATCTCATTTATTATCTGTATGTCATCTGTAATGAAACCTTTCATTTCCTTAATGGCTTTGTAAGTAGAGAGGGATTCCATCGTCCCCACACGCCGCACTCTTACTCCGAGAAGAGCATTTCTCCGTAGGCTGTTGCTCTCCAGGGGCCTGAGCTTCTTTAGATGGGTTATGAATAAATATTGATTTTCTCCAGTAATGTAGGAGTTTTAGTAATAGCATCCAGTGTGTTCTGCATATTGAAATACTTTTAGCTGTGTATCAGTTACTTTATTTGTTTTTCACGGAGCGGAGATGCCAAACTTACACTTCAGCATTCATTCAACAGAAAAGCTATGATTAGTCATTGCTCTAATTACTCACAAATAGATCACTCTACATAGTTTTAAAGGTCTCCTGCTATAATGAGTATTTACAGTCAAACAGCGAATGGCCATTGAGTGTCAGATACAGATTGTGACAGGGGTAAGCGTTTGGGATACAGAGTGCATCTTCCTAGGGGTTTGTACCATGCCTGGCCCAAAGGGGTCCCAGTCCAGCTGGAGCCTGATAGAGCAGACAGCAATGTCCCTGGTAATGCTTGTTTTGTGTTGGAATGTGTGTGGAGAGACGGGCAGACTTTACAGAGCATTGTCATTGTCTATTTTTAAAATAAAGTGTGTTGATGTTAAAATCACTTCAGTGAACACATCACAAACCAAACATTCCTGCTACACATCGCAGGACGTCCCTGCTTGACCAGGCCTGAGTCCTGCACTAGGCACTGCGCTGGCTGACCGGATGTGCTCAGGGCTTGTCGGATTACTGCAGGAACACTTGCCCCAACCCCACAATCTTGAGTCCAGATAAGAGAGCTGGGGAACCGTCTTGGTCTCCGTGCAGGCTGAATGCTTCAAAGCCTTGTTGGCTCGGGGAAGCCAGTCCCTTGTCCTGAACAGCTGGTAACGTTGGATTCACGTCCTAGGAGGCTCTCAGAGCACCGGAGCTGAGCAGTCCTGACGGCCATACAAGTGGGGACTCTACTGTTCTGGGATTGTGCCCCAGGCTACATCCCTCTATTTTGATCCCAGATCTCAGTCCTCTGGCTGGGTCCCACTGGTCTGTGGGGGAAACTGCGCTGGCACTTTCACTCTGGGGCAGGCAGGTCTCAGGAACATGAGGGAGTGCGACCTTGCTCAGTGAAGACCGAGCTGATTGAGATCCTGCCCGTGAGGTTCGCCCTCCCCAGCTGTAGTTCCTGCTCTTCATTACTGGAGCTGCGGCTCCGGCCAGCCGCCGAGAACTGTCGTGGCTCTGGGCCAGTGCCAGAGGGAAGAGATAGTGCAGGGTGCATTGCCCCCCAGGCTTCCTATTTCCCACTGCCCCTGCTCTGCCCAGCCGGAGCAGAGAAGTAGGTGATCTGGGCTAGTGACCTGTCCTCTCTGTCCTGGCTCGGGCTCAGGTTGATCGGGCTGATCCAAGCCCATCCACAGAGTAATGCGTCTGTGGCGGGTCTGAGTGGGTGAGGGGAGGAGGGACAGGCTCTCTGTGCTTCCTCCCCCTTTGCAGCAGTGCCCTCATCCCTACCTGGGGTGGTGGTTAGTTGCTATCACTGTTTGTCTAGCCCCAGTCATGCACCAGGGGCCCGCTGTGCTGGGGGCTGCCGCATAACACAGAAAGAGCTGCACTCTGCCCCAGGCAGTTCACCCTTTGTAAGATGGGGGAGGGGCAGGGGACAACACTGGGGTGGGGCCCACTGGCCCCTGAGTAGTACCAAGGCAGGGATGGGGCCTGAGTCTGCAGCAGGCCCATGACCCGTTGCCCTAGCTCAGTGCAGGTCTCCAGCACGACCCGCCACCCCAGGCTGTTGGATACCACACCCTGACCCCTGCTCCCACTGCTCAGTGTCTTCAGGGCTTCATGCAGTCCTGCCCTCCCCCCGGTCCGCAGGGAGTGAGGCTTTGATGCCCATGTGGGGAGAACTGGCCTCACTGCCCCAGAGAGGGCTGGGCCAGGCCATGGGTCTGAGATTTTGGCTGCTTATCCAAATGGTGCCTGTGTCCACCTTGCAGTCCCCTGAGCCCGGCAGGAATGGGTCTGAGCCCTGGTGGCTCCCAGCTTGACGGCCAGCCCTGCCTTGGGTGTGACAGGCTCACACGAGGGGTGTCCTGAGCACCTGCAATAACATGTTTTCGGAAAGCGCCGTGTAAACAGGCAGTTAGAATGGGGCTGGCGGCACTCCTGTCGGGCACTGATCTGGTTACAAATGTCCCCTCACACCATCTGCATCCTCCTTCCCCAGCAATGCGAGATTAAACCCCGTTCCTCTTTGCAGACATTGGCAGGGGACGCAGCAGCTCCCTGAATGGAAGCAATCGCAGGGCGGCTGGTTGCCTGAGCTCGCAGGCCGTCTCTGAGCAGTGTGCTTGTCTGGGCTGCGTGTCAGTGCGAGGGGAGGTGGGAGCGGCTGTCTGCTGTGCATTCTGCCGAGGGTCCCAGACTGAGTCGGGGGCATCTGCTGGGTATGAGTGGGAAGCTGCCCGAGGAAAGGAGAGCCGAGGGCCCTGATTAGGAGGGCCGCATGGCAGAGCGGCATTGTGTTCATCTGAGCAGACCCTGCCTGTGCACCTGCTGCTGTTCCATGCTGGGATACCAGCTAGGTGGGCATTGAGCTCGACCCAGTCTGGCAATGCCCATGGGCCTCCGCACACAGGCAGGGACAAACACTATATGTGAGAGCCATAGGCTGGCTGACGGTTAACCCTTCGTGTATCTGCTCTGTCTGTCTGGTGTGCAAACGGGCTGGTTTTCAGAGGGAGGTGTTGATGCTCAGACCTGCCTCTCCACAGCACTGCGGCTGGCTCCAGGGTGGGGCCGCACCCAGCAGCTGCAGATCCCCCAGGGAGGGGGAACAAGCTCCTCTCTTTAGGGAAACAACTGTGGGCTCTTAAATGCCCACACAGAGCAGCCAGGCTGTGAGGTCCCATTTTCTCACTGGAAAAGCTAAACAGAAAAGAAATCTACCCAGCTAGGTCTAGAGCTGCAGTTTGGGATCCCCCCAACTTTTATTCTGCCTGGTTGTGACGCCACACGATGCCCTTCTGTTCTCATGAAGGCAGTGTTTGTGCTCCCAGGTTAGCTGATTTTATCGGCAGAAGAGACTGTGTGGTTCTCTCTCCTCTCCCTCGCTGTGTGGAACAGTCTCCCCTCAGTGCAGCTGTGAGGAACGTTCCCATACTCGGGATACTTGTCTCTGAATAATCTGTGAATTGAGCACTGGTGTAGGCCAGAGGCAATCAAATGAGTGGGACTATAATTAGGGTTGGAAGGATTCAATATTTATCAGTTAATGTTGCTTATGGTCGATTTCATTGCACACAAGCAAACTGATGAAAAAATATTTCCATCAATAATAACTGACATTTACAGACTGGCCAAGTGAGAAAAATGCTGCTTGAGAATTTACTAGAGTTTGATTTAAGAATATTTCTTTGGTGTATTTTGACATGTGATGTTGTCAGTTTGTTCTTGAACAGCTATCCAGCTTTAACTTCTTGAATCTCAGCACCTACAGTCATTAAATAATTATTGTCTGCCCCCCCATAATTTCCTGCAGCTGTGAAAATGTAAATGGATTAAAATAATAATAAGCTTAAAAAGAAACATTGATATTGTCTGTCTAAATTATATGAAAAAAATTGAATTCTGCCAAGCCTAGCTCTCATCTAATTAGCAAGGGGCTGTAACGTGGGGTTAGGTGGGTTTTGAATCATTCTGCGTAAAGTGGAGATGAAATGTTCTTGGAATCTCTTTAAGCCTTGCTCCAGGGGAATTGCTGAAGCTTTGTATAGACTGAGGAACGTGCATTAGTTATAGTAGCTGTGCAGTCACATGACTGCCCCTAGCTACACTTACACCTATTAGGCTCTATTGATTTCTTTGAAATCATTAACTTCTGCTGCTTCCCTCCGGGGCAGAGCAGAGTCTCGCTCCATGCCGCGATTTTGGGACCTCAGTCAATGCTGGCACTCATCTTCGTTCAGAAAGCTCCAAAGATTGTGTATCAACATGGTGTAATGAAGATCAGTTTGATCTGCCGGGTTGGAATTTGGGCCTGCCTGCCTCAGGATGGCCGAGACTGGGTGTGCTGGGCAAGGAATCGCTTTAGCTGATGTTCAGAACAGCACTTGTAGACGTTGGTGGCAGTGGGGGGGACAAGGGGGGGAGTTGGCATTGTCAGGACAGGACGCCTTTGGGCAGGATGGGAGGATCCTGACATTCCCCTTGCCAAAGAGGATTGGTCTGGTTTGTGGAGTGTGTTGAAATGCCCCCTGCAGCTCCCAACTCATGGGCAATTTGGCCTTATTGAAAAGGAGAGATTTTCCAATGCATTGAAGGGATTTAGGCCCCCAGTGCCTGTCACTGGGAACTGCGCACCCAACTCTCTTACACATGTTGGAAATCCCCACTCCACCCAAAGAGAATTAGAAATGACAGTGTCAACAAATATTACTCCCAATGCCCAGCCCAGCCAGCCAAGAGAGAGCCCTCCAGGTTTCACAGCCTGAGTGAAATGCTTGCAGCTTTTACTGCCCATATGATGTTTTTAAAGGCAACTTGCAAATGGGGCTGTGATGCTAGTGGATCAGGGGCTAGCTCACACCAGGGCCCTGGCTCACCCCAATACAGACAAATACCTACCTGGAGCCAGTCTGGATTGCCTGTGTGTTAGCATTCTTAAAGCAGGTATTAGAATGATAGGATAGTGTTTAGGGTTTAGACTAAACTCAGCCTTGTGAGTGGCTGCTGGCATTAATCTCACTTATAGCATTCGTACCCCATATAGTAGGGTAATATTTGAGCATTTGTTTTGTGAGCTTCTGTGACTGTGTAAATCAGCAGACAGGAGAGAGACATTAACTAGTGTGAAATGCTGCTTTCTAACAGAAAGTGCTGCCCAACAGGAAAGGTCCATTGACAACAGATGGACTATTGTGGGATATTAAAGAGGATAACATACTTTGTTGTTCTGTAATTCCACCCACGAAGATGAGTCATGCATCTGGACTTCTCCCATCAGCTGAGTTTGCAGCTCAGAGCACATCGGAGGAGGGGAATAAAAGCTGCTAACACAAAGGAACTGATTATGCTGCTTGGATTCTGGGGAGATGATTTGTAGGCACAAGCAAGAGGCCTGCTTGGATTAGCCCTAAAGGTCAGATAGAGCTTGCTTGTTGTAGAAGTTTCTCTTAACATTTAACTTTGTAAATAAGTCTCGTTTCCTTTTCCTATTGAGAAATCTGTGTATAGTTTATTATAATATTTGCTACAAGTGTTGTCATTAGTGTGAGATCTGCACTTGATCATTGGTTGCTGACACTTTCAGGGTTTGTGCCCTGGTTCTTAAGTCTGCCGTGACGCTGATACTCACGCTCTTGAGTCACTGTGGGCAGCTTGACGGGGCTATTGGTTTTGTGCCATTATTTTATTTTGATGATGGATTAGAAGGCCCAAGGAGGCCTTTGTTTTCAATACCTCACTTGTTTTTATATTAGGTCTCTTTATATTAGGTTTTCTGGTGGTCCCCTTGGAGGAGGAGAGAACTAAAATGTGGGCTTTTTCTTAGTTGAAAGAGAGGAGTGTTGCTCTTTAACTCAGTGCGCTTTTCTCTCAACAGTTTGTAGTGCATATGAATGAAATGAGTTCTGCGCTAAAAGATTAAAAATTCTTTGCACAATATTTAAAAATTCTGCATCTTTTATTTGTCAGTATAGCACAATATAGTCATGCTGGTTTCAATTATTTTGGTAATTCATTTAAACTACAATACAATAGATGGTGAATGTGAGTGGGGAGCATTGGAGGAAATCGCCAACCCCCACCCTTTCTAAGAGTAATGTTGCTAGGTTTTAGTCTTTATTTCTAGCTATTAGTCAGCAAATCTATGCAGCTTTATGCTCAGTGTTACATCATAGGTGACAAGAGCAAGTGAAGGCTGGGGAACCACACTCACAATTTGTATTGGCTACTGAGCATCTCCAGAAAGATCAGGAGCGAACAGTCCATGGAGCACATTGTGACAGGAAAAAATTTCAGTCCAAAAATTTAGATCCATCCTAATCACTGAAGCACCAGAAGCATGTATAAGCCAGACAGTCCTTTACCAGGGTTACCATATTTGAACTTTCAAAAAAGAGGACACTCCATGGGAGTGGGGAGAGGGGTAGCCCTGCCCCTATCCAGCCCCTCCCACTTTCCACCCCTTGACTGCCCCCCAGAGAACCCCTAACCCAGCAAAACCCCCTGCTCCTTGTCCCCTGATCACCCCCTCCCGGCACCTCTGCCCCTAACAGCCACCCCCCCAGGATCCCACCCCCATCTAAGCCTCTCTTCTCCTTGTCCCTGACTGCCCCCTCCTGTGACCCCCCCCACCCTAACTGCTTCCCTAGGACTCTATCCCCTACCTGTCCCCTGACTGCCCTGACCCCTCTCCATACTCCCTGTCTCTTGACTGCCACCCCCGAACGCCCGACCCATCGAACTCCCCCTGCTCCCTGTCCCTTGACTGCCCCGACCCCTCTCCACACCCCTGACAGCCCCCCCAGAACCCCCGATCCATCCAACCCCCCTGTTCCCTGTCCCTTGACTGCCCCCTCTAGAGACCCCCTGCCCCTGCTCCAACCCCCCGGCACTCTGCTGCAGACACGCTACTGCACTCCCCGGCGGAGCACACAGCCCAGCTCCTGCCCCCTCAGAGCGGTGCCGGCTCGGGAGAGGGGAGGAGCTCTAGAGCTTCTGGAGGCTCCAATGCGAGTGGCCTGGAGATCTGAGGTTGTGGGGGGGCGGGAGGAAGCAGGGGAGGGGCTCTGGCTGCCGGAGGCCCCGATGTGAGCGGCTCAATCTGGCCTGGCCGCCCTGTCAGCTGCACTGCACTCTTCATGGGGAGGGAAATTCCGGATCTTTTTAGAGTTTTACAAATCCCCGCCCCCTGCCCCCGGACGCTATTTATAACGCAAAAAGCTGGACATGTCTGGGAGAATCCGGTCATATGGTAACTCTATCTTTACAGCACTCTGGCAATGTAAAGGAGCCCTAAAACTTTTACACCCGTTTTATACTCCTGCGGGAATTCACTAAGAACAGCGAGAACAATTCACTAAGCAGGCAGGCTGCTACATTCTGCTCTGCCTAAGGGGACAAAGCCTGCCCCATGCCTACCTCTCAGAAACACCCCTAACCCTGCTCCTCCACGCCGAAAGCATGAAGGACAGAGTCTCTTTCTCTCTCACACACATGCATGACTGTCAAGCCCCAACCTTCAGTGGTAATTTACTTCTCTGCCAGCTGCTCCGGTCTCCCAAACCAGGTGCCTGTGCTGCTCGGGAGGGGTGTGTGACCGCTCTTACAGCTTCCCTTTTCTTCCCCATCAGAAATCATTTTTCTGTGGGGAAGCCAATAAATCTGTGGATAACATGAATTCTGTGCACGCGCAGTGGTACAGAATCCCCCCAGAGTATTTAAACAAACTGACTGAAAAGCACGTCTCCTCCCAGCTGCGTACTGTTGGTGATGTCACAAACCTCAAGTTGCCCATACAGCCTGCCAGTAAAACAGAGTAGCTAAGACCTCTCCTTTCTGACAGAAAAACCCATTAGGCAAAAAACACATTCGGGCTTTTTTATGCCTCATAAGGTCGTTAAAAGGATCATGACCAGCATTTGGTTACTTGCAGGTCACTCTTAAAATCCTGTTTTGCAGAATTAACCACCGAGTGAAATCATCCAGCTGCAGGTTCTGCTGGGCCATCTGTGAAGGGAGAGCTGCCAGGCCCCAGGCGGACCCCACGTAGCTGCTTAGTCTGCAACCTTTGAGGCGAGAGGGTGGCAATTCAGAGGCTGGGAGATGTTTCCCATTGGGGATGTGCAAGAGGGTTTCACCAGCTCCTGGGATAGGAGCTGACCCGGGCAACAAGGCCAAGGGAGAGCAGAGCAGTTTGTTCCCACACTGATATTACAAAGTATGTGTGGTGGGGTCACAGCAGATGGGAGAGGCTGGAATATGTGCTGGGATGGGGGTGCAGGCTCACTGGCGCCTGGCGGTGGCCGGACAGATGCCCATGAAGCTCCCTTGCTTAGGATGAGTTCCATCATTTCTTCTCCTCAACACATGCTGTTCCTGATGGCTCTATCCTGTGTGACCCAGGAACCTCTGGGTGCCCCCTGGAGCAGGAACAGGGTCCATAAGGGTCTGGGTCTGGTGTCTACATCATAGCTTGTCAAGAACATCAGATGAGGTCTGTGTGGTCACACTGGTCACCATCGCCAGTGTGAGTGGAATGTCTGGGTAATACGTAAGGAGTTCTGTATCTGTGCTCATAAGGGCTGTGAGTTGGAGGTGGTCACCAGAAGGTGGTATTTCAGGCAGGAAATACCCAGCTATATAACATGAGGGGGAAAGGAGTCCAGGAGAACTGGCTGTATTTTAAAGAATCCTTATTGAGATTGCAGGAATAAACCATCCCGATGTGTACAGGGAATAGTAAATACGGCAGGCAACCAGCTTGGCTTAACAGTGAAATCCTGGCTGATCTTAAACACAAAACAGAAGTTTACAAGAAGTGGAAGACTGGACAAATGACCAGGGAGGAGTATAAAAATATTGCTCAGGCATGCAGGAGTGAAATTAGGAAAGCCAAATCACACTTGGAGTTGCAGCTAGCAAGGAGATGTTAGGTGTAACAAAAAGGGTTTTTTCAGGTATGTTAGCAACAAAAAGGTGGTCAAGAAAAGTGTGGGCCCCTTGCTGAATGAGGGAGGCAACCTAGTGACAGAGGATGTGTGAAAAGCTAATGTACTCAATGCTTTTTTTGCCTCTGTCTTCAAGAACAAGATCAAGAATCAGAGAAGTAGCCGTGTTAGTCTGGAATTGCAGAAGTGACAAAGAGTCCTGTGGCACCTTAAAGACTAACTAAAGTATTGGAGCATAAGCTTTTGTGGGCTAATACCCACTTCGTGGGCTAATACTTGCACTGCATGCATCCGACGAAGTGGGTATTAGCCCACAAAAGCTTATGCTCTAATACTTTAGTTAGTCTTTAAGGTGCCACAGGACTCTTTGTCATGAACAAGGTCAGCTCCCAGACTACTGCACTGGGCAGCACAGCATGGGGAAGAGGTGAGCAGCCCTCTGTGGAGAAAGAAGTGGTTCAGGGCTATTTAGAAAAACTGGATGAGCACAAATCCATGGGGCCGGATGTGCTGCATCCGAGGGTGCTAAAGGAGTTGGCGGAGGTGATTGCAGAGCCATTGGCCATTAGCTTTGAAAACTCATGGCGATCGGGGGAGGTCCTGGATGACTGGAAAAAGGTTAATGTAGTGCCCATCTTTAAAAAAGGGAAGGAGAAAGATCCAGGGAACTACAGGCCAATCAGCCTCACCTCAGTCCCTGGAAAAATCAAGGAGCAGGTCCTCAAGGAATCAATTCTGAAGCACTTAGAGGAGAGGAAAGTGATCAGGAACAGTCAGCATGGATTCACCAAGGGCAAGTCATGCCTGACTAACCTAATTGCCTTCTATGATGAGATAACTGGCTCTGTGGATGAGGAGAAAGCAGTGGATGTGCTATTCCTTGACTTTAGCAAAGCTGTTGATACGGTCTTCCACAGTATTCTTGCCAGCAAGTTAGAGGTGTATGGGCTGGATAAATGGACCATAAGGTGGATAGAAAGCTGGCGAGATCATCTGGCTCAAATGGTAGTGATCAACGGCTTGATGTCTTGTTGGCAGCCGGTATCAAGTGAAGTACCCCGAGGGTTGGTCTTGGGGCTGGTTTTGTTCAATATCTTCATTAATGATCTGGAGGATGGCATGGACTGTATCCTCTGCAAGTTTGCAGATGACACTAAACTGGGAGGAGTGGTAGATACGCTGGAGGGTAGGGACAGGATACAGAGGGACCTAGACAAATTAGAGGATTGGGCCAAAAGAAATTTGATGAGGTTCAACAAGGACAAGTGCAGAGTCCTGCATTTAGGACAGAAGAGTCCCATGAACTGCTACAGACTAGGGACCGAATGGCTAGGCAGCAGTTCTGCAGAAAAGGACCTAGGGGTTACAATAGTTGAGAATCACAGAATATCAGGGTTGGAAGGGACCTCAGGAGATCATCTAGTCCAACCCCCTGCTCAAAGCAGGACCAATCTCCAATTAAATCAACAGAGATTTGCCCCATGTCCCTAAATGGCCCCCTCAAGGATTAAGCTCACAACTGTGGGTTTAACAGGCCAATGCTCAAACCATTGAGTTATCCCTCCACCTGGCTATGAGTCAACACTGTGCCCTTGTTGCCAAGAAGGGCAACAACATTTTGGATTGTATAAGTAGGAGCATTGCTAGCAGATCGAGGGACATGATCATTCACCTCTATTTGGCATTGGTGAGGCCTCATCTGGAGTACTGTGTCCAGTTTTGGGGTCCACACTACAGAAAGGATGTGGAAAAATTGGATAGAGTCCAGTGGAGGGCAACAAAAATGATTAGGGGGCTGGAGCACATGACTTATGAGGAGAGGCTGAGGGAACTGGGATTGTTTAGTTTGCAGAAGAGAAGAGGGAGTGGGGATTTGGTAGCTGCTTTCAACTACCTGAAGGGGGTTCCAAAGAGGATGAATCTAGACTGGGGTGGGCAATCTACAGCCCGCGGGCCAGATGTGGCCCGCGAGACCGTCCCATCCGGCCCACGGAAGGCGGCTGTGTCCTCTTCCCGAGCCGCGCCTCAGGGGCAGCGCTTGCCCCTCCCCTGGAGCCGCGCCGCACCGGGAGCGCTCTGGGGGCCAGGGCTGCGCGCTGGCCCCTCCCCCAGAGCCGCGCCGCACAGGCAGAGCTCTGGGAGCCAGGGCTGTGCACTCCCCCTCTCCCCCGGAGCCACCCTGCGCAGGCAGAGCTCTGGGGGCCAGGGCTGCATGCTCCTCCCCTCCCCCCCAGCAGCTATGGTAAGGGGGAATGGGGGGGTTCCAGGGTGGTGTTGGGGGCTTTGGAGGGGGCAGTCAGGGAGTAGGGTGGGTTGGCTGGGGTGGGATTCTGGGGTAGTTGGGGGTGGGAAGGTGGACAGGGGTTGTGGCAGTCAGGGGACAGGGAGCAGGGGAACTGGGTGGGGAGTCAGGTCCTGGGAAGTGGTTAGGGGTCTGTGGAAGGGACAGTCAGGGGACAAGGTGTGGGGGTTGGTTGGGTCAGGGATTCTCAGGGGGCAGTCAGGGGGTGGGAAGTGGGAGGGAGCTGGATTGGGGGTGGGGCCTTCCCTACCCGGCCCTCGATATAATTTTGCAAACCCGATGTGGCCCTCGGGCCGAAAAGTTTGCCGACCCCTGATCTAGACTGTTCTCAGTGGTGACAGATGACAGAACAAGGAGTAATGGTCTCAAGTTGCAGTGTGGGAGGTTTTTCACTAGGAGGGTGGTGAAGCACTGGAATGGGTTCCCTAGGGAGGGGGTGGAATCTCCATCCTTAGAGGTTTTTAAGGTCAGGCTTGACAAAGCCCTGGCTGGGATGATTTAATTGGGGATTGGTCCTGTTTTGAGCAGGGGGTTGGACTAGATACCTTCTGAGGTCCCTTCCAGCCCTGATTTTCTATGATTCTATGAACTACCTGTCTGGCTATATATTGAATAGTGTATATTTCACCATGGATGCCTATTTACAGTCTGAGCAAAATGCTAATCACCTGAGTGAAATGCTAATGCAGAGATTGCAGAGTGGCTCTCTCCAGGAAAACACAAGCAGCAGGGCGTGCAAGTGAAGGCAAGCAGGGCAGGAAGATGGAACTATGTCTGGAGTGCGGAGGTACATCTTCAGCTCTCTGGTTGTCTGATGAAGCGAGGTTCACAGGCGGTCTGGTTGGTAAATGCTGGATGAGGTGCTCTTGGGGAGCTAACCTTTCCGAGACAGGAGAATGGCTTGTTAGTTAAGTTCAGGCTCTAGAAAGCTCTGGTGAGTTTAGTTTATGTGTAACCATTTGTTTCCATTAATTCTACTTGCTCCTTCTCTGTCCAGTGTTCAGTGACCATGTGCGTGTTTTCACTGAAATGACCCACGGACTGTGAGTGGAGGGGGGCGGGATCCTGAGGTGCACCGGGGAAGCTGGGGGCACAGTCTCTTTGGGACCAGCGGATCTGTGGAGCAGGGGCTGGGCACTCCAGGGTCATGCTTGGAGGGTGGTGTGTGCCTGCCTAGGGACAGCAGGGCCTGTGTAGACTGAGAGAGCCGGGCTTGTGTTGCCTGTGGCTGGTGTAGTCAGGAGTTGACCCCAGGCAGGCACAGATAAGACTTCGCCATGCTAAGGGTGCCTAACAATCCTGGGTCCCCCCAGCGAGCATCACGCCCCAACTCTCATGCAGCCTTTGCCTGATCACAGATTCAGCTGCTGTCCGCGGGAACCGCTGCCCCTGCCCCTAAGCCAAGCTGCTGCAAAAGGGAGGAGACGTTTCTGTGCCAGTCCAATGGCTCCAGCTTCTCCCTAGGTTCGCCATAGCCCTGCACAGCTTAGCTTGGCTGCTTTCCTTGGGCAGGCTCTGGAGTCTCACGCTGTCTGCACACAGCAAAGAGCAGTTTCCATCCTCTGAATTAGCTCGGGAGCCGCATTTCCACTGTGGTGTGGCGGGATGCAATATTGCTGACATTCTGTTCGTCTCTCCCCACGCCCTCCAAACCCCATTGCGCCGCACTCCAGCCAGCCTTGCAAGCTACTGACAGCGTGCCACTTCCGAACGGATTTGACCCTTGGTTTTGCTCTCTCCTGGCGCCTTAGCGCCTGAAGTGATGGGCACTTAGAGCGAGCTCTCCACTTGCACTTACATTCATCCGAGCTGGGGTTTGGGAGGCTTGTACTTTGCAAACAAAGCCAGGGCCCTGTGACACACGGCTAATGACCTCGCTCTCTGCCTGTGTTTCCTTTACGTCAGAAGTCGGAGTGCTTATTAAGTTTGGAGGCTTACTCCCAGGAGCAGAAGAAGAGGATCTGCTGGTGTCTGGCCGAGAACATCACTAAGCAGCAGCATCCGGCACCAGCTCCTGCTGAGAGCAAGGTAAGGAGCCAGCGGGCTGGGCAGACAGGACCCCTCCCTCTGGCACCACAGGGCCGGGGCCTTCCCTGTCCCAGGGGCTTTGCTCAGCCCACGCTCCTGCCAGGACCCAGGCTCTCAAAACCAGGGGACCTGCCAGCTCACATCAAGGGGCTGCTGGGCGTGAGGCTGCTCTGGAGCATGTCACTGGATTTACAGCCACTGCCCCAAGCTGAGCCTGACTTTGGCAGAGTGGCTCTTTCCCTGCTCCCTGGGGATCTCTTTGGACAGCGGAGGTTGCACAGCTCCAGCACAGGGACTTTTAACCGCGTCCACCGAGATGATGCCTGGCTGCAGGGCAGGGAGGATCCCAGTGCACACAAGGTTCATGCTGTGAACTCTGGGCCCTGCTTGAAAGGCCAGAGCCCTGGGGTCCCCACAGAGCTGCACTGCGGGGACCGACCCTCCTTCCCCCAGCAGGGTAGCCTCAGGCTGGCCCCACAGCCTGGTGGGCAGGGACAGAGAGGCCCTGTTTGTTCTACACAATGAGGTGACAACAGCAGCTCTCCTGCATGAGAGAGATGCAGTTGCATTGTGAGCCAGGAAGACAGGAGCTGGGGCTTCGATTATGGCCTGGCCGCCTCTCCCCATCTCCCCTGGCTTGAGAATGGCTCTGTGCAGAGAATGGGCAGAGTGTGGGAAGTCTCCCAAACCCGAGCTGCTAATGTGTCCAGTCCCTGCCCTGGGAGAGGGACCCCTGGTCTCTTTGGGCATCGCTGGACCTGACAGCAAGGGGCCTGCTAGTGCCAGGGGCTTTCCATGCTGGACCCTGGCTTCCCGCAGGAGCTGGGAGCAGAGAGGGGTATCAACTCCTGGCGTTATCAGGGGCTCGCAGCCCTTCTGTCAGCCCTGCTGAAGACTGGACAGCTGGCCAGAGTGGCAGTGCTTGCAGAGAGGGGCTCAGTCTGAACACCTAGAGATGCCGTGGTGGTGGGAATACCAGGGTCCTGTCTACACAAGCACGTCCCCGGGCTCTTCGCCGCTGGGAGAACGGTGAGAGCTTGGCCCAGACGCTCCCGTTTGGCCCTGCTTGAAGCACAGTCCAAGGCTCTGATTCTCGCTGCGTTTGCAGACGCAAGGCAGGCGCTGAGGGGCCGAAGGTTTCAGCCGCTTGCCTGACTCGTGTGCAGAGCGAACGTGGCATTTACTCTGCAGTGTCCCAAACTGAGTGAGCACAAACAGACTCTGCAGGAGATGGAGCTTCTAGGCGCCTTCACCCTGGGCTTTCAGAGGAGCTGGAGCAGCTTCGAGAGGCAACAACAAACGCATCTGAGACCCCCAGTTAGTAACTAACCCCCAGGAGATGTAAATAGCCTGGGATTAAGGAATGCTCCCCCGCTCCTCCATCGGGTGACAGGCTCTGTATCCATCCATCCTGGTGGGACTTAGCTAGCTCCGACTCGGGACGAGACACGGACACTGGGGGAACCCGAGCGGCCCAGCCGAGGTCTCGGAAGGAAGGAGCGAGGCAGCTCCACTTCCTGGGGTGCCGACGGGTTTGTGGTGATTCGGGCGGCTCGGCCCATTGTCAGTCCTTTTCCCCCTCCCATCTTCAAACGCCGTGTCAAGAGCTGGGCAGGATCCCCTAATCCCCTTCCACTGTGCAGAGCTCCGCAGTGATAGGCCGGGCCTGTGTACCCGGCATGCCTAGGACCCCCGCGGAGCATCGCTGGTGTCGGACCCGTGGCAGAGTGAGGCTGAGTTTGCGGGGGAAGGGCTCTGCCAGGGCTGGAGGGGGGCCGTTCCTGGAGGGGGCAGGGGGGAGAGGAAATGACCTGAGAGACTGAATGCTAACAGGACCCCACCAGGAGCTCTTACCCGGGAGTGCCAGTGGGTTGCGTGATCTCCCTGAGTCCTGATGACGCAGGCCGTTCGCTCTGGCACTGAGGGCTGTCTGGGCAGGGAGATACACACGGTGAGGGGCTGTGCCCACACTCCCCTGGCAGCGCTCAGACAAGAGGAAGGGGCTCGCTGACCTTAGCCCAGGCATAGGGATTTGCTGGGGTTTATGTGCCGAGTCAGCAGGGAGCTTGTCAACCGTTCTAGACCCAGCGTTCAAATCGTTTCCATCGAGACTCTCTGCTCAGTCTGACTTGGCTCTGAGATTCCTCTTGAGCCGGCGTTGGCAGGGAATCCAGATGACGTTTTAATCAGGGGAGTGATGGTGGCGCCTTCGTGCCCTGAGAATGAGCCGGTCTCCCCAGGAAGGCTCTTCATTGAGTCCAATCCCAGAGGAAGCTGCAAGGCCTGGAGTCTCTGTCCCGCATCGGGCAGGTGGATGCTGGGGAGCTGGGGCTCTGATTCTGGACTGGCCGCCTCGCCCCATCTCCCCTGGCTTCAGAATGGGGGGGCTGAAGGCCAAGTGACGTCCTCGCCAAGCCCATTGGAACAGGCAGATGCAGACCCGGGGGCCCTGCCGCAGGGCCCTGCATTGTTCCCACTGGCTCCGAGGCAGCCGGCGACAGGCTGCAGCTGAAGACACAATCGCTGTTATTTTATGAAATGACTCTCTCGCCCTCCCCTTGTCCCGTCCAGCCCAGGATCTGAGAGCGACTCCCCTCCCCACTCCCAGGCTGCTGCGCCTTAACCCAGCGGCACAGACAGGGAACTGAGGCTCAGAAAGGGCAAGCGGCTTGCCCAGTGGCACTGGGTCAGAGCCAGAACTAGAGCCCAGGGGCCACCTTCTCTGCTGGGAGGATGCCCAGGGCATGGTGACGCCAATCAGCTCTGATTCTGAGACTGGTTCTAGGGCAGCCCTTAGCCTGGGGCTCGTCTAGTCTCCGCTGACTGGCTCTAGCCCGTGGGGCCCGAGCACTAGCCCAGACTAACTGAAGTGCCCCCACCTCCCCTGACACACCCATGCGGCAGTGGTGGCTAGAGGGGCTGGGGGACCAGCTGGGGAGTCCCAGCAGTTTTCTGGCTCCTCTGTGCTGCTGGAACAAAGATGAAATTCTAACCTGTGTCTGCCAGACCCCGCCTGACCCCTGCCCATCTTCATTCCTTGCCAGCGGGATTGAACTGTGGACTTGTGGAGCTCAGTACAGGAGCCTCTGCTACCTGGCTGTAGAGCAGACTTATTAATTGCTCCCTAAGTGGTCTCGGTGCCATGGGACACAACCCCACACCCACGAGGTGTGTGAGTTACACGGGCACTCCTAGTAGGAATTAGCACTGACTCCTGCTGCTCCTGGCTCTTTGGTCCCAATCTCTCCTCTTTGGTTGAGGTGTATCTAATTTTCTGGCTGAATAGCGTCCGCTTCCAGTTGCGTGTGTGTCACAGGGGGTGGGGGAGTCTCGTTCCCACACACCCCACTTCCTGGGATTCACAGTGATTCTTAGCCAGCCAGTAGATCAGAAGGTTTATTGGGGATGCCAGGAACACAATCCAACTTAGAGCTTGTCAGTGCAAACAGGACCCCTTAGTCAGGCCCTTCTGGGGGGCAGGGAGATGAGACCCCGAATCCGGGCTCCCCCTCTCCCTTTCCCAGACCGCTTCTACCTGTCTTCAAACCCTCCAGCCGTCTGCCTTCCTTTGTTCACTTCTCGGGTAGGTGTCAACTCCCCTCCCCCTTCTCATCTCAGGTTACAGCTCCAGGTATCTCCCTTCAGAGAAGCCTCCCCCCTCCAGAGAAACTTTTGAGGTCATGTCCACCCTTCTCCCTGCTTGTCACAGTGTGGACTCTGGTATTTCGCTGCATGCTAATAAGTGCCGTGGAAATCTGCCTGTCACGGGCTGTGCTGGTAGAGCCTGTCAGGAAGGTACAGTTGGGATCGGCTCCCTCTGTCCTGATCCAGCCCCGGTTGGAGGGAGCAGCAGGGCCTTCAGCCTTCCACCGCGCTGCCAGGACACTCCTGCTGTTTGTTCTACAGCTGGGAGGGCCACTTGCAGCAGGGAGGTGGGAAGGGGGGTGATTTGCAGTCATCTGAGGCCCAGCACCCCTGGACTGGCACAGTCCGAGTGGGTCACGCTGCCCCTCCTGCTTTTGTCAGCCTCCTGCGTGCAGCTGCCGGTGTGGACCAAGGGCGAGAATTTGGGCAGTTGGACAGCTTGGCTCTTTACTTACTGGTCGCTTGGGGTGTAAAAAGCCATGTCAAGGTCACCTCTGTTGGCAGGACAGGGTCTCCTGAGGTAGTTCTGACCTTGGGCTATAGGATGGCAGATGACAACAATCTTCTCCCATGTGGCGTGGGGGTGAAGCTATGGCCAGTGAATCCAGGGGGCTCACAAGGGACAGTTGAAGGGTCATTGTTTCAGGAGCGGATGTTGAGTGACACACTCCTTGGGTGACGTGTGTGAGCTTTCAAATGGTTGTATGAACCTACTGCAGCAGTGGTCACACCAGTGCCAAAGAGAGAGGTAAAATCACCTCCCTGCTCTGACTTGAGATTCCCCTCGTCATGCAGCCCTTTTGGTCCAGAGCATTGCACTGGGAGTTCATGTTCAGTGGATTATCCACCGTGACCCCCAACTCCTTCTCAGAGTCACTTCTTCCCAGAGAAGAATAAGTACGGCCTATATTGTGAGTAAGTTTCCCCTCCTGTCCGAATGGCCTACCTTTGTTCCTAGATGTAGGTCTTAAAGTTTGGCTGTACTGAAAAGCATGTTGCTTACTTGCATTCAGCTCACCAAGCGATCCAGATCGCTCTGGAGTGACCTGTCCTCCTCTTTGTGTCCTCTCTAAACTCAATGAGTGATTTTATTATTTTCTTCGGGGTCATTGATAAAAATATTAAGAGCATAGGGCCACCCAATCCCTGTAGGACCTCACTAGAAACACACCGCTTGAAGTTGATTCCCTGTTTACACTTACATTTTGAGACCTACCAGTTAGCCAGTTTTAAATCCACTTAATGTGCGCCATGTTGATTTTGTGTCATTTTAACTTCTTAATCAAAATGTGCTCAAGGGCACCTCTGCCCTTTGTGCAGCCCCAGGAAAAAAACAACCGAACAAAAAAGCCGCCCTAAGTGCCGAAGGAAAAAAAAAAATAGGGCGGCTGAATTGTGCCACCCTTTGTTTTTTGACCGGAACGCCGCCCCTTACAATGTGCCACGCCAGGCACGTGCTTCCTCCGCTGGTGCCTGGTGTGAGGTACCAAGTCAAATGACTTACAGCAGTCTGAGTCTATTGCATCAACACTATTACCTTTATCAATCCAACTTGTAATCTGATAAAAATCATGTCAGGTTAGTGTGACGGGATCTGATTTCCATAAACCCATGTGACTGGCATTAATTACATCACCCTCCTGTAATTCTTTATTCATTGAATCCCATGTCAGCAGCTCCATTATTTTGTCTGGGATCAATGTCAGACTGACAGGCCTATAACTACCACTGTATCCTGTTTAAATAGTGGCACAACATTTGTTTTCTTCCCATCCTCTAGAATTTCCCCCGTGTTCCAACAGTTACTGAAAATCCACATTCACAATTCAGCAAGCTCCTCAGCCAGCTCTTTAAAAACTGCTGAATGCAAGTTATCCAGACCTGCTGATTTAAAAATGTCTAAATTTAGTAGCGAGAAGGTGGGGGAGGTAATATCTTTTATTGGATCAACTTAGGTTGGTGAGAGAAACGAGCTTTCGAGCTTACACACACAGCTTTTCTGTCTCACCAATAGAAATTTGTCCAATATTACTTCATCTATCTTGTCATTTTAATGTCCTGGGACCAACACAGCTACAAGAACACTGCATAACTTTAATAGCTTAACATCCTTCTCAGATACTGTTGAAATGGAAAGTGTTTTATACTTATTTAGTCATACAATATGACTACATCATGTTGTGCTTCTCCCCCCAAATGCAGAACAGAAATAGTTATTGAACACTTCTGCCTCTTCTGCATTTTTTATTGCTTATTTTACCATTTCCATCTAGTAATGGACCAGTACTGTTATTTGGATTCTTTCTAATCCTAATATGCTTAAATAATTCCTCCTTATTGTTCTTAATTCTAGAAGCATAGAATCCTAGAATATCAGGGTGGGACGGGACCTCAGGAGGTATCTAGTCCAACCCCCTGCTCAAAGCAGGACCAACCCCAACTAAATCATCCCAGCCAGGGCTTTGTCAAGCCTGACCTTCAAAACCTCTAAGGAAAGAGATTCTACCACCTCCCTAGATTCTACCACCATTCCAGTGCTCTACCACCCTCCTAGTGAAAATGTTTTTCCTAATATCCAACCTAAACCTTCCCCACTGCAACTTGAGACCATTACTCCTTGCTCTGTCATCTGGTACCCCTGAGAACAGTCTAGACCCACCCTTTTTGGAACCCCCTTTCAGGTAGTTGAAAGCAGCTATCAAATCTCCCCTCAGTCTTCTCTTCTGTAGACCCGGGGTCTTCAAATTTTTTCCCCCGTGGCCCCTTTCCATGGAGGGAAAAGTCTGGCGGCCCCCAGGGGGTATGTCCGCCGAAATGCTGCCGTGGAAAGCGGAAGCTTCCACTTTCCGCGGCGGCATTTCGGAGGGACCAAAATAGCCCGCCCAGGAGTTTGGCAGTCTCCCAGGCGGGCTTGGCAGCAGATTGAGGTCTTGCGCACCCCCTGGGGTGGGCTCATGCACCCCTGGGGATGTGCGCACCCCCAGTTTGAAGACCACTGCTGTAGACTAAACAATCCCAGTTCTCTCAGCCTCTCCTCGTAAGTCATGTGCTCCAGGCCCCTAATCATTTTTGTTGCCCTCCGCTGGACTCTTTCCAGTTTTTCCACATCCTTCTTGTAGTGTAGGCCCCGAAACTGGACACAGTACTCCAGGAGCGGCCTCACTGATGTCGAATAGAGGGGAACGTCCCTCGATCTGCTGGCAATGTCCCTACTTATACAGCCCAAAATGTCGTTAGCCTTCTTGGCAACCAGGGCACATTGTTGATTCATATCCAGCTTCTCATCCACTGTAACCCATAGGTCCTTTTCCGCAGAACTGCTGCCTAGCCATTCGGTCCCTAGTCTGTAGCAGTGCAGGGGATTCTTCTGTCCTAAGTGCAGGACTCTTTTGGCCAAATCCTCTAATTTGTCTAGGTCCCTCTGTATCCTATCCCTACCCTCCAGTGTATCTACCACTCCTCCCAGTTCAGTGTCATCTGCAAACTTGCTGAGGGTGCAGTCCACGCCATCCTCCAGATCATTGATAAAGATATTGAATAAAACCGTCCCTAGGACTGTCCCTTGGGGCACTCTGCTTGATACCGGCTGCCAGCTAGACATGGAGCCATTGATCACTACCCATTGAGCCTGACGATCCAGCCAGCTTTCCATCCACCTCATGATCCATTCATCAGCCCACACTTCTTTAACTTGCTGGCAAGAATAGTGTGGGAGAGCGTATCAAAAGCTCTACTGTCCATAGAGTTCTTCTTGTGTCCTTTTGCTTTTCTTATCAGTTTTCTACAGTTCTAGCATCTGATTTATATTCATTACTGTCAATTTACCCTTCTTCCATTTGTTATCTGTTTTTTTATTATTATTTTTATAGTTCTCTTCACTTTCCCTCTGACAGGTTGTTGATTTTAACCAATACAACTTTCTTTCTCAATTGTGACTTTTTGAGTATCTAGTAAAGTATTCTTAAGTGAGTCCCAATTCATTCACATTTTTCTGTTTAAACGCATCCTTCCAGCTGATTTGTGAAAAGCTGACTCTTGAAAACACCAAGTATATATATTATATTTATTTTTATATATTGTGACAGAGTCAGACCAGAAGGATATAAGAGAGTGCTGGAAGGCAGGTATATTAGTCTCAGGATGTGCAGGTCCCTGTTCCCTGGATAGCCAAACAAAGGCTACTCCAGGCCAATCAAGACACCTGGGGCCAATTAAGAACCTTCTAGAAAGGAGTAGAAACAGCTAGCCTGATTGGGACACCTGGAGCCAGTCAGGGACTGGCTGAAACCAGATGAAAACCTCCCAGTTAGTCAGGTGGGCTGTGGGTGTCAGGAGCTGTGAGAGGAAGTTATGCTGTTGGTGAGACTGAGTGGTGGACAACATATCATACTGAAGGAAGGAGGCCCGGAGGTAAGGGCGAAGTGGAGTTTGAAGAAGCGGGGACTACTGTGGGGAAGTAGCCCAGGGAATTGTATTGTGTTTTGTGGATAAAAGGTCAGCCATCTTAGCTGATACTATTAGGGTCCCTGGGCTGGAGCCTGGAGTAGAGGGCGGGCCCGGGCTCCCACCTTTTTCCATCTTCCATACTGGCCTGTGATGAAGGTAACTCACTAGGCAGTGATTCTTGCTAATTATACTGAGAAAGGGAGGTCACTCTGGGGCCTAGATGAATTTCTGAGGCCCCTAAATCTGCCAGGAAGCGCAGGACCCACAAGTACAAACTTATATATATATATATATATATATATATATATGTATATAAAAGACAATAACAGAAAATGTGGAAATGGCAGAAGTGCTAAATGCCTTTTTTTAGTTTGTTTTCATCAGAATGGTTAGTAGAGATTGGACATCTAACAGTGAATGCCAGTAAAAATGAGGTAGGATTGGAGGCTAAAATAGAAAAAGAACAAGTTAAAAAATAGATAAGTTAGATGTCTTCAAATCAGCAAGGCCCGATAAACACATCCTAGAATAGTCAAGGAGCTGGCTATATGAGCCATTAGCGATTATTTTCTGGAATCTCTCCTGTTGTCCATGAGTTTCTGAGGACTGGAAGAGGGCAAATATAATGCTAATCTATAAAAAGGCTTATAAGGACAACCCAGGGAATTACAGACCAGTCAGCTAAATTTCAGTGCCAAAGATAAGGGAGGAAATTATCAAGCACTCAAGTTGCAAACACCTAGAAGGTAATAAGCGTGGATTTCTCAAGAACAAATCATGTTAAAGCAACCTAACTACTTTCTTTGACAGGGCATCAGTAACAAGTCTTGTGGATGGGGGGAAGCCATAGATGTGGCATATTGACGTTAGTAAGGCTTCTGATACTGTCTTACATGACCTTCTCATAAATAAACTAGGGAAATACGACCTAGATGGAACTGCTAAAAGGTGGGTGCAGAATTGGTTGGAAATCTGTTCCCAGAGAGTAGTTGTCAGTGGTTAGCAGTAAAGCTGGAAGGGCAGAACGAGTGGAGTCCCGCAGGGATCAGTCCTGGTTCTGGTTCTGTTCAGTATCTTCATCAGTGGTTTTGGTAATGGCAGAGAGTACACTGATAAAGTTTGTGGACGATACCAAATTGGGAGGGGTTGCAACTGCTTTGGAGGATGGGATTAAAGTTCAAAATAATCTGGACAAACTGGAGAAATGATCTGAAGTCAATTGGATGAAATTCAATAAGGACAAATGCAAAGTACTCCATTTAGGGAGGAACAATCAATTGCACACATACAAAATGGAAAACGATGGCCTAGGAAGGAGAACTGCAGAAAGAGATCTGGGGGTCAGAGTGGATAACAAGCTCGATATGAGTGAACACTTGCAAAAAAAAAAAAAAAGCGAACATCATTCTGGGATGTATTAGTAGGAGTGTTGTAAGCAAGACACGAGAAGTCATTCTTCCACCCTACTCTGCGCTGATTAGTCCTCAGCTGGAGTATTGTGTCCAGTTCTGGGTGCCACATTTCAGAAAGATGTGGACAAATTGGAGAAAGTCCAGAGGAGAGCATCACAAATAATGAAAGGTCTAGAGAACATGACCTATGAGAGAAAATTGAAAGTGGGTTTGTTAGTCTGGAGAAGAGAAGACTGAGAGGAGACATGAGAACAATTTTCAAGTGCATAAAAGGTTGTTGTTACAAGGAGGGAGAAAAAAAATATTCTCATTAACTTCTGATGATAGAACCAGAAGCAATGGGCTTAAATTGCAGCAAGGGCGGTTTAGGTTGGACATTAGGAAAAACTTCCTAACTGTCAGGGTGGTTAAGCACTGGAATAAATTGACTGGGAGATTGTAAAATCTCTGTCACTGGAGGTGTTTAAGAGCAGGTTAGGCAAACACGTGTCAGGAATGGTCTAGTTATTACGTAATCCTACCGTGAGTGCAGGTGACTGGACTAGATGACCTCTCGAGGTCCCTTTCAGTTCTACACTTCTATGATTATTGGTTTGGACTGTGTTGTGTTCGCAGATAACAAATGTGCTCAAATCAAGCTAAGCAAACTGCTGATTTTTAGATCTGTGATCAATTCCTCTTTATCCGTCAAAACAAGGTCTAACATAGAATTCCCCTGTGTTGGATGCAAATGTTTTTGAGTTGACAACTACAGATTCTCAGGGCTGAAAGCCTGCTGGGGCCAAACTAACCCATGCCTCCTTGGCTCTGAAAGGCGTGAAGACGCCATGACAGCCTGGGCGCCCTGGTGAGCGGAGGAAGCAGGGCCCATCCGCTGCTGCCATGGTGAACTCTGCTCTCCACTGAATCCTCACCGCAGAGGTCTCCTCGCCTGTATGGCCCTTCTGCTGCATCCGTGGCTGGCCCTGGGCTCTCCCACCCCATGGATCCCCTTGGCAGACAGGGGGCAGGCTCTGAGAGGCTCAGGAATGGGATCCCACCAGGGCGGCCTGGGGCCAACGGGGCCGTGACCTGTTTGCCTTCCAGTGAGGATCCCAGTTACAGCAAGCGCACGCCAGAGGCCAGGCAGCGCGTCTGAGTGAGCAAAGCGAGCCCAGAGCCATGGGCACCGGCTGGAGATAGAGCCCTCCACGGCCCAGCCCAGGGGGTCCTGAGCTGCTGTTCCACTCTGCCCCTTCTCTCCCCCACTAATGCGCTGACTCCATCGCACTCTCCCCTCTGCTCCGCTCCCACCCCAGGCTGGATCATAACCCGTGTTACCCAATAGAGCCACATGCTGATTGTGGAGCTGGAGAGGTCGGGGAGCTGTCAAGGGGGTTACAGACCCATTATCCTCTGGGGTCGGCTCCCCGAAAGTAGCTTTCGTCCCTGGTCCTCCCTGCAGAGGAAGCAGTGCTGAATAACTCCACACAGCCCCAGCAGAGCGAGCCCCCCGCTTGCTTACCCAGCCCTGCCTGCTCCCTGGGTCCTCTCCTGCGCTTGTCCCTTGGCTGTCCACACTGGGCCAGGGACCTTGTCTCCAGGTGGTTCTGGTCCCCACCCGCTGTTGATGCAGCAAGGCACAGATCCTCTGAAATGACTAACGGGCGCAGCGTCCCACACCGGCACTGCCAGGCCCCGCCCAGAGCGGGATCTCAGGAGAAAGACCAAGGGCTGGATAGGCCTTCAAGGAAACATCCACCTGCGCTGTTCCCACCACAGAGATGGCTGGTGGGAGGGGCTCATGGGCTGCCTGATCTCTGGATGAAAGGGGGACCAGGACGGTCAGTCATGCACCTGGCACCGTCACCAGCCAGGCAGGAGTTTGGCTGGAATCACCCAAATGCAGCAAGATCTCAGGTGTGTGGAAGTTGTTTCCCTCCCCTGGCACGCGGTGCCTCTGCTCAGGGATGGATTGCAGACATGAGGCAGCCTCCTGGGATGGTTCCTGCTGCATCGCCGAGTGAAGAGCTCAAAGTTCTGCAAGCGGAGCTGAGCGTTGGTGTGTGAATGACGGAGCCGGGCTGGCTCTCGCTGAGTCCAAGGCGTGCTGTGGTGTACGCTGTGGGGATAACGCCTCCTGCTTGCTGTGCAGATCCCGGAACAGCCAAGGGCCGGAGAATTGTCTCCCTTTCACTTGGGTGATTTCTTAGCCTGCCTCTAAAGTCGTCCTGTGTCCTGTTCTTCCCCTCCGGCAAATGACCAGCATGTTGCCTGCTGTGCTCGCGGCCAGGTCTGGACAGCACTGAGCCCTCCCATGCTCCGGACATGGGCCCGTTCTCGCCACAGGAAGCAATGGAAGTGGAGATGGAGCGGCCCCCAAGGAGGCCTTTTGAAAAGCTCAGGTTTACTCCTTGGGAAGGGCTGTGATAGCGAGCCAGAAGAAGCGGGGCCGGCCGCGCCGGGGGACTGAGCCGCTCTGGGTTCTGGCACAGGCTGAACTGGTTTAATCCAATGATGTGATTTAATGAGGACAATAAAATCCTGCTTAAGTGCAGCCCTCCCAGCGCAGGGGAGATGCTCGCCGCACAAAGAAGGGCTGGGCCCTGCAGCTGCACCATTGCTGCCCTCGGGAGCCGTTCGGAGGTAGTTGCCAAAGCTTTCTCCTTCCTGGCATGCTGGTGAGGCAGCCGCGTGAGCCTGGTCTGGCTCTGCCGCCAGCGGGGATGTCTCCCGCCTCTCTCCCGGCCGTGACTCTCCCAGATGCGCGATTGCCAGGCAGTGCCCGGGAGCCACTCAGCGCTGGAGACAGCAGAGGGGCTGTGGACAGCAGGACAGGGGGCCCTGGGCCATGCCCTGCAAGCATCCTCAGCTGTGTCCTGTCCCCTTTCTCCTGTACTCTGGGAAGATGGCGGCAGATGCTGGTATGTATCCCAGCACGAGTGGTTTGGCTGGTGGCTTCTTCCCAGGAGGGGAGCGGGGACGTTGTCCACTCAGTAGCTTGAAGGATGGGAAGCTAACGAGCCTCCTGTTTATGTTTCTCGGTAGTAGACTGTCAGAACGGGGCTAGGGGGAGCAGCAGTGTTTGCTAGTCCACCCAGCATGTCAGCTTGAACCCCGGTGGTACGCCCTTCCCACCAACAGGGCTGTGGAGCCGGCTGCGGAATCCACAAGAGTGCCGGCTCTGGGACAGGCTGGGTTTGCTCTGCCCCCTCTGGTGCCAGCGCTCTGACGGGTGACGAGGAAACGAGGCAGGACAGGAACAGGATAGTAACGAGCAAACCTTGGGGACCCCCTGCTCTCCTCTGCAAGACTAACTGGGACCCCAGGATCCCTGTGGGGCTTGACTTCAGAGAACTGGAGGGCTGCAGTGGGGGACCCGGGGACCTGTGTGCCTCGGGGCCAGATATTTCACTGCCATGTGCCCGAGCTTTCTGCTCCGTAAGAGCAGCACCTTGGCGACATGCCTTGGGAACGGGGCTTTCGGTGGCTTTGTTCTGAGCTAGATTTGGGCCTGCCCTTGTTCTTGCTGCATGATGTTGGCTCCCCTTGTTCTGTGTGGCGATGGGGTGGGGTCCCTTTTGCCAACAGCTCGATGAGATCCTGCGCTGAGAGTGTGGGGCTCTGCCCTGCTTCAAGACGGTTGTGTCCTTGTTTTCCTTGCTGCACTCCGCACTGGCTGTGGTCCTGGTGCCAGACCTGCACCTTGTGAATAAACGCTGGGGCCTGACGCTGCATCACTGCCCGATGGCCCTGTATTGCAATGCACTGACCCAGCCTCCGGCCCTGCATCTGGGAGCTGCACTGCTAAACACTGGGACCTCTCCACCTTTCCCACCTGGCCTCCTGCAGCTCCTGGAACAGAGCAGGGGAGGCTGGCGGCCAAGCAGCACAGGCTGAAAGGTGTTTGAAGGAGTTGAGCCTGGCAGTCTGTGTCCTCGGGGGAGCTGAAGGTGGGAGCCTAGTGATCAGGCTAGTGTGGCCAGCTGGAGAGGGACAGACTCTCCTGGGTCTGTCTGTGTGTGCCCGGGCGTATGTGCGCCTTTCCCTGGTGCTGCGTGTGGGTATCTCCTTGTGTACACACATGTGCAGGTCTCTCTATGCACACATGCATGTGCATGTCCCAGTGTGTGCACACGTACATATTTCCCTGTGTGTATAGGTGTGCCTTTCACTATATGTAGGCAAATGCGTTTCCCCGTGTGTGTGTGTGTGTGTGTGCATTTCTCTGGGTGTGTATACGTATGTGCATTGTGTGTACACATTTATTTTCTGTTTGCACGTGTGTATGTTTGCGCACGTTCCTAGGGGTGCACATGCACATTTCTCTGGAAGCATGTGTGCACTATGCATTTCTGTACATGCGCATTTGCCTGTTCGTGCATTTCCCTGTGTGCATGTACATTGTCTGCATTTCTCTGTGTGTGCACATGTATGCATTTCTCTCTCTCGGTGTTTGCACGTGGGAGTATTTCCTTATGGGGGACTTAACACTGATTGTTGTAAACATGCTTGTTGTTCAGTGCTCATGCAGTGTCGGTTCTGCACTTACCGACCAAAGATTGGAAGGGGCTAGGGTTTGCTTTGAGGTCGGGGGCTGTAACCTTCAGAGCCCTGGTGATTGCTCCAGTTCATGCCTTGAATGCCCTAAGAGCAAAGCCAGCTTAGAATCCTGCACCATACTCCGCTCAGGTGATAGCCTCCAGCATGCAGCGGGAGCAGCAAGTCCTTGTTGCGCCCCCCTCCCCCCACCTCCCTCAACCCCTTGGTCTTCCTCCCATAGAGACTTCCACGGTCCCCCAGCCCCGAGGGGCGAGTGGAGTTTGATTACAGATGATAGGGCCACACACTGTCCGGTTCCCCTTTTCCACCTCGTCCTTCCCACCTGCACGGAGCAGCCAGGGATATTTATCACGCAGTCGTGTTCGCTAGCACCAGCTTTCAGACCTAATGCAGTCGCCACAGCAGGGCCAGGTCAGGGGTCGGTTTGTGGCTTTGGCAGAACTCCCAGGAATGTCTCCAAAAGAGCGCCCAGAACTGGTCCTGGATTTGGGGCTAGGTTCACGGTGGCAGGTCTCTAGTCTGTGTTGTGACTAACAGGCCTACGGGCAGCTCCAGCACAGGGAGTGTCTCAGGCTGTCCGGCGAGGGCTCAAGAGTGAGTAATGGGCAGAGTGTTCAGAACCAGGGCACAATCCCCAAAGAAACCGAGTTCACCAACCAGTTATCACGTGTAAACTCCTCAGGCACCGAACAGTGGGGTCACAGTCCCCTGGGGCACTCTGACCTGTTGCACCGCCCAGGGGAGCCTGCTTTGGGATGGATGGTCCCTTACGCCACCAATCACAGCTATATTCAGGTTACTCCCAGTCCCGAAGGACCAGTCACTTACCCCAGGTCAATTACCGTTAGATCTCACCTCAGAGACAGGGCTTGCAGCCAGTCCTGTGATAAACTCCGTCAGATGAATGAATAGGAAAAGGAAAGAAGAGCTCTTTATGAGGTTAAAGCAGGTCAATGGACATGTTCCAATGAGTTCCAATCTGCAGTGTCCAAAGGTAATGGAAGTTTCTCTAATATGCGAGCTCTCGATGTCCTTTCAAGCTAACCCAGGCTCAGCACTTGGGATCTTTGCTCCTGCATAGAAACCTCATCCCCAGAATCCAAGCAGCAGTAAGATCTAGTTGCCTCTTATTCAGGGTTTTTTATTCCCTTTCCCCCTTCTGCTTTGAGCTGAAAACTCAGCTGATGGGAGGATTCACTTGAAGACTCAGCTGTTTGAGGGAGGGGTTAGAAGTAAACAACAAAGTCTTTTGTCCTCAACCTCTCCTGTCTGGTGAATTACACAGCCCAAGTCTGCATCACAAAATGCAGTTGACCTGAGTTACGTCACCATACAGCCACCGCACGTCCACGCTATGCTCCTTGTGTCAGGGTGTGCGTGTCCTCACTATCAGGGCTTGCAGCAATGGAGAGAGCAATGCACCGGGGCAACGTGCCACCAGCTGGCAGGGTTTGGAGACGGGTTTGCAGTGCCTCCTGGGGGCAAACACATTGCGCTGGGGTGGCTGGGAACATGGTTTCAACGTCCCTTGATGCAGTTTTCTCCATCCCGTCATTTTATCTGCATCCCATAATGTTTCATGCCTCTTTTCAAAAGCCCCGCAAACCCGCACATCTGCCAGCTGTGTGTGAAGCATGGACCCTGCACAGCTGCACAGTGCTGCGACCACGGGGCACCTGACCCTGCAGTATTTGCAGAGCCACCAGAGGAGCCGCAGGGAGCGTGACGAGTCCTTGGACGCTGGCTTGCTGTAGGACATGGAAAGAAACAATTCAAGGTTGCTGTTGGCATTCATGGAGCAGCTGCAGCCGGTGAACCGCTGGCTTTAGGCCTGTAAAACGAGCAGTGGCTGGTTTGGGATGACAAGCAGTGGCTGCAGAACTTGGAGATGTACAAGGCCAGTGACACCAAAATGGGAACTGGACCGACAGTGGAGAAGCAAGAGGTGATCGCTGTGTGGAAGCTTGCAACGCCAGATTGCCACCCATCAGTCAGGAATCAGTTTGGAGCTGGGACACCCACCAGGAGGGTTGCTGTGATACAAGTGTGCAGGGCTATTAATCGTGTCCTGCTCCAAAGTGTGGCTAATGTGCAGGATATATGGATGGTGTTGCAGCAGTGGGATTCTTGAACTGCAGTGGGGCAATAGACATCACACACTTCTCTCTTTTGGCACCAGACCACCTCGTCACAGACTACATCAACAGAAAGGACCACGTCTCTCTGGAAATGCAAGCGTTGGTGGATCACCAGTGATATTTTACTGACATGGGATGGTCAGGGAAGGTGTATGACACACACATCTTTGAGAACCCAGGCCTGTTCAGAAAGCTGCAAGCAGGGACTTTCTTTCCAGACCAGGAGATTACCATTAGAGGTGCTGATCCTGGGAGACGCAGCGTACTCCTTACTCCTGTGGCTCACAAAGCCCCACACCGCCACCTTGACAGCAGCAAGGGGACCTTCAAATCCAGGGAGAGCAGGTGCAGAATGAGGGCTGAATGTGCCTTTTGCCTTTTGAAAGGCCACTAGCACTGTCTATTCACAAGATTACACCTCGGTGAAAAAAATATCCCAATGGTTATCGCTGCCTGTTGCGTGCCTCATAATATCCATGAAGCAAAGGGGGAGAAGTTTCCGCCTGGGTGGAGGGAGGAAGTGGAACGGCTGGCTGCTGATTTTGAGCAGCCAGATACCAGGGCTCTAAGAAGAACTCAGCAGGGAGCAATATGGCTCAGGGAGGTTTTGAAAGGCCATTTGAATAGTAAGCCACAGGAACGTGTGTTGCTGTTGCATGCTGTGCCTGGCACTGTTTTTTGCACCCCAGTACGAACCTTGTAATGAGTGCGGTGTGTGTAATAATATAACCTTGCAAATGCACCTATTGCTCTTATCTGTGGCTGATGTCAGCCCCAGCTGGCATGTGTGATGAACTAGTAAAGATGAATTAAGTTTCCATAAATAGACTTTTATTCCAAACCCAGGTAAACAGACTTCTTTATAACTGAATGAAACTTTATAAATACAGGGAAAAGAACCTTTAACGGGGAAGAATCCCATGCACTGCTACAGGCTGGGGACCGACAGGCTAAGTGCAGTTGTGCAGAGAAGGACGTGGGGGTTACAGTGGATGAGAAGCTAGATATGCGTTAGCAATGTGCTCTTGTTGCCAAGAAGGCTAGTGGCATATTGGGCTGCATTAGTAGGAGCATTGCCAGCAGATTGAGGGAAATGATTATTCCCCGCTATTCAGCCCTGGTGAGGCCACACCTGGAGTATTGCGTCCAGTTTTGGGCTCCCCACTACAGAAGGGATGTGGACAAATTGGAGAGAGTCCAGCGGAGGGCAACAAAAATGATTAGGGGTCTGGGGCACATGACTTATGAGGAGAGGCTGAGAGAACTGGGATTGTTTAGTCTACAGAAGAGAAGACTGAGGGGGGATTTGATAGCTGCTTTCAACCACCTGAAAGGGGGTTCCAAAGAGGATGGATCTAGATTGTTCTCAGTGGTGACAGATAACAGAACAAGGAGTAATGGTCTCAAGTTGCAGAGGGGGAGGTTTTTCACTAGGAGGGTGGTGAAGCACTGGAATGGGTTCCCTAGGGAGGTGGTGGAATCTCCTTTCTTAGAGGTTTTTAAGGTCAGGCTTGACAAAGCCCTGGCTGGGATGATTTAGTTGGGGTTGATCCTGCTTTGAGCAGGGGGTTGGACTAGAACCTCCTGAGGTCCCTTCCAACCCTGATCTTCTAAGAAAGAACAGTCCTGTCCATTTCACAAACACATATGCCAGCCGTGCCTCTCGCTGGTCAGTGTCGGTGCAGCTGTGATTGCCTGTATTGCAGTAGTAGGGATAGTGCAGTGGCTTTGGACAGTGCATGGAGTGTGTATGGGTGGGGGCTGTGAGGTGGAGCCGGGGGGGCTGGAAGGTGGTCTCAGCATGCAGTGCTCTGTGGGCCTTCAGTAGAAATGCTCCTGAAATGAGTGTTTGTGAGCGGAGTATCTTGCTGTCCAGATTTGCTGTGGACGCTGCAGCACAGCCCTGAGCGTGGCCGCGGTTTCCCCTGCCCGTGGGTCACAAGGAACCTGGGGCAGTTGTCATGGGCTGCTCTCCAGTGGGAATGGGAGCAGCTCCCACTGGCCTGCAGAGAGACTTCAAACTCACTTGGGGCCTTGGTGCCAGGACCATGCAGGAGCCATGGCCAACACAGGGTGTGCCCGCCCTGGGGCCAGGGTCTGCCCTTGGCCCGGGCCCCTCTGATGTCAGGGAGCGTGTGGGAAGGTGTGTACGGGGCTCTTTGCACTGCGGTGCTGGCAGATGCCAGAGCTAGTGAGCTTTCCTGTTGGCAACAAGAGGAAGCCAGAGCCCGTGTGAGGTGCTGGACCAGGCTTGGCAGTGAGACATTTTATGCCCTGCCATGGTACAGCATGGACCATCCCCACTGTCTCCCTTTGGGGGTTGGGGGGGCTGATGTCTGGGCACTGAGCTGAGTCGCCAGCCTGCCCAGCTCTGCCCTTGCCGAGGCTGGCAGTGTGTTTACATTCACAGCTGTGCATAGTGTAATCAGCACACCAGGGAGGAGCAAGGAGCGAATGGAAACGAGGCTCTTGTGCCGGGTAAACAGCGGAAGTGGAGTGGCCTGTTGAGAGCTGTGGCCCCAGGGCACAGCTGTGGGGGAGTGTGCCAGCCTGTCGCAGGGGAGGTAGACTTAGCAGAGAGTTGAAATCTGGCCTTGCTGTTCACCACCTGTGAGCAGCACGGCTCAGCCGGGCCTGGCCAGGGAGTGGGAGGAGGAGGGAGTTCATCGAGGCGAGGGCTCTGCCTCCAGCGGGTGTGAGGTGTGCTGGGCTCTGGCGCTTTCTCTGCCTGCCCAGCCTGCCCGAAGGAACGGCAAGGCAGGAGCACTCGCAAACTGGAGGAGTTGAGGAGGTGCCAGCTCCAGTGGGCGCTGATGCACCGCAGCAGTGCACACCCCGTGCCCAGGCTCTGGGGCGGGGGGTGCTCAGAGCGGCAAAGCTAGCAGCAATTTGTGGGTTTGCACACGCGTGTGTACCTGGGGGTGTGTCTGGGGTGTGGAGTAGAAGGGGGCTCTGCCAGCAGAAGGGAAACAGGCAGCTGGACCTCTGGGGCACATTGAACCCTAGGAAATGGGAATGGACGTGGCTCTGTGGCTTTTTGCTCCCTCTGTAGCTCGTTGACTCCCTTGGGAACAGTGCTGGCTCTGGGGCCTCGAGTGGAGACTGGGGGATGGGGCGGCCGTTGCACGGTGCTGGGGTTAAGGACCTTCTGCCTGAGAGACTTCACACATTTTCCAGTAGAAAGGAGTTTGGAAACGGAGCGGGGAGTTTCTCTTTGCAGGCAGCCGTAACGCTGGTCTCTGGCTTAGTGTCGCCTGAGGGCAGGGCAAGCTGGAAAAGCTGATGCAAGGAGTTTAAATATAAGCTGTAGATTTGCCGAGTGGCACCGTGGTCATCTCCCTCCCTTTTCTCAGCAGGTAATGGTGCCTCTGGGGAACTCCGGCAGAGCCCTCAGTAGCCCCATGGGCACACCGGAGCGCGCTGGCTGCGGGGAGGCTGGGGCGTCTTCAGCCAGCGTTTGACATGGGCATTAATAACGGCTGAAGCGAGGCTGGCTGCTGTGCTCGCATCCCACCGAAGCTCCGATGCGGACATATGTAGGGCACAGGCGCTGCTGATTGTCATGCAGCGGGCGGAGCTGCAGGTTGGGTATTGTTGCAGGTAGCCGTGGATCCAGCCCCTCGCTGAGAGAACAGATGTGGTATGTGTTTCCCTGACAGTTGTGTGGTTTGTGCCTTTGGTCTGTTGTGAGCGGTGGGTACGAAGAGGCAGCATGTACCCAGCAATGTCCTTTTAAATCAGAAGGCGACTCGTCTGTTTCCAGGACTCCCTGCTCTGGTTCTGGGTTTGGTTCCTGGGGGGGATTGTTCTGTTTCACGGTTGCTTTGTAACCTTGCAGAGCGATGCCGCGTGTTCTCGTCTTTCGCAGGATTACGAAAGAAAAGAGAGAGCGTTAGAGGGTGAAGTGAGCTGGGTTTGTAGGGAGTGCGGCTGTTTGCGGTGTCCCCTCAAGTGCTGGGCTGTTCCCCGCAGGGCCCTTTGGAGACACCAGCCTGTGGCAAAGGCACCGTTGACAGTGTGAGCCGCAGACAATGGGCTTTCTGCTGGAATGTGAGGCTGAGCAGGAAGAAGCGCTGCAGGTTCCCTGCTTTTGCAGCCGTTTATCAAACATGTGTGAGATCTAGCAGCCAGCGTTCAACTGACCCCGTTGACAAGGGAGTTGTGTGGGTGCTTTACTGATCTCAGCTGGGGGTGGGCGGGAGTTGGACACAGGAAGAACGTAGCTGGGGGCAGTAATTCATTTTCTTGGCTGTGAATGTGAAGCCAGCAGTTTGGGGCAGGCGGGCTCAGGGCCGAGACTAGGTGACAGCACAAGGGGCGATTTCTTGGATTGCTAGGTCCGTGCTGCCTGCAGTTAGACCTGCCCCTCTGCTCTGCTCTGCTGGGTGCTGGGAGGGGGTTTGTACCCTGCTCTGATGTGGTCTGACACTTTCTGAAGGCCGCCAGGGTCTGCTTTGGGGTTTCCAACTCCTGACAGCCCCGCGTGCCCTGTGAGCTCCCGCAACACGACGTGGGCATGTGCAGCGGGTTCTGTGGTTCTCGAGAAGGTTCCCCCGTTCCTGGAGGCTCCTCTGCCCCCGGTTGCTAGTTTTCAGGGCTGTCTGGGACCCTCCATCCCCCGGGCAGCAGGGGGTTGCAGTTCTGGGAGATGAGAGAGCCATGGGCTCTGGCTCACGCTGCCCCTGTGGTCGTCTCACCAGCTGGATCAGTGCCGTGAGAGCGCAGGTGATGGGCACCCAGGCCACAGGGCTTGGCCCCGGCTGCTCTCCAGGTGACAGGCAGAGACAGTTCACAGATGACAGCCAGTTGCCATGGCTACCGAAGAGTAAGATGGCCCAAGCAAAGAGGAAAGGCAGTGCTGAGAGACAGGCCCCCTGTGCCCCAGGGCTCCCAGCCGCGGGAGCCTAGCAGTGCGGTTCCTGCCCGGCGAGCCGTGAAGGGCGAGGGCGCCGGGTCAGTGCAGGGAGCGCGGCCGAGACAGCCGAGCGTGAAGTGCCGGGAGCGCTGGTTTTGATTGAATTGTCCGCGTGATTTTGTGACTTCGGCATGTATGTGCACGGTGCCCGTGGCAGGACGGGCGCGGGGCCGTGCAGGAGCTCGGTGCCTGTTCGCTGCTTGGCTCTGGCTGTCACCGTCTGTCTTAGGCTGAGGAGCTAACAGCCCCCTGGATCTACCCAGAGCCGTCCCGGGCAAGCCCCTCTGTCCAGGAGGTGAGGAGTGGAGTGCAGGCCACAGGGGCTTGTGCCGTAAACCACTGCAGCTTTCGCACACTCACTGCCTCTCCCTGACAGACACAGGGCCGTGCACACTGCCCCCCACCCCCTCGCGTGAGCTCTGACTGCCAGCGACTGTCTCCCGGGGGCCTGGGAAGCTCTGGAGGGCTGGCTGCTCGGGGAAGGTCTGTTGTTGCTGTTTGGTGGCTGCTGTCTCCAAGATGCCATCACTACGGGAAAGCAGATTATTCCGGAATTGAGCAAACAAGCTGTTTACAGTTCATCTCTCGAGCGTGCGGACAGAGCCTGGACCTTTTATGGCCATGCGGTGTGGTCAGTGCAGCAGCAAGGGCTGTGTGATACCCTATTAAGACTTCGTTTCTCCAGAGCTATCAATTGGAGATGACAGTAATGGGGTAATGGGATTATTCCAGGCTACTGACATAGGATCATTTCCTTCTGCAAAGGCCTTTGTCTCCTTCCAGGGCTGGGAGACTTTTCAAGCAAGGCTGGTTTGTGGTTTTGTTTGCTTTTCCGTGGCACCCACGGTTCTCATTTATACATGCACCAGGAGAGCCCCCCCAGCCGACTGGACAGTCCTGCTGGCTCCCACTCTACAGCACAGGCGGGTGCTGCTGGTACATTTATTGTTCTTCACCAGTTCACTAGGTTCAGGGCAGCCTGGATTCACTAGCTCTACAGAGGGTTGCTGTGAGATCCCCTCCAGGGCTTCCTGCTGCCTGTGCGCAGGGGAGTCTCCCACTCTGGCCCTGCACAGGGACAGCCCATCCCAGTGAATCCAGTGCCTGGATGTCAGGCCCCTGCAGGTGAGCAGCTGTGGGGAGCTGAAACACCCAACATCCCTCTCAGCATCCTGTCCTGGCTGCTTCTGCTACCTGGGCTATGGACACAGCACACGAACAACCCCACTCCTGTTCCGGACTATGGACACAGCACGCAAACAACCCTACTCCTGTTCCGGACTATGGACACAGCACACAAACAACCCTACTCCTGTTCCGGACTATGGACACAGCACACA
>ML677396.1:954281-989114 GCA_007922305.1 Dermatemys mawii | reverse complement strand
GACACAGCACACAAACAACCCTACTCCTGTTCTGGGCTACGGACACAGCACACAAACAACCCCACTCCTGTTCCGGGCTATGCTGTCCCAGTCCCAGTCCCAGGGACAGTGCTCAGTGCACAGAACGAGCAGAGGAATTGATTGCAGAGTTTGGTGGGGGCCAGGTGACCCCTGGCCTGGGAAGAGGGGGGCCAGGTGTTGCTGTTGGTCTGCGTAGCTCTGGTAGGGTTCTGCAGTAGAAGTCCCTGTCATGTCTCCTTTGCTGTCTCCCTTTCCCTCTCTCCCTGCTGGTGCAGCCCTGGGCCTGGCAGGGGCACTTACCTGCCCAGAGGTGAGATGCCAGTTTGGATGGCAAGCCCTCCCCTTTAAATCACAGCTCTGGGTAGCTTGCACCCAAGAGTTGCGGGGCTGTGGATTTTTGATAAGCCTTGGAACCCTGGAGGATAGCAAATGTTGTGCCAAAGCTTCCACTTTCTGCAGCGGCATTTTGGCGGGACAAAAATAGACCGTCCGGGAGTTCGGCAGTCTCCTGAGCGGGATCGGCGGGGTCTCGCGCACCCCACTTTGAAGACCATTGCATTAGAGGAAACTGGGCTCAGCTGTCTCGTTCCAGTCCAGAGGCTGCCAGCTGGGCCAGTGAAGAGCGGGGGCAGCGTGTGGGGGACCAGAGGAGGCCAGGCGAGAGTCAGTGGTTCAGTCAGGAAGAGCAGATGAGAGCTGCCACAGAGAGAAGACGGTTCCTGGGAGTGGGCTGAAGGCAGGAGAGCAGCAAGGGGATGCTGGCTGGAGTCCCCAGGCCAGAGAGCCAGGGCCAGAGGGCTGCAGGAAGGCAGCTGAGAGGGGCGGACCCACTGGCATCTCCTTGCCGGAGAGCTGGGTGCTAGAGGAACCATGAGAGGCTCCCCGCAGAGAGGAAGAGCAGGTTGTGCCGGGGAAGGAAGCTGGGGCTGGCTGTTCTGGCTGTTCAAGAGTCCAGGTCTGGCGGAGGACACCAGCAGGGTGGGAACCAACCCCGAGTTTTAAAGCTGACTTACACAGCCTGATAGGGACCCTTGTGGGACAGTTGGTTTTGGACTTTTGTGCTGTGTTTTGGTTCATAAGCTCTTGATGAACTAGAGAATCAGCCCGTATGGACTTCTGGGAACCCAAGAGGGCCATGTGCAAGGCTGCCCAAGGGAGCGCCTGAGAGGAGCAGAGGGGAATATAATCAATGCCAGTCAACCCGGTTTATGGAAAACAGATCATGTCAAACTAACTCGTCATCCTTTTTTTACTATGAGCTTACAAGTCTGGTTGATCTGTGGATGTAATTGACACTGCGGTAAGTGGTACCATGATTCGAATGATCTCAAATGAACCTACTGGATCGCTTGATGATTCCCTGCTCTGTTCGCTCCCTCTGGGGCACCTGGCACTGCCACTGGGAAGACAGGACACTGGGCTGGATCCCGGACCATTGATCTGAGCCAGTACAGCCGTTCTTATGTTCTTAAATGGATTACAAATCGGCTAACAAAGGGATCTCAAAATATAATTCTAAACAGAGAATCATCATTGAGTGGGGGTGTTTCCAGTGGGGTCCTGCAGGTGTCAGTTCCTGGCCCCACGCTATTTAACATATTTATAAATCAGTAGCTCTCAGCCTTCCCTGACGACTGTCCCCCTTTCAGGAGACTGATTTGTCTTATGTACCCTGTTTCGCCTCACTTAAAAATGACTTGCTGACAAAATCAGACATAAAAATACCAACGTGTCACAGCCGCACTGTTACTGAAAGAGGGGTGACTTTCTCACTTTTACCAAATAATTGTAAAATAAATCCATTGGAATATCAATATTGTACTTACACTTCAGTGTATAGTACATAGAACAGTATAAACAAGTCATTGTGTGAAACTTTAGTTTGTTCTGACTTGGCTAGTGCTTTTTCTGTAGCTTGCTGTAAAACCAGTCAAATCTCCAGAGGAGCTGATGTCCCCCTGGAAGACCTGTGTACACCCGCGGAGTTGAGGACCATTGTTATCGATGATCTGGAATACAACATAAAATCCTCGCTGATAATCTGCAGATGACACAAAAACTGGGGGTATGGTAATGAAGAGAAGAGGCGACTGATACCAGTCTGGACCACTTGGCAAATTGCATGCAAGCAAACAGTATTCATTGTAATGCAGCTACATGCAAATGTATCCATCTAGGAAGAAAGGATGTCAGCCGTACTTGGAGAATGGGGGACTCTGCTGGGAAGCAGGGACTCTGAAAACGATTTGGGCATCGTGGTGAATAATCATCTTCCAGTTTGACGCTGTGTCCAGAAGGGCTAATGCAGTCCTGGGATGCATCAACAGGGGAATCTTGAGCTGGAGTCAAGAGGTTTTTTGACCACTGCTGCAATCTGTGTCCAGTTCTGGTGCCCACAATTCGAGAAGGATAGCGAAATACTGGAGGGGTTCAGAGAAGAACCACGAGAATGATGAAGGGATTAGAAAACCTGCCTTCTAGAGAGAGACTCTTGGAGCTCCATCTATTTAGCTTAGCAAAGAGAAGGTTAAAGGGTGATTTGATCACACTATATAAGTACCTACACGGGGAACAAATATTTCGTACTGGGCTCTTCAGTCTAGCAGAGAAAGGTCTAACACGAGCCAATGGCTGAATGCTGAAGCTAGATAAATTCAGATTGAAACCAAAGTGTTCATTTTTAACGAGGAGAGTAATTAACCACTGGCTCAATGCACCAAGGGTTAAGATGGAGAATTCTGAAATCAAGATGGGATATTTTTCTAACAGTTCTGCTCTAGGAATTGTTTGGGGGCGTTTCTCTGACCTGTTGGACAGTGGGGGAGACTGGATGATCACACTAGCCCCTCTGGCCTTAGAATCTCTCGATTTCAGGCAGGCACCCGGCAGCCGGGCTGACTTTCAGCTGCTCACACTCTGCTGGTTTGAGCCCAGTGACTAGAGAGACATTCTGCATCTGCTCTTTTCAGAGTCCCCTGAGCTGCCCAGGCCCCTGGGTGTTTCGTTTGGGGCCAGTAAAGTTTCCTTTCAGTTTGGTGCGCACAGGGCTGCCTCTCCTCCAGAGATCTCTGAGCCAGCCTCTCCCCAGCTCTGGCTCTGACAGACTAGATCCCTTCCGAGGCCTCTCCTCGGGCGCTGACCTCCCGCTCCACAGGGAGCACTATGGCCGGAGTTGGGACTTAATCTTGCTGCTGGTTCCAGCTTGAGATGGAAAACCTGCCAGGTGGCTCTGGAGAGGGGTGTCTGTTCATATCCGCTCACAGCAGACCCTTGATTGAATTTGCACAGAGATTTAATTTAATCCAAACCTGTTTCTCATCTTAAAGGAGCTTGTTCATTTCCTGTTAGCACGTATCTGATGCGGCTGTCCAACAGTATTAAATGTACGGATTGATCTGATAGGCGCGAGCAGAGACTGGCACGGGGATGGCTGCGAATCAGGGAGCGCTAGGACAAGTCACCTCTGTAAGTTTTCCCATCATTATTTCCTGAAATGATCATACTAGTGAATGTGATATAAGTAAGGCCCACGCTAGGGTAATTGCTGGGCATACGAGGTGGGATGAGCACCACACAGCAAGTTTGGAAACATCCAACATTTGTACAAGAAATTGTCCTGGGGGGCAAGGGCGGGGGGTGGGGGCACCTGAGACTGTGCGTATGGAGCATTTTAGCTCCAGGTCTCTGGTTTGACTCCGGATTGGTACAATTCGAAATCGGAATGTCAGGGCAGGTGTCTGGGGGCCTGGGTCTGGGCTGTTCCAGGGAACACCGGCACAACTGGCTTGTCTACACTGCAGTCAGAGATGTGCTGGCAGCATGCGTAGACACACCCCAGCTCATTGTGGTCTAGCTAGTGTGAGCAACAATAGTAGTGAAGCCGCAGCAGCAGCAGAGGTACCCAGGATCCCGGGTCAGAGGGGTTAGCCCTATACAGCTGCTTCGCTGTCTTTGTTCCTTGAGCTGACTTTGATCTAGCTGTGTCTACACATGCTGCAGTGTAGTCACGTCCCATGTCCGCCGGCTGCAACAGAGAGGCCGAGGAGTGGGTGCGTGTGTCTACACACTGGAGAACCGGACTGCCGTGGTCTGGGGAGGGGCTGACTGGCTGTGTCCCTGCTCTGGATAAAGAGAGGATTTCGGGCTTCAGAGGTGTCAGGCCAGTCTCTTACTAACTGCCCTCCCTTGCACACACGAGCAAGGCCATTGACTGGCTTGCTGATTGGGAGCTACTGTACCGCTGCCAGCAGTGACTCAGAAGTGTGAGCACCAACTTCAGAGCAGACTGGCAGGAATCAGGCCACGAACCCACCCTGGCTGTGAGTCCAACCGATTATCACGTGTCAACTCCCCAGGCACCGTAACAGCTTAAACATGGGGTCACAGACAGTCCCCTTGGGTCCCCTGTCGCACCACCCAAGGGAGCCTGCCTCTGTGATGGATGGTCCCTTACACCTGGGGTCTCCAAACTTTTTTTGATCATGCACCCCTAGCAGAAATTTTTTTTTGAACATGCACCCTCTGTCACCGGGGGTGGGGGAGTCCCGTTCCCACCCCCCAACCCCACTTCCTGGGATTCACAGGGACTCTCAGCCAGCCAGTAGATCAGAAGGTTTATTGGGGATGACAGGAACACACTCCGACTCAGAGCTTCTCAGTACAAACAGGACCCCTTAGTCAGGCCCTTCTGGGGGGCAGGGAGATGAGACCCCGAATCCAGGCTCCCTCCTCTTCCCCAGCCAGCTTCTACCCACTCCAAACCCTGCAGCCGTCTGCCTTCCTTTGTTCACTTCCCGGGCTCTAGGTGTCAACTCCCCTCCCCCTTCCCGTCTCAGGTTACAGCTCCAGGTATCTCCCTTCAGAGTAGCCTCCCCTCTCCAGTGAAACTCTTGAGATCACATCCACCCTTCTCCCTGCTTGTCACACCTTCCATGGGGGAAGCCTCGCCCTAGCCCTGCCCCATCCACTCCCTTCCACTTCCTGCCCCTGACTGCTCCCCTCAGAATCCCCCCTCCTTGTCCCCTGACTGCTCCCTCCTGGGACCCCTGCCCCTGACAGCCCCCCAGGACCCTACCCCCTATATAAGCCTCCCTGCTCCTTGTCCCGTAACTGCCCCTCCTGGGGCTGGTTCCCATCACGGTGCCCGGCTCGTGGGGCCGGTTCCCACCGTGGTGCCAGGCTCCTTGGCCGGGGCCGCTGCGGCCCCCGTGGGTGGTCTCGGTGCGTGCACCCCAGTGTGCAGACCACTGCCTTACACCACCAATCACAGCTATATTCAGGTTACTCCAAGTCCCAAAGCACCAGTCATTTACCCCAGATCAGTTGCCCCTTCGGTCTCACCTCAGAGACAGGGCTTGTAGCCAATCCTATAATAAACTACGCACAGATGAATGTACAGGAAAAGGAAACCAGAGTGTTATTTACATGGTTACGCAAATGAGTTGCAATCTTATGTTTCAAAAGGTAATAAAAACGTCTATGACTGGCAGGCTCTAGGTGTCCTTGAGGGGAAACCAAGGCTGCTTAGTTGGGATCTCTCGTTTATGCCTAGAAACACATTGCTCCCCAGAGACCCCCTGAAAACCAGACTTTATGACTTCTAGGAAAGGGCTGGGCTCTAAGAATAGCCGTCCTGTTCAGGATTGGTCCATCCCATGTCCCCTGTTTCCCTGCACCCCAGCTGTCCTGTTCAGGATTGGTCCATCTCCTGTTCCCCTGCGCCCCAGCTGTCCTGTTCAGGATTGATCCATCTCCCGTTCCCCTGCACTCCAGGTGTTGCTGTATCGGTGCAATCTCCCACTAAGGGGGGAGCCATTCTAGAGCCAGCTGGGGACTTGTGAAGCTTGGTGCTGTTCTGGAATTCCCCATGCTTCCCATGGGGTAGGGATCTCTAGGGGCTCTGGGTCTCTTGACTGCAGGATGTCTCAAGTGTGCACTGAGTCTGGTATGTGGGGTGCAGGAAAGGGCCCCAAAGTTCCTAGCAGACCTGTTGGTTCTAAGACAGAGCCTGCTGTCTGTGCGGTGCCCAGGCCGTGTGGCATTGCCCAGGACTGGCAGCAGTTTTATTGCCTGTGAAATGTGCTGGTGAGCGATAATCTATACAAACTGGATCTGTGGGTGGAAAGAGCACTTAGCGGCTGGTTCGTTAGCTCTGCAGGGAGAGGTTCATGATTTCCCCAGGGCCGGTTGTGCCCTTGCTCAGGGAATTGCTGCTGCTTGGCATTTGTTTCAGAACTACCTTGTTATTGGCTTTGTGAAGCAAAGGAATAAACCCACAGATTTCCGTGAGAGAGTCGCCTGGCAGGGGGTTGCTTGTCCTCCTCTGAGAGCCGAACACCTTACGGCACAGCCTCTGCTTCGCCGCTGCCCAAAGAGGGCAGAAAGGACCCCCGGGGCCTCACCAGGGCTCTTCAAGTTGTGGGAGAGCAGCAGGTTCATACTGGAGCTTCCTTTGGCATCTTCCCGGCTGTCCCGCTGGGCTCCAGGTCCCTGTGGGGGCCGTTCCAGGCAGGGGCTCTGAGGAGGTGACATATTCTGGGGAGTCTCTGGAGGGGACAGAGTCAGACCTGTGCTTTGATCCCGGGGGCTCCCAGCTGCGTGCCCCCAGAAGAGAGGATTTCGTAGTGCTGCTCAGGGACAAGCACTGACCTGTTCCAAGCAACGTCGCAGCCAGGACCAGCCTGGGGCACTGCTATGCCCAGGGAAGGTGGCACTGTTGGGCCACCTCCCCGGGGCACGGGTACCTCAGCATGGTGGGCCCTGGCTCAGAGCCAGCCAGCGACCTCAGTGCTGCCCGCTCTCTTGCTGGGATCCCAGGTCTCCCTCTCGGGGGGGGGGGGGAGGGGCAGGGATACAGAGCTCCAGAGCAGGGGGAGCCCCAGGGAGGAGGGGGTTGGGAGCCCGGAGCGAGCGGCATGTGGCCGGCCCATGGCAGGCTGTAAGAGCAGCCCAGGCTGGGCTGAGCCCCGGGCAATCAGCAGAGGAACAGGGGCCGGCACTTCCCCTTTGCTTTTTGTTCCTGGGCGCAGGAGGGGCAGGAGCTGCCAGACGAGTGTGTCTGGTTTCACTGCCTGCTTCTCCCCGCTGCAGCCTGGCCCCTGCGCTCGCAGGATCTCCAGGAGCCTGAGCCAGGCCCCAGCGGGCGCTGGGCTGCCTTGCAGGGTAAGGACGGTCGCCCCCTCGGTCGGGGGCTCTGGCTGAGCCCATCTGTGTCTGGAGCCTGGGCCGGGTGCCTGTAGCCAGCCTGGCCTGGCGCACTCGCCAGTGCCTTGTCCCCAGCACCCCCGGGGCTGTAGCTGCCTGTGTTTGCAGCTCTCCGAGTGGGGCAGCCGTGCCCAGGGCTCTGAGCAGCAGCCTTGTCGGTGACATCGCTGCTCCTGACCCTCCATGGGGGCCCATAAGAGAGCCCGGATTCAGGCGGCCCCACCTGCAAGCAGCCCAGGCCCTATGGCAAGGTGGGGCCCTGGGACGATCAGTGGGCACAGACGGGCTGGTGGGAAGGCCTGGGGGCCCGGTGGGCTCTGCAAGGGTCCCTCAAGAGCTGCGTCTCCATGGGGGCTCCCGGGCCACGCAGGCTGCCAGCGGAGGTCCTGGCGTGCGCTGGTGCTGAGGCTCGGGGGGCGGAAAGGGAGTTCCCCATGCCTGGATGGAGGCCTGCCATCGGCTGTCCTCCTTGGCACCCTCGCCTGAGAGCCCTCGGCAGGGACATGGCTGGGGCCCGGGCCCGGCTGTAATGGGGATAATCAAGCATCACGGCCCCTTGTTCTGTGGGTCGGTGGTTGGGGCTGGAAGGAAATTGCCCAGGGCTGCCTGCCTGGGCAGCAGACGGAAAACCGCCCCCGGCAGCATGCGCCAATCCAGAGTGGGAGGAGCTGCCTGGCCCAGCCCGTTGTGGGCAATGCCCAGCAGTGGGGCTGAATCCACAGAGAGGGGGATTAGACATAGAGAGAGACGTTGGTACGTGCCCCCTGGTACGCGCCCTCCCCCCGGGACAGTGGGGGATGTTCCCGACTCCCCTTGGCACAGGGCCCCCTGGGGCACTGGGGGATGTTCCCGACTCCCCTTGGCACAGGGCCCCATGGGACACTGGGGATGTTCCCAACTCCCCTTGGCACAGGGCCTCCTGGGGCACTGGGGGATGTTCCCGACTCCCCTTGGCACAGGGCCTCCTGGGGCACTGGGGATGTTCCCGACTCCCCTTGGCACAGGGCCCCCTGGGATACTGGGGGATGTTCCCGACTCCCCTTGGCTTATCGTGTCCCCCCTTTCGTCCTGTCTTTCCCTGGCAGATGCTGGAGACGGACGCTGAGGAGCTGGGGGTGGTGCCCTCTGCGGAGGAGAAGGTGGCAGGGGGCGATGGCTGCCTGGCCTCAGAGGGGGCAGCGGAGGGGGCATTGGAGGAGGAGAAGGTGATTGCGGCCGCCGGGCGTGTGGAGGAGCCGCCTGGCTCCAGCCCGGCCTTTGTGATCCCGGAGCTGCGGCTGGACGGCGCGGAGGACAGCCTGACAGACGAGGAGGAGGAGGAGGAGGAGGAGGAGGAGGAAGATGAAGAGGAGGAGGAGGAGGAAGGGGGTGCCCAGCGCTATCTGGAGAGGAGCGAGGGGAAGCGCTGCAGTATGATGGAGCCGGGCGGCGAGCCCCCCTTCACCCTGTCGGTGCAGGGCTCCCTGCGGCGCCGCACCCACAGCGAGGGCAGCCTGCTGCAGGAGAGCAAGGGCCACTGCTTCACCTCCGACACCACCCTCAACTGCCTGGACAGCCAGGGCCCCCAGCCCCGCTGGGCCCTGCCCTCCCCCCGCACCCTCAAGAAGGAGCTCGCCAGGAACGGGGGCTCCATCCACCAGCTCGGCCTCCTCTTCTCGGGGCACCGGAAGGTACGTGAGCCAGCGCGGGGGGAAGGGCTGGGGTGCCCTCCCTGGCTCGGGGGTCCTGCTGTCCGGAGGGCTGAGGGCTACACCGAGGGGTCCCTCTGCGCACCAGGGGCCAGGCCTGGAGCCAGAGAGAGAATGGGGAAGGCCGGACTACTGCCTGGTCCTGAGCAGATCCAGTCCCTGGCCATGGGGGTTGGGAAAGGCACAACTGGGGGCCCCAGGCACAGAGCCTGACAGGCCTGGGTCCCTGCAAACCAGCTGCTGGGGGGGGACCTGCCTCCCACCAGTCCTCACCCTGTGCCCACCCGCCCGTGGAGGACAAGTGCCAGGCCCCAGCCCAGCTGTCTCCAGTGCCCAGGCCCTGTGGGACCTGCCACCAGCATCCCCCACCTCCCACCCCCACTGCAGGGCCGCGGCTGCCCCCGCCGCGCTCCACGCCGCAGCATGGCGGGTGGCACCTTGGTGCCGGAGGGATGAGCGGGCGGCGTCCGTGGAGCTGCGGTGCCTCTGCTCCAGATTGGGCTGGCTCGGGGGGTGTTTTGGGGCCCCCCTCCAGGCAGCCCCGTGTCCAGGACCCAGCCTCCCTGACCCCAGCGTCAGTGCTACCTGTGCCGCTGCGAGGCAGGTGAGGGTCACCCCAGCTCTGGGAAACCAGAGACCCCAGCCTGAAGCCCCGTCTCCCCACAGATCGATGGGGCCTGGCACGGGGGAGCTGAGCCCTGGCCCCACGGAGAAGGGCGACCTGGGCAATGAGGTCATTGCTTGGCTGTTCCTCTCCCTCGACAGCTTCCTCCCCAGCCAGGTGTTTAAGGTTCAGTCTCATGCTCACCCCGCGGATGGGCTGGGTGGGAGGTGCCCCTGCCAGCCCCACTGTGGCACTTGCCTGGGGCTCCCTGCTCCCCCCTGCCACTGTGCCCTGCAGAAATGCCCTTCCTGGAGCCAAACCTGGGACCTGTGCAGGGGCACATCTCCTTCATATGGGTGGGGTGAGGGGTTTGGGTGGGTCTGGGGTGAGCGGTTCGGGCTATGGGAGGGGGCTCAGGGCTGGGGCAAAGGGTTGGGGTGTTGGGGGTGTGGGGTGGAGCCGGGGATGAGGGGTTTGGGGTGTGGGAGGGGGCTAGGGCTGGGGCAGAGGGTTCGGGTGTTGGGGCTCTGGGGTGGGGCCGGGATGAGGGGTTTGGGGTGCAGGCTGCCCAGGGGCTATGTGGGGGGAGAACTCCCCCCAGATCTCTCTCAGCTCAGCCCCTTGGGGACGGGGCAGAGGCGCCCTGGCTGTGGCAAGTCCGGGGCAGCTTCCGCGCTGGGGTCCTGAGCCCTGCGGCCACGCAGCTCACAGGGAACTTAGCCTGGTGCCAAAGGCCTCCTGTGGTGGAACCTTTGGGATCCCCCGGATCGTCCCCCTCCCTTCCCGGGCACCGAGTCCCATTTTGGGGGGTGCCATGGAAACAAGGGTGATGTCAGCAGCATCCCATGATTTCACTGCTGGCTGAGTAGAAGGAAAGAGCCTGTTGAACCAGCTCCTCGCTAATGGCCCCATATAGGAGAGTGGTCGGGACTGAAGGGAGCTGGGGGAGCTCAGAGCTGGGCTGGCAGGGGCTGCAGGTCCGGACTGAGGGGCACCGGCAGAGCTGGGGGAGCTCAGGGCTGGGCTAGCAGGGGCTGCGGGTTGGGACTGGGCGGCACTGGCCTAGCTACATTTGAGAGCTTGCCCCGCACCCGTCCGAGCGGAGTACGGCAGTGGCCGGGTGCTGTGCTCTGTTGCACAACAAAAACTTACAGGAAAGAACCTGCCCTTGGCAAACGTTTGTGCAAGGGGCTGGGAGCCGGGGCAGCGCCCTCCCCTGGGGGCACCAGCGCCCTCCCCTGGGGGCACAAGTGCTCTCCTCTGGGAACTGGGGCAGCGCCCTCCCCTGGGGGCACCAGCACCTTCCCCTGGGGGCACGAGTGCTCTCCTCTGGGAACTAGGGCAGCGCCCTCCCCTGGGGGCACGAGTGCTCTCCTCTGGGAACTGGGCTAGGGACTGTGGGCTAGGGACTGTGAGGGTTCAGGAGAAACAGCCAGTTCGCTCCAGGTCCCCCCTTCGCCGGCTCTGCCCAGAGCCAGCCACAGGGTGCGGGGGTAGGAACGTGTCAGAAGGGGGAGGGGGTTCAGAGGCTTGCTGGCAGCCAGGGCCTGGCTGGGCTAAGAAGGGTCCTGGTGCGCCCCAGGACAGGTGCTGGCTCTGTCAAGTGAGACCTGCCAGGCGCCAGCACGAGGCCAGCGAAGCATCGGCCACTTCTGGGGTTGGTGTGACTCAGCTGCCCCCTCCTGGGCGAAATGAGGAGCGCCCCTCAGACAGGCCTGTGGCGCCAGCAATCGGCTCCGGGCTCCTGGAGCAGGAGGGGCCACGCTCTGTCCTGCTGTCACCGGGGCCACCAGTGAGCCCAGGCACAACTCGGCCCCCAGCACAGCTCGGCACTGGGGGTTTCTTACAAGGGTCCACCTTGCCTGAGAGCTGCAGCTTGTCCAGTGGGCAGGGCCCTGGTGTCGCGCTCCTGAGCCCAGAGGCAGCCGTAACACAGCTGGCTGCAGGAAGTGGGGCTCCCTCCGCAGGTACCAGGCAGCCCCTGGTGCTATCCCAGCCGGGAAACCGCCTCCTGGAGAGCATTGGCAGCTCACTGCTGCCCCCCAGTGGACTCCGGCTGCCTACATCAGATCCCCTCTGTGCTGCAGGCCAGCACCTCTGGGGTGTGACACACCTGCCTCCTGGCTGCCACCAGGTATTCAGGAGAGACCCCCTCCCTCCTCTCCTTGGAGCCTGGCTCCTTGCTGCCCCAGCTCACTCCGAAGCTCGGTCGGCCCTTCCTGCCCGGCTCCAGTCTGCACCACAGCACCGTGCTCCCTGCAGGTTTGCCTGGTGACTGCGGAGCGAGCGTTCCTGGGCCAGGCAGGGCAGCACAGTGCCGGTGGGAAGAGGCCCTTGGGCTGAGCATCGAACAGGGCTGGATGTGGGAGCCCCTGTGTGCTGTACGGGTAGCTAACGTCAGCCACGAACGCACCAGCGACCTCTGCCTCTGGGGAGCAGGATCTCGCAGGCTGACACACGCGGTTGCCCTGGTTGCTGTCATCGTGGTTCCCGCCCAGCGCCCCTGTTGTGCGGTTGCTGGAGGAGATCAGCCTGGCTCAGACAATGGGGCTGGCGGGAATCCCAGGCCAGTCCCAGCAGGGGTCTCCAGTGACGTTGCTGGGAGCAGTGTAGAGGCCGGGCCAGGGGTCAGCCGGGTGACCCGCTCCTCATGATTAACTGGACCCGAGCGCCCCACGAGAGGACTGGGATGGACAGTCAATGGCCCCAGGACTGTGGCCTGAGCCCAGCTGCCCACCCATTACCCCATGCTCAGAAGAGCTGCGATGGGTCAGGGCCGCTCCCAGTGGGGCCCCTGCCTCTGACGGGCCACTCAGGAGAACTGCCGGGCCTGGGTCCCAGACCCCTGTCCTGCCGGCTCAGTGCGAGAGCGCCCACTAGTGGGCGACTGTGCTCATGAGCAGCAGCCTCCCTTGTGGGGCCTGTGGCACTTCGGGGCAGTGAACCCGTGTCAGCTTCACCGTGGAGTGGGGAGACAGAGAAAACAGTAACTAAAAACCCGGCACGCTGGGGCAGGGGGCACCGTAAGCACCTTCTCCCCACGGCTGCTGCTCCTAGGTCACGACAGCCCCCCCGCCCATTGATCTCTATTGCTCGCAGCTCACTCCGTGCTGTGGGTGCGCGTGGCAAGGTGGACACTGCCTGCCCCCCGCTGCACTCGCAGAGCGGCAGGGTCTCTCCCCTGGCTGCCCAGGAGGTGGTGTGGGGCAGGTGCCCCTCTGCTCTGCCCCCTTGGACCCCAGACGATTTGCTTGGAGTGTGGCAGGGGCCAGGGTATCCACTCAATCTTTCGGTGACTCAGTCAGCCGGGCTGGGCAGCTTGTCTGCTGGCTCTGCCCCTCTGCCTCAGTAGCTGCGTGACAAGGGGGAGAGGCGGGCGAGGGAGGGCAGGATGACTGCAGCACCCCAAGGCTCCTTGCCCGGCCCAGATTCCCTGCCAGGCCTGTCAGCGGCGAGGCCCGGAATAGCGCATGTCAGCAGACAGTGAAGGAAACTGCCCCCCCGCACAGCACCTGTCCTCGCGGCCCCTTCTCACCCGCTGATTCCAGCATCGTCCCAGACCCCAGCCCAGGTACCTGCCCCGATCTGAGACCCTCCCTCGCTGGTTCATGGTTGGGCTGAGGGAGGTCGTGTGGGGTGCAGGCCAGGGAGCAGTGATGTAATCGAGGGGAAACGCGGGGACACAGAGTTTCCTCCCTTCTCATTTGGGGACTTACTGCTGACCCTGCTGGGGACTGTGCAGAGCCTGGGGAAGAGCCGCCTCGCACCTCCCAGCTGCCCCACAGCCTGCCGGCTGCCCTTACCTGCCCCCACACTTCCCAGGGGACCGTCCGTGGCTCTGGCCAGCCCCCCGAGCTCCGAGCTTGTTGCTCTCCCTTCTACACAGAGATACAGCAGGGGCTGCCACTGCTGCCATGCCGCCGAGGAAGCCACCCTTCCCTGTGGTTCCTAAGAGGGATGAATCGCTCTGCGGGGCTACCCAAGCTGGAGGTGGGCAGACTCCCCGTTTGAGGGGGCAGGTGCACAGGAGAAAGGGGAAGAGAGACACCCAGGGCTCTTGTAGCAGCTTGTGGGTGGGTATCTCCTGCCACTGCTGAGGGGTTTAACAGGGACTGGAAACCCCCATGTAACGAGCCTATGGAGTGCCCCCTAGTGGTAGTTCTCATTATAATACTACTAAGAACAGGAAGTGCCTCTTGGACTGCACTACCCAGAATCCTCCACAGTGGGGTGCCTCTAGCTGCCCTTTGCTACCAGAAACCTCAAGGTGTTTTCTTCCTAAAGCTCCCAAACCCCTCTGTAGGCACAGTGTGCACAGGTCCCTTTTAACTCTGTTGTGCCTGGGGCCCTGGAGCTCTCTCGCTCCCCTGCTTGCCCGGTGCTGTTGTTTTAAGGCGGGAGCTCTGGGAAGTTTGGGCTGCGATTAGGCTGCTGTCTGCCTTTTGTCCCCAGGCGGAAGTGGAGGCTTTCCCAACAATGGAAGGAAACGTTCCCAGGGCTGCAAGTCGCCTGGGTTGCAGTCACTGGCCAGGGCCATATTATCGGAGGCTGCATTGTTCAGGGCTGATAAACTCCGGAAGCCCAAGCTTAGAATGGAAGGAAGTCCCGGGGCTGCCGGGCTGGGGAGCATGTTCCCACGGTAGGGCCAGGGTGCCGGGAATCCTGGAAAGCGTGCACTAGTCCTGCGCGGTGCTGGGGCTCCTCCCGTGGCCCCGACGGGGCAGCCGCCATGGCACAGCCCTGCTACCCCAGCCAGCCTTTCTGTCAGTGCAGACGCGGGCGTGGCTGAGGTTTGCAGTCTGCTGCAGTTTGTGCTGGTGCTGTGGGCACAGGGGACGGACAGCCTGCTTGCCGGGCATGGCCCTGCCTCCGGCCCTAAGGCCACATTCCCCCAGGTGGTGACTGGGCCCGTGGGTGCCCTGGCCGTGGCAGCTGGAGCCTGGGAGGAGGCGGTGCTGGGCTAACGAGCTGCCAGGACCGGGATAGATCTGTTCACATGGCCGGGAGGGGCTGGGTCCTGCTCAGAGACTGAGACAACCGGCAGGGCTGCCATTCCTCCAGACCTGGCCTGGAGTCGCCCAGAATCCGCATGGGTCTCCCCGGACTGATGAACGCGATCAGGGAGATTTTAACGGGATAGTCAAAGAAAATGAAATTACATCTCCTGGAATAGCTTCCGACAGAGCTGGCAACCCTACACAGGGGCCCACTGGGGGAGGGTAACTCCCTGTCCCGCCTCTTCTGTCCACAGCCCCGCCCACACGCTGCCCCAGGCCCCGCCCTCTCCTCCACTCGACCCCCCTGCCGCCATTTGGCCAGTCCCTCCCCCTCCGCTGTGAGCTCCCCCCACCCGCCAGGTCCCTCCACCCCCGCAGTGTGGGGGAAGTGAGGAGGGATGCAGTGGGGTGGGGGGTCTCACGGGGAGGGGAGGAGGGATACGGTGAGTGGCGGGATCTCTGGAGTGGGGGAGAGGAGGGACAGATTCATCAGGGCGTGGCCGATAGTGGGGCCGCGGGGAAAGGATGGAACAGGTATGGGAAGAAGGGGACCGCAGGCCAGGCGTACACCAGTGGAGGCTTAGCCTCCGTGACCTGTTCTACCCCCACCCTGGCGCGGGGAAGCTGCTCTGAAGCTGCTCCAAGATTTCTAGGACATGCCAGGCCAGGGGCCCTTGGCTCACTGTTCACCGGACGGGGAAGGGCTGAGCTGCTCCCTGGGAGCGTGGGCTTCCCTGTGGCTTTCCAGGGTCTACATCGTGAGAGCCTCCCTGATGTGCCCCCTGCTGTGGCCAGGATCCGGCCCTGAGTCCCAGAGGCCTTGGGAAGAGGAGCCACACGGCCCCCCGGAGCGTGGATTACGACCTGCTTCCCAGCAGAGCGTGCAGGTTCCTCGCTCCTCAAGGGCAGAGCTGTGCTGTCCTCTGAGCTCATTACCAACGTGTCCCGTGGCCTGTGGTTACCCAGGCCGCCCCTGCCCCTGTTAAATACTGGCACGGAAGCTTTGCTTCTCCGCTGGGACTTGCCCCATGTTCCAAGGTTTATTAACAGTCATTTCCAGCGACTGGCAGGCAGCTGTTTGCGGGTTCTGCTTCGGCCACGTGGCGGTCCTGATGGCGGGAGCACAGCCGGGAACAGGGGCTGCTACGCTCCATCCCCTGCCCCCCTCTGGGCCACACGCTTTGCACCACCTGACGTGCTGAGGGGAGAACAGCAAAGCCAGCTCCCTGGGAAAGCCCAGCGGCTCTTCAGAAAGATGCCCAGGACCGTCAGCAACAGGGGCTCCCGCAGGGGCTGTCGACCCTCACCAGTGTGTTGAGGTGGGGAGGGCTGGGACTTGCCCTAGGTCTGGCTTGGGTGACACCTCCAAGCTCTGCGAGCAGCTGGACCAGCCTCTCCGGCCTCCTCGTGTGAGGCAGCTGCAGACTCCCCAGGCTCATCTGTGCCCCGTCTCCAGCTGGGTGGCTGCTGCCTGGAAGAACTAAGGAATTGGGGCCTGCCTGGGGCTCCATGGCCTTCCCTGGGGAGGTGCCCTGGAGAACCAGGCCCCTCTTATGTATGCACCTCACTTTGAACACGGGCCATGGCTTCGGGCTCAGAAATAGCGGAGGCGAAAGAGGGCGCGGTGGGGATTCTCCACGGTGCCTCGTTTGGAAGAGCAGGATTTCGACAACTGGATCCCTGTCACAGAGTCCCCGGGATGATGGTCTGGACCTGCTCCTTAAGAAGCCAGTCAGGACTCTGGGGGGAAGCTTCTTCTCCGTAAACAGCCTGTCTCCAAGGCTAGGAGCTTCACAGCTTCCACCTTCCTGGGTCTGACCTCAGAGCATTCGGCACCTTCTGCCCCTCCGTGCGCTTCCCCCAGCGAGCCCAGCCAGGCAGGGTCCTGGGGAAGCCCGTGGATCCTGCACCCCAACTCCACAGTCAGACGTGACTCTCAGCCAGACAGTAAAACAGAGGTTTATTAGATGACAGGTGATCTACGACAGAGCTTGGAGGTACAGCGAACCCCCCCAGCTGGATCCATTTGGGGGCCAGAGAGCCAGGCCAGCCTGCCTGTAGCTCTCTGCCTCTTCCCAGCCAGACCCAGACTGACACTCACTCCCCAGCTCCTTTGTCTCCTTCCCGGGCACGAGGACAGGTGACCTCTTCCCCCCACCTGGAGTCAAGTTACAGCTTCAGGCGTGGACCCCTTCACACAATAGTCAGAGGAGCCATTGAGAGCATTTCTATTCCCTCACAATCCCTTAGACTAGTGTCTGCAAACAGAGACGTGGACCAGGGCCCGATCCTGCTTCTGTCAGCAGGAGTTTCACCACCAACTCCAAGGGGAGCAGGATTGGGCCTCAGCGCCCTTATTCCAAGGCTGATTTAAAGACAGGCCGGTTCCAGAGGGTGCTGCTGTTGCCTTTACCTCAAGGAGAGGGAGCACTACCAGCATCTCTCCTTTCCTGGGCGTGGTACCGCAGCAGCAGAGAGCAGGCCAGGCGGGCTGCTGACACAGCTGGGCTCTTGCTGGTTTGGCTGTGTCTGCATGGAGCAGGATGGACCGACTGCAGGGTCTGCTTCACCATCTCCTTAGCACAGGGCTGGACAGGGCAGCATGCTGGGCCTAGGTTACCCCACTGGAACCCCCACCCTGTTGCTGTCCTTCACACAAGACTAGTCCTCTCCTGGGCTATGACTCTGTTCTGGCCGGGGTGAATCCGCCTGGCTGGCCTGTGTGAGGCTGACTGGCTGAAAGAGGCTTTGCAATGCAGTATCTCCTAGAAAAGGTTCGGGGACCTCAGGGGCGCGGATGGAGGCTGAGCTTGGGTCCTTTGCTCTCCCTACCCCCGGGACCTACAGGTCTGCTCCTCATGGCCCCCAGTGCTGAAGGGCTAGTCTGGCTGTACGGGATGAAGCTTCTCGGGGTTAGACACACCTGGCACAAGACTGATACCGTGTCCTCCTGGGACTACACGTATCGCTCCAGGGACGGAACAACCCACATCTTGCTCAAGCAGCAGCCTACCTGGTACCCTCAGATGCCCCCGGCACTTCGAGGTGTGCTGTGGTCTTTGCAGCAGGTTCTTCCTGGGAGGAGACGGCGGTCCCCAGCGAGTGAGCAGTGTGGTGTGGAAAAGCAACACACAAGAGGTGCGCAGACCCATGGAGTGCTTGGCTATTCCCAGGAGCTGGGGCTTGGTTGCTGTGAATTCACCCTTTACTGCAGAGCCGGGTTAAAAAATCTCAGGTTCATGACCCGAGCGTAGCCCTGAGCCTGCAGCCAGCATGTAACCATGGTTCTGACAGCTGTGTCCTGCTCATAGTGTCAATGGGAGTTAACTAGACCTAATGGTGACTGTTTAAATGTCAGCATTAACCGCTTCACTGCTGATCATTTTTGCAGCAATATCCAGCTAGCACACTGCTCCCCGGCTGCTCCTCACAGCCGTCCCGCTGAGCTCCCCGGGGGTTTAGGTGCACCCTCGGGGCACAGCAGGCACCTCAGCCTCTCTGCAGAGTGCTGGGAACTGGCAGCCCGGGGCCGTGCAAGGCAGCAGGAAGGACTGGCAGACAATGCCTGCTCCTGACCCCCAGGCGTGCACACAGGGTGTGCGGGGTGTGCCCAGGCACACCTAATGTCTCAAAATAAAGTGGCACTTGTCTAAGTGACCCACTTGTCGAAATCCTGCTCTTCCAAACCAGGCACCCTGGCGAGTCCCCACCGCCCCCTCTTCCGCCTCGGCTATTTCTGAGCCCGAAGCGATGGCCCGTGTTCAAAGTGAGGCTCATACGTAAGCGGGGCCTGGTTCCCCAAGGCAGCACCTTTAAAATAAATAAATACCATTCCCTGGGTGCACCCCACAATGAAATGCGCTGCGCACGCCTGTGTCCTGCCCTTCCTTCCAGCGCCAGGGCCTGCCTTGGGGCCAGAGGGCTGAGGCCTGGCACTTTCCTTTGGGACGGGACTGGAGGTGAGGGAGTTTTCCAGCCTCTGAGGCCTCTCACCTCAGCCCCCCGGTGAACGTCCTGTGCTGTGAGGTGCGCGCAGGGATCTGGGGTCTGGCTTACACCCCGACTGGGCCCCTCCGAGCTGGGAGAGGGGTCAGCAGACCTGTGGGTGGGTGGGGAGGAAGAGGCCTGTGGCATGTGGAGGTGGCGGGAGGCTTGTTGTAATGGTCTGGTTGAGGGGCAGGCAGAGACCTGTTTTGGTGGGGGGCTGGGGCAGGAGTCCTGTTGTGTGGGGCAGGGTGTCAAGAGGCCTGTTGTGGTGCAGGGGTGTGTGAGGAGGCCTGTTGTGGGGGAGGGTCAGAAGGCCTGTTGTGGGGCAGGGGTGGGGCAGAGGTCGCTGTGTGTGCGGGGGGAGGGCTTGTCAGGAAGCCTGTTTGGGGCGGGGGTCAGGAGGCTTGTAGGGGCTGAGGGGGCTGAGACCGGTGGTGCAGCGGGGAGGAGGGCACTCGCTGATGTGTAACCTCCCCAGGGGCTGGCAGGGGATGCTGCCATTCTTTGCTGTCAGTGGGGGCAGAGGGGCCGGCATCCCCGGCCCTGCTCCACCTCCACCCTCTGGGCGCTCCCTGCCAGCCAGCGGCCTCCAGGGCAGCCCCTTCCCAGCCTGGTGGAAGGGCCCGTGGAGCTGAGGAGGGAGGAAGGTGGCAGGGGCCGTCTCACCGTGCCTGGTCCCACTGTTACCCCAGGCAGCCCGCACTGTGCGTCTGACCTGCGCCACCGTCCCGGGTCAGATCTGGGCACCAGCAGAGGAAGCACGTGCTTGGAGCGGCACATTGTAAGGAGCGGACTCCGGCTGTTCTTGGGGCAGCACATTCCGGCCGCCCTTTTTTTGGGAGGGCAGGGGGCGGGGATAGTTGCACTCTTCCAGCTTGGGGCAGCAAAAATCTAGAGCTCGCCCTGGCCCCGTGCAAGGAGTTGGCCCTTGGCCCAGTGCCTTGGGGACCGGCCAGGGATCTGCACAGATCTCATGTTCAGATGCACTCTGCTGACAAAGGCTCCATCCCCCTGCTTGGCTAGAGGAGCCTGCGGCCTGTGGACGGCAGGCCTCAAACGCCTTGCCACTGGGAGCGGGGGGCACGTGGCTCCACACGGGGGCGCAGGGCACACATTGGCACCATGATGCAGACAATGTTTTTGTATCTGCCCCTGCAGCTCAGCGGAACAGACAACGAGTGTGGCTGTGAGGACGGGGACGAGGCTTCCTGCAAGAAAAGGAGCAAAAACTTGTAAGTGCCATGCGAGGTGAGGGTCCGAGCGTTGTCCCACACTGCCCCCAGGATCTGGAGACCCGGCTCCACTCAGGACTCGGGCTGTGATTGGGAAGGGAGGCTGGTCCCTTTGTGTGTGAAATAATAAGGCTGTGCTCTGTCCGGGCTGGGTTACTGGTGGGCTGGACAGAGCTCTGTGCAGTTATACGATCATCGCTTCCTTGCCCTCAGCAACACGGTGGGAATGGGAAGGACAGAACGCAGTAAGATCTTGCTTTGGATTTGGAGCTAAAGTCTGGCTATCCTTGAAGGAACCTGGACCTCCCCCAGGGAATGCGAACGGACCAGCCACATACAGCCGGGTAGGAGTGGAAGATGTTAGGGGCTCGTTTCTTTCTTGGTGGGTTTCTAATGGGCCCTCTCGCTCCTGGGGCCTTGGAACCCAGGAGTCCCTGGGCTGCAGAGAAGTGAAGGTCAGAAAAAGGACATTTAGAGTGAGTGAAACTTGAGCTGGGGCTCCTTCCTGCTGGCCCCATGCAGGGAGAGGAGCAGGGAAGCTTGCAGCTGCTGCTGTTTAATATCCCAGGGCAGGACCCAGGCCTGTTAGAACGGCAAAGGACTCCCAGCAATGAATCCTCTGGTGAACAGAAGAATGAGGCGACCAAGGGAAGCTAACCAGGATGGTCTTTTGTAACTGCTCAGATTTGGTCTGTGCTGCGTCTAGAGCTGAAACCCAACCACACCCCCAACCCCACTCCCACCCCCGCGCCGCCCCACTTTGTCAGTTTTGCAACCAGGCTGCAAGCCGGGCAGTAAGTGTTACACATCACACAAGTGTGCCCCGAGTGTGACTCTTGCACAGAAGCGTTGGTTACAGAGTTAGTTCTGACACGTGGACACAGAGTGCCGTGGGGAAAGAAGCTTAGGAAGCACCTATGATCTTCACCGTTACAGATTTGCGTTGGGAAAACTGCCTCGCATTCGAAAAGCAAAGTTGTGACCAGTGCACATGTTCTCACAACTGGCCTGGCAATGCGCTCTGTCTTCCTTAACCATCCCTTGGGGCAGCCACAGAAACTGGGGGTGGGGTGGGGATTTATTGTCCTATACAAATTGGTGCTGAGTGTGTTGTGGCTGGAAAGCGACTGTGTAAACAGCCTGGTTAAGGATGTGTGTGCATTGGGTGACTAAGGCAGCCCTAAGGGGTCACTTCGATGGGCAGTGCTCTCATCCCGGGGTGCCCATCTCTTCGTGGGGCCCCCGGAGGTAGAGAAGCATCATCAGCTCCGGACCCTCCTTCCCCTGCAGGCTGCCCCATAAGGACTTGGCTAGTAGTTGTGCAGTGTGGTTTAGCTGGAGCAGTACATGGGAGTGCCACTAGGGGGCAATGTTGCCCCGGGGGTGGGGACGCAGGCACTGCAGTGAAGGGTTCAGGGTTTTGCATTTTTGCTCATTTCCTCCTGACAGTTCAGCTGAAAGCCAGCCCTACACAATCCGCTTTTCGTGCTCCCCGCTCTGCGCGCAGAGCAGCGGGACCTTGCCCCTCCGCTTTGCCCAGGCGGGGAGAGGCGGGCTCGGCTGAGTCAGGCTGGGAAGGAAGAAGAGGATTCAGACTAGCGAAGCTTCCCGTGTTCGATGAGTCCCAAGGGCAGCTGCAGAGCCGGGCATCTGTTCCTCACCTTGGGACAATAGGGGACAGCGGCAGATCCACGGCGGAGCGGCTCAGCGCTGCCCTGCCCTGCCCTGCCATTGGCTGAGCAGCGTGTGTGCAGTCAGTCCACGTGGAGTATTTCTGGTGCCTGCGGCTGAGAGCCGGCACTCTGCTCTCTTCCCCAGACCAGTGCACACATCGCTCGCCCCAGACGCGCCCCAATGTACCACACCATGGTGGACTTTTCGGAAAAGTACCTGGAAAGGTAGGATTTCTTGCCCAGTTGTGGGTTGTGGCCCGGAGCCCAGGAGGGCAGAGGAATTGATGTGATGCTGTTTGCTGTGGTCTTTGTGTGTGCGGGTGCTGGAGGTGGCATTGCAGCAGTGCTGGGCAGGCTGGCATGCCATGGGTGGGTGCACCACTCGGGCACGGAGAGATGGGGTATAGGGCTGCGGTAAGGAGCTGAGAATCTCTGACTCGCTCTCTTTTCCTTCCACGAATGGCTGAACTTCACTTTCAGATTTGCGAAACTGTCCTAAACCAGAATATCTGGGGCATGGCTGCTTCTAAGCCCTCGTGGTTTTGAAAAGAGTCGCTAGCCCCAGAATCAAAGAGAAAAGAGTTTTCTTACCATCTGTCACTTTTGCTGCTATGTTCCATCAGGCAAATAATCCACTGGGGACCAGGCCATCAGTTCTGTGGATTTCTCCAGCTGATGCAGCCTTGGTGGTGGTGAGGGCTGTTTCTGTTGTTTGTCTGCAGTTAGGAAAACAAAGGCTAGTTGTCTCTTGCAGTCAGTAAATGTAGAATCTCGTCAGGTGTTGTTTCTTTGCATGTGATCGATAGAAAAGTCATCTGGAACTGTCTCAAACTAGTTAGTCTCATGCCGGAGATACAGAGCTGTTTATAGCCAGAAATTTGCACTGTGCTGATATGTAGGTATTTGTGCATGGCTATGTTCACATGCTTGCTGTATGTGTGCTGGTAAATACCAGAGTGCTTGTAACCTTCTCAAGTACACTGCCCATGCAAATGGCAGGGGATGATTTTGCAGAGGAATAACCACTTGAGTTGCTAAATTAAGAACATGGCTATAATTGTGGGTTTGAGCTGTATAGGGTTGTGTGGCTCTTTCTTGGCAAACGGCACTCAGGCATTAGCATTCCTGGGAGTGCTGTAATAGGAGACAGATGGCATTTGAGGGCTAGATTCCTTGTTTCGACCCTGTTTTCCCACGTTGCTTTCTGTCTGATACTTGGCACCAGACAGCCAGCGTCCGAGTCCCTGCCCAGCCTTGGCCATGGAGGGCTCCATTCAGCAAGGCGTTGAGCACTCTAACCTCAGTCCAGCAAAGCAGTTAAACCTGTGCCTAACTTTAGGTGCCTCATGAGGCCCTTTGAAGTCAATGGAACATCACAGGAGCTTAGAGCTAAGTATGTACATAGATGTTTGGCTGGATCGGGCCTGAGTGCCAGAGACTCTCCTGGAGAACCTTTTGCCAGGAGAGTCTCTTCTCCGAGCCCCGGCCTGGGGCGGAGAGCCTGTGGATTCGGCATTGACCAGGCCATTCTGTGCCGTGGTCCTTGAGCACTGGATTCTCTCTCCCATCGCCTAACCCAGTGGTCCCCAGCCTTTCTGTGGCCAATAGCACATTCCTGTGGTATGCTGCGTCCTCTCGCACCCGGGGCATGTCCGCCGAAAAACCGCCAAAGGGCCTGCTTCTGATTTTGGCGGCATTTTGGCGGCCCTGCAGCATTTGTCCCTGTGTCTTCCGAAATGCCGCCGACAGCGGAAGCAGGCACTTCAGCGGACACACTCCCGCGGGTGCACATCAATGTGGGCACCGCTTTGGGGACCATGGCCTAGCCACACTCCGCAGTGACTGGGCAAATGTGCTGCCCCTTAGTGGCTACTGTCCTGCGCTGCACCCGCTGGGGACTGCCCAAGCTGCCCTCTGCACAGTAGATGCCTGCACCATAGTCAGTGCTCGGGGGTGTGTCGAGGAGAGGTACCGAGAGGCGCCGTGCAGAGCCCTCGGGCAGAGCCCTGGCTCCAGCTGCTCGGTTCCTTGCCTTTCGTTATCTGCATGGGACAAAGACATACCTGTGCCTTGTCAGGCGGGCAGGCAGGTGGCAGAGAGATGGGTGGAGAAAGTGCCGCAAGGGCCTGGATCTTCCCCCTGGCAGGGACGGCCTTTGCTTCGGCTCACCCAGGGCTGCACAGTGTGCCACGTGACCGGGCCGTGCTGGTGCTGGGCCTGGAGATAACAGCATCACCCCCCATCCTGGGCTAGCACTTCCCACTCCATGCCCCCCCAGCATGGCTTCTTTAACCGGACAGCCCAGCAGCAGCTGGCTAAGGCCTTGTCAACTCAAGGCAGCCTTGACCAATTGACGCATTTGTGTAAATGGCTCCCAACGTCCTCTCTGGCCTTCCTGGGGCAGAGGGTACGTCACCCCCCGTGCTCAGGCCTAGTGGGGCCGCAGCTGTGGGGCTCTCCCGTGGGGAGATTACATCGAATCACAGAATCCTAGACTCTCAGGGTTGGAAGGGACCTCAGGAGGTTCTAGTCTAACCCCCTGCTCAAAGCAGGACCAACCCCAACTAATTAACATTGCACATGCAATGAACAGCGGGGCGGGTAAGCTGTTTTCCCTAGCCAAGTCCAGCAGTTCTGCACCGGCTCCCCATGTCCCTCCCTGTCATCTACCCAGCACCATGATAAGCCGAGCCCTTGGCGGCCCTAGGGACTTGTGTAACTCAGGCAAGTCGATGCCTGAATAAGGGCTGCAAGACCAGGCCCTTTTACACAGCCTGGGCTGCCCTGAAGCCTCGTGGTGTTCTCGTTGGAGGCTACCCCCACGTTCCCATCCCTGTCTCTGCCTGTTCGGGTGCAGGGCCTGTGCTCTGGTCCTCCTGTGTTTCTGGGGATGTCTGCACTCTATAAATAGCTCCTCATAAATCCCTGCCTGCCTTTCCCTGGCTGTGCAAAGCCCCTGGGCTGGTTTTTCCACCGTCCTTTGGTTGCTACAGCAACCAGGCGTGGAGTCGTCATGAAGAGCGGCAGGGCTGTGCACAGCTGGAGCGCGGCTGTGCTGCCGCTGACACCGCCTGACTCACTCCATGGCGCGTTCCCAGCTCCTCCGGCCCAGTCCCTCCCACTTCCTGACTCGCTGGCCCCGAGCGAGAGCGCAGCGCAGAGCTCCTGCAGCCTCCGGCCAGGCTGGTCGCTCGCTGCGCTCCAGGCTCAGGGTCCCTCCTGGACTGGCAGCCCGGCAGCCATGCCCTTCTCCCGAGACCTCTCCAAGCCGCAGCCCTTGGAATTCCACTCGGACATGCTGCTGGGCACGCCACGTCCACGCAGCGGGACCCTGCAGCGCAGGCACACCATGAAGGAGTAGGTGGGGCGGTCTGTTGGGACACGCGGCGCGGGGCTGCACCCCGCTAGACTGGCCCCCGGCTGCCCCGTCTCTCCCCTGCGCTGGGCCGTGCGGGAAGCTCTCGCACTGTGCCTAACGCGGCTCAAGGTCTCGCTCAGTCAGCCACCCCCGGCCACAGGTTCCAGAAACAACTGCCCTGAGTGAGAACATGGGGCTGCCGCGCTGGGCCCCTCTCCCAGCACCGTCCACCCTGGGCACTGACCCCTTCTCTTCCCTCCAGGGCCAAAGACATGAAGAACCGACTGGGGATATTCCGACGGCGAAACGAGTCTCCAGGAGCCAACCCCATCAGCAAGCTGGACAAAGCCATGAAATCCCTCAAGTAGGTGCTGTGGTGGGAGGCACGAGGGGGGGACACGCAGTACTGCAACAGCACTGCAGCACAGGGGGTCGAATACACGCGGCCCTGGGCACTGACCCGGTGTCCCCAGGACATCCAGCGCCCGGCCGGGAGGGCAGGAACCGTCCCACTGCCCCGAGTCCCAGACCATATTCGGACCCAGAGGGCTGGATTTTAAAGGTTTGTGCTCTGAGTGAAGCCACTGAGCCAGGTGGATGCCGGCTGCTGTCCCCACCCAAGGGCACAGTTCTGATCCTCCGGTCTGACCTCCTGCCCCACGCGGGCCAGAGACCCTCCCCCAGCACATCCTGCCCCAACCTACAACCTGTGGCTGAACTCCGAAAGGACCAGGCGCAGCGGAAAGCTCCTGCCCAGCTGCCCCGCATGGAGTATTGCTCAGGGCGCTTCGCAGGGTCTGTGAGCCGGAGGGGCAGGTGCCCCCTGCACAGCCCAGGGGAGAACAAGTCCTTCCCCTGCCCCGCTCACTCATGTCAGGGCTCCCCAGGAGAGGCCCTGGGGACTGGCCCCGGGATCTCGGGCTCAGTGCAGAGTGACTGGGAGCTGGTCCATGGTCGCTAACCCCTGGGACTGAGCTCCCTCACTGAGCCCAGCCTGGGGCAGCAGGCCGTGCTCAGACGTGCGGCAGGACCTGGCTAGTCACCGGAGCACGACTTGGCCCCCCGGGGCTGGCAGAGCCCCTCGCCGGCAGCCACTCTCGGAGCCTGAGGCTGCTCCAAGCTCCAGCCTGCCTGGGGGGTGCGAGGCTGAGTCTCTGCGTGCTGGAGGCAGGGGAAGGGACGTCTGGGTGTCAGTGCAGCTCAGCCAGCCCCGGGCAGACCAGGAGCCAAGAGCTCGAATTTGCCTTTCCAACCAACAACGGCCCCTTCCCTTGCAGGCCGACCCCGGAGGAAGCTCTCAAGTGGGGGGAATCTCTGGAGAAACTGCTGCTGCACAAATGTAAGTGTTTGCTGCCCTCCCCCGGCAGGGTTCGGGGGATCATGTGCCAGCCCTGGGCTCTCCGCGGACAGAGCTGAATTGTCTTGCCCTGGCTTCATGCTTCAAGAGTGTGATTCCCTCTGGGGGCTCCCCAGGCCAAGTGTTCGGCTGCCCCCTTCCGCAGGTCCCTGTGGGGCTGGAGGGCGCCGTGTTATCGAGGGACAGCACTGAGCACTCCAATCACAGCCGAATGAGCGGAGCAGTTACTTGATTCTTCCCCTTTGGAGAAATGGCAGTGCGAGGAGTTCTACCTCCTCCCTTCCTGGGCCGGTCGAGCTGTGTCCCAGTGCAGAGCTCGGCTAGCGGGAGACGGCTGTTACTGGGTGGCTTGGGAGTGACAGGTCTGTGGGTCCTGAGCTCTGCCCCCTCCACTCTGCGTCTCAGGTTCCTCTCTGGAACGGGGACGGGGATATCTCCCCATCTCCCCTCGGAGCTGGGAGGGCAGATCAGGAAGGGGTGTAAGGCACTTTGAGAAGCTTGGATGGAAGGTGCTCGAGGAATGCAAGCTTCTGCATTTGCTGCCCTCAAATGGTGTCACGGCCACAGAATGGTCTCTGGGTTCCACCCCAGAGGTGGCTGTGTTTCCACACACACACACCTATAGACACCGCACATGCTGGGCGGGTCCTCTCAGGGGAAGGCACTCTCTGATGGAAGGAGGCCCCCTCTCTCTGGGTTCAAAGGAGATGCTTGTTGCAATGCCAGGCCAGTCCAGACACCTGGCTGTGAGCTGGCCACTCAGCGTGGGCACAGAGAACGTTACCGTGTGTGTCTCCATGGAGTGGAGCAGGCCAACGCCCAGACCCGTCTGCGGCTCTCCGCAGGGCAGAGCGGCAGCCTGATAGCGCTAGTGAGGGCACCGCTGCGCACACTCGGTGAGCTTCTTGCATCAGAACAGCCGCAGCCTTCCCATCCCCGGCAGGACTTTGGGGGGCAGGAGCCATAACAACGGACTCCCCGCTCTTCCCCTAGTTCCCGGCTGCGGTAGCATTTCCAGCTCAGAGTGGAGACATCCGGTGGAGGGACTGGAACGGGGGATGTCTCCCCGGGCAGAGGCAAGAGTTTGCCAGGAGTGGGGTGTCAGTGGTGCTGTCCCTGCTTTCCGAGGGTGCCTGGGGGAGGCTGACTGCTGGGGCCTGGCAGTAGAGCCGTGTCTCTGCTCCCCACAGATGGGCTGGCTGCCTTCCGGGCCTTCCTGCGGACGGAGTTCAGCGAGGAGAACCTGGAGTTCTGGCTGGCGTGCGAGGAGTACAAGAAGATCAAGTCCCAGTCCAAGATGGTGTCCAAGGCCAAGAAGATCTTTGCTGAGTATATTGCTATCCAGTCATGCAAAGAGGTAAGGGGGAGTGTTTGCCGCACGGCCTCCTGCACCCGGGGAGGGGCGGTTCCCAGCTCTGTATTCTGCACGGCACAGACGTTGCTCGGGGACCTGGTGCACCTGACTGCTGTGCTGGGACCCCATGACGCCAGCTGTCCGAAGGGCAGAGAGCGCAGAGGACCGTGCAGTTGGGGACTGCAGACGATGCTATTATGTGCTGGGGGATGGAGAGGTGCCAGCTGGTGCCTGCTCTGGAGATACTGGCCAGTGCCCCTTGGCAGGTGCGAGGCCCTGAGGGCAGGAAATCAGCATTCGTACAGTCTGAGGCTGGCGCCTGGCTTCACGGTGGGCCCAAATTCCAGGGAGCCTCAGTTTGCCAATAGACACCCTCACCGCCAAAAACATCCCTGGCCTGACGCCAGTGCTGCTGAGTCAGCTCTGGGGGGACCTGGGGAGCACGTCATTAACCCCTCCCATTAGCAGCCTGTAAAGTGCTGCTGGTGGCTGGGAGGTGCCCTAGTGACGCCCATTCAATGATCCCTCCACAACTCCCGTTTCAGAGAGATCCTGCTCTGTGCCTGGATCTGCCCCTGCCGAAGCCCTTCCCACGTTCCCTGGGAACGGGGACGGAGTGATGCGTAGGCTGGAAGGGCTGCAACACTGGCCCACACTCCCCGCTGGGAGCCAGGTGTCTGCTGGGCCTGGCTCTGTGGGGACATCACTGACGGGGCCTGTCCCTTCTTCCTCCCCAGGTGAACCTGGACTCCTACACCCGAGAGCACACCAAAGAGAACCTGCAGACCATTACCCGGAGCTGCTTCGACCTGGCGCAGAAACGGATCTATGGGCTCATGGAGAAGGACTCTTACCCCCGCTTCCTCCGCTCCGAGTTGTATTTAGACATAATTAACCAGAAGAAATCTAGCCCCCCACTGTAGATCCCAGGGACTCTGTCTGGGGCAGACTGGAGCGGTATGTTTACATGAAATCGACGGGGCGGTCTTCCCGGAGCTGGATGAGGGCAGCATGCCTTTCTGCTGGGATTCATGCCCCTGGACACCATCGCTCTGTAGCGAACGGACGCGTGGCCAGGCAAAAGCAGAGCGCTAGAGGCCAAGGGAGCTGGAGAGCCGAGCAGTCTGGTACTGTTCCATCGTACCATTCCTCAGGATCTCGCCATCTCACCGGTACGACGCCCTTTGCCATGAGTTCCAGCCAGGAGGGAAGCTCCCACGAGACTACTGTGAAGCACTGGCCTGAGCTTTGTCTTTTGTGTTGGGGGCAAAAAGTCGGTGGGCAGGGAGGCTTGGGGCGAGGGGAGTCCTGCAAGAACCGGCTTCTTGCCTCAACAAGAGACACTGCACTGGACCAAACCCCTTTCCATGGCTTTGCCATGCTCCCCTGGCCCTGCAGAACTCGCACTTGCCAAACTGGCTAACAAAGGCCCTGATCATGGGCTAGAACGGCACGTCTTTTGTCTGTCTGTGGCGACATGCCTCTTGAGCAGCGAGAGCCAGTTCCTCCCCCGTGCCCAGCACACACCTCTCGGTTTATTTATTGACCTCCTGTAGCTGGACACGTTGCAGTGTCATAGGAACTCCTTGCTTCCTTTCCTTTGTAATTTACAAGTGCAATATTTCTGCGTGTCTTGGAGTCCCGCAGTGGAATGGACGGCCATCTCTTCTAAGAGTGTGTACATCATTTTCTAACTTGGCGGGCTTTATTTGACAAACTCTGTGCTCCTAGCAGCAGGCCGCTGGGAGAGCCTGGGTGTATATTTAGTTCCGTGACAACGGAGGGTTTGATTGCGTAGATAAACAGCTGTGTAAATCAGACACTCTCACTGCTCTGCATAACGATGTCGTGGTCTGGGAAATGCGGTTTAGTGCTGGATCTGACGGAGCTGGACAGAATGTCTTGCGTCTAAGTGCGCGGTTTACAATGCAAAGCATCTCTGCAGTTAACAAAAACATGTTGCTGTCCTGGTTATAGTGTAAATAAAAGGAGAATATAATTTCTTGTACCTGCCTTTTCTTCACTGGTTGTTTCTTTAAACAGCTGGCCAGTGTAATATGAACTGGGACCACAAATCCAGACGAGCTGGCTCTCTTTGCCCAAACAATGGCTCCAAAGCCAGCAGGGCTGAATTTCCTCCATGTGAAGTCCCCCTAGGAAGGACCCACCCAAAGAAAAGTCACCCCAAAAAATCTTGTTCCATAAGACTCGACTTCTTTTCCATAGGTGTGAAAAATTAATCCACACTGCAGGTTTATTACCAATCCACCTCTGCTTGGACATGGCCTACAGGGACCAATCGAACAGTGCTTGAATGGCCTAAACAGACCAATCAAACACTGCTTGGGCGTGGCCTAAACAGACCAATTGAACACTTCTTGGGCGTGGCCTAAACAGACCAGTCGAACTGTGCTTGGGTGTGGCCCGAAGGGACTAAGCTGGTTCCAGATGTAGTTCTTGTAGAAATACAAGCTTTTCCTTCTGCCCCCAGGAGCAGTTGGGCCGTTTTCATGAATTTTCTTAAAACCAAACTACTCCCCTGCAGTGTTTGTAACCTGGACATTGCGGCGTGGAGCCAGGACCTGAAACCTGGAAAGTGGAAACGATCAGACACCCCAGGGGATCAGAGTATTTTCATTATCCAGTGGCAAACCAAATGTGAACAAGCAGTGCCTGCAGTGACAGGTAAATGCAGCTGGTTTGAAGCCTCACTGTGCTGTTTGGAAGGATTATAACTAGCACCGCAAAGAGCGTTTGTGTTTGAAAGTTTGGTTTTTAACCGCAGTTTTCCTTTGATCTGGGCTGATTTGTTATATTCCTTGCGTCTGATGGTCTTATTAAAACCCGAGATCTCTACAGATAACTCTGTTGCTTGGAGTCTTCAATTCAATTTAATTCAACACATCTCTGTCTCATAGCTCTGCCAGGTGTCTGGGCTCAAGGCAGGAATCGCTTAGTGGAATTCACTGGCCTGTGCTGTGTGGGAGGCCAGACTGGATGATCTAATGGTTCATTCTGGCCTTATCACTTACAAATCTATTACAAATGATCCCGCTTTAGAGACGGGCTCTGTTACGATCCCTCACCCGTCTGGATCTTGTACATTGACCATGCTGTTAAATTGGCTTCTGATTCCATTTTTACTTCCAGTCATGTGCAGCTTTATGTGGTGCATGTGTTCTGGGCAGTCCAGTTCACTTCACAGGCCCCCCATTCCTTTCCGGATCAATCCTGTATATGCCGGGGTGCCTAAGGGCCAGCTGAAATGGGCTCCGTTATGCTAGGGGCTGCACAAACATGGAAAGCAGACGATCTCTGCTCCGAAGAGCTGACAAGCTAAACAGCCCAGCCCACCGCAGCGGAGGTGTGGAAGGCATAGAGCATACCAGCCGAGTGACCCATGGCAGTGCCATGCATTGGGGGGGGGCAGTTAGGAGGGACGAGCAGATGGTAAAGGGGTGAGAGGACAGGATGGGGAGAGGGGCCGGTGCAGAGTGACGGGGAGGGAAGGGTCAGAGCAAACAGCCATCAGCGCGGGGCAGAGAAAGTCCATCACGGCGATGGCTGCTGGGCCCGGCTCCGGAGTCTCTGGCTGGCTCCTCTCGGTGTGCCTGGGGGGAGGGGAAGCACTGCCTGGATCCATGATGGGAGGTCCTGGTGGGGGGGTGACCCCCCAACTGGGCCCATTTGTCTCCTGCCTGTGCAACAGTCTTTCAGCCAGGGCTTGATGTGCGGCCATGACCAGGATGACACCGCTGCCCTAGGGCAACAAAGTGGTCGGCTCCTCCCCCCCCCAGCGGAGGGGCCAGGCCTGGCTGGCTTGTGCCCACCATGCGCTGCCGACCGCTGCCGTGTGGCGCTTCGCAGGCCGACCTCCACGGCTCCTGAGCAGCCACCAAGCCAAGCACGGCCCAGAGCCCACCCTGCGCCCACCTGCTCCAGGGCGTTGACTGGGGGGAACCAGCCATTCCCCGCAGTGCCGAGCCGGGCCCAGACTTCCCCGGTGCTCTGCCCTGCGGCAGCCCTCCGGCATCTGCCAGACGCAGGAGAGGGGGCTGCCCAGAGACGCTGCCCGTGCGGCTGGCGCACCGAGGCCCTGTCTACACTGCAGCGGCCCAGCAATGGCGCCGTGTCACGTCGCACGGGGCTCTCCCCTCACCGCAGGCAATCCACCGCCCCGAGCGGCTGCACCTAAGGCAGGGGAACCATTCGGCCATACACCTGGGTGGAGGGTGTCTTAATGACTGGGCTCACTCCCCAGCATGCTGTTGCTATGACAACCTCATGTTAAGGTCGTGTCCTGTCCTCAGAGGTTAAGGAGAACAATTTACCTCCCTCCCCCTTGTCTCATACGTCCCCGCTCAGTCTCCTCTTCTCCAGACCAGTCAAACCCAGTGTCTGCAATCTTCCCTCCTGGGCCCTTTAATCATTTTACTGCCCTTCTCTGGATGTCTCCATTTTCTCCACATCTTTCCTGAAATGTGGCGCTTAGAAGTGGACGCATTGCTCCAGTTGAGGGCTAATCAGCGCGGAGTAGAGCAGACAAATTACTTCTCATGTCTTGCTTACAACACTCCTGCTAATACATCCCAGAATGATGTTCCCTTTTTTTTGCAACAGCGTTACACAGTTGACTCATATTTAGCTTGTGGTCCCCGCTGACCCCCCCAGATCCCGTTTCATAGTTCGCCTTCCTAGGCCGTCATTTCCCACTTTGTATGTGTGCAACGGATTGTTCCTTCCTAAGTGGAGTACTTTGCATTTGTCCTGATTGAATTTCATCCTGTTGACTGCAGATCATTTCTCCAGTTTGTCCAGAACATTTTGAATTTTAATTCAAAGCACTTACAACCCTTCCCAGCCTGGTATGATCCACGAACTTTATCAGTGTACTCTCTAGGCCGGAGTCAGCAACCTTTGACACACAGCCCATCAGGGTAATCCGCTGGTGGCCTGCAAGACATTTTGTTTACATTGACCTCTTGCAGGCATGGCCCCCAGCATCGACGAGCGGCTGCGGTTCACCGTTCCCGGCGAATGGGAGTTGTGGGAAGTGGTGGGCCGCAGGGACGTCCCGCAGCTCCCGTTGGCTGGGGACAGCGAACTGCAGCCATTAGGAGCTGTGGGAGGCTGTGCCTGTGGCCAGTCAACATCAGCAAAATGTCTCACGGCCTGCCAGCGGATTACCCGGAGGGGCTGCGGGCTGAAGGTTGCTGACCCCTGTTCTCTGCCATTATCCAAATCATTGATGAAGATATTGAACAGAACCAGACCCAGAACTGATCCCTATGGGACCCCACTCGTTCTGCCCTTCCAACATGATTGTGACCCACTGATAACTACTCTCTGGGAGTGGTTTTCCAGCCAGTTATGTACCCATCTTATAGTAACCCCATCTAGGTTACATTTCCCTAGGTTGCTTATGAAAAGATCCTGTGAGACAGTATCAAAAGCATAGTAAAGTCAAGATATACCACATCTACCGCTTCCTTCCCATCACAAGGCTCGTTATCCTGTCAAAGGAAGCTGTTAGGTTGGGTTGATATGATTTGTTCTTGACAAATCCATGCTGACTGTTACTTATCACCTTATTATCTTCTAGGTGTTTTCAAATTGATTGCTTAATTATTTGCTCCATTATGTTTCCATGTACAGAAGTTAAATTGACTGGTCTGTAATTCCCTGGGTTGTCCTTGTTCCCCCTTTTATAGATGGGCACTAGATTTGCCCTCTTCCAATCCTCTGGAATTGCTCCTGTCTTTCATGACTGTTCAAAGATAATTGCTAATGGCTCAGATATCTCCTCAGTCAGCTCCTGGAGTATTCTAGGATGCATTTCATCAGGCCCTGATGACTTGAAGACATCCAATTTATCTAAGTAATGTATAACTTGTTCTTTCCCGCTTTTAGTCTCCGATCCTAGCTCATTTTGAATGGCATTCACTATGTTAGATGTTCAATCGCTACTAAATTTTTTGGTGGAAACTAAAACAAAAAAGTCATTTAGCACGTCTGCCATTTTCACATTTTCTATTTTTGCTTTCCATCCCACACTGAGTAATGGGCCTATGTCACCAGTTCTCAAATGTGGCCACCAGGAGTTTTCCCTGTGGCCATGACAACTTTCTAGGTGGTGATGGGGCTCAGACTTCAGCTCTGGGGTGGTTGGGCAGTGGGGACTTAGGGAGCCTGGCTGCAGACTAAGGCTTCAGCCATGGGGCTTCAGAGTCCAGTCCCTGGCCATGGGGCAGTGGGCTCCCATCTCTGGCGCTGACCATGTGTATACACGCATATTTATTTGTTTTTCCTAAAGTTAATTAAGTATTTTAGGAAAAATTGTCAGAGCGACCACCAGCAAGAGCTGGTGGCCGTACTCTAAGGCCACCAAAAAATTCATTGTGAGACCTTCTGGCCTACACTGTCCTTGATCATCTTTGAATTTGTAGAATGTTTTCTTGTTACCCTGTGTGTCTCTAGCTCATTTAATCTCATTTTGTGCCTTGGCCTTTCTAATTCTGACCATATATACTTGTGTACATTTATATTCATCCTTTGTAATCTGACCTACTTTCCACTTTTGGTATGACGCTTTTCTTCCCCGAGTGCTTGCTCGTGTCGATTCCAGTGCATGCGTTCACAGGTACAGTCATTGGAGACTTTTGTCTTAGCGATATTGGTAGAGTCATGTGGCGCCCCCTTGTGTGCCGCGCTCATGTGCCAGTAAATCAGGCTCCACCAACCCTACACCCGCTCAGTCCCTTCTTACCACCTGTGGTGGTTAGCCAGAGCACTCGTCTTGCACGTTGTAAGAGCATTAATAGTTCTTCATAGACCTTCGTTCTGCCTAATCTGTACATTGTTAATGGTAGTTAGTTTTGTAGTGTTAAGTAGAGTATGTAGAGTTCCGCTGGGACTTTGTCCCCGAGCAGGGCATGTCCCATTCTCATGCCTTCAAGCCCTGTGCATCCTGCAGCAAATTGATGCCGATTAGTGACCCCACAACAGCTGCCTGAAGTGTTTGGGGACGGCATAGAAAGGACACAAAAGGAGCGGGATATCGACCTGAAGGCCCTCTTCATGGAGGCTGCCCTTCACCCCACCTCAGAGCCCTCCACTGCGGAACCCACGCCAATACTTGGGCTTCGGTGTGAAGTGCACCCCCGACGCCAGGCTCCAGCTGGCACTGTTCCCCCTCGCATAGGCATCTAATTCTTCGCAACACCCTCAGCCCCTTCCCGACTCCACCCCTGCCTTGCCCCCTCCTGCCCCCATTCCAACCCCTTCCCCAAAGTCCTTGCCCCAACTCGGCCCCCTCCCTGCCCCTATTTGACTCCTTCCCCAAATCCCTGGCCCCCCCCC
>ML677396.1:902421-954271 GCA_007922305.1 Dermatemys mawii | reverse complement strand
CGCTGGGAAGTAGGCAGAGGATCGGAGATGTGGCATGCTCAGGGGAGTTGGCAGAGGTAGAGGCAGAGGAGGAGGTGAGGTGGGCAGATGGGACGGAGAGCTTGGCTGCCAGTGGGTGCAAAGCACTCACTAATTTTTCCCCATGAGTGCTCCAGCCCCAGAGCACTCATGGAGTCGGTGCCTATACCCTCTCGCCGGTGCTGAAGAAGAGCCAGAAGAAGAGGAGCCCCTTGGCACTGAAGAATAAGGGGGCTGTGAGCAAAGGACCTAGCTCAGGCCATGAACTCACCAGGAGGCTTCATGGGGGTACTGTTGAGGTTGGACCCCCAGCTGGGCCAGAGATTGCCCCAGTCCCAGCCTCTCCCAGGGCTGTCAGGGCCTGAAGCAGTTCCAGCAGCTAAACAGCCAACCAGCTCTGCAGGAGGCACGCCAGGTGGCTGATTTGGTTATGGCCCCGGCACCGAAGAGCAAGTCTATTGGAGTGCAGCTTCACAGGATGGTGGAATATCTCCAGTCACCAGAGCACAGGCGCAGGTCTCCAGCACCGCAATCCCAGACCCTGGCACTGCACCCTAGCTCTCCAGCTAGAAGGCCCAGGTCCTCAACACGCTTCCCACCTACTAGGCATGGGACTCTGGAGTCAAAATCATGGAATCATAGAAGATCAGGGTTGGATGGGACCTCAGGAGGTCATCTAGACCAAACCACTGCTCAAAGCAGGACTAATCCCCAACTAAATCATCCCAGCCAGAGCTATGTCAAGCCGGGCCCTACAAACCTCAACCAGCTTCGCCCTTTCCAGTCAGCCTGGTCCCATATCACCTCGGATCGTTGGGTGCTCGATACAGTCTCTTCAGGCTATACCCTACAATTTATCGCCAACCACCTCTCCTACCGTCCTTCCCCGTCCCTCTTCAGGGACCCTTCTCATGAGAAGCTCCTCGTTCAGGAGGTCAACAACCTCCTACGCCTGGTGGCACTAGACGAGGTTCCTTGGACGATGGAAAGAAGAGGGTTCTACTCCCATTACTTCCTAATTCTGAAGGCAAAAGGTCTCAGACCCATTCTGGACCTGTGTGGCCTCAAGAAGTAGAAATTATGCCTGGTCTCCCTGACTTCCATTATCCTCTCCCTGGATCCAGGAGACTGGTACACCGCCCTCGATTTAAAGGACGCATATTTCCATTTTCCTGGGACAGCGGTGCTTCCTCTGTTTCATGATGGGCCAGTGCCATTTCCAGCTCACGTCAATGTCCTTTGGTCTCTCGTCGGCCACACGATTGTTCCTGAAGTGCATAGAGCCAGTGACCACTTACCTGCGACATCAGGGAGGACAAATTTACCTGCACCTCGACGACTGATTAATAAAGGGCCGGTCCCTGGATCAGGTGCGGCGGCATCTCAGTCTGTTCTGTTCCACCTGTGGCGACTTGGGGCTGATAATAAATGAGACAAAGTCAACCTTGACCCCAGTCCAATGCAGAGACTTCATCGTAGCTGTTCTCGACTCCACTCAGGCCACAGACTTCGTCCCCGAGACTTGGTTCCAGGCCATAATGGACCTGATCTCGTGTATGCGAGCCCACCGGATCACCACCCTCCACACGTGCCTCAACCTGTTGGGGCTCATGGTGGTCTGCACTTACGGGGTCCGACCTGCGCAGCTCGGCCTCAGCCCCCTGCAGGCTGGTGCCCGTTTATGTCCTCAAACAAGAGAACATGGACCACGAGTGGTCAGGGTTCTGGACAGTGTATTGTCAGCTCTCACCTGGTGGCAAGATCCTGCAGTGGTGCTGGAAGGGGTGCTGGAGCCACGTCGATGACTCTCATCTCTGATGCTTTGGACCTGGGGTGGGGACCACCGGGGCAATCTCAGTACACAAGGTCGTTGGTCCAGTCACGATTGCTCCCCGCATATCAATGGGGTTGCTATAAAAACAATGCTCAGTGCATCATGAGCCTTCCAAAGACACCTGACAAAGACATCTGACAAGACAAATTTTGCACTGGATACCAACAATCATATAATGATGAATGTGGGGGTGCAGGGTGTTCCCCCGAGGTACAGAGTGTCCAAGCGGGTCTCTAATAGATTCCTACTATGACAGCACCCCTCTTTTTTATCCTTTTTATCTTTACCCAGAGACCCTCACCAGGTCTGCCTCCAACTGCCTTCTGTACCTCAGAACAAGAGTATGTGTTCTTGATGTCCATTGCAAACCCTCCTCCCTTTACCCTGCCTGTCCTTCCTGATCAAGCTGTACCCCTCTTTACCAATATTCCCATTGTGACACTTGTTCCACCAAGTCTCTGTGATGCCAGGTAAGTCATAATTTAGCTTATGTACTAATACATGACCTGTCTTGATAGTTTGAATGGATGCAACTGGTTTACCTGTGTACGCTTAGGAAACAGAAGATTAGTTTCAAATCAAAGCTCTGCACTGTGTATGCTTCTTTGGGAGAAGGTTCTGCTGTGATAATTGCTGTAAGGAGGCGTATTAGCTTGCTAGAGAACTATAAAGGACAGTCCCGGGCCTGATCCTGCCATCTCAGGTCTGCTTAGACTTTAATAGGGAAGGTCTAAGTCGTAAGACCAAGGTCTTCAGATTTACTCTGGTTTGCCCTGGACTTCTCTTGGAAGAACTTGAAGAGATTCTATACCAGGACTACCTATTGGACTATAACTTTTTTAATTGATTCCAGAAAGACTTTTACAAATCAGTAACCTCCCCCTCTCGGTCATGAACTGACCTACGGACTTTACTCGTAGCTGTATGTACAGGGATCATTTAACCTTTTGCAGCTTTTCTCTTACTTTTCCTCTTATTATTAAAGCTTTTCGTTATTGATCAGGTTTTCAGTAACCCCTCACTATACTAGACTTGGCTGTCTAGATGGGGGTCAAGGGCCGGGATGCTTCAAGAGGACTGTACAATGTGCTCTCCTTAGAACGAGGCATTTAGTCATGATTTGACAGAAGGCCCTTGGGTTCCTTACATTGAGAAGAGGACAGGAGTGTGGCAGGATGGTCACCCGCTCCTGCCCTGAAGGGTTTAAAGCAGCCCTGGGAGAGGGCCGGGCAGGGGAAAAGCTGGGCTGATTGGCGGAGCAGCCACAGCGGGGGCCACGCCCCAGCCAGACCCAGCTGGCCCTATAAAGGGCAGGGAAGCCAGGAGCTAGGAGGACTCTTCCTCGAGCTTGCTGAGGGAGCGGGGCCTGGCTGCTGGGAAACTAAGAGGTACCTGGAGTGGAGCAGGGCCGGGGGAAGGCCAGAGCCCCACTAGGAGCAGGCCTAGTAAGTCCAGAAAGGGGAACTGGGGCTGCAGGAGGCAGCCCATGGGTAGGCAGAGGCAGCTGGGCCCAAACCCCCCTTGCCTGTGATGAATGGCTCTTATATGCAGTCTGCCCCAGGAGCAGAGGCTTTGTGATGACTGGCAGTAGCCCAGAATCAGGCGAGGTGGAGATAGTGGGTGCAGGTTCCCTGGGGAGGAGATCTGTGGGGGAGTTCTGGCAAGGGGCAGCACCCCAGGGAAAGGGGCACGAGGGGGGCAGCGGTAGCACATCACCGGCCTGCAGATGGCGCTCTGGAGCTGGTAGAAGAGTTAATTCCCTGAGAGACCAGCAGGAGGTGCCGCAGGGGTGAGTCATCCGCTGTTACAGGAGAGAAAGGAATGGGGGAGTTCCCATGCTGGAGTTTCCAATGGATTGATGTTAGCAATGCTGCCATGTAGTGTGGGGCTTAAAATAGCGGGTCAATAGCTAAAGACTATGTAGTTGAGCTGTTAGCTAATCTCATGATCATGGGAATGGCTTGACAGGGACCAGCGGTACCACCAGCTTGCACATTCAGAAACCATGAGTCTAGCCCTTTAATTACTTCCTGAGCTTTGGACTCTGAGGTTGCACTTGATCATGTTTCCCTGCTTTTCTTTGCAACCACAAGGGACAGAAACATACTGTTTTCTTCTTTAAATGAAGCTACAAATCTCATAAAATCACTTGACTCCAGGAGCATCAAGCAATACATGAAACCCTCCTGAGACTTGTGCTAAAATAGCAAAAGTTAGCAACAGTGGCCCAGCTAGTGCCCTGAGTGGCCAGATGGCTCTTGGAAGTATGTGCAAGAGAACGGTGAAGTGGTACTTTGAGGACACGTTGCACTGTTGGAGCTGCAAGATTTGTACTTCCTGCTCCCTTTGGTGGTGCAGCGTGACTTGCTGCAGACACAGGGCAGCATGAAGGGAACTGAGGTAGCCGCCTTAGGGGCCAGATGGAGAAGGGAGGGCACTAGGACCCAAAGTGTAGAAAACTGTGTTGACTGCTGGTGCAGATGTCTTCTCTCTGCTCTAGATACACAGAGATGGGAGAGTGCTGGGCTGAAGGAAGGAGGGCACAAGAGACCTTCCAAAGTTTTGCCCCAAGCGAGGGGGCATGGGGGTGTCATTTGAGCTCCCCGCCTCAGGTGCCAAAATGTTGTGGGCCGGCCCTGGCAGGACGCAAGTGTTCTGAGCCTTGCATAGGCAAAATGCATGCACAGGACTGGTGCTGATGCTATTGTCACAAGGACTTTTAAGGCTGACTGACGTTTTGTTACGGGTTTACTAAAGTGTCCGAAGTCAAAACACTGGACGGTAGAGACGATTATTGTGATCACTAGTCCACCAGCACTTAAAGAACTTGCAAGAAATGTGGCTTATCCTGTGTCCGGGTCCAAAGGGCCGGGCAGAACAGGAGCTTCAAGTGCCTCGCCCAGATTAAGTGTCTGGGAAGCTCAGTCCTCGGAGGCACTGTCCCCAGGACCACAGGTGGTGTGTCCTGGGCAGGGATCTGTTTGCTGCCTCCTCACAGCATGTCTGGAGAGGCTTGAAGGAGGAAATGGGACGCTTGGAATGGAATCTGAAGTCTCATCAGTAGCCTTTTCATGATTTTATCACCAGTCTCATTGGGTGTTTTTCTTAAAGCCGCAGTCCGTCAAATCACGGTTTTGTGGGAGAACTCCAGTCTCCATAAACGAAAAGGGAGTCTCAACCTTGTGGTTGTGGGAAAAGCCTAAAAACCTCCAATTAAAGGCTCAGACACCAAATGACAAATAAAAAGAATCTTAACTGTATTATTATGAAAATCTCAAAGGTTTTTTTAAACCAGTGTCATGAGTTTTCGGAGGCCTGCCTGACTCCTGATTTTTGAACACGTGGGGCTGGGAACCCTGGTTTTGGTGAAACACCTGAAGCAGCGGCACCGCATTCAGTGGCTCGGGTTCTCAACAGATACAAACTAGTGCATCAGGGGAACTCCATTTAGCGGTGCTGAGGAGCGGGCCCATTCAACTGCAACCTGACTCCTCTGAGCTTGTTCAATTAGAGCAGAATGGGGAGAGTTGCTGGGAGTCAGCAGGTTTCTTGTATTTTGGAGCGGCTCACAAACCAGAGATTCCTTCTGGATGAGAGACTCCTGGGGAGGGGAAGTTAGAGTTTTCCATGTGAACTTGCCAGCTGGCACTTTGGATTCACTTCAGTAAGATTTGAAATTTTGAAAGCAGCTGGGTTAGTAGCTAAAACTTAATCCTCTGTTAGATTCAGGTAACTACTTCAGAGAACAAAGGGCAACTCTAACAGCCAGTAACATCCGCCAAAAAGGGGAGCCAAACCCCCATTTGGCAGTGCAGGTTCCCCTTTCCTATCCGATGGCCCGACTAGCCCATCAGGTGCACACCTAGTGCATAAAAGGCCAGGAGACCATTGCAAGCAGTGCTGGGGAGGACAAACTGACTTTATGGAAGTGTCAGGTGTGCTTCTGTAGTTAAGGTTGAGTCTACACTTCCCTTCTTTGCATATACATTTTATTAGTTCTGTTTTTAACTCCTTTAACTTTTGATTAAAGCAACCAAATTCCTTGCAAATCAGTACAGTAGAAATAGGGTTGGAGAAGAATGTTTCTAGTGACATTTTTTTTGAAAGTTTACAACTAAATTAATATCTTTTATCATCAAAACTCTCCGGTTTGGAAATGGTTCCAACTCCTTCTATCTAGGCCCACACATACTCTGCATAGACAGCAGGCCAGTCCTTCACATTCCACAAGTACAGACATTTTCCCATGCTCAGACTTCAGCTAATTGTCTTAGACACTGGAAATATTACTGGAAATATTATTGGAAAATATTAATATTACTGGAAATATTACTGGATTCATAGAGCATAAAGGATCACTGCGAGCATGTAACCTGAGCTCCTGCATAACACAAGCATTAGGATGTCCCTGAATTAATTCCTTTCAAATTAGAGCAGATCTTTGAGAAAAACATCCAATGTTGATTTAAAAACTGCCACTGATGGAGAGCCCTTGGTAAATTGTTCCAGTGGCTATTCCCCCAGTTAAAAATGTGCATCTGATGGCTAGTCCGAATTTGCCTTGTTTCAGCTTCCAGCTCTTGTTAGACATTGATCTGTGTGATGGAGTGAGAATGTTCTTAATGTTTTCTCTGGATACTGAGTGCCTCAGTTTCCCCTCTGCGTTTCTACAGTCTCTCTAAGTGGTGGGATAAAGGCTGAGATTGTTGCAGAACAAAGGACCAGTGGAGAGGAGTGGCCAATGCCCTACTTCTGGGCAAGTGATGGCCTGGGCCCTTGCCCCATGTAAGGTGTTAGCTGGAAGTGTTGGAGAACAAAGGGATCAGGTGACCTCCTGGCCTGGGGAAAGAGACAAAGGAAAAGCAAAAGAGTGAGTTTCAGTCTGGAGCTGGCTGGGGACATGCAGTGAAGGGCAGATGTGGTTGTCTGGCTCACTGCCCCCCAAAATGGATCCAGCTGAGGGGTCCGGTTCTCTGTACCTATTAGCTTGGTTTTAGATCATGTTCCTGTCGTCTAATAAACCTCTGTTTTACTGGCTGGCTGAGAGTCACGTCTGACTGTGGAGTTGGGGTGCAGACCCACGGGCTTCCCCAGGACCCTGCCTGGCTGGGCTCGCTGGGGGAAGCGCATGGAGGGGCAGAAGGTGCCGAATGCTCCAAGGTCAGACCCAGGAAGGTGGAAGCTGTAAGTTGTGAAGCTCCTAGCTCTGGAGACAATCTGTTCACAGAGAGGAAGCTTCCCCCAAAGTCTTGACTGGCTTCACAGGGAGCAGTTCCAGAGCATTGCCCCGGGGACTCCGTGACAGTCTGTTAGGCTGAAGAGGCCAGTCTCACATTTCTGTTCCCATATAGGTTCTTATAGACTGTGATCAACTCACCCTTTAATCTTCTCTTTGTGAAGTTACATAGATTGAGCACGTTGGAAAACAAGCCTTATAGTGACAGACTCAGTCCTTGTCTCTGACCCGTCTCCAATTTATCCCCATCCTTCTGGAACTGTGGACACCAGACCTGGACACAGGATTCCAGCCCCAATCACACTAGAGCCAACTATGAGGTAATCCAACCATCCTGCTCCCCGTCTCCCTGGCTCTATAGACAATGGAGGCACTTGGCAGCTCTCGGAGTTTGCTCCCACCTCTTTCTGTGAAGGGCACGTTTTCCCCGTTGATGGTAATTCACATTAAGAGCTCTTAGGTAATGCTGAGTAGCATCCTCCATCTTCTCCTGCATCAGCTATAAGGTTGGCCACCACAAGCATGTCCTCCTTAGCTCAGCTGCCATCCGAACCACAGGTCCTGCCTGCTGAAGTCACTGAGATTTCATTACGTTTACTATACTCCATAGTTCTCCATGGGCCTACCACACTTCCCTCTTAGATCTTCTTCTCCACACGTTGTTCTCCCCCACTGGCCCCCAAATTTGTCTCAACATTTTATTTTTGAAGGAATTCAGAGTCTTTTTTGTTCTTATAATGGTCTTATCTGTCTGAAGCTTGGTCCTTCTTAGTACCTTACCTTAGTTCCTTACTGGTACCAGCAAGCTACCAGGCGGTTGCTGCAGGCTGAAGGTAGCCTGGGGGTGCAGATCATGGGTTTCAAACCCAGGTCTCTCTCATGATTAGTTTGACAGGATCAATTTTACATAATCTCATATTGATTGGCATTAATTATATGACCCTCCTTTCATTCTTTATAATCAACTCCATTATCTTGCGCAGGATCAATGTCAGGCTGACAGGACTATAATTAAATATACCTCATACAGGTATATTTTAAAAAATTGGCTCCACATTGGAAGAAAGCTAATCTCTTGAATTTTCTCAATGTTCCAAGAAGGATTGAAAATTAATATTTATAGTACAGTCAATTCCTTGGTCAGCTCTTTTAAAACTCTTGGATGCTGATTCTGGCCCTTTTGTGTGGAAAAGCATGGCAACCAGCAAGGGGAGAATTCCCCCAGCACGGCAATGGGGCTGTACAGGGGTCGCATAGAGCCTCTCTCAACCTCTAGTGCTGTGAGGTTGCCCCAGTGACTAGCAAACACTGGCACAGAGCTTTTCCTTTGGAGGGAGCAGTTAAGTGATGACTCTAGTAGCTAGCACTGCAGAGCTCTATATTTGTCATTCCTAGGAAAAGTCAGTAGAATTGAAAGACATGAGAATAAAACACTCCTGTAATCAAAAAAAAAAGAAAAGAAAAAGCCAGTAAAAATAAACCCTGCTTCTCTCCAGGGTTAAGTCAGGCTCCTTTGCTCTCTCTTGTCAAGGCCACGAGCCTGACTGGCCAGGGGCCAGGGCAGGAAATCAAGTGGTAGTAGCAATCCCCAGAGCATGGAGAACTAATTCCGGAAGCATTGTGGGCATATCCCATTGCTCACTGTCTGTTTCAGCCCCGCATTAGGTCATTATGATTCCTTGGCCCGTCCAACTCCCACATTCCTTTGTCTTTGAGGGAAGAAGGCAAACAAGCTCTTCACTCCCTTGGCTGGCCTTGGGGAGGCGGGTCAGTCTGGAAGGAGGAAAGTGAAACATGCCTTTCAGGGTTTCTAAAGAACCCTGCAGTGTAATAAACCCCCAGCGTGGGCTGGACAAAGGCTGGAGCACTGGGAAATGTAGGAACTGGTTCCAAAGCAGCAAAGGTCTCGGTGGTTTCCAAGGCTGTTCCTTTTAAGAAATGAAGTTACTTACCAACCCCTACGTATAGCAACCGGCTCTGACTTGCTGATTCTTCTCTCAGCAGCTCAAGGGTTCCCAGCCATTCTCTCTACAGCCCCAAGCCGTTGTAATCGGTACTCCAGCCTCCTCCTCCCCAGGCTAGGCCCTGCTGTGCAGCCATAGCTTGTGTCCTAGCAAGGGTTAACCCCAGAGCTGCCTAAGCACCTGTACGCTCGGGGTGGGGGTCTGGCCGGTGCAGCCCTGGCCTGAAAAATTGGGGCCGAGATTCCCAGCTCCCTGGTTCCTCGGCTGTGGTGTGTGCATCTGTCGGCTGTCAGCCTCCTGGCCCCAGGAGCTCTTGGGTTGGGAATGACATGATCGAAGTAATATACCTGGGGAAGACCCTGGCTCACATGTTAAAAGGTGAACTGCGAAGTACAATGAACGAGTTTGTTCTCTTTGTCTCCTGATGATCTTCCCCAAACCCAGCTCCTCCAGCTCACATCCCCCCGGCTTGTTCTCTAACTTAGAAGTAGCAGAAGCTGACGCTGGCCGACTGATGATCTCCTGCACAAGCCATCCGGAGTGAAGAGAAATGTTATTGAATTAAATGAAACCTCCTTGCCGTAGGGTGAACACCTTTGGAGTTCATTGTCTGCAGTGCTCTGGAGGTAGGCAGGAATGGGCCGAGGTCTGGGCTCCTGGGCTCTACCGGCAGGGACAGCTTGATAGATTTCATTTAACCAGTCGGTTGGCTGAATGCCACCAAGTGCCAGTTCTTCACTAAGCTCTTCTTTGGGGAGGTGGGTGGAGGAGCGGGCAGCAGGCCTGTTAAGTCAGTAGAGTCCAGCCCTTCCTTTGCTACAGCAACACTGAGGAGGCAGCTTTGAGCCACAGTTCAGCTCGGGATGATTTTTCGGTAAGGGTGAGCTCCTGAAGTGCTGACTCAGCCTTAATCAGAGCAGAATTAGGAACGGTCCTAACTGGAGCTTCCTTCCAGCCCCGGAATTGACTCTGACTGATGAGAAGAGCTGGGTCCGCTGTGACTGTGCTAATGTGCAGCCTTGGTGCTGTGTGGCCAGGGAGTGACTAGCAGACTCCACAGTCACTGTGCAGCAAAGTCTCGCTAAGAGCCGCTAGGGTCTCCCCTTGCTGGTGGACGCCGGAAGGAAACATGCACGTAGGATCAGGAGGGGGCAGTGGCGGGGTGCACATCAGCCCAAGTGATGGCACAAGGGCTCTTTGCCTGAGGGAGGTCAGTGGTGCCCAGGGGCTGTACAGCCGTGAGGAGCAGGGGGTGCCCATTTTAGGGGTGATCATAATAAGAGCCGCGAGACAGTCCCCACAGGGGGCCAATCTCAGACTCCTGGCTCCTTCCCCAGAGCCACGATCTCTTCCGGGTACGGCCCCAGCTGTGCTGGAGGGAGGGAGCTCAGGGAAGCTGGTGGAAAACATGGCGACGTTGACTCTGTTCATGATGGGGTCCAAGCGCCCCCTCTGCTGTCAAGGTGTCACACCGGGGTTCTCAAGCTTTTTCTTTCTGAGGCCCCCCAACATGCTATAAAAATTCCACGTCCCACCTGTGCCACAACCTCTGTTTTTCTGCCTATCCAGTAGATTAGAAGTGTTGCGGGGGAGGGTAGCAAGCAGGGCAATTGCCCAGGGCCCCATGACACAGGAGGCCCTGAAAAGCTGAGCTGCTCAGGCTTCAGCTTTCAGCCCTGGGCCCCAACAAGTCTAACGCCGGCCCTGCTCTCTGGTTTATTTTGGGGGACCCCCTGAAACCTGCTCATGGCCCCCTAAGGGTCCCTGGATTCCTGGTTGAGAACCACGGCCATACACCCTGCTCTGTTCTTCTGTGGCTGGACTGGGTCACACACCCCAAATTCCCTCGACAGAGTTCTGCCACCAGCTGCTGCACTGACCCCTTTCCCTGTTGGTTCTCCTGCTCTATCAAATTGCAATTAGCTAACATCTACACAGGGTGAAATCCAGAGTGCTCTACAGACTTCATTGGTTAATTCTGGAGGAAGCTACCCAGACTTGTGTGTATTCCCAAGAGTCCTTCCGCCTCAACTAGATGATCATCAGTAGTTTGTATTCAAGTACATTGTCTGGGGCTCTCAGAACAACAATGTCTCGCTCAGAACGGTAGAGTCACTGTGGATGATCCATGCTGGAAAAGGTATGAGTAGGCGTGAGCTATGTCTGGGGCAAACACAGCTTTCTTCATGTTCATGCTTCAAAGACCCCACAGGTTTCATGCTCCAGCTGCTACAAGCAGAGCACTTTCTGCAGGTACAATTTCAGGTTGGGCCCAGAATTAGAAAGCAAAGGCAGCAACGCCTGGAGCAGCGCTGGGGAAAGCAAAGCAAATAACCTTGCAGCTGTACGTCGTGCTGCCTCCAAGTGGGCTGCCAGGCCTGCTGAGCAGAGCAACCTCAGTGACACCACAAGTCCATTGCGTCAAAAACCTGCAAGAAACTAGTCAGCCACTGGGTTACGGTGTGTGCCTCTCTAAGCTGCCTTCTGATTACACAACCCTGTCATGGTTCTGCCTGACTCCTCTACTGCATGACTGTGTTGCCACATTTGACTGAAAGGTTTGTGCCACCCCATATAAGCGGTGGGAAGTGGAAATGCATGATTACAACATGGTCTATCATACCAAGGCCATTCATCTCAGCTGGCTCTCTAGGGATGGGCAGGTACCCCGAGGGAATTCTGCACCAAAAAAAATATTAAAAATTCTGAGCACCATCTTTTTAAATTCTGCAAATGTTATTTCTCAAGAAATGAATGTGGGGAGCACGGGCCACTGGCTGTATAGAGGTGGGAGCTCACCCTGCAGGTCCTCCTCCCCCAGGACATGGACCTGACAGTGAGTCCTGGGGAAACCCGTGGGTCCTGCACGCCAGCTCCACAGTCAGACGTGACTCTCAGCCAGCCAGTAAAACAGAGGTTTATTGGTAGACAGGAACATGATCTAACACAGAGCTTGTAGGTAGAGCGAACGCAACCCCTCAGCTGGATCCATTTTAGGGGGGCAGAGTCAGATAGGCCGTCTGCTCTTCCCTGCCTGACTCCAGGCAGCTTCAGACTGAAAACCCCCTTTCTAGCCCCTCCTCTGCTTTTTCTTTGTCTCTTGGGCAGAAGGTGTCACCTTCTCCCGCCCCCGTCTGGGCTCAGGTTACAGCCTCAGGTATTATCCACACAGGGGATTTGTCCATCCCCACGCAGTATTCAGAGAAACCATTAAGAACATTTCTACTTCGTCACACTGCTAAGCTGACACAAGCCCATATGAAGCCACTTTGCTGAGCAGATACCGCTGTGACGGGTGCAATCTAAAACCCTAGACAGACAGTCAGACAGGCCTGTTCACAAGACACATGACAGGGCTTCGGGAGACCATGGAGGCCACACTGGGGCATAAAGCTTGGCATGGAAATCTGTATGAATGGCCCAATTCCAAAATGTCTGCAGCTCCCATGGGCCTCAAGTTTGGGTCTCAATTAGCCCTGCTCTAAAATGGGCACCATCCTGTTTACCTGGTTCTTAGCAAATTGTGAGGATTCATTAATTAATGTTTGTCAGCTGCTAGCGCTCTTTGGATGAAAGGAGCTAATGAAAGAGAAATACATCTGCCAAGCTGGCCAGGCCAGGCCGCATGGACAGGATAATAGGAGTCTGTTTCAGTGCGGCATTAGGGGAACTGAAAAAAACAGGCCAAGAGCCATGGGAATGAGATCCTGAGAGCTTGGTTTGGCTGTGCACATGGTGTATCTATTTTACTGCAGTCAGTTATTTGCAGTTGTGGCTTTTGGAACCCTCTTATACATTTGCCACTTTTAGCTTCCATGGCTCCGCAAGAGCTAGTACGAATTCCTGCCCTGTACTTCTGGAAAATCCCAAAGAGCTTTCAAAGGGTGCAAATACAAGCCAGTCAAAAACCGTTTTCCAATAAGGTTACAGCATTTTTGAGAAGTATGACTGTATTCTTCAGGGATCAGACCAGGCCATGCAATCACACATTTTCCTGTTGCTCTGCACTCCTAAAATAATTGCGGTGGTTACCAGAAATACAGCACTATGAGAAACACTTTTTTTTTCTGTTTCATCAGCTAATCCCGATGATGAGTTACAGATCCCCAATCTGGGCTGCAGATTTTTATGGCAGCAGTTACTGCTCCATTCAAATAGCAACAGCATTGTTTCATCAAGATTGTAATCGCCAAAGAGTCTGTATAAATTAGAGCAATATTATGTAGGTGAGCCAAATGCTTGTTAGATGAGCCAGTCTGTGTGGTCCCACACAGTGGAATCTCCTTGGTGAAATGACAGCAGGGCTGATTCAAAGCTGACCCACAGCCAGGCCAGCACAGAGACTGGGAATTTTCCTTTTCGCAAGGTATGAACAGTGTCTTGCACAGAAGCAGTGACAGAAACTGACTGACAGCTCTGAGTGATTGACAGACACTATGTCTAGCAGAACCTTTCAACCTAACAGCACATGCAGCTTCCCACCAGTCTGCTCAACCCCGGCCTGGAAGAGGGGAAGGGAATTCAGTCATCACCATCCCTCTCCAAGGGTACATCTGATCTGTGTTCTTAACTGGGGTTAACTAACCCATGGCCACTAATTCATGTTTAATAGCAGCAAAGACAGAGCAACTTGGTTATTAACTCAGGGTAGCAGCTGGAGTCCGACCCCAGGCTCCCCTATAGACTTTACCTTGAGCTATTAACCCGGGCTTCTCAAACTTCTTCAGCTCCAGACCCCTTTTCGCTCTGCCACGACCGCTGAAGCCCCGGGGGTTTGTCTCTCTCTCTATGTCTGCCGAAACTGGAAGAGTTCCACTCCGCGGCTTTTCGGCGGACACAGTCTCAGATCCGGAGCGGCCGCCCAATGCAACAGGAGCTCATGACCCCCAGTTTGAGCCCCGCTGTACTAACCCAAGTTAAAAGCCAAGTGCTAGGTCTTCACTGCTATTTTAGCCTGAGTTACTAAAGCAGGTTAGCGAACCCATGAGAAGAACACACCTTTCGGTTTTTGCAGTGTGGACATACCCTAAGGCCTTGTCTACACTACGAGCTAACGTCGACTACTCACTGGGTCACCTGCCCAGCCTCAGAACGGGCTGTCTGCTGAGTCTCTCCTGAGCTGCTGCTCCAGCATGGAGCCAGGGGCCCTGGGCCACTGGACGTGCCATCTGCAGGTCAGACAGCCGAGGGCCTTTCTTCCTGAGCGAGTCCCAGGCTGGGCTGCCCTGCCTCAGTGGCCGTGGGACACAGAACGCTTCCCATGTGTTGTCCTCAGGCATTGCCGGGTGTGGCCAAGGTTCCTGTTACACAGGCGTCCGGTGATGCTGTCAAGGTGGCTGTTTTGTTCAGCCTGCGTGCTGTGAGCAACAGGCTGTTTCCGACTGTGCACAGCCAGCCAGGAGTGTACGAAATGCCCGTTCAGGCCAGTCCCTGCCGGGGGTGTGGGGAGAGGGAAATGCAGCTTGAAACTACCCCTTCAGCCCCCGGGCTCTGGCCTCCTCCAGCGCCCCCACCCCACCCCAGGGTCAGTTACAGCAGGCCCAGAGCCTGCTCTAATTTGCATACAAAGGAACTAATTAGCTCTGCCTCAGCCTTTTGCATCCCGCGGCAGCTGGTGGCAGGGAAGCTCCTTGTGCCCTGAGTGGACATGGCGCGTTTCACTGTGTTGTGCTTCCTGCTCAGCCTCTTATCGGGCCCTGCCCTCCTCCTGGCGCAGCTCGTTCTGTTCTGGCTCCATCTGCCTCCCTCCCCGGCCCGGCTGGCTGGGTTTGACGGTGTCGTTCCCACGTTAAGGCTGAAGGGGCGAGCCCGGGGGAGATCACAGGCTGTCTCTCTGCCCATTAGTAATCTCTAGTGAAGGCAGCACAGCACAGCCTGAGCTCTGGCTTCACAGAGCGTTCTGAGGCGTTTTCGTTCTCTGGGAATCTCAGCCAGACTCTCTGGTGCTGGCGGCCTCTCCTACGTAGCTCCTATGGCCGTGGGCTGAGGCTGGGGCCAAGGGCCAGCTGAAGACAACTGTGAGTGGTAGTGGCTTTAGGATCCTGTTCTCCTCTGGGGCTGGAATGAAAGTCGCTCTAGCAGTCACCAGGTGCCAGGGACCCAAGGGGCTATTGCACAGTTGGGCATTGCCAGGGGACGGGGATGATCCAGCTGTGCCCCCGTTCCAGGGGCGGAAGGTACAAAAGGCTGCATGGTACCTTCAATGCCTAGGCCTCTGTGGGCATGTCTGCCCTGCAGCGAGGGGACGTGCTCTCCAGCCTGGGGGACAGAGTCATGCTAGCAGGGCTGCGATGATTTAGTTGGGAATTGGTCCTGCTTTGAGCAGGGGGTTGGACTAGATACCTCCCGAGGTCCCTTCCAACCCTGTGATTCTACGACCCCGAGTCTGAGCTCAGGTGTCCAGCCGGGGTCCCAGTGTCCATGCTGCGGTGTCTGGCTTGAGCCTGCCTACCTGGGCTGGGAGGCCTGCTACCAGCTGTAGCGTGGACCTGCCTCCTGTGGGGTGTGGAGCTAGGGGAGGCACAATGTGGGGCCGGGGGAGGGAGGGTTGAGCATGCTGCACACTCTGGCCAGCTCAGGGGGCCAGACCCTTTCTCCCTTCTCTTCCCTTAGGACGTTTGCCAGGAGGAGGAGGCAGTTCAATCATTAACCTGCGATTGTGCCTAGCCCTGGAGCAGCGGTGGGGGGATTGCCCAGGCCGGGCGGCGAGGAAACCAAGAGCAAGAACAAGAAAACCCAACTGCTCCAAAGCTTGTCTGCGCTGGAAAGCGGGAAGCTGAGCTCAGCGTCTGGAGCGAAAGCTCAGGGTCATTGTATTTTATTTAACTTCACGTGAGGGCAGGCTCGGAGCAGGGGGGAGGACAACAGTGGACGGCCCCAGACTGTGTCAGCGGGTAACAGCCAGTGCTAAGGGTCTGATGCTGCGACTGGCTGGCTGATCCCCAGAGAATTCCCCAGCAGTTTGGCCTGTGGACGGCCCCTTTGGCCCATCTGTGATGCTTTAGGGGCCCTTCTGAACAAACCAGCCCTTTGGTGCACTTCATCAGTGCGCCTCGGGCCCACGGCTCCATAGCCAATGGGGCTCCCAGCCCCGGAGCTGCCAGGAGGAAGCCAGCGGGGCTGTGCACTGGGTTCACCTTCTGGCTATCCTAGTTCTTGTCAGAAGTATCAGCGGGTGATGCAGGGCAAATGTATCCACTCTTCACATACTGCAGCCCTCGGAGAATGATCTTCGAGTGCCCAGGAGCTCAGGGGAATCTTGCCTGGAGTCCGAGCTGCGGGGCCAGGACTCCTGGACTGTGTGAGGTGCATGGGGGGTCGGTGTATGACGCTGGCACCGGGTCTGTGTCTGGTACTTTTAAAGAGCGGGACATGCTCGTGCATTGAGCAGGTGTTTGGCTCTTCGCAGAGCGCAGCAGCCTGGCTTGCGGGCTCTCTCCGGGGTCAGTGATTGGTTTGTGAAATAGGGAAGGAATCATGGCCAGGGGAAGGGGAGGCAGACAGCCTGTGTTTCTTGGAGGGACTGTGTGGGGGCGGGTCACCACTGGAACAGAGAATGCGAGAGAGAAGTCCAGTCACATGGAGCGAGCAATGCACAGGGGTTACGAAAGCGTCACTTGTTCAGTTTACACAGCATCCAGCTTCGCTCTTCGCAAATGGAGGCCCAGGAAAGATTCTGCTGCCCGTCACGTGTGGGCAGGGGAGCTGGGGGCTGTGCTCTGTTCTGATGCAGCAGCCGAGGCAGAGCTGAGAGCATGGCTCATACGTTTCCTCCCCTTCATGCCCAGCTGCTTTTGAAGCAGTTTCTTGGGGGAGGTCTGAGTCCAGCGTATTACAGAGTGTTTCTCAGAAATCCCCTGGGCCTCTGTTTGAAAAATGGCTCCTTAATTCCTGGCGCATCCCTCAGCGCCCGGCTCTTTTCACCTCTGTGCTCTGTTGTGCAGTAAGTGACTTTGTCTGCTGTTGCAACAACTGTGCAATGGGCCACTGAGCTGTGGATATAGACCTATCAGCCGCAGAATGCGTTAAAGGAACGTGCGAGCCTGTGCTGGTGCCTGAGAGTGGCAGAGAGGCCCAAGAAGTCAAGAGTCCCTTCCTAGCCTGTCCTTCCTTCCATGAATGCAGCTGCTGGTGCTCCAGGAGCATGGGACCTCCCCAGCATCCGGCCTTCAGCACACGAACTGTGAGTGTCATGTAAGCAGTGTCAGGAATGAGATATATTCTGACATCTGGTGGCGAACTATGGGAATTACAGTGAGCCTTGCAAAATAAGTCTGGGGCTGATCAATTTGCATAGACACACCCACTGCGCCTAGCCTGAGCCCACAGCAGCCCACATGGCCACTTCGGCTGATGAGGGAGCCCCAGTTTCTATGTTATTGGGGCAGGAATGATAAAGTGATGTTACTGTGATTATGTGAATGAAGGACTATGGACATGTACTTGGCCCTTGTTATGATGGAGGGACTCGCCATCATCCAGGTAGCACTCACTGGGCAAGGGCCATGCGTTTTCAGAACACTGTGAGATTGAGAGAGGTGATTGACAAGCACCTATACCTTTTGGTGAGGGCTCTGTCTGAGGGCCTCCCAGGCCTATTGCACCCTGTCTCTCTCCACTGTGGAATGTCAGAATTGAATTTTGCTTCCATTAGGAGCCTGGTTCCAGGCTGCTGAGCTGACAATTGCTTTGGGCTCACTGGTGCACCTGCACTAAGGCTCCCCTACTGTGAGCTGAAATCACCTAAGAGCTAAAGAAATCACTGAGCACTGTCTTAAGTAGGGGGGACCTGGAAAAAAGTGCAGAGTGGCTGGTGCAGCAGAGCAGTCTGTGTGTTGGCTAGCAGGACGGCTAGCGGAGTGACCGGCGCAGCAGAGCTGTCTGTCGACTAGCGGAGGCGTGGGTGCTGCGGGCAGAGTGACCGGTGCAGCAGAGCTGTCTGTCTGTCCCCTAGCAGAGGCGTGGGTGCTGCGGGCAGAGTGACCGGCGCGGCGGAGCTGTCGGTGTGTCGGCTAGCAGAGCAGCTAGCGGATCGACGGGCAGAGCGGTTCGTAGGACAGCCAGCAGAGCGGAGCAGAGCCGATTGCGGTGAGAGCTGCAGCGGAACCTCACGGAGAGGCGGCGTGGTCGGCCTCGGACCACGTAAGGTGCCCCGTGCCCTACCCTCCATCTCCACCCAGGCTGGAGGTAAGATTCTGCCAATTGACTTTTGAACTCTGCACGGACCAAGGACAGAGACTCTTGGGCTGTTGGACTTTTGGGACTATTGAGTGACTTTTTGGGGTTGTGGAACTCAAGAGCCAAAGGGAAGGCCACGGCCTATTTGCTGGGAGGGGGCTTCTGGTTCATGGTTTGGTTTATTAACCTTGTTTGTGGTGTTTCCCCAATATAATGCCACATTGTTTCTCCCTGTTATTAAAAGGCTTTGGTACACTCAGACTCTGTGCTTGCGAGAGGGGAAGTATTGTCTCTTACAGACGCCCAGAGGGGTGGTATGTGGTTGTCCCAGGTCACTGGGTGGGGGCTCGAGCCGGTTTTTGTATTGTGCTATTCGAATGGAACCCCTGGATACTGAACCCGGCCCTTGTTGCTGCCAACTCTGATGGGCAGAAGGGTTACAGTCACAAAGAGCGATGGCCGGGGCCCTCGCTCCAGGGAAACCACAGAGGAATCAACGGTCCTTTTCCAGGTAGCTCCCATCTGTGCTCTCCTGATGGGCTCTGAGGTTTAAAGTCTTGGCAGCCTGACGCTCCCTCTGGACCCAGGAAGGGTCAGTTCATCTCAGCTAGGAAACCGGCTCAAACCCTCATTGTAGCGAAGGGAGGGAAGGGCTGGAGCGATCCTGGCTCAGAGTCTCCAGGGACCAGAATGCCAAGGGCCAAAATGCCTGAATGCTGGAGCAGCTGACTATCCAGTGGGCCCAGGCCAGGGCATCCGATGTCCAAGGGCCGGCGTATCTGAGCGTCATGGCACCCAATGGTGCTGACGACAAGCAGGACCACGGGGGCGGAGTCTGTGTGCATCCCATTAACACTGCTCTGTAACAAGCCCTCAGCCCACTGTGGGAGCCCAGCTCTGGGCACTTTGAGGTGCTGCTCCTAATCTTTCCACTGCACACTGGCCTCATGTCCTGGAAAAGCCAAAGCCCCCTGTGACAAGCAGGGAGGAGGGTGGATGTGATCTCAAGAGTTTCACTGGAGAGGGGAGGGTGCTCTGAAGGGGACATACCTGAAGCTGTAACCTGAGGTGAGAAGGGGGAGAGGAGATGACTCCTAGAGCCCGGCAAGTGAACAAAGGAGGGGAGAGATGCTGCAGGGGTTTTGGAGTGGAGAGTTGGCTGGGAAGAGAAGGGATCCCTATGTTTGGGGGTTAATCTCCCTGCCCCCTGACAGAGCCTGACTAAGGGGTCCTGTTTGTACCTACGAGCTCTGGTTTGAACTGGGTTCCTATCATCCCTAATAAACCTTCTAATCTACCGGCTGGCTGAGAGTCCCTGTGAATCCAAAGGAGTGGGGGTGCAGGGCCTTGACTCCCCCACACTCCGTGACACCCCCAGCTGCTCATTGTACTCAGCACATGGGAAACTGCTCCGGCCCTTTCTTTGGCACTGAGCACTGAGGTGGATATTGAAACATTCCCTCTGCCAGGTCAAATGAGATGAAAGAGGGGAGCGGTGCCAGCCAGTGCAGCCCAGCAGTGCGCCACCGCGTCCATGGTATCGAAGCGCATCAGCGGCCCTGCCGAGGGACTGACACCAACAAGGGGAAGGAGTTGGGCTTTCGCTCCCAGACAGTTGCGCTGTAATCCTCCTGCAGACAACAGCGTGCTGAGGAGCAGGGCCTGAGATGCACTGACCCGAACACCCCCAAACAGCCGGGGACAGCCGGCCAGGCCGAAGGAGGGATCCTCCCCCTCTCTTTTTACAAGGCTCCTCCCTCCCCATGTGAACAAACCCCCTCTGAGTTCTGGCATGTTGTGCATATTTTAAAAAATCTTTCCCTCCTATTTTGCTTTTGCCTGTTCTCGGGGCCGACTTCCCGCCTCGGAAGATGAGCTTTGTGTTTCTTTGTTCCCTAAGCAACCTAAACCAGGCCAAACAGCATTGCTTTTCCACAGCCACATCTGGTAAACAGCCCTTCCCAGCTACCTGCGGCTGTGAATTCATTGGTGTACTGGGCTCTGCTTTGAAAGGTCCCCTGGGAAGCCAGTGTAGTGACTGTGTCTTCACTCTGCTGCCTGCCTGCCTCAGGGTCTGGACAGGGCTTCGGAAAGTAGGTTTCCATTTACAGACGGTGACTGCATCCGAAATAAGGAGCCTGGCCCGTGTGGGTGTGGGGGAGGCATTGGCCTCGTGGGCAGAGAGTGAGCACTGAACCGCACAGTGCAGCCATGCTATGGAACCAGGGCCGGCTCCAGGAGCCAGCGTTGCAAGGCGAACGGTGGGGGCGGCAGCCAGGGCGCAGTCGGGGCGGCGCTCGGGCGGTTTTCAGCGTCGCGCCTGTGGCAACTCAACGATCCTCCCTCTCCTGCGGAGCTTCTCATTTCTGGGCTCTGCGCTGTGGTGTACTCACCTTCCTCGCTCTCCACACGCCTGGGGGCTGAGGGCTGGGGCCACCCTTCCTTGTGCAGTCGGGCCTTTATGAGCAGCCTTTTCCCTCCAAAGGCCACAGCACTAGGTACCCCCCACCCCGCACTCCCTACCAGCCCCCGGCTGGGTCTTATTTGACCCGAGGGGGGTCTGAGTGACCCCACCCCCACTGTGAAACGCCCCTGGGCACAAGGCCTGTGTGTAACCCACCTCAGCCTGGGGCACTTTGAGTGGCTGGTCCCCAGAGGGGGCTACCATAACTGCATCCCATGACCCCTACTCAGTCCATAGGGTCTAGTGCTGGCCCCTGCCCCAGGGCTCAGCCTTTATGCATAAGCAGGTTGAACACCTGGGAAAAGGTCCCGCTGGCTCAGGTCCCTTGGCGACCAAGGTGCCTTGTGCGGATGTGCCCCCTAGTTCCATTCACACAAGACCCTTTCGTGTCAGCCCCACAAGACGCTCTTGGGTCCCAGGGTTTGCTGCACAGCCCCAGAAACTCAATAAAGCCTGAGCCTCAAACAGCTCATTGCCACCTGTTTCCCTGCAGTGCAGAAACGGCCCCATTCCTCTTGTGGTTCCAGTTTCTGACCACCTGGGAGCCATTCGCAGCACAGATGCTGGAGCGCCACGGTTGAGGCCCTGAGGTCTCTCCCGTCTGCTTGGCTCCCAAAGCCAGGAAGCAGGAGGTGGACCTGCCCTTGCTCAGTTTCTGTATCAGGCTGGGGGCAGAAGCCAGCTGGGAAGAGAAGCCCACACCCTGATTTGCACAGAGGGATGGAGCAAGGGAGCAAACGCCAAGCTCCACTTTTGACCCACCAACAACACTGTGCATTAGCAAGGGGTGCTGGGGCGAGGAGGTGGGGGGAAGGTTGAACCAGCAGAGCTACGGGCTTCCCCCTTCCCCACATGGGGCAGGCTGGTGCCCGGCTGGAGAGTGCTGTGTCAGCCAGGATCCCCGGAGCAGAGTGGAGTCATCCCAGCCAGCGATAGTTAGAGAAGCTCTTCGTTGGAATGGGAACGTGCCCGCCATTGCCCAGCCTTCCTGCATCTTCACCGCAGCACACCACAGACCTGGCTGTCTGCTCCTTTGGGCCCCTCTCTTCCCACAAGGTGCAGCTGAACGAAGACATCCACTCAGGAGCATATGACGCATTAAACGGCACTGGGCCACCACGTTCTGCTCTCGGTGACACCAGTGTAAATCCAATTTAACTGCATGGAAGTCAGGGGAGTTTCTTGGGATTTACACCAGGATAAGGGAATTGGAATCTGTCGCACTGTGTCAGTTGCTGGTTGACATGCAGTGGCAGCTGGCAGTGACTTCAGCAGAGCAAAGATTGCTCTCGTCCGGCCTCTCCATTCTACAAAAACCTGCAACTATCTCATTGCAGATGGAGCCAAAGGGGAAGGCGGTTTCCATGTCCCGCCTGCTGTGGCAGCTGCAGACACCACTCTGTATTCCCCATGCCTCCTGCCTGAGAAATGCCCAGACCTGGAGACCTGGTGGAACATCCTTTGGAGATTCCACGCTGCCTGAGAACCACAGTCCGTTTCTAGGTCAATTCCCTCTGATGTTGTCTCCCTTGGAACCTGCTTAAAATAGCCAAAGAGCAAAATTGTTTGTGGAAAAAAAATGTCTTGTTGCCTATGTCAGTTCATCTGACCTGGTAATTGAATTTACTTCTGAAGCTGGGATTTGACTGACAGCCTCTGTAGAGAAACCAGGCCTGTAGCTAACTCCATCAGCCAAGTCACTTTCCAAGCAGGAGTCCTCAGGCACTTTGCAAGGGCTGAAATCTTCTAACAGCTCCCTTCCAAAGAGAAGCTTGTAACTGCAGCAAGCTTGTGTTTGAACTGGAAGGACAGAAGCACCGGAGGGGAACAATTACAAACACTTAGCCCCAGAATCGCGGGGGCTGTAAAAGAGAAATTACCATCAATTTCATTGGGCTCCATCCCAAACTCCAGGAGTGAGATTAGCCATCCCAATTACTCCGGCATGTTCTCTGAACAAACTGTGCAAGTTCCCTCATTCCACAGAGAAACCGCAGAAGATAACGAGAGCTGTGATCTGGCACAAGATCCAATGGAACAAAGGAGGGAAGTTTCCGAAGTCTAAATTCTCTGTTCATAGCCTTGGCAACATGAGGGCCGTGAGGTAGTTTGAAACTAGCACTTTTCACGGCCCTCAGGTGAAGGCCTTCCTTTTCAAGCCACGTCATTTTGCCAGCGCCAGCTTAGAGGTGACATGCTCAGGGAACTTGTTGAACGAATAATGGAGGATCTGCTAGTGCTCACTGGGCTTCGTCCCTGTGACAAGCAGGAAGGAGGGTGGACATGACTCTGAGGGGAAACTGCTCTGATGGGGGATACCTGGAGCTGTAACCTGAGATGAGAAGGGGGAGGGGAGTTGACACCTAGGGCCCGGGAAGTGAACAAAGGAAGGGGAAGACGGTGGCAGGGTTTGGAGGGGGTAGAAGCTGGCTGGGGAAGAGAGGTGGGGAGCCCGGATTCAGGGTCTTATCTCCCTGCCCCCCAGAAGGGCCTGACTAAGGGGTCCTGTTTGTACTGACAAGTTCTGAGTTGGATTGTGTTCCTGGCATCTCCAATAAACCTTCTGATCTACTGGCTGGCTAAGAATCACTGTGAATCCCAGGAAGTGGGGGGTGTGGGAACGGGAGTCCCCCATTCCCTGTGACAACCCCTAGCTCCCAGGCGGACTTGAACTGTGGGTGACCCTCCTTTCACGTGTCACTGTGGCAGCACCACGCGGGTCTCCTCTTGGGGGATTGCAGAAGCCCAGGGAAGGGCCATTCTGAAGGCGAAGCCCCTTGCCTATTCTGTGCAAAGTGAGTCTGTGAAATTGGCCCCTTGTCCAGTGGATGATCAACAGGACCCTTAACTAAATTCCGTTGCAGGACCACCAGGGCCCTCCAAGTACAGCGATACCCTCGGCCCCGCCTGTGCAGCCCCACGCAATGCGCTTTGGGGAGGTGTCAGAATGCTTCGTGAAAGCGTCTCGCATCAAGACCACGTTTTCCCAGCTGGCTAATGGCTAAGAAAAATACTGGGGCCTAATCTGTGTCCCAGCTGATAAACACCTGCAAGCTGCCAAGTGACCGTGGAGCGGATCATTTCATAAATCTCTCACAGCGCCCCCGAAGAGTTCTCCTCTGAAAGTCCAGCCGCCCCACCGAGGAAGAGTCAGCTCCTGCCCACAACATTTGGCCAGCACATGTTGTTTGGCTGCTTTTTGTGGATTTCTTGTTCAGAGAAAGCGTCTTATGTAAGGCCTTGGAAACTCTATCGCATAACGTCCTTCACGCTCCAGAGGGGAGATTTAGTCACATATTCCATATTTCTCATCTGAACTTGGACAGCGTTCTATTTTAAGATCAAAAACACCGGAAAGTTTCTGCCTTTCAACCTTTTACCTCCAAGAACCATTTTTGCTTTTCCAGCCCAGGAGAGACACGTTTCTTTGAATAAATGAAGGTTTGAAGAGAATTTGCAGATGTCTGCTAAGCTTGCAGTCCTTTCCCGCAGTGGTACCCCATGGTGTATGGAAGGCTGAGGAAATTATCGTCCCGGATGAGATTGCAGTCACTGAATAATAGTGTGTGACCACGTGTCTTCATGCAGGCATGCAAAGGTGAGGGGGTGGGGGTTAGGTTTTGTGTGCAATCCTTTGTAACAAAGCCCTTCTACTGGCCTTACAGTCTTTTAAGTCTCCACTTGGTGGAGGCTCATGCCCTTAGGCCCAGAAATCTACATTCAGTCCCTCCAGCAGACCCCATGCGGGGTTCAGCAGCTGTCAGGCCAGGAGCCACGAGGCCTGTGTGTGGGCACCACGGCTGCTCCATCCTGACTCCCTTTCTCAGTCTCTGCCTGTCCTCTGGCCCAGCCAGGCAGACTGGCTCTGTAGCCCAGAGCTTCAGGCACGTGCGTAGGATGTAGCACACCTGGATTCAAGTCCTTGTTCAAATCAGGCAGCGCAGGGATTCTCTGATGTCTCAGCTGAGCAGCCTTCCCAGTGGATGCAATCCCCTCCATCCCCGCTGGGATCTGCTCTGCGCTTGCTGCCAGTCCGGCCTCCCTTGGGAGACAGGCGGGGGACACTAGCTTGAGAATCTCGCTGGGGCTTAGGAGTTGGGGGGTGGTGTCAGCACGTTGGTGTGATTGTGCCTGCCCGTTGGTGGAAAGTGAGGTACCCTGGGATGTCAGGCAGCAGCTGCATGGTGGTTTCGTGAATGTCAGTGAAGCCTAAATGTTGGATTTAGGTGCCTAAAGAGGCAATTAAGTGCCTAAGTCTCTTTGTGAATCTAGTCCTAGCTGTTAACACCACACACCAGCGCTAAAAGAACAGGTGAGATCAGGAGAGTCGGGGTTACAGGCCTGAGTTGAAAACCACAAGGTGTATTTGTTATACTGGGGAACTTCACAAAACTCAGCCTGCCCCAGCTGAGCAGATTCCCAGGCAGACTGGGGACTGACTAGCTAAGCTGCAGTTCTGCAGAAAAGGACCTGGGGATTAGCGTGGATGAGATGATGGCTATGAGTCAACAGTGGGCCCTTGTTGCCAAGAAGACTAACGGCATTTGGGGCTGTATAAGTAGTGGCATTGCCAGCAGATCGAGGGGCGTGATTGTTCCCCTCTATTCAACATTGGTGAGGCCTCATCTGGAGCCCTGTGTCCAGTTTCGGGGCCCACACTACAGAAAGGGTGTGGAAAAATTGGAAAGAGTCCAGCAGAGGGCAACAAAAATGATTAGGTGCCTGGAGCACATGACTTATGAGGAGAGGCTGAGGGAACTGGGATTATTTAGTCTGCAGTAGAGAAGAATGAGGTGGGATTTGATAGCTGCTTTCAACTACCTGAAAGAGGGTTCCAAAGAGGATGGATCTAGACTGTTTTCAGTGGTACCAGATGACAGAACAAGGAGTGATGGTCTCAAGTTGCAGTGGGAGAGGTTTAGGTTGGATATTAGGAAAACCTTTTTCACACAGAGGGTGGTGAAGCACTGGAATGGGTTCCCTAGGGAGGTGGTGGAATCTCCTTCCTTAGAGGTTTTTAAGGCCCGGCTTGACCAAGCCCTGGCTGGGATGATTTAGTTGGGGGTTGGTCCTGCTTTGAGCAGGGGGTTGGACTATATACCTCCTGAGGTCCCTTCCAACCCTGAGATTCTCTGATTCTGTGGTTCAGGGGTAGAACGGGACCATTGTGGAGTCTTGAGGTTCCCATTTTGTTTCTATGACTAGCTCTGTGGATGATGCTCACAGGATCAGATACACCCACAGCCTGGCACCGGTGGGGACCTGAAAGCCACAGAGGGAATGTTTGCGAGGGATGCGTTCCAGTCACAAAACATATCTGTCCTGGGGCCTGGGCACACAGGAAGTGGGGAATGGGAGGATGGTCCTGTATTTCCTGCTTGTGCTGGCGTCGGAGGAGTCAGTGCTGCTGTGCAGTGGGGGGGGCTGCATGGGGAGGGTCGGCATCTGTGCCGTCCCTGTGCTTTGCTGAGCAGTCCAAGCAGTCTGCGATTATCTGCACAGTTTCTCTGAGCCCCCTGTGGGGCAGGGGGAGCTGGACTCAGGCTGTTCCAAGGAGAGCGCAGGACTCACAGTGTGGCTTGCAGGGGAGCTTGTCCAGATGGAATCCAGCCAGTGCCCGGCTCTGGTTTGGCTGGGAAGCTCATTCGCTAGGTATCCCCCGCAGCCCTCCTGCGCCTCTGTTCTCGGGTCAGGCCGGTGTCCCGTGTCCCAAGTAGAGCAGAATTCCCCACTCGCGGCGGTGAGCTCGCCGAGGTTCCCAGGCACGTTACTCATTGTTTATTGGCATTCACTCCAGAGCCAGGCTGGTGTACGGTGAATGCTCCTGGGCCAGCAGCCTCCTGCCTGGGCTTGCCTGGGAGAAGGCTTGTGGGACAGGCCTGGCGGGGAGGGAGAGCAGTGGGGGGAGCGGGAATGGCTGGAGCTCCCCTCTTCCCTTGCCAGAGTGGGACAAGGCTGGCTCAGGGCTGCCCCGCCCCCGCCACGCTCTGAGAGCCCGGCCTGGCGAGCAGGTTTGCTGGGAAATGAAGCCCCTCCGAGCAGCCATGTCTGTTGATCGGGGTGGGCAAACTTTTCGGCCCGAGGGCCACATCGGGTTTGCGAAATTATATCGAGGGCCGGGTAGGAAAGGCCCCGCCCCCCAATCCAGCCCCCTCCCACTTCCCGCCCCCTGACTGCCCCCTGAGAATCCCTGACCCATCCAATCCCCTGACTGTCCCTTCCACATACCCCTAACTGCCCCCCAGGACCCCACTCCCCACCCAATTCCCCTGCTCCCTGTCCCCTGACTGCCACAACCCGTATCCACCTTCCCACCCCCAACTACCCGGAATCCCACCCCAAACAACCCACCCTACTCCCTGACTGCCCACTCCAAAGCCCCCACCACCACCCTGGAAACCCCCATTTCCCCTTACCATAGCTGCTGGGCAGGGGGAGCATGAAGCCCTGGCCCCCAGAGCTCTGCCCATGCAGGGTGGCTCCGGGGGAGAGGGGGAGTGCACAGCCCTGGCTCCCAGAGCTCTGCCTGTGCGGCATGACTCCGGGAGAGGGGCCAGTGGGCAGCCCCGGCCCCCAGAGCACTGCCTCTGCGGCGCGGCTCCGGGGGAGGGGCAAGCGCTGCCCCTGAGGCGTGGCTCCGGGGGAGGGGCACAGCCTCCCGCCGGGGGCCGGATGGGACGGTCTCGCGGGCCGTAGTTTGCCCACCTCTGCTGCAGAGCCAGCTGCTGGCACGCCCCAAACCAAAAACTCCCTTGGGGCATTGGCACTGGCCTCCTCCCTGTGCTGTACAGCGGGGCGAGGGCACCGGGGTGTTGGCCATTGGTTTGTGTGGCTCCTCACTGCCGGACTGCTCTGTGTGGGCCTGAGGCCCAGCCAGGCGAGCTGCCCGCGCTGGGGCTGACGGGGGACTGGGCAGCATGCCGGGCGGTGGGATTCTGGCGGGGATGAGGGGCACTGATGCCAGCTGAACCTGTGCAAGGGCACCATATAATCAATGACTTCAGAGACAGAGACAAACCCAGGTCACATCCCTGCCAGAGCAAGGATGGTCTCCACAGATCGTCCCACACTCGCTTTGCTTTTTAAATGTCGTCTCATTGCTCCTGCTTCACCCCGGGGCCCAGCTACCTGAACGGCTGCTCTCTATCCAGGGGGCTCACCTCAGTCAGGTATGCGTCAACACCCCCAAGGGCCCAGCCCTCATCATCAGTCATTGATGACTCCCTTGGTTCCTTAAAGTGAATCCCTTCAGTCCCCTGCCCTTCATTGTTCCGTGTCTGGGAGCCTCGTTCGCATACGGCAGCACTCGGAGTTCGCATAGGCCAGAGGGGACCAGGATGATCGTCCAGCCAGAACCTCGTCTTGAGATACCCCCCAACTCTGAAACCTCCGGGGGGAGCTAGAGCCGAGCCTTGGAACGACACCGTCTGGATTTCAAGATTTCAGTGGAGGAAGAATCCACCCCAGCCCTTGGTAGTTTGTTCCAGTGATTAGTTTCCCTCGCCTTAGTTCCAGTTTCAACTGGTCTAGATTCAACTTCCAGCCACCGCCTCTGCCTACGAGACTGACTAGCCCTCTGCTCTCCGACTCCTGACAGATGATAGTCCAGATGTGCTTTTAGCAGAGCCCTGGCAAAGAGGGACCCGTTGGGCTCCATCACATGACTCCTCTGCCAATGCAACCCCAACCCCTGCTGGCTTCTTGCAAACACGTGTCATGTGCCATGCTTTTCAGAGCCACCAAGAGAAGGAGGCACGTCCTGCTTTAGCTAAGGAGGGGAAGCTGTGGGGCCCCCCCCCCCCCGCACCGCCACTGCCACCTGTAAGGAGGACCGCAGAGAGGCTAGCAGTACTGTCCGGTGCGCGGCCTGCGCGCTTTGCCAGGAACCTTGCTGTGCTGTCTGCCTCAGCACTGCGTTTCACAGCCTTTTGCTCCAAGGCATGTTTTCAGCCCAGAGCCCCGTCTAGTCATGGCCACAGCTTCCTTTGTGACTCCTCCAGTGCAGGTAAGGAATGTGAGGGAATAGAAATGCTCTCAATGGCTCCTCTGACTATTGTGGGAAGGTGTCCATACTCCCCTCTGATTCTTGACATACCTGAAGCTGTAACTTGATTCCAGGTGGGGGGAAGAGGTCACCTGACCTCCTGCCTGGGGAACAGACAAAGGAAGCAGGGGAGGAGCTGGGGGGTGAGTTTCAGTCGGCAGCTGGCTAATGAAGAGCACGGAGGCCCAAATAGGGTCTGGCCTTCCTGGACCCCTGAAATGGATCCAGCTGAGGGGTCCGGTTCACTCTATCCACAAGCTCTGTGTTAGATCATGTTCCTGTCAACTAATAAACCTCTGCTTTACTGGCTGGCTGAGACTCACGTCTGACTGTGGAGTTGGGGTGCAGACCCACGGGCTGCCCCAGGACCCCGCCTGGCTGGGCTCGCTGGGGGAAGCGCACGGAGGGGCAGAAGGTGCTGAATGCTTTGAGGTCAGACCCAGGAAGGTGGAAGCTGTAACCTGTGAAGCTCCTAGCCTTGGAGACAGGCTGTTTACAGAGAAGAAGCTTCCCCCCAGAGTCCTGACTGGCTGCTTAGGGAGCGGTTCCAGACCATCACCCCGGGGACTCCGTGACAACTGGTGGCAGAGGTGGGATGTACTGCACCCTGTGGACGGCGCGTCTGACTGTAAGTGACTGGAGAGCAGTAAAACAGAAGGGGATTGCCGGGGATCAGGTGTGCTGAAGGCCCAGAGAAGGCCGGTTTCAGGGGGCGGAGAAGCTGCAGCCTAACCCCTGAGAGTGTGTGACCAGCAAGAAGGACTGTTGCGGAACCAGGGTCCCCCTGAGAACTGCGGGGTGCAGTCTCAGGGGCGGAGAAGCCTGTGGCTTGGCCCTAGGAGAGAGAAGGACTTTTGCAGTAACAGGGTTCCCCTGGGATTTGCAGCGAGCGGTTCCAGGGGCCGAGGAGTTGCAGCTCAACCCTGGCAAAGAGGCGGTGACCTCGAGAAGGGCTGGCACACAAAAGGGGTTCCTCCTGGAAACCATGGGGTGCTGAGAGCACACAGGCCTGCGAGTTCACAATAACCTGGGAACAGCAGAGTGATGGCTTATCACCATCTCCTTGAGAAGGATGTTGTAACCCTGTGCAAACAGAGAGGGTTATGCATTGAGATGTGCACCAACGCACAGTTAATCGTGCAGCGGAAACTTAATGTGAAGCTGGAGGATGATGGCTGCACGAAGACACAGATTCCTGATCCAAATGGGGTTGCAGGAGAATCTGGGAGCATCTGGAGTGGTCACTGGGCATCCCCAAGACTCCTGTCCCCAACCAGACGAGGGTCTTCATGATTGGGTTCCCCATCCGGGGACCAGAGAGAGAGGGAAGTGGAGCTGAGTCCAATAAGGGAAGTGGACTGTGAGAGGCAGCAAAAGCCTGGAAAAGCACTGCAGGAGGAGCAGCAGTGTGGACTGGTGATGGTGAAGCCAAGGGGCCCAGTGGACTTCCGAGGGGCGAGTGGGGATAGACCCCTGGGTGCCAGTTCCACAGGGAGCCTCAATACTACATTGGGGTCCCTGGTTAAGGGATGGGGAGGATGGGAATGTCCACCTCACTACTGTGGAGCAGGCTGGCAATTCGAACCAGGGGAACCCTGCGGAAAAGCCCCGGTGTCTAGCTCCCTTGCTGGGTCCCAAGGCTATCGATGCCATCAGCCAGAGGGATGGGGTGGTGGACAGACTCCCACCCCTGACCCCGACCTGTATGTCTGTGTGGAGTCCCCTGGGTTCAAGTCGTGTGGACACCCAGAGGGAGTGGAAGGGGGTGATCAATGGGGAGACAGTCCTGGGGTGGCGAGACCCTGGGACGGAGAGAAGTGTTGTTGGGCCCCATGGTGCAATGGCACCAGATGCTGGGGGGCTGTGTGACCTGAGTGAGGGTCACAGGGATGGAAACATTTGTCCTGCCTAGAGCCCAGACCCCTGTGCAGACACAGGAGGGGTCAGGCTGGCAGGTTGTTGGGGGTCTCCAGGATATCGGCTGTGAGATCCTGTTGGGGGGTGACTGTGTCTCTTTGGGGCAGGATGCAGACCCTGCTCCTGTAATGGCCGAGGGTTTGAATTTAAATCCAGGGAACCAATCGGCTGAGAGGAAGATAATCAGTGAAAATGCAAATAACCTGGCTGGCAGAGGGGAGGAGCGGTTGGGCTCAGGATACCTGCCTGCCTGTAGTCAGAGCTCTAGGGCGAGGTGGGACAGAGAGATGTTCCTCTCCGCGCAGCACATCGGAGAGGTTGGCTCAGTCTCCAGGCCTCTATCGAGATAGTCGGGTACCGTCGGGGGGTTGTATCCCATGTTAGCTCCCTAGCTGCCCAGCACTGAGCTAGGGAAGAAGAGTGAGCCAGACAAGGTGTTCTGGGAACGTGCAGTGCCAGAGGGCTCTCTGTGCGCTGAAGGAGGCTCTAAACCAGGGCCTGGTGTAACTCCTACCAAGGAGTGGGAGAAATAATGAGGCCCCCATGAAAACATTGGTGGGTTCGAACTTCCCCAGGTCACTGGCTAACGTGACCTTGCTCAGTTCGTTCTCGAAGGGGGGAGAACTGTGAGGGAATAGAAATGTCTCAATGGCTCCTCTGACTATTGTGTGAAGGTGGCCATACTCCCCTCTGATTCTTGACATACCTGAAGCTGTAACTTGACTCCAGGTGGGGGGAAGAGGTCACCTGACCTCCTGCCCGGGAAGGAGACAAAGGAAGCAGGGGAGGAGCTGGGGAGTGAGTTTCAGTCTGCAGCTGGCTAACGAAGGGCAGGGAGGCTCAGATAGTGTCTGGCCTCCCTGGACTCCCAAAATGGATCCAGCTGAGGGGTCCGGTTTGCTCTGTCCACAAACTCTGTGTTAGATCATGTTCCTGTCAACTAATAAACCTCTGTTTTACTGGCTGGCTGAGAGTCACGTCTGACTGTGGAGTTGGGGTGCAGACCCACGGGCTTCCCCAGGACCCTGCCTGGCTGGGCTCGCTGGGGGAAGCGCACGGAGGGGCAGAAGGGGCTGAATGCTCTGAGGTCAGACCCAGGAAGGTGGAAGCTGTGAAGCTCCTAGCCTTGGAGACAGGCTGTTTACGGAGAAGAAGCTTCCCCCCAGAGTCCTGACTGGCTTCTTAAGGAGCAGGTCCAGACAATCGCCCCGGGGACTCCGTGACAAGGAAGCAGAAAGGAAACAATAACAGCTTTAGTTATTTTTGGCTAGTGGAAGATCCTTATTGCCAGCATGACTTTCTAACAAACAAAATCCCCCTTCATTCAAGGCAAAGGGGAAACAAGCAGCCCATTTATCCCCTGCACTAACGAGGTCTTGGAAAAGAAGTTAATGGGAACTCAGCTGACGAAGCAGTTCAAAGACTAAGCGAATTATATCAGGCCTGCAGCCCGAGAGATCTATTTTGGGCCAGGCAGCAATGGCCCATTGAAGAGACACGGGGAGAAACGTGTGTGTGAATTTCCTTTGCACACAGCCAGCCTGTTGTTCCAAGGACTTACTTCTCATTGGCCAGTGCATCCGCTGTAGCCAGCTGAGAGAGAAGGTGGTACCCGGGTAAGGAGACAGCTGGGCTCCAGCCCAACCTGGGCAAACTGGTTCCTATGTTCAAATGGGTTTGGGAGCGGGGGGATCTCTTGGTAGGCAGCTGAATCTGGAAGCAATTTCTCCAGGGGTTGGACATTGTCCAGAACAGGGGCCTGCCTTTGGACAAGTGTCACAAGCTGCTCATAGACTTTAAGGTCAGAAGGGACCATTATGATCATCTAGTCTGACCTCCTGCACAACGCAGGCCACAGAATTTTACCCACTCATTCCTGCAATAAACCTCACGTCGCACAGATCTGCCTCTGAGGCTCTGATGTGAGTCCCGGAGGTGAAATGGGAAAGGGACTCACGCTCTGGAATAAGAGCGGCCACAGGACGGCTGAGCCCATATCAGCTGTTTGGAAATAATTATCCCAGAACAGCTGTTCCGGTAAATTTCCAAGTGTAGATCAGTCCTAAGTGCTGCCCGTGCAGCTTCCTGTCCACGGCGGGACACAGGAACTGCCGGACTGGACCTGACCGGACTCCATCTCACCAGGTGTCCTGGCTGTGGCCAGCACCAGCTGCTGCAGAGGAAGGTGTAAGAATATGAATAACACATAGGCTGTATATCACGCAGATACTCATACTGTACACACCCACAGCCTCACATTCTGTACACACACAGACACACACACATTATACACCCCCAGCCCCACATACTGTACAAAGACACACACACATTATACACCCACAGCCTCACATACTGTACACACACAGACACACACACATTATACACCCCCAGCCCCACATACAGTACACACACACACACTCGTACTGTATACAACCACAGCCTCACATACTTTACACACATAGACACATACACATTATACGCCCCCAGCCCCACATACTGTACACACACAGACTCACACACTATATACACCCACAGCCTCACATACTGTTCACCCATGCACACTCATACCAGACATATACACACTGACACGCACATACTGTACACACTGTGATGCTGGCAGACCACATACCAGCTCATGCCAAGGTCCCCAGTTCTCCGCTGAACACTGACGAACACCCGCCGGCCTCAATCCAACTCCTGGGTATTAGGGTTGCTAATGTCTAAGAATGTGTTTAGACTTTTACTGAACACTTGTACGGTGCTGCCTGTGTTAATCTCCCGGGTAACATCTGTATCCCGTCCTGTAAGGGGATATTGGAAAGGTTGTATATGGTGAGCTTCGGTGACTGTAAACCACCAGTCACTGGTGTAGTCTCAGCAGGATCCAAACCCGTGTGTGAGATCCCCGTGGATTTCAAGTGTTGTGCAGTGACTCAGGGACAGGAGCACCAGACTCAGGCAGACAAACCCCCCGCGGCTTGTCAGTTCTGGACTTAGATTTCACCCACCAATGATCACGTGTGAACTCCTCGGCACCAGAACAGCTGAAAGCAGTGGTCACAGACAGTCCCCTGGGCACTCTGACCTGTTGCAATGCCCAGGGGAGCCTGCCTTGTGACAGATGGGGGTCTTGCATAGGTTTAGAACCCTAATACCTCTATTAACAATTCTAACACACTGGTGAGCCAGACTGGTTCCCGCCAGGGATTTATCAGTGTTCAGCTGAGACAGGGGGACATTGGCACGACCTGGCACCTGGTCTGCCAGTGCTACACACACACTCACTGCACGTATACATCCATCTCTGCGCACACTCCTGCATGTAGGACTGCACCGCCCCCCACACCCAGAGTAACTGCTGTTGGACAGGTGCACCCCCCCAACCCCTGCGATGTCTCAGGGCCGGCTGGCGAGGTGTGGGCTGCTGTGTGTTTGCTGAGGGATGGGACTCCTTGACTGACTCACTGGCCTGGGGCCCAGCTGGACACTGGGGTTCACTCTCCTTTCCCGGATGAGGGCTCAGACAGCCCACAGGACGGGACAGCTGCTCTTCCCGGCCTTTCTCACAGCCCTGATTGCTGTAAAACAAGCCCTTTGTTATGCTCTCAGGCCTCTGTTGTTGCCTGTGGTGGAAAAGCAGCCCCTGTCCCTGGGTACCATTTGCACACAGTGCTTTGGATGCCCTCTAGTGGCAGTTCTAATTACAGCACCTCGTACTCCCCATGCAGAGAAAGATCTGGGGCCCGATCGCCAGCTGCCAGCAAGGAGCCGGAGCAGTGGGCGCTCCAGCAATCCCTGGCCACTGAGACTCCGGCCAGTGGTGTTGCTGGGGCAGGGTCTGCAGAACGCACAGAGCCGTGAGTGTTGGCGTTTGAACCCTGGGGTCACCAATTCTCCCAGCGGCTGCATGTGACTATTGAGCAGGCCCAGGGAGAGAGCAGAGCCCTGGGGGGGGGGGGGGGGGCGCCGCACCGGAGGGGGGAGGGGTACAGGAGCAGCTGCCCCTCGGCACCCTCTGGGCACGGCCCCTGAGGAAGGGTTCAAGCATTTCCCTGGCCCTGTCTCCTCACCGCCTGGGACGGTTTCGTCCTGTTCCGAATGGTCCACATGGTCCTTTCTTGCCGGGGCTGAGACGTCTGCCGTCCTCAGCAGCCTGGAGAATTACATTCCTGCTCCCAAAAGGCTCCCTCCCAAATTTCTCCATGAGACTGGAGCTGCGTGACCTGACTCTCATGGCGCATCCCTAGATAGACAAGGACTGAGATCCAGGATGCCTGGGTTCGCTACCTCTTACTACCAGAGACTCTTTGGGTGACCTTGGCTGTGAGCCACGTAACTTTTCTGTGCCTCCGTTTTCCCGTCCTTACAATGGGCCTACATAAGAAGCACTGACTGACGCAGCGCATGGGGTGGTGGGAGGCACCGTCTCTCATTTGTTAAGCACAGCTCGACGCTTGAAAACTGGGCAGTGTCTGGAAAGACAAAAGCTGCCTGAAGGGCGGTGTAACAGGATGGCTTGCCATGGGTTGGAGACCCTGGGATTAAGCCAGCCCTGGTTACCGACCGAGCCACACCTGGGTTGAGAGGATCTCAGGATCAAACGCAGCGGGAATGGGGCCCGTGCAGGCACTGCTGGGGTTCCCGAGGAATGGACATTCCTCAGGGCTGCTGAGAGCTCAGCTCTCGTTGATGTTCACAGCCAGTCTCTCGCCCCTTGTCTTCTGACAGCACAGTGCCAGGGCAGCCTTTTGTCCCTGGACGAAAGAGACTTTTCCCTCTGACAGGCTGGTGAGAGCATTTTCCCGTGCTCTGAATGCTTCTGAGGGCATTAGCCCCTGCAGGCCTCGGGAGGGAGAAGGAAGAATAGCCCATGATTCTGCCCCACAAGAATCCTGGACTCACTTCATCTCTTTCTCTAGGCCTCCGGGGAGACCAGGGACAGGACTCACAGGGGACCCAGCTGGTGAGGAGATCAGGAAAGCACCCACGCTCCCCACTCCTGCACCCTGAGTGGCCCCAAGGCCTCTGGCTTTCCCAAGCCCCTTCCCCACAGCCCGGATGATTAGAGGTTCCTCTGGGGACAAACCAGGGTAGAGGAGGAGGGGGAGGGGTACTCCCATGTCTGTGGCACCCCATGAACCCCCTAGTTGGGACTCCCCTTTACTAACCAGGCAAGGAAGGCAGGAAAGTGCTGGTGCTGTCCCCAACTGTCTTCTTGTGCACCCTGGAACTGCTCCTGAACCCCCGGTCCCGCCTTGCTCCCACAGGCCGTAGCTGGGCTACACAAAGAATGTCTTCATCACCCCAGGGACTGCGGGCACTCACCAAACTTGTTGGGCTGGGTTAAACCACAGGCCAAAATCGAGAGGGGGAAGGGTTTACCAGGCCAGGAGGAAAAAGATGTGGTCAGTGGCGTTTCATTTTGGCCTCCCTTCTGGTAGTAAGTGATCTGAGTTTGCAAAGACAACAGGGAGAGATGAGAGCTTCCCTGGCCCCGCTGGTGGCCAGTCAGTTTGCTGAAGCCGAAGAAACAGAAGAGAAGAGAAAACTAAGAGAAAACTCTGGCTAAGAGGGTCTTCGCTGCAGAGAGAGGGAGCTGAGAATTGTGCTACATTTCTAACAATAGGAAATCATCCCCCGCCCCTTCTGTCTGCCCCAGTTATTGAGGACAGCGGCTGAGCAGAACGTTCTGTGGCAGGGTGGAGAGGAACAAGGCACCAGATCCATCGCGGGAAACCTGATGCAACTGCTGCAAAGCCCATAAAGGTCATAGGGAAATGGGAGTTTTCGTTTGCTTGCATTCAGCTGGGGATGTTTGCGTCTGGAAGCGAGCGCATTCCGAGGCCATTATACGAGCGGAGAAGTCCTGTTCTTTCCTTTCGCACTCAGCTGCTCCAGATATTACCTGCTCTCTGGTCTTAAAACAGGGCTATGCCATCTAATGTGATGCAGGGGCAGACACAGTGATCTAATGGGCAAGAAACTCCCCCTCTGGCTCCCTGTTGCAACTGACTAGCCCAAGCCTGGTTGCATACACTGTACCCTCTAAGCTGTGCATGTGTGTGCGCGCACACAGATCCTAAACCCCGCGCACACGGCGAAACACCGGGCACACAAACATTTGCACAGAAGAGGTTTTTTTTGCACACACGGTCTGTCAAAAATTAGAGGGAACATTGGTTGCTATAGATGCTTGGTTTGGAGAATTGTCTCCTCTTCTGGTGCACACGCCGTCTGTGTCAGCATCGAGTGACATCAGCTATTGCAGCAGATTAAAAAGGTTCTTCAGATCTGAGCTCAGGGCTGAGGGACATCATATAACCTGTGAACAACACGCTTAGCCTTGCTCCAGACATTTTTAACATGCCCATCACTTTCGCCCCAGGGAGCCCTTCTGGTCATTTTTCCAGGATATGGGCAGCTCCTGATGGGAGCAGTCTCCACCATCTTCTCTGCCTGCAGAACCTCTTAGCACTTTCCAGAGGTAGAGATTTTACAGGCAGATGGGGACATAGTCATTATCCAGACTGACCTCCTGTGGGACATTTCCCCGAGCGATCGCTGCACTGAGCCCAGCAGCTGGGCTTTTAGAATGACCTGTGACCATCAGGTGAAGATTCCAAGTAATGGAGAATGTACCACATCCTGTGGCAGCAGTTCCCGTGGTTAATTACCCTAGTCACCCTCATGGGTAGGGTGACCAGTCGTGTGACCAGATGTCCCGATTTTATAGGGACAGTCCTGATTTTTGGGTCTTTTTCTTACATGGGCTCCTATTACCCTTCACCCCCTGTCCCGATTTTTCACATTTGCAGGCTGGTCACCTGGTGCCTGGTGTGCGGAGGCATGGTCACCTTGAACGATCACCTGGAAAGATGAGCTGAGAGCACTCCACACTTGGCTGAGCAAACAGGAAGGGGATTTTCAAATTTCCCAGGGAATTTGAAGGGCGGGTCCGATGGTTGGTCACCTGAGGATGGGGAACCAGATGGAATGGTTGAAATCATGGTGGAATTCTTCCAGAGGTGGAGAACCAGAAGCACCCCAGCCGCGGAGTCAGTGCACTCTACGTGCCCTACCCATGTGGACGGGGAGTAAGGTAGAGTGCTCCTGGCGGCTTTATTGCACTATGAAGTGCCAGTGTAGCCAAGCCCTAAGATTTAGGCTGGCAAGGAGAAGCGTTAGAGAGGATGTAATTGAGGTGTGTTAAGAGACTAAGAGGTGCTGTAAAGATGGATCAGTCCCTCTGATTCATACTGCCCCTGGATCTGAGAACAAGAGCTCACCCAGAATGAAGAGCCAGTACATTCAGAACAAATGAAAGGAACTTTTTATTTCTTCCCCCAGCGTGTCCAGGGCCTCAGGAATTCACTCCAGCTAAACGCTGTCCTGGGATTTGAAAAGAGGTTGGCTACCTTGAATGCAACCATTTGTCATTCCGCAGGCAGAGAAGAAAGAGCTTTCCAACAGACAACAGAGCACACATCAGCCAGACACTTCTTGGGGGAAGAGTCATCTCTCTCCAGAGGGTCGGATCTGGGCGGGATTCTGGCCTGGCTGGGAGCTGGCTGACTGGTGGCATTCCCTGCGTTCCTAGGTCCCCAGTTGCTTTGTCTTCAGTTCATCAGCTTTTCTCCAAATTAACGTACTGGTCATTAGAGTGAATGCCACAAGAGGGACTCTTCCCGCTGAGTCAGCACCCAAGCTATACCCAGAATGCCAGTAGGGGGTACTGTGTGCAGGAAGGGGGTGATGCTGAGTCATTGCTGCTGAACCGCATATAGATGACCCAAGGTCCTGACTGTCTGGGGTCATTCAAGAGCCTAGGGTGGTCTTTGCGTGGGGCCACTTAGCCATAGTGAGCTGGGCTCATTCTAGCTCATCCTAATTGATACTGACTCCCTACAGATTCAGTGGGAACAGGACCCAAGGCCCGGGGTGTCATGTGGATGACTAGAGGTGGGCTTCCCTCTTCCACGCCAACAAGAGCTGCATGTCAGCCAGGGTAAAACGCCAGCTAAAGCTACAGCCTGCCAGGCACCTCGTGACCCGTGAGGTCGGCAAGAGGCAGCTCGTTATTGTTGGTATAAAACAGCTCTTGTAAAAAATTGGACGCCTGCCCGACTCTGGCAAGGCCGTAGAGATGGGCTGTAAATGGAGGAACAAGGAAAACCCGCAGACATAACACAGCATTTCTCAGCAATAGCTGGGAAGGTCTGAGCTGCCCACTGGGCTACTGTTTTTGCCAACAGTGGAGCCATTAAAAAGCAATTACGTTGCCCTCCTAATGTCAACGAGACCTGAGCTAGCGCCCTGATGGGCAGCGAGTGTCCCTTGCTCCATCACTTCGGTTTCCAACGGAGAGCTTCATAGCACCCAGGTATGTGGCGGGGAGCGACCTTTACAGGTCTACACAGAACCCAGCCACGTGGCTTCCTGGAAGCCTTTCCCCAGAAGAGAAGATGTATAGACGTGTGGTGCTGATCGCCCGTTTGTCTCCTGCTTCTTACCCCCTGATATTCTGACCCTGTCTTGTAACCGTGGACTCTGGCTCAGAATACCAGGTCTGGTAGCCCATGAATAGCTGGGACAGTTTGTGATCTTTACTACTCACTGTCACTAGGCTAAATGGATTTGTAGGGGTATGGCCTGATAAACCACGTGTTAACTAAACCTAATATGGGTGGGCAGCATGATCCCAAAGATTGCGGGAGCTGGAATCCAGATGTTCAGGCTGAGTACCACCCCCCCGCAGAACATGTGGCCAGAGGAGTGGTAGGTGCCGTGATCAGGACTGCAGGGATGGGATGTATTAGGACTGGGAAAGAGCAGCCATAGTGCAGCTTCCTGTAGGTTCAACAGGCCAGCTCCCTCTTCGTTCTTAGCTCTCCTGCCTTGGAAGGGGAGGTGGCTTTAATTTACTCAGGTCCCGCTAACTGGAGCAGAAAACGCGTTTAATAGACACTGACTTTGGGGTACTTGATTTTGTCACCAGAACCTGGGCCGAGCAGCCTCCCTCCCTTTGGAGCATCTCAGGGCCATAGACCAGAGGTGCTGCAGGTGCCCATCACCCTGCCCTCCAGCCAGGGGCTGAGACCTTGGCTCTTTGGGATTCAGTAACTGTGGCCAGCAACTGGTATAACTGTTCCAGTGCAACCCTCTGGGCAGACAAGGGACACTGGCAGGGTCCTGTTTGCTTGGAACTGGGGTAAGCTGGACTGTGTCCTCTGTCTATGTTTGGGGTGGCATTAGCATGACGGGACTTTGCTGGCTGACCCGGGACCAATCCCAAATACAAAGCAGGATTGAATGAGCTGCCTCTGAAGCAATTGCTTGGTTGAGGAGCAAGAGACAAGACTCAGCACTAGAGCATGGGTCTCTGGCATGGTAACCACATTGTCACAGGGTCTGGCCAGCCTACTATAAACAACCTCAGAGGCCCTGGTGGAGCCAGAGTGGCTTGTAGGTGTCTATAAGGACTAAAAATGGTAGCTGGCTTCTCATTCACGATCTTATTAGCTTGTTTCCACTGTAAAAATAGTGCTTGGAGATACCCATTCATCATGAAATACTTCCCCCTTCTCCCGTCAGTAGCAATGTTCCTACAAGAGCAGCCGTGAATTATCCAGCCACAAAACACTGCAGCTGAGGGAAGTCAAGAGCCCAGCAGGGAATGTGAGAGCCAAGACTGGACACCCAGTCTCTGCCTCTGCTCCACAAAGGGTGGCCCAAAGGCAGGAAATTGAGTCACAGTCCCAGGCCAGGCTTATGGTGCTGGCCAGGCTTCCATGTCTCCTGTGAGGCCTTCGTCTCTGCCCTTCTAGGCCCCCGCCCCTCCCGTCCTCCCTCCTGGAGACCATTTCTGCCAGAGAGTCTCCCCAGTTCCTCCCTTCTCCTTCCTGGTGCTGCTGCCATCCCTTCCTGGATTCCTGCCTCTGCCCTCCAAGGTCCATTGCCCGAGGCCTTGCTTCCCACCAACACTTGTGCTGCTTCTCACCTCCCTGAACTCAACCCCCCCAAACCCCAGCATGGGTCCAGGCTGCCTGCTCGGCTTGTTTGGATGGGGACAGGGCTGGTAAAGTGGCTTCCTCAAGACCTTGGAGGCAAACGTCTCTCGCCCCCCCCTTGTCAGATTGAACCAGGGCAGGGCAATATCGTCCTATTCGTGCATGGCCCATGTGGCCTGATGCTTTCTAGGGGTAAACTTCACAGCCCCAGGGGCAGGTGTAGGCACATGGCAGCCCTGGGCCTAGCTGGGGGTTTCCCAGTGTGCTGCTGTGGGTGCTTAGAGACGGGACAGCAGGACTGGGTGGACAGGTGGAGCACTAAGAACATATTTCTCCATAGCCCTGTGGCTAGGGCTCTAATGGGGAGCCCTAGTTCAGAGCCCGGCTTCCCATCAGATGGAGTGGGGAGCTGAACCTGGGGTCCCATATCCCTGGGGAGCGCCCGAACCACTGGGCTAAAGCTAATTAGGGAGCCACCTCCTGCCCTGGTCACCGGGCAAATCCAGGCCTTCGCAAAGATCCAGAAACCAAATGCTTTGGGCCCAGCAGAGCCTTTCAGTTGAGGTTGGACTGGACTTTTGTGATGGGCCAAAAAATTTCAAATTTGGTTTGACCCGAACCAAAATATCTTTTCATTTTTTCGTAACTTCCAGGGAACCGAAAAAGCAACGATTTGCCTAGCACCAGTCAGGACTGAGGAGCCTGGGCAGAGCGAGGATGGGACTGGAGGAAGATGACTGGAAGATGGAGAAGTGATACAGCTTGGGGTTAAGATGCACTATTAGGGCTGGGGGGGCTGGGGAGTTTGCACAGGGCCCTTGACACTAAGCGCAATCTGCCTGTAGCTTGTGGCATTAGTCCCTTACACTGACCAGCAGGAAACTCACCGTGCAAAAACCTAATGTAACAATCAGCAAATGAAATGGCTGAAGGGCATCTGGGGCCCATCACTCCGGGAATATTGCTCTGTTTTAGTACATTTGTCTCCCACCTCTTTCAAGCAGTCCTTGAGTTTATCAGCAGCTATCTTCCCTCCTGAGGAGCATTTCACCGCTCTCTCTGCAGCCTCATTTCCAAGCCGGCTGCATCACAGGGCCTCAGGGGCAGCCAGCTGTCTGAGCAGCTAAAAATAGCTAGGAGGAAGCAAGACCCAAATATCCATGTTCTCTAAGGCTCTGCGGTCTGTCATGCTGGCCAGAGCTCTGGGCTTGGAAGGGACTCACTGCATTGCTTCCTCAGGGTTTGTTTGGCTGGAGAAGACAGACCTGTGGACCATGAGAATGTTTTTGGCTGTTGAGAAAATGAATAATCCTGTTACACTGCACCCCAGCTCCCATTTACAGGCCTAGGGAATTCAGATGTGAACAGGGTGTTACTGAGAGGTGATCTTTGTCCCTGGATTGCGCAGGGGACCGTGAGATGTCACAGTAGCTGAAAAATGTCTTTTGAGGACGCACAGTTCTTGGGCTTTATGATATTCTTGACTTGCAGGTCTAAACTTTTGTATACTGTAGCTGCTTCGATTCCCACTAGCCATGGCTGCATTCAATAGCTTGTGTGTTGATCTGTATCAATCTATATTAATTATCACTTCACTGAATTTGAAATTGATCTATAACATTTAGAGAGACATTGTCTCTAATGGCCTGGGACCAACATGGCTACAATACCACTGCATGTTCAAACCTCTTGGCTATCTCTGTAATTTTTTTGTAAAACGTGGGATATAGCCAGAATCCATGCTGGGGAGGTGGTATAAAGGGTCTATTGCTTTGGGTTTGGAATGGTTGTATCACACCATGCGTGAGTTATGCATGTCATCCTCAACAAGTGCTGTTCAAAACCGTCTGTGATTAAAACACTATAGAATACGGACTTTATTACTAAATAATGAGGTTTTGCATGCATGCAAGAAGGTGCTATGTTTAACATAGAGCTTCCGGCAAAGCTGGAGCCCAGGCTCTGGGGCCCAGTGAGGAGGGAGGGTCCGAACGTCTACACTGCAGTTAAACAGCCTCTTAGCCCGAGCACGGTGTCTGACTGCAGTGTAGACATGCCCCAGGATAAGAGCCTGCAGAAGGGACTCAGTGCATGGTGGGTGGCACATGATTTATATCCCACTTGGGCATTTCCGATCTTAGTAAGAAGTTTGAATTATGTCCTGACTGATCCATGTAGAACCATAGAATCATAGAATCTCAGGGTTGGAAGAGACCACAGGAGGTCTCTAGTCCAGCCCCCTGCTCAAAGTGGGACCAACCTCACTACATTACCGGTTTTGCCAAGAAGAGAAGCCAAACCGCATTGCCCATTGGACACAGGATTAATAGATTCATAGAGTTCAAGGTCAGATGAGACCATTAGATTGTCTAATCTGACCTCCTGCCTATAGCAGGTGAAAGGGTTTCACTGAGCTATCCCTGTACTGAGCCCAAACACGTCTGGCTAGAGCATGTCTCCCCGAAAGGCAGCGTCTTGATCTGAAAACTTCAAGAGATGGAGAGCCCCACACTTCCCTTGGCAGTCTGTTCCAGTGGTTAATCATCTTCACTGTCAGATATTTGTGCCTTAGTTCTAATTTGAATTTGTCTGGCTTTAACTTCAAGCCGCTGGTTCTTGTTCTGCCTTTGTCTGGTAGAGCAAAGAGCCCCTGGGGACCTGGTGATCTCTCTCCATGACTGATGCACTGTAGTCCAGTCATTCTCAATTTTCTTTATGATCCGCTAAACTGATGGATCTCTTTCTACCGCTCTTTGTAAGGCTTTTGCTCCCACCCTTGGTGTCTGCATGACTTCATTCCTCACCCACAATGAGGGAGGCTCAGAACACCTTTGCTGGACAAAGTGCGGCCCTGTCACGGAGTCCCCGGGGTGATGGTCTGGACCTGCTCCTTAAGAAGCCAGTCAGGACTTTGGGGTGAAGCTTCCTCTCCGTAAACAGCCTGTCTCCAAGGCTAGGAGCTTCACAGGTTACAGGTTCCACCTTCCTGGGTCTGACCTCGGAGCATTCAGCACCTTCTGCCCTCGCGCTTCCCCCAGTGAGCCCAGCCAGGCAGGGTCCTGGGGAAGCCCATGGGTCTGCACCCCAACTCCAGAGTCAGACGTGACTCTCAGCCAGCCAGTAAAACAGAGGTTTATTAGTTGACAGGTGATCTAAGACAGATCTTGAAAGTAGAGCAAACGCGAGCCCTCCGCTGGATCCATTTTGGGGCCAGGGAGCCAGGCCAGCCTGCCTGAAGCTCTTTGCCTCTTCCCAGCCAGACCCAGACTGAAACTCACCCTCAACTCCTCCCCTGCTTCCTTTGTCTGCTTCCCGGGCAAGAGGTCAGGTGACCTCTTCCCCCCACCTGGAGTCAGGTTACAGCTTCAGGCATGGACACCTTCCCACAATAGTCAGAGGAGCCATTGAGAGCATTTCTATTCCCTCACAGGCCCATGTCTGGCAACAACTAGAGTCTTGTCACAGAGAAGCACCCTATTACTACTGCTTCATTAAATCCCTGAGAGGAGATTGCCGCAGTACCAGAAAAGAACAAGACAACTGATTTATCCCATTACATTTGTTTAGCTTTCCAAACATAAGAGTGGCCGTACTGTGTCAGACCAAAGGTCCATCCAACCCAGTCTCCTGTCTACAGCCAATGCCAGGTGCCCCGGAGTGAGTGATCTTAACAGGTAATGATCAAGTGATCTCACTCCTGCCCTCACCCTCCTCTGACAAACAGAGGCTAGTGACACCATTTGTTACTCATCCTGGCTAATAGCCATTAATGGACTTAACCTCCAAGAATTTATCCAGTTCTCTTTTAAACCCTGTTATAGTCCTAGCCTTCACAACCTCCTCAGGCAAGGAGTTCCACAGGTTGACTGTGTGCTGTCTGAAGAAGAACTTCCTTTAATTTGTTTTAAACCTGCTGCTCATTAATTTCATTTCATGGTCCCTAGTTCTTATATTATGGGAACAAGTAAATAACTTTTGCTTATTCACTTTCTCCACATGATTTTATAGACCTCTATCATATCCCCCCTTAGTCTCCTCTTTTCCAAGCTGAAAAGTCCTAGCCTCTTTAATCTCTCCTCATATGGGACTTGTTCCAAACCCCTAATCATTTTAGTTGCCCTTCTCTGAACGTTTCCTAATGCCAGTATATCCTTTTTGAGATGAGGAGACCACATTTGTACATAGTATTCAAGATGTGGGCGCACCATGGATTTATAAAAGGGTAATAAGATATTCTCTGTCTTATTCTCTATCCCTTTTAAATGATTCCTAACATCCTGTTTGCTTTTTTGACTGTCATTGCACACTGCATAGAATCATAGACTCATAGAATATCAGGGTTTGAAGGGACCTCAGGAGGTATCTAGTCCAACCGCCTGCTCAAAGCAGGACTAACCCTAACTAAATCATCCCAGCCAGGACTTTGTCAAGCCTGACCTTAAAAACCTCTAAGGAAAAAGATTCTACAACCTCCCTAGGTCACCATTCCGGTGCTTCACCACCCTCCTAGTGAAAAAGAAGTTTTTTCTAATATCCAACCTAAACCTTCCCTGCATGGACGTCTTCAGAGAACTATCCATGATGACTCCAAGATCTTTTCCCTGATTAGTTGTAGCTAAATTAGCCCCCATCATACTGTAGATATAGTTAGGGTTATTTTTCCAATGTGCATTACTTTACATTTATCCCCATTAAATTTCATTTGTCATTTTGTTGCCCAATCACTTAGTTTTGTGAGACCTTTTTGAAGTTCTTCTCAATCTACTTTTGTCTTAAATATCTTGAGCAGTTTAGCATCATCTGCAAACTTTGCTACCTCATCATTTACCCCTTTCACCAAATCATTTCTACTGCCTGTGAGAAGAGACCAGGCCTGCCTATTGACAGAGACCCTGGACAATCATGGCAACCAACCTAGACAACCAAATGAGTCATGGGCAAAAGAAATTGTCAGTTCCTTGAGCTGAAAGGAGCAAGACAGTTTGAACTGGCTGGTAAGCTAAATTTATATATATAGAGAGAGATGCCTATCTCATGGAACTGGAAAAGTCATTGAGTCCAGTCCCCTGCCTACACTAGCAGGACCAAGTACCATCCCCTGATGGATTTTTTGCCCCAGATCCCTAAATAGCCCCCCTCAAGGATTGAGCTCAGAACCTTAGATTTAGCAGGCTAATGCTCAAATCACTGAGCTATCCCTCCCCACCCCAATAGTCAAAAGACTTTTACCATTGTAGTATAGTAGCAGGAGAGCCTACACTAATGGTGAAATTCCAGAGAAGGAAGACCAGCTTTTGATCATCATCTGCATATTGTAACGGGGCTACTTGTGTGATGCGTTTGTGTGTGTAAGTGAAAAGGTTTGGTTTCCACATATCACTAGGGGAAGTGTCTGGCTATGGGACTGCTCATGTGCTTAAAGATAAGCAAGTGCTTAAGTCTTTTGCTAAATTGGGGATAAATAATTATCTATATTCCTAAATAAATGTGAACTTTAGAGCTATGTTTGGTTAAACTGTGCATACAGTCCCATAATTTGCCTAGCATACAATCTTGACTGGCAAATATAAACAGGGAGGGGTCCGTAATTCAATCTTTTTGCCAGATCCTGGGTTATTATTACCCGAATACAGTAGTATTGAGTTAGGACACACTGACCTGTGGAAAAGAATCAGAGGGATGGCCGTGTTAGTCTGGAATTGCAGAAGTGACAAAGAGTCCTGTGGCACCTTAAAGACTAACTAAAGTATTAGAGCATAAGCTTTCATGGGCTAATACCCACTTCGTCGGATGCATGCCTTTCGTGGCAAGCACCCGACGAAGTGGGTATTAGTCCACGAAAGCTTATGCTCTAATACTTTAGTTAGTCTTTAAGGTGCCACAGGACTCTTTGTCACTTCTGACCTGTGGAATACAACTGGGTGAAAAGAGTTGGATTAATTGGTTTGATTTGTTACTTCGCAGAACAAAACATCATATTCATTCTTGAGGACTTTGGAGATCCTCTCATAATGCTCTTTATTTTGCTTTATGTCATTTCCTATTCTTTTTTTACTTTTATTTGGCTAATAAACCTTATACTGTGACAGTAATTCTTCAGTCTATACTTGAACTTGGTGTCAGACACAAAGAGCCACAGGAAAGGTGCAGTGAGTAGCTGAATGATCAGGATCACCCAACGAATGTGCGTCCTAAGACAGTGTTGTTCTCACACTCCACAACCCCGCACGTACTCCGCACCTCTTTCACAGAAATGCCATTTGACACCAGAGATTAATATGGAACCATGCCTTTTGAACGGGAAGAGATAGCTCAGTGGTTTGAGCACTAGGCTGCTAAACCCAGGGTTGTGAGTTTAATCCTTAAGGGGGCCATTTAGATATCTGGGGTATAAATCTGTGGGTGAGACTGTAGCCTGCATCGTGCAGGAGGTCAGATTAGATGATCAGAGTGGTCCTTTCTGACCTTATAAGTCTATGAGCGGCTGTAACCAAAAAGAGTCAATCCTAGAAACTGTTTCTTGCCTAGAATGGGTGATGTGGCTGATTACTCCAGCCATGCTGCTGTGAAGTCAATGGGAACTTTGCCAATTAATACTTGATTTGGCCCTTGAAGTGTTCAGAGCTCCTGGCTTAAGTTCTAGCTGATTCCGGGTATTTCAGATGTTACTGGTAAGAGCTGCAGCTGTTTTCTTCTCCTAGATATTCCAGCAGTGAGGCAGGGGATCACATTACACTGGAAACATCCAGGGTCCGTTCATTGGGCCAAAAAGCTCTTTGACTCTAAACTGATCCATTCTCTGGAGGACTGAAACGAGGCTGTATTTCTGAAACAGGAAAACCAACATTTCTAACCCATCTGGAAGGGTTCCCAGAAGCTCCCACGCTTTGGGTTTATTGACACCGTTCCCACCTTCTCCTCCCTTTTGCATTGTGATGAAGCGAATCTACTCTGCATCTTCCATGATAAAATACTCCAAAAAGCACAGGGGCAAGAGCTCTCCCTGGGCAGAAAGCCAAGCAGTAATAAAGCAAAGGTGTTAGGGTTTCTCTCAGGAAAACTAAACATGAGCTGTTGGCTCTGGATTTAGCTGGGAGTCACAGACTCACTGGTCTGACATATCACATTCCACAAAGGAGAAATGCCTTTCCCTGGAAAACCTTGTTTTAATCAAGAAAGCAAATTAATAGGCCAAGTAGACTGGCTGGCTGTGCTGCTGCCATCTGCCTGTATTTCAGCCCAGCCTCTCATTAAATTAGCCAACCCAACTCTAACAGCAAGAATAAAGCGCTCTAACCAACAGCTGCCTTCCTGGGAGGTCTTTGTTTCTGATTTAAATCAATCAAAACACAGCCCAGAGTGGGAGGCAGGCAGTGGGGCACCTATGAACAGCTCTGTCATGGAAACACCCCATCGAGAGCCAGCACTTAAAGGCGCTCCCACTGGGAATCATAGAATATCAGGGTTGGAAGGGACCTCAGGAGATCATCTAGTCCAACCCCCTGCTCAAGCAGGACCAATCCCCAATTAAATCATCCAACAGATTCTTGCCCCGTATCCCTAAATGGTTCCCTCAAGGATTGAACTCACAACTCTGGGCTTCATAGGCCAATGCTCAAACCACTGAGCTATCCCCTCACAAAAAAATAAATGTTTCCAAACCTTGCCCATAAGACTCATACTCACAACTCACCAGGTTCCTGCAGGGGGCAATTTGTGTGCACCAACCATCTTTACTGCAAAAGAGTAGCCCTCAGCGTACAGCTCTCCAGCTCCATCCTCAGGGACAGACTCCCTCAAACACGATGGCTGCCATGTCAGCCAACCCACCGGGGAGTGGAAAGGGAACATCCAGAGCTAAGCTCTGAGCGTGATGGTGCAACAGACTCTGCCCTGGCCAACAGAGCTTAGCAGGGGACTGGGAAACACATTGGGCAGCAAGTCACACAACAAACTCTCTTAAAGTTTGTCCTAATTCCCCTTGACTCTCTCCACTGACTCCAGGGGCTAGGTCATGTCCTCAGACATGGGGACCTCAGAGCCCCTTCGCTCTGCTCCATTTGACAGCATCACATCCCCGCTCCAGCTTTTAACAGCCAGGTCAAATAAAAAAGGCATCACTTGCATTCCAACTGCTAAAATAAAATGTACCTGACAGAGGTGCCGCCAAAATGCCGCCACAGGACAAACGGTGAAGCGGCCACGTCTGCTGAAATGCCGTCAAAACAAGTGTAGCACGTTTGGCAGCTTTTTGGTGGATGGAACCGGTTCCCCGCTTTGTTCGGCGGCGCAGCATTTCGGCAGCAGCTCCAAAACTTCCCTCTGCTCAAGCCTCCCGGGGACTAATAAAGGCGCCGCTTCTGGGAACCTGCCCACAGGGGAAGCGGCCACTCCCCTGGATCCTCCCCGGCTACGCTACTGTGTTCCGGTCAAAAACCCTTGCCCCTGGAAGTTGGTGCCCAGTGTAACTGCCCTGATCACTGCCCCAAGGCTGGGCCTGGGAACGTGAATGGAAGGAAGGGACAGCCTGGCGTTAAGAACTAGGCCCCATCGCACTGTGCGTGGCTTGGAGACTAGCTCAGTCACGGTACTGGGGACACATGGGGCTTCTGCATTGTCACCCCATAGCCCCTGTGGGCAGAATGTGCACAATCCATTTCTTCCCGCTCCTAAGCGCAGGCCCTGCCCCGTAGGTAGCGGAGGGAAGAGTTCCTGGGTAACGGAACATACGTTGCTCAGGACATTTCCCCATGTGACAAAGGTTGACCTTTTGGCCACAAGTCAAAACAAAAACTGAACATTTTTGGCCCCAAACTGAAAACTTTCAGCTGAAAACCAACTGAAGTGCTGCTGTGATAATCATGGGAGTCCCACGGCCACAGTGCATTGTGGGAAATATAGTTCAGCTGGGGAGTCTGTCCCGAAGAGGGGACCAGAGGCATGAGACATCCAAAAGTCAAGTCCCATGAGATACTGGGGCAGCATTCCCAAATCGAAATGTTCAGTTTTCTACCAGACGTCTTCATTATTTGGATGAACTGTTTCCATTTGGGGGGTTTGGGCTTTTCAACGCAAGGCCAAAATTAGGCCTGGAAAGCAGACAGCATTTGCAAAAATGTAATTTAGTTAAAAAATCCAATTTTCAGTTGTAAAGCAGTTTTGACACGTTCCCACCAGCCTGACTCCCCAGGCCCTGGTCCCTGCGGCTCTGCTCAGATGTGCTGAACACAAAGGCTTCGCTCGGTGACTCAGAAACGTGCAGCCGCCCTTTGGGGTTTTTCATGCATGATTTGCAAAGCCATTAGCGCCCTAAATAGCCCACAATCCAATCCCATTCCACAGCTGCCCTTTGCCAAGGGCCTAACCACATCCCCTGCTGTCAAGGACCCCTGACCCCAGAAACTACATCCTGATGGGGCATCAGACCTATTGGCCATGTTCAGGAGCCTGTTCCCTGCAGCAGTCTGGCTACCAGGACATATGGGGAAGGTGCCATTGGATCCCATTGTGTCACCCAGTTCTCTGGAGAGATTCGCAAGTGGTGTAAATCTGGCCCCTTGTTTCCATGCCGTGATGTTCCCTCAGCTATCTTCTCCGGTCCTGCCAGGACCCACAGGACTGAATGTCCCCGGGAGGCCTCTGCATTCTAAAGTCAGAGCAGGATGGGGGTGGCTCTGTATTGGTACTGACTCAATGCCCCTCCCTCCATGTCCCCAGAAAGCCTCAGTCAATGGCTCAGGGGTGTGTGGAATTATGCAGACACAGTGGAGGGACATAATCCCAGCCATGGCCAGGGTCAGAGGCAGCTCTGAGGCCCCTAGGCTAAAATAGTGTCTGTGACAACCACTATGTGGGGTTTATATCTGTGTGTGTTAGCTTGGTCCCATTGACTCTGTCCCTGCTCCTTGCCCACGTTGGACGATGCAGAACTAACAAAACTTGCTTTTGCTCCAACATGGGCAGGCTGTCTAGCTGCCCACGCTGCAGTATCCTCCACGCTGCATGGTGATTTCAATACACTGAGGGCCCTCCCTTGGCCCCTAGCCAGGCCAGCTTTTGTGTGCGGAATGAATTCTAACTTCTGTGCCCAGAGTATTGTTGGAAATCTAACAACAAGCCCCGACAGCCACTAAGAAGCAACTCCGTTGCCTCTGCAGCCTGGAAGGATTTAATCAATTGCAGATTTTGTATTTTGTGCCTCCTGATAATTTGCCTGCAGGTAAGTTTATTTATAACCAGAATATTTGTATGAGCTGCGGTTTTTCACTGGTCAGTTTCCAAAGCACAGAGCAGGAGATCCAGGGGGGAAACAGCCACAAAACCTAGATTTTGTCATTTGTCAGCACAATCACCGAGGTTATTTTTCCAGATGGGCTTTAGGTGAACCAGAGTCCCTGTGGTGCATTCTTGGCCTTTGTTAAAAGCTTAATTGTCTCAGAATATCAGAAAATCAGAGACTTGACTGAGCCAAGATGCTATGTAGAGTCAAAAATGAACTATTTATTTCCTATTTCCCATTTATTTTAGGTGAGAAAGAAGGAGTCTATGGGAAGAAAAGGCCACAAAGGACATAGGGAGCACCTGAAGAGAAAGTATAACTGTGACGTTCCCCTCTGGTGTTATCTGGACTAGTGATCTGCAAGGTACTGCAATCCTTGACTCCAATCCTTACCCTGCTCTGCTGTGGGAGCCCCCACTCCTGAGCTGTTCATGCACATCCTCTAGCATGTAGGCTGCTCCTTAGATTGTGCAACCAAATAACACTAGCCGATATCTCCAGTCCCAGACACAACCCTAGAAACCTCCGTCTTGCAGTGTCCAGTTATGCCCGATGGACGCTGCAAGCTTATATGAGTTCATCAATTTAACAAAGACATTGATATGTACCAGGCTCGTGATCCCAAGGGGAGTCTCTGACATGGTTCGAACTAAACGCAGTGCTTCCGGTAGAATAAACATAGAAAGATGGATTTTAAGTGATTATAGGTTAAAGTATAAAAAGTCAGATTTGTTCAAATGCAATAAAATCAAAACGCATTCTAAACACTTTCAGTGTCCATAAAAACTTAAGAATCAGAGGGATGGCCGTGTTAGTCTGGGTTTGCAGAAGTGACAAAGAGTCCTGTGGCACCTTAAAGACTAACAAAAGTATTGAAGCATAAGCTTTCGTGGGCTAGTACCCACTGCGT
>ML677396.1:847372-890126 GCA_007922305.1 Dermatemys mawii | reverse complement strand
CCCCTGCGTCCCAGCCCAGGCCCGTGTATCCCAGCCCGGCCGCTTTGGGGAGACGTGTGTGTGCAGTGGAGCGGTTAGGTTTGGTAGACTCTGGCTGGGTGTTTCTGGGAGAGCAGGCCTGTTGGAGCCGTGTGCAGAAGGTGGTGAGTATTTGGATGGTCCTTTGCTCTGGGGGCAGAGGGGAATTAGTGCCGTGGCCCAGCTCAGCCGCCTGCATTGTGCCCTCACACCTAGTTCCAGAGCCCACTCCCTCCTTCTACGTGCAACACAAAGGCAAGCCTGCCATGGCAGCCCCGGGAGGATGGCAGGCCCCAGAGGGAACCTGACACGGTTCTTGCATGCTGCGGTTCAGGATGTTCCTGCACAGCTGCTGGTCCTGCTGCAGCCACCGCGCGCTCTCAGCTCACTGCCCTGCCCCCCTTACACACGGAGAACCTGCCGAGACATTCCCGGTGATGCTGGGCAGCGGACAGGCCCCCCGGGTCTGGTGCTGGAACAAGCAACATCGTTGTGCTCTGTCCTTTCTCTGACTCTCCAGCTGCTGCAGTCCAGAGAGCGCCTTGGCACCACACTGGGTGCATGGGGTGGGGCTGATAGGGGTCCCAGTGGGAAGCTCTCGCACTTACCAGAGGGTCTGGCGCACAGTTGTGTGTGTGGCACAAGAAAGGGGAGTGCGACTGTCGTCTCTATTGGAGCTCGGAGCCTGTCGGAACAGGACTAAGGCCTTTGGCTCGAAGGCAGCAGGGGTCTCCTGGATGGGGCCCATGGCTGGGCCTTTAATCAACGATTTGTGTAGGGAATAAAGAGTTTCCTCCCTGCAGGCCCCTGGCATGGTGAGAAATGCTTCCCGCACAGGCCCTGCCTGAGAGCCCACTGGAGCCAGGAGTCATTGTTGCTCGACCCTGGCATCCCTGAAGGTCAGGCACAGACAGGGGGGCCGTGCTGCTGAGCCCTTTCCAAACCCAGCACCGTTCACCCCGTCTCTCTCACATCCACACCCTGCCCTCCTGGCAGGCCGTCTCTAACCCTGTTACCAGCCCCAATGGGGGATAAAAGCCTTTCCTGGGATACAGATTACTTTGGGCACTCACCTGCTGGGCTTGGCTGGGCCTGGGGTCACCCTACCACTAACCCACTGGGCTCAGCTGGGTCTGGGGTCACCCTACCGCTAACTCATTGGGCCTGGAGTCACCCTATCACTAACTCACTGGGCTCAGCTGGGTCTGGGGTCACCCTACCACTAACCCGCTGGGCTCGGCTGGGCCCGAGTTCATCCTACCACTAACCTGCTGGGCCCAGGTGTCACGGGGTCCCCGGGGCAATGGTCTGGACCTGCTTTCTACGAAGCCAGTCAGGACTCTGGGGGGAAGCTTCCTCTCCGTAAACAGCCTGTCTCCAAGGCTAGGAGCTTCACAGCTTCCACCTTCCTGGGTCTGACCTCAGAGCATTCAGCACCTTCTGCCCCTCCGTGCGCTTCCCCCAGCGAGCCCAGCCAGGCAGGGTCCTGGGGAAGCCCATGGGTCTGCACCCCAACTCCACAGTCAGACGTGACTCTCAGCCAGCCAGTAAAACAGAGGTTTATTAGTTGACAGGAACATGATCTAACACAGAGCTTGTGGATAGAGCGAACCGGACCCCTCAGCTGGATCCATTTCAGGGGTCCAGGGAGGCCAGACTCTATCTGGGCCTCCCTGCCCTTCCTTCGCCAGCTGCAGACTGAAAATCTCTGAAAATCTCTGAAAATCCCCAGCTCCTCCCCTGCTTCCTTTGTCTCCTTCCCGGGCAGGAGGTCAGGTGACCTCTTCCCCTCACTTGGGGTCAAGTTACAGCTTCAGGCATGGACACCTTCCCACAATAGTCAGAGGAGCCATTGAGAGCATTTCTATTCCGTCACACCAGGGTCACCCTACCATTAACCCGCTGGGCTTGGCTGGGCCTGGGGTCACCCTACTGCTAACCCGCTAGGCTTGAGTCACCCTACCACTAACCCACTGGGCTTGGCTTGGCCCGGGGTCACCCTAGCAGTAGCCTGAGGGGCCCCCTGTGTTCCAGGGGTGAGCAATGGGTCCATCCTCCATCTGTCTTGGCCAAAACACTGATGCGGTTCAGCGGGCGCCACACCCAGCCGTCCCTGCTGAGCACTGGACGGAAACCTGGACCAAGTCCCCAGGAAAATGCATTGGCAGGTCCTGCGGCTCTGGCTGGCGCAGCCCAAGGGTGGGGCTCTGCCGTTGTTGGCTGATGCTCTGTGTGTCCTTTTGCCTCTCCTGCATGGCTGTGGCTGAACACTGTCCACGGTCCCGGGGCCGCTCTCAGCTCCCCGCAGCATAGACTGAACATTCATCTCCCCGATGGCCATGTACTCAGAGCGATTTCCAGGGTCACAGTCTGCCGTCTAATGACCCAGCACTAGGCTGGGAGCCCCTGATGAGCGGAAATTCCTCCCCTGCCTTTTGGCCTCTGCACCAGTGAGAGCTGAGCGGGGAATCCCATGGAGAGCTAGCGGGTACATTAGCCAGGCCCCTCTGGTTGGCCATATGGTTTGTGTTTGCTTGGCTCCCGTCCTGTCCTCGCAATCAAAGCACTCTGTGAGCAGCCACAAAAAGACCGAGGAGTCCTTGTGGTACCTTAGAGACTAACACAGTTATTTGGGTGCAAGTTTAGGCCCAAATAAATGTGTTTGTCTCCAGGGTGCCACGAGTACTCAGTCTTTTCGCGCCTACAGACTAACACGGCTACGCTCTGAAACCTGTAGGAGGCCAGCACATTTGCTTCCAGCCGTCTCAGCCTCGGTGGGTTTGCTGCAGGAAGGCGAGTGTTCCTGGGGCAGGTGGGAGCCTCCACTCCCAAAGGAGAATGGCTAATGGCTGCCAGAGAACTAACGAGTCCCTGTGTTCCCAGCCTAGGGGTGGATGCTGACGTCCTTTATCCACAGGACAGGCCCAGCCTGGGCAGCAGCAGTGCAAACACACACCCCCCCGGTTCTCTCTCCTCTGCAGCCTAGCTGCCCCTCTGACTAAACCTTGCTTCTTAGTCACAATGGCAACTCTGTGACATCACACTTATGGTCATGGCAACAGCTGGTGATGTCATCAGCACAAGCTGGTGACTTCACTCCAGCCGATGTACAAGGCAGGGAAGCAGAGAGAAATTTCTGTTCAAAGGCCTCCAGAGCAGCAATGGGAACCCAGAAAAAGCTGTGCTGGGAAACCCTCTCCTTCAGTGACACCGGCTGCTTTACGCTCTTTGACGCTTCCTCTTATTTCTTGTTTGTATCATCACAGTGCGAAGGACTCGCAGTCACGAGTCAGGATCCCAGGCTGCTAGGAGCTGTACAAACACTGAACAGGATGATGGTCCCTGCCCCAGGGGGCTGACAATCGAAGTACAAGACCAGGCTCAACAGCTGGATGGAGACAGACAGAAGGGGCCGACAAGGACATGATGAGACAATCCTGCTCAGCGGGACAGGCAGTGGTCTCCACGCACCAGTGGCCCAGCTGTTGCCAGGTTTGTTGTTGGGATCGTGTCAAAGGGGAGTTTGAGGGGGGGTATGCAAGGAGGATAATGAGGTGGTTTTGTGGACATTTACAGGGCGCGCCTCCCACGCGAGAGGGCCAGCACGAGAGAAACTACAACGGTGTTTGGAAATGTAGAAAGCAGGTGATGGAAGCTAACATCGGGGGGTGACTTTCTGGGAGTGAATGAGAACTGACCGGCCAGGTAGGGAAGGGCTACGCCAGGCCTTGGAGGTATAGACAAGTCATGTATGTTTGATAGGGCAGAGAAGGGGGACCCAGGAGATCAAAGCAAGGGAACAGGAACAGGATCATTGGAGCAGCTTTGTGAATGGATCTGAGCAGGGCACAACTGCATTTGTGAGGGCTAATTTCTGGTTAGAGACGATCAGTCATCCAATCAGAGAGCGGAGATAATCCCATGTGACTCAGGCGACCAACCACAACATGACTCATGAGCAGCAAAGTGAACTGCTTGCAAACCCATGGAGCCTGTGGCCCACACGTGGATCAGTGCAGAGACCTTGGGCTAGTCTGTAAGCGACGCAGCAGCAGCCAGTGTTATCGATACAGAGTAGCTAAGCCAGCTCCATTACTCTTCTCGGGGCTCCCTAAGCCTGTCCGCACTAGGGCTTGGGGCCAGGTGGGAAAGGGCCAGGAGGACCGAGGGTTTCACATGATTTGCTTCCACACTAAATAGAGCTACCACCAAGGGTCATCGCCCTGCCTGCTGCAATGCAGGTACTCAACTGGGCGAGGACGGTGAGCACATGCCACCCCAGCCGCTGAACACCCACCTCTGCCACGCTCAGGGGCATAGTGAGGTGTCCAGCCCCGTGCACAGCCAGATCCGCTCCACTCAACACCAAACCCTAACCATGAGCAGTGGCTATCCCCGTTTGGGAATCCTGGTGCTCACCGCCCCACCTATACTGCAAGGGCTTATTTTCACAGGCCTTTCCCTGGCCATGTGGAGTCCTCACTTCTGCAGGTTAATGGAGCTGCTGTGACCCCAAAGACCCTAGCAAGGGTATGTGTCTTCATTATGTCTGAAGGCTGGAGTGGGGCTTTTTCCCCCATGCTTTTTCTCCTGTGACACCTGCTTTTCCTTGGGTTTCAGGTGTCCTGGGAAACCTTTGGATCCAAGACTCTAGTTCTCTCTCGCTAGGCGTTCCCATCACTGTCGTTCCCACGTTACTGACGCACAGCCGGGCTGTACTGGGCCTGGCTCTATGCTCCATTATCTTCGCTGGACTTTTAACACCAGAAGAAATTAGATCAGGTTTTGGAGCAATATTGACTCTGTTATTAGTAACTGGCTGTTCTCCTTTCAGCCCTGCAAGCCAGGCCTGGCCATCAAAGACAGGATGAGTGTTGCAGGAATGCTGGAGCCCAAAATATTTGTTGTAGAATTCTGTAAAAAGGTGGGAAGTGGTTTATTTTATTTTATTTTAATTTTTTTGCCAATCAAAAGGGCTTGTGACAGGAGGGAGCCAGCCGTGGGCCAAGGGAGCAGGTTGGGGGGTGCTAAGTCTACTCAGGCTTTGTTTCCCCAGGAGAGAGAAGCAAGAGGGCTACGCTGGGCCCCATGGCTTCTGGCAGCGGTGGAGCAGAAGGTTTCCTTTGCGCTGGTCATTTGATAGGCTGGCTGGGGCAGTCCCAGGCAGCAGGATGTGCATTGGGCTTATTTGCATGTGGCCTGTTGTGGGCTGTGCTGGAAAACGTTCCCAGTCAGAGCCTGGACCCCTGCCTGAGTCTGTAGCCCCCAGCCTGAGCCCTGTGAGACAGAGGCCAGCGGTGGCTGGTTTACTGCAGTGTTGATGTGGCCACCGGACACGTTCCTGAAGAATTCACCTCATTCCTACTGAAGGGACAGTCTAGAATGTTCTGCATTTGTGAGAGGCAAGACTGAGACACTTCGGGCTTTTTCAACGTTCGACCTGGCACAGATACCATTGGAGGAGAGCACTGTAGCCATGTTCGCTGCCAGCAGCATTAAATGCCATGTAACAAGCACAGAACATTTGGTAGACTTGTCAAATTCTGCTAGTCTGTGCCAAGCAAGTGTTTACAAACGACTTCACTGGATGAACTTCCATTAACTCTAAAAGCTCCTACATTTGTCCATTGCCGCTTTAGCTCATTGTTCTTTGCAAAATAAAATTAAAAAGTGCAAGTCCAAGGGCATATTTTCTCATTTGCTAACCAGTGCAATGCTGTGGCCAAAACAGCTCATGTGATCCTGGGATGCATAAAAATCGAGATGGTGAGCAGGAGCAGATTTCTGTATTTGCCATGTGTGCAACTGCTGCTGGAATAGTGTGTCCAGCTGTGGTATCCACAATTCAAGAAGGAGGTAGATAAACCGGAGAGGGTTCAGAGAAGAGCCATGAGAATGATTAAGGAATTAGAAAACTTGCCTTCCAGTTAGAGATTCAAGGAGCTCAATCAATTAAGCTTAACAAAGAGATGGTTAAGGGGTGATTGGTCACTGTCTATAACAGCGGTCGGCAACCTATGGCACGCATGCCAAAGACGCATGCAAGCCAATTTTTAATGGCACGCTGCTGCCTGCTGGGACCCCGGGGTCGCAACAGGCAGCAGCGTGCCATTAAAAATCCTGCCCAGCCCGGCCCAGCCCGCTCTTCTCCGCCCGCCCCCCTCCCCGCACCCTCCTGTGGGCGAAAGGGGCAAGGGGCAAAACCTGGTCCTGCCAGCTCCCCTGCCTCTTCCTGCAGTGTGCTGAGTTCCTGCCCCTCCTCCTCGTCTCCCTCCCTGCTGGCCGATCAGCTGATGGCCCTTGCGAGGGAGGAGGAGGCGGAAGGGGAAGGGAAGAGCCGCAGCGTGCTTGCTGCTCCCAGCCGAGGCAGAGAAGAAGCGGGAACAGGGCCTTGGGGAAGGGGGTGGAATCAGGACATATCCCCTCCAGCCCCCTGCCGTGAGCACCGCCACGACCCCAGCCCACACCCTCAGCCCTGACCCCCCCTCACACACAGCCAGCCCTCTGCCCTGAACCCTGCAGCCCCGCACACCCCCCAGCCCCTGCCCTGAGCCATGTACCCCCTCACACACACCAAGCCCTCTGCTTGACTCCACAAACACCCCTCTCAAGACCCCAGCCCTGACTCTGGCATCCCCCCACATACTGAGGCCCCCCCACACCCATGCCCTGACACCTGCACCCTCCTCACATGCCCCCAGCCCTGACTCCTGGACCCTGCTCACACACACCCAGCCCCCTGCCCTGACTCTTGCACTCCCCACACATACCCAGCGCCCCCCACGCCCCATTTACCCCCCACATCCTGACTCCTGCACCCCCCCCATTCCCAGCTGCACCCCTCGCACCACGTGGGAGCTGCCCAGGTAAGCCCTCCTCACCCAAACCTCCTGCCCCAACCCTGAGCCCCCTCCTCATTCTAGCTCCTAGCCAGACCCTATACCCAACCCCCAGCCTGCTCCTTCACCCCCAGCTCTGTGCTCAGTGCACCCCCATCCTCAGCTCAGTGCAGAGAGAGAGGAAGAGAATGGGCCAGAATCAGGGAGAAGGTAGGTACTCACTCTATGTGGGCAGGGTCGGGACCCCAGACTGGCAGCGAGCTGAGTGGGGCCGGCAGCTGGGGGACCCTGGCTGGCAGGAGCCGGGGGATGGAATCCCTGAGCAGCAGTGGGCTGAGCCGTTCAGCCCGCTGGCGGTCTGGGGTACTGGCTGCCGGCCTCTTGCCAGCCGGGGTCCTGGTCGCAGGCCCCGCTCAGCCCGCTGCTGGCCTAGGTGAACAGGACCCCACACCAGCAGCGGGCTGGCAGTGTAAGATCAGCATTTTAATTTAATTTTAAATGAAGCTTCTTAAACATTTTGAAAACCTTGTTTATTTTACAATAAGACAATCATTTAGTTCTATAATATATAGACTTATAGAGAGGGACCTTCTACAAACATTAGAATGTATGACTGGCACGCAAAACCTTCCATTAAAGTGAATAAATGAAGATTCAGAACATCTCTTCTGAAAGGTTGCCGACCCCTGGTCTATAAGTACCTACATGTGGAGCAGGTATTTAATAATGGGCTCTTCAGTCTAGCGCACAAAGGTTAACATGATCCAATGTCTGGAAGTTGAATCTAGACAAATTCAGATTGGAAATAAGATACATTTTTAACAGTGAAAATTGATCCCTGGAACCACTTACCAAGAGAGGTGGATGAGCCATCGCTGGCAGTTTTTAAATCCAGACTGGATGTGTTTCTAAAAGATTTGCTATAAATGGAATTATCTAGGGGCCGGTCTCTGGCCTGTGCTCTGCAGGAGGTCAGACTAGATGATCACAGAGATCCCTTCTGACCTTGGAATCCATGGATCTTTGAATCACATCATCCAGAGATTGAATTCCCCTCTCCCACCCAGGGACCCCTCCAGGTCAGGTTTGAGGGGCTCTGACAGACCGTGATATGTGGGGAGGAGTTTGCACTGGGCAGGGCACCTTGTTCTCCATGGCTATCCAGCCAAGAGGCTTGTCCAGAACAAATTCATTCCCTCTCTCCCCGTCGGAGCCTCCTCCCTTGGAATTCCTGAGGATTTAGGAATAGCTTTAGCTCACTTTATTGGTGCTGAAGTTGGATTCCTGGCAGACTGACTGCCTCTAGCCACTAGGCTGTACTGCCCCAAGGAAGCGCAAGAGCTGTCATCAGTGTGTTTATGTAACACAAGTGTTATAAATGGCTATGGGCCACGAGCCAGTACACTGCGGACACACATACAGCACTAGGGCTGTGCTCGTTATGGAGATAAATCTTTCCACACACGGCCCATCATCCTTAGCCACCTATATAAATACCACGCAGCTCTCCAATGAAATAGGATACAGAGCCTTGTCTCTCCAGGTCACCAGCTTTCGTGGGGCAGAGCTGAGAGAGATGGACTGATTGAAAGCGTTTACCAGCTTTGGCAGCTAACTTGACATGAAGCAGGTGGATCTAGGCTGGGTGCTAGTGGACTGGTGTACATTTCACCAGCCTGGCCTGCTCTGGGAGCTTCCTCGAGGGAGACTCCAAATCCTGGAATTACTCTACATCTCTGCGGATAAGAAAAGGCAAAGCTGCTTTTTCAAATGCTTTTTTTGCACATGAATTCACTGGTCATTTTTATATCTGCACAGAGAAGGGCCAGAGGCTGGCGATGCACAAAACGGGGAGCTGTCTTTACTCCTCCATCGATGTGTTCAGACACCCTGGGGATGGACAGCCTTATGAACACCTAAACTCCAGACTGTTCTGCTATTAATTTGTGCCTTGTGCTATTGGAGTTACTATCACTCTTAAAGCCATGGAATGGTGGATTGGTACCTAAGACCTATTATCTTAGATAATAATAATTTGCACTTCTGCTCCCTAGCTCTCAAAGTGCTCCACCAAGGTAGGAATACATTCGCTCTACTTTACAGATGAGAAAAATGAGACAGAGAGGGGGGAGGTGATCTGCCCAAGGTCACAGAGTAAGTCGGGCAATAGAATCCATCTCTCCTGAATTCCAAGCCACGCCCTTATCCATTGGCTCAGCAGCCCACTTTTTACCCTACGCTGTTCTCTAACTGGGAATCACCTGGCTTGTTCTGACTTTTCCCCCTAGTGACCAAACACTTTCTTTGTAATGTCTTTGTTACATTTAAAGAACACAACAACAGCTTTGCCTTTCCTCCTGCAGATTCAAGCTGATGTACACACTATACTCCAGGATCACTTCGTTCACCACTGAAGTATCACCACTTCTGGGGTCAAGAATGACAGCTGTGTAGCAGCACACAGCAGGAAAGCAAAACCTTTGAGGGCAGGAAGTGGAGTGAAGAATTATGCCCTATCCCAATGGTTCTCAAACTTTTATACTGGAGACCCCTTTCACGTAGCAAGTCTCTGAGTGCGACCCCCGCTTATACATTAAAACATTTTTTTATGTATTTAATGCCGTTATAAATGCTGGAGACAAAGTAGGATTTGGGGTGGAGGCTGACATCTTGCGACCCCCCATGTAAGAACCTCGTGACATCCTGAGGAGAACCACTCCCCTATCCAATTAAAACTGTTGGAGGAGTTTAGGTGGCAAAATTTACCATGGTTGGAACATTGCAGCAATATTGGCATTAGCATTTGTGTGGGATTGGGCCCAATTTGTATATTCCGAACCTGATTTTGGTCCTCTCTAAAGTTGGAGCACTTGACAGAATCTACCACTACAAGTTGCTCAATGTAGTAAGATCTGTAGGGATCAACAGATATGAATTCTGAGTAATAAAGCAATTATAATAGAAGATGAAAATGAGCAGGGGGCTGGACTAGATGACCTCCTGAGGTCCCTCCTAACCCCGATATTCTATGATTCTATGAAAATTTAAGAGAGGAGTGAGACAAGTGTGTATAATGTCATTAAATTTATTCAACATTTATAGTGAGTGTTTGATTAAATTAATTGAAGAAAGTATAGAGATGAATCGAAAATGGATGAACATTAGTAAGGCAGATGACCCAGTGCTGTTTTCTGATTCAAAAGACTCTCCGATGAAGTTAACGGAGATTATATATGAATCTGGCAATAAATATGGTCTAGAGTTGAATGTGCACAAGACAAAAACTATAGTGGTATGCAAGGACCCTGGGAAAATATGCAAAATTCCAGTGAACAACACAGCCATGCAGCATGTGAGAAATTATTGCTACCTAGGAAACATCATTCCAGAAGATGGCAGATTGGATATTGAAGTAAGAATCAGAGTTGCAAGAGCAAAATAGCCATTCTGGAAGCATAAACATCTGATGAGAAGGAATATAAATCTGAAGACTAAATTCCAGCCCTTAAAAACTTACATTTGATCTGTGTTAAATCACAGTGTGAAACACAGGCATTCAAACAATCAGTAATAAACAAATTACAATCATTCAGATGATGGTGTTGGAGAAGAATTCTTAAAATATCATGTGTAGACTGTGTAACCAATGAAAAACTATTGGAGGTGGCTGGAATGCAGCAAATGCTAGTCAGAGATTGTATGACAAGGAAGATTGATTTGTAGGGGACAATTTAAGAGATCCAGGAGGCGATGCACATTTACAGGCACCAGAGGGGAGAGCTGATGGCAGAAGATCACGAGGCAGAAAACGATGTTGGATGGATGATGTGATAGCCTGGTGAATAAGAAGGACTATTCATCTGCAAGGAGATTGCCAGAGGATTATATGGAACAGTCTAGCATGGTTGCCAACCTCCAGTAATGGAGATGCCTCATGAGAAGAAGAATGTGGAAAGTTCCTCTGCACAGGGTTTGGTTTGGCCCAACTGTGTTTTTGTGGCTCAAGATATGTGAGAGCACACAGAGCATGAGCACCTGAGTGGGACTGTATGCAAATCACTGCTACCTGCTGGTTGGCGTTAGGCCTGCTCCAGGCTGTGTGATTGTCTTGTCAGGCAGCACCTGGAGGCCTGAAGAAAAGAAAGTGCCACCCTGCTTTCAGCCAGAATGGAGAATTTGACCCTTAAAGCTGAAGGCTGAGCTCTTCCAGCAGTTTCCAAAGCCCATGGGCTTTAGAGTCACTGCTGATCCAGGGCCTTAGGAAGAGGAGACTGTGGGATACCGTGTAAAAATAGAGACACAAGATATAAAAAGCAGGTTCTAATTTTAAACCTCTGGTTTTAGGCAGCTAATTAAAGGAAAAACTTGATGAGCTTCTAATCTGCCAATTATATCCATCTGCTTTATTGCTGCTTTGAAAAACAATCTGCATTAGATGCCACTGTGAGAGTCACTGCGATCAGATAGAGGAAGCTCCAAGGACAATATATATACACACGCCAGGTTAATAGCTAAATGCAGCCCTTGGGAATCTGTCTGGTGGGCTCCTGTTAACCATGGGCCACAAGGGGATTGCCCTGGGGGGAGATTCATGCCTTGTCTACATGGGGAATTTTACCAGCACAATTATACTGCATCATTAAACTGCTACAGTTCTGGCAGGCTAACTCCCCCTGTGGACACTCTGTTCTGATTTTGCTTAAACCACATCCAAAGAGACATCAGCTAAATCCGGGAAAAGGCCTCTTACACCACAATAAGTTTCCACAAAGGGAGTTGGGCCTCCCACATTCACAGCAGTGAAAAACGCGTTATGGACCATGAAATCTGGTCCTTTGTGTACTTTTACTCTATACTGTAGAGATTTCACAGGGGAAACCAGCATTTCTCAAACTGGGGGTGCCAGCCCAAAAGGGGGGGGTGCAATGTTATTGTGTGCGGGGGTTGCAGTTCGGAGCTACCTTCAGAGCTGGGTGGCTGGAGAGTGGCCGCTCTGAAAGCTGTAGTGCAGCAGTAAGGGTGGCCATGCCACACCAGGCCATCCTTACTTCCGCTCCGCTGCTGGTGGCTGTGCTGCCTTCAGAGCTGGGTTCCCGGTCAGCAGCTGCCGCTCTTCAGACACCCAGCTCTGATGGCTGCGCTGCTGCTGGTGGCCGTGCTGAAGTAAGGGTGGCAATACTGAAACCGCCCCTACAATATCCTTGCAACCCCCCCATAACTCACCTTTGGGTCAGGACCCTACAGTTACAACACTGTGAAATTTCAGATTTAAATGTCTGAAATCATGAAATTTACTATTTTTAAAATCCTATGACTGAAATTGACCAAAACGGACGGTGAATTTGGAAGGGCCCTAGCAATAAGTCACTCCAGGGGGTGCAGTAGTCAGCTACTCATGCACTTCTTGTGTGGCAGAGGCAATTCAGTCACACCACACCCTGCACAGAGAGCCCTGTGCTGCTTGCTGCTAGAGCTGCATTAGAAAATTGCTGTAATGCTCAGCACTTGAGTATACAGGTATTACCCAGGCCTGTTTGGTGTAGCTCTGTGGGCCATGAGCCTAGCTAGAGATGGATGAGTCTGCTAAAGCCTTAGCTTAGACCCATGTGGCTTTTAGCTCATGTAAACTCATACTGTAGGCTTCAGTGGTCTGTGGTTCAATCCCCCACCCCAATCAACGATCGGGGCTGCTGGTGTTAGGCAGACAGTGACCTACATCATTCTGCTTTGGTTTTGTTTTGATTTTGCTTCATTCTAATTGCCATGACTGCCCATTTATCAGTCCCACGCTGCAAGCTTTCTTTCTTTCTCACGTGCTTTTCCTCTGGCCTCAATTGCTTTCATCATCCCACAGCCTGTTTGTTTCACTTTCAGCCAGACAGAACACGTGGACTTCACTCTGTTCATTATCCTCGAGAATTAACACGGGGCTTGGGGCTGGGAGAGGAGAAGCCACCATCATGTCATTAGCTACAAAGAATGAAAGACACTCGTGAGAACAGTATATTTCTTACCAAGTGAGAAAGGAAACCCAGTCTGATAGGCAAAACAAGGGCCCATTGTGATTTGCCTGGCAAGTGGGAAGTTCATCACCTCATTGATTGAGCAATATCTGTAATGCTGGACAAATCCGTTTGAGAGGTAACACACACGTGCACAGATCAGAACACAAATTGTCGCCTGTCTGCCTTGTGTTGAAGAGGCACGTATATTCACCCAGAGCAAGCAGTAGCTGGCCCTCAGAGCCCCGGGGCAGTAGCTTGTCACTTGAGTTGCTGAACTGCAGGAATGAGGAGCCAGAACTATTGACCAAGAGAACACAAAAGGCCGTGATAGAATAAGCTTCCCTCTGAACTGACTGCCCACATGCTTCGCCCGAGGAACCTGCTGGCTGCAGGGGAGTAGAGAGATAGCATCCCCTGGGAGGGGGCATTGCTCTGGGAGAGGTGGATGTGGCTGATGACGCTTCTTGCTCCCAGGGTTTCTAATGAAGAGAAATAAGCAACTCTTTGGGAATTCTCCAGCGATACAGTTGAGGCTTGCAGATCATGCATCTCACAGCAACTGTCTTTAGGAAAAGAGCTTGGTATCTTTGCCTGATGCAAATGTGGTTGTAAGGGAAGACTCCATAGCTCGTGAGTTGTGTAATGCAGCAGTTGTAAGTTTAAATCCCAGAGAACTAGCAAGAGCCTTTTTTGTCTTGAAAATTCACCAACCTCTTTGAAGCCACTTGGTTGCAGGTGACAAAGTGGAGTTCAAAGGCACTTGCTTTTTCTTTTAAACCCAACATGTAGATAAGAGGAGCTCTCTCATCTGGCTGGCAGTGCAAAAATAAAATAATTTGCATCTGAATGTCACTTCTGACAGACATCAGCACTTATTCCAACCTCTGTGATTCCAGTTGCTATGCACCCCCCCTTAGTAGGGCTGATGAAATGCTTGGACCTTCTCCAAGGCAGAGGTGTTCAATAAATAGTCTGTGGAGGGGGCAGGGATGATGTCGTAGGATGGAACTCAGGAGGACGTTAAACAGGAGCTGCTAAAGTTAGACATTTTAAAATGAGCAGATGCAAATCCTTTACATCCAAGATGTATAAAAAGCCGTCCAAGGAGCTCTCAGGAATTTAATGTGGATTTTCAAGAAGTCTTGGAGGCTGGAGAAGTTCCAGAGGACAGGAAGAAAGTGCATGTTGTGCCAATAGTTACAAAAGATTAAATGGGACAACGTGGGTAATTAGAGGCCTTTCCAGCCTGACATCAATCCTGTGCAAAATGAAACTCGGTACCACTTGACATTTTGATTAAGAAATTAGAAGGATACAAAATTAACATGGCGGACATTAAATAGATCAAAAACTGACTGACTGATCTCACAAGGTAATTGTAAACAGGAATCTATTTTGAGTGTGTTTCTAGTGGGGTCCAGCAGGGATTGGTTCTTGAACATAAAAATGTTAAATTAGTATCTCACTGACCCAGAAGAAAAACAAGATCATCACTGATCGGCATGATTGAAGGATTAGAAGAAACATGTCTTACGGGAAGGGGGCGGACTTTTTGGCCCGAAGGCCACATCGGCGTTGTGAAAACTGTATGGAAGGCCAGGTAGGAAAGGCTGTGCCTCCCCAAACAGCCTGGCCCCTGCCTCCTATCCACCCTGTCCCACTGACTGCCCCCTCACTGCCTCCCTCAGAGCCCGGACCCATCCAATCCCCCCTGCTCCTTGTCTCCTGACCGCCCCCCTCCAAGGACCCCCACCTCTAACCACCCCCCTCTCCAACCCCTACCTTCCCTGACTGCCCCCCCAACCTCTGCCCCATCCAACCACCCCCTGCCCTCTGACTGCCCCTTGGATCCCCTGCCCCTTATCCAGCCCCCCCCCCCACTCCCTATCCCCTTACCATGATGCTCAGAGTGGCAGGAGCTCGCACCCACACTGCTCTTACAAGATCCAATGTCTGGAGGTTGAAGCTAGACAAATTCAGGCTAGAAATCAGGGGCACATTTTTGAACAGAGGATAATTAACCATTGGAACAACTTACCAAGGGTCACAGAATCATAGAACTGGAAGGGACCTCAAGAGTCATGTAGTCCAGTCCCCTGCACTCAAATCAGGACTAAGTATTATCTAGACCATTCCTGACAGGGGTTTGTCCAACCTGCTCTTAAAAATCCCCAATGATGGAGATTCCACAACCATTCTAGAAAAGTTATTCCAGTGCTTAACCACTCTGACAGGAAGTTTTTCCAAATGTCGAACCTAAACCAACCTTGCTGCAATTTAAGCCCATTGGTTCTAGTCCTATCCTCAGAGGTTAAGAAGAACATTTTTTCTCCCTCCTCCCTGTAACAACCTTTTATGTACTTAAAACCGGTTCTCATGTCCTCTCAGTCTTCTCTTCTCCAGACTAAACAAACCCAGTTTTTTCAGTCTTCCCTCATTGGTCATGCTTTCTAGACCTTTAATCATTTTTGTTGCTCTTCTCTGGGCTTTCTCCAATTTGTCCACATCTTTCTGAAATATGGCACCCAGAACTGGACACAATATTCTAGTTGAGGCCTAATCAGTGTGGAGTGGAGTATAAGAATTACTTCTCATGTCTTGCTTACAACACTCCTGCTAATACATCCAAGAATGATGTTTGCTTTTTTTGCAACAGCATTACACTGACTCATATTTAGCTTGTGATACACTTTGACCCCCCCGGATCTCTTTCCACAGTACTACTTCCTAGGCAGTCATTTCCCATTTTGTATGTGTGCAATTGATTGTTCCTCCCTAAGTGGAGTACTTTGCATTTGTCCTTATTGAATTTCATCCTGTTGACTTCAGATCATTTCTCCAGTTTGTTCAGATCATTTTGAATTTTAATCCTATCCTCCAAAGCACTTGCAACCCCCTTCCAGCTTGCTATCATCTGCAAACTTTATGAGTGCACTCTCTATGCCATTATCTAAATCACTGATGAAGATACTGAACAGATCCGGATCCAGAACCATTCCCTGCAGGACCCCACTTGTTTTGCCCTTCCCGCATGACTGTGAACCACTGATAACTACTCTCTGGGAACGGGTTTCCAACCAGTTATGAACCCACCTTATAATAGTTCCATCTAGGTTGCATTTTTCTAGTTTGTTTATGAGAAGGTCGTGTGAGACAGTATCAAAAGCCTCACTAAAGTCAAGATATACCACAGCTACTGCTTCCCCCCATCCACAAGTCGTTACAATGTCAAAGAAAACTATCAGGTTGCTTTGACATGATTTGTTCTTGACAAACCCATGCTGACTGTTATTTATCACCTTATTATCTTCTATGTCAGTGGTTCTCAAACTGGGGGTCCCAACCCCAGGGGGGTCGTGGGGTGATTCCCAGGGAGTCACGAGTTCCCTGTCCCGCTGAAGTGCCGCCGAGCTGAACGCTTTCGCTTTCGGCAGCATTTCGGCGGACATGCCGTGCGCTTCAGAGTGTCCTCCGAAAAGCCGCCAAAGTGAATGCTTCCGGTTTCTGCGGCTTTTCGGCGGACACTGTGAAGCGCTTGGCATGTCCACTGAAATGCCTCCGAAACTGGAAGCGTTCGGCTTGTCGGCATTTTGGCGAACACACAGGGGTCCTGGCAGCCCGTGGGGACGAGAAAAAGGGCTGCCGACCCAACAAGTTTGAGAACCGCCGTTCCAGGTGTTTGCAAATTGATTCCTTAATTATTTGCTCCATTATCTTTCCAGGTACAGAAGTTAAGCTGACTGATCTATAGTTTCCTGGGTTGTCCTAATTTCCCTTTTTTAGATTTGCCCTTTTCTAGTCTTCTGGAATCTCTCCCATCTTCCATGACTTTTCAAAGCTAATCACTAATGGCTCAGATCTCCTCAGTTAGCTCTTGCAGTATTCTAGGATCCATTTCATCAGGCCCGGGTGATTTGAAGACATCTAACTTGTGTAAGTAATTTTTGACTTGTTCTTTCCCTGTTTGAGAGTCAGATCCTTCCTCATTTTCACTGGCATTCACTATGTTAGACATCCAGTCGCCACCAACCTTGTTGAAAACCAAAACAAAGTCATTAAGCACTTCTGCCATTTCCACATTTTCTGTTATTGTCTTTCCTCCCACATTGAGTAATGGGCCGACTCTGTCCTTGTTCTTCCTCTTGCCTCTAATGTATTTGTAGAATGTTTTATTGTTTCCTTTTATGTCCCTAGCTAGTTTAATCTTGTTTTGTGTCTTGGCTTTTCCAATTTTGTCCCTACATACTTGTGTTTTTTGTTTATATTCATCCTTTGTAATTTGACCACGTTTCCACTTTTTATAGCACTCTTTTTTGAGGTTCAGAACATTGAAGATCTCCTGGGTAAGTTAAGATGGTCTCTTGTTATACTTCCTATCTTTCCTACAGTGGGATAGTTTGCTCTTGTGCCCTTAAAAATGTCTCTGAAAAACTGCCAACTGTCTTCAATTCTTTTTCCCCTTAGACTTGCTTCCCATGGGATTTTACCTATCAACTTCCTGAGTTTGCTAAATTCTGCCTTCTTGAAATCCATTATCATTATTTTGCTGTTCTCCCTCCTTCCTTAGAATCATGAACTCTACCATTTCATGATCACTTTCACCCAACTTGCCTTTCACTTCCAAATTCTCAGCTAGTTCCTCCCTATTTGTCAAAATCAAATCTGGAACAGCCTCCCCCCTAGTAATTTTCTCCACCTTCTGAAATAAAAAAAAATGGTCTCCAATACATTCCAAGAACTTATTGGATAATCTGTGCCCTGCTGTGTTATTTTCCCAACAGATGTCTGGGTAGTTGAAGTCCCCCATCACCACCAAGTCTTGTGTTTTGGATGATTTTGTTAGTTGATTTTAAAATTGCCTGTGGTGGAGAAGAAGAGGTGAATGAGGCTTTTTTTAAACAAGACTGGATATTTTTCTTAAAAAAAACAAAACACAAAAAACCCACCACCCCTGCTTTAGCAGGAATTAATTCAGGTTAATTCTATGCTATGCTATGCTGATGTCAGACTAGTTGGCCTTTATTGGCCTCATATTCTATGAATCAGTTGTATAATTTAGATTTGCAATTCTTGTTTGATTCCATAACAAATTTCTTTAAGAAAAACTGTTTGTATTTAGGTGATGAGGAAGGCTGGTCTTCCCAGGTTCCATAGTGGAGGATTTAGAGTGCTGGTTTTTTTAAAGGAAAGACTGGGAGTTTAAATTGTCCTGCAATCTTATGAAAGGCTCCTTTACTGGAAGACCATGGTCCTTGTGATTTGTATAAGCAAACTGGGTGTCCATGGTCTTAGACGCCTACTTTATTTATCCAGTATTTTTGCCAGGTGTAATTGTAGCCTCGCTGAGCAGACTATGCAAAATGGTAGCAAAGGTTCCAGATGTGGAATTCAAATCCACACAGGGATGTTCATTGTCACTTGATTCCAACACCTGACCCACTCAGTAACTCTAGCTGCCATTTCAAGTTTTATAAAAACTTGATGTTCAGATATGCAGGCCCAGCTTGACGCCTCTGTAATCTTGCTGTCCCCTTTGAGGGCTAGCAGAGACCTTTGAGGCTCTCTCCTGCAAGAGTTAGAGCAGTGCTCTTAAAACCAGGGGTTGCAAGTTCAGATCTCCGTGCGGTATTTTGAAAGTTTCCCTTAATTGCAGGGATCAGCCTCTAGGCTAATAAGACTGTAGCCTTAGGCCCCCATTGCATATTGAAATAACAGCTGAGCAATGATAGCAGGGCAATCAGAATTTTTTTGTCTCATTAGATATTTCTTTATAGAAATTAATCCATTAAGATTGTGAATTCAATTTATGGCAGGAGTGATTTTGTTTTCGTAAGCTAAGTAAATGTTTGAGGGCTAAGCAATATTGAATTTTGTACACTATAGGCCTACACTGGACAATAGAAAGCATATCGAAGAAAGGAGGGTGCTTGAATATGTGAAGCCTAACAAACAGATTGGCAAGCGAGAATGGCTCATGTATTCGCCTTCTAAAAAGAAAGCGTACTGTTTTTATTGTCGCCTGTTTTCTGATACCAAAAAGTAGGGAATATTCTGTGAAGGATTCAATGGGTTACAGAGGCACTCAGGTGGTATTAAATTGTCCCAGATTCCTGGGTGGGGGCTGAAGCTGGGTCTATTTAATAGTGTTAAGGGGACCCCCTGGATATTGAACCTGGCCCTGGCAGAAGGCTTACACAGCGGGTGGGGTTCTCCAAACCAACAGGAAGCTCTTCTCTCTCTGTCCCACGCAAGAAAGGGGAATGAAAGTGGAAGAAAGGTAAACGTGGCCTGGCTCTTACACAGTCTTTCTGGGATCGGCCCCTTGGGGCCTGGCTTATCAGCAGATCTATCTCCAGTCCCTCCTCTTGGGGAACCCTGCTTCATATCTGGTCCATGCCGCCTCAGGGGCAGCAAGGCCTGTAACTGTCTCCCTCCTAGCTGAGCTGTCTCTGTGGTTGGTGGGCTCTGAGGTACAGCAGTCTCCTCCCTCTGGCAGGCTCCCACTCCAGATGGAACAAGCCTTACAGCTGCATCTTGTTAGAGCTGAAGGAGCCCAGGAGAGCTCGCTAATCTCCTCTTCAGAGTAAATTACTTTAATGGATGCTGGGACTCTGCAGCTAAGAGTAGGGGCAATTCCCAGGGATGGCAGAATGAATAACATGCTGCAGACATAAATTGTGGTGTCCCCTTCCTACTCTTACCCCATGACAAAGAGCAGGTGGGGAGAGGCCCACCATGCAGGTGAGACGTTCACCCTAGGACCTTGGCAGTGAATGGTCCTGCCCCCACTATAAACCCAATGGCTTCACTTTATACTTCTCTCCTAGTGAGAGATGAAAGTGAGCCAGTGCGGGTCAGTACAGCGTACCGGTAAGATCCTGTACTGGGCCGTATGCAGCCCATGTTAAAGTGCTACCACGGCAGCGCTTTAATGTCCCTGTCTCCCCCCTGCCCCCTCAGTCCGCAGCCCTGTGGTAGGGTCTGTACAGGCAGGGCCCCTGACAGGATGGTCCTTTGCCATGGCAGCGCTTTAACGTTGCTGTGCCCCCCCCATCCTCCCCAATGGTGGCACTGCCGTAGGGGGCACAGCAACGTTAAAGCGCTGCCGCGGCAAAGGACCCTGCAGTGCTTTAAAGTCCCTGCCCCTTTTGGGAACAGCTGCCCCAGCTACAGACACTTACTGGGATGGGGCTGGCTGGAGCCAGCTCTGACCCCCGCCCCCCCTCAAACCTCACCCCTTCTGCCCGAGGCCCCATCCTTTCTGGGGGCCAGAGCCCCGGCCCAGCAAGTGTCTATAGTTACTTCCACCCCTGCTCCTATTCCCACCCCTGTACGAGGCCAGGCCTCTCCTAACTCACTAATCTCCCTGCCTGAGCCACTCCCCAAAGTGCTGCAGATCCTCAATCTCTTTTCTGGCCTGCACTTCGGCACAGAGCTGCCATCAGCTCAAAGCCAGGGAACCCTGCCCATGGACACCGCTGCTCCTTTGAGCTGTCCACCCCTGCCGGTTCCCCACGTGTGCAGAGCCGCATACAGGGACTGGCAGGGCAGAGTTGTAGTGCAGGCAAAGGGAAAGGGGTGGTTTCCATCCTGGAGGACAGAGCCAGTCGAGACATTAAGTAGGAATCCTGAGCTGGTTACCTAGCAGCAAAACAGATCCTCTTTCTCTGTCAAAGCAGCCCCAGGAAATGGCCAATTCCAAACCCAGATCACCATCCACCCAAACGTGGTCTGTGTCCCAAGGGACAAAGTGACGTCTCTTCTAAGGACTCGTGGCACTTCTGAAAATGCCACATCTCCCGAGTTAAAACCACAGATTGAAATATGGGAGCCATTGTCTATAAATCACCCCAGAATTCTGGGAGCAGTGCTGGACAAACATCCCAATTTCTAGTCCCTCTGCTGTTCCCTCTCACCCCTTGCTTGTGGCACCTCTTTAGCAGCAGGTGGGGTAAAAGCACCGAATGCTCAGCACTGTATCTGCCCCACCACCAGGCTCTGACCTCGCACAGGCTGGATGAGTAGAAGTCGCTGGTTTTGCACTTCCCAAGGGCAGTGAAGGACACGAGCACTCTGCCTGAGTTAGCAGCCCCCCGGCAGGGAGTGCTGGCACAGCTCACCTCCTGATGCCTTCGTCTTTCAAAAGAAGAACTGAAACCCCTCCTGGCGGTCATTTGCATCCCCGTACAGCCTCCTGGAGATGTACCCACACAGCACACTCAGACTGCCGCCGCAGGGGAGGTGGGAGGACACGTGCAGCAGACACGTGGGGAATGTGAAGAGAACAATACGAGCCAGACAGAGAGAAACGTTCCTGTTCACACCCCTCACTCCATCCACAGCCTCGTCCAGCCCCGGGGCTGAGACTCTTCCTCTCCAAACTGCCAAGCGACCCTTTGGTCTCTCCTGGGATTGGTCACTGAAAGGCCCGGGAGTTGGCTTCCCTCATTCCTCAAGACACACAATGATTAATGCTGAGTCGGTTGGGACGGCTCTGGACTAGGGGGGTTTGTGAGGGAAGAGAACTGGGATTTCTGTTTTAAGGGGTTTTGTCTCTAATTTGTGAGTATATTTAGTACTGACAGCTCACACAGGAGGACCAGTGGCCCTGACTCAAACCAGGCACAATGCAAATGTTTTCTGGACAAGCTTTCCCCCCCATGCCGTACAGACCGAACACAGTCCTGACTGGACCACACCTCAGTATGCCAGTCCTGGACCCCCAGTGCATCTCTCACCATGCACCACATTACAGGCCAGGGCGTAAGCAGTCTGGCCCAGCAGTCAGAGCAGGAGTCAGGTCTAGTGGATGGAGCAGGCATCCAGACTGGGGAACAAAGCCAAGGGTCAGCACCAGAGTCAACTGCCAAGTACCAGAGCAAGGAATTAAAGCTGAGGGTCAGAGCTGAAGGTCAGATACCAAATGCCAGAGCCAAGGGTCAAGCCAGGGTCAGAGCCAGGACTGGTGACTGATGATAAAATCAAGAGAAGCACAAGACCTGGAGGAGAGACAAGGATAAGCACAGAACAGGAGCATGGTGGGAGCAGGAATCAAGAACACCGTTGGGTACAGGGCCCAATACAGCCACAAAAACGGACCTTGTTGCTCAAGCAATTTCCTTGCCCTCCTTCTGGCTCAAATAGCATGGTTGGTCCAATCAGCAGAGTCAGGCGTTCCTCCAATCAGGACTCCTATGGGTAGTGCCTTGGCTGAGACTACAGTCCTACTAGCTTCTCAACCCCACAGGTTTTAGCAGATAGCAAGTGGAGACTAGGCTGCAGCAGGGGTCTGGGACCGCCTAGCTCCAAGACTTTGGACATCATATCAGTCACCCTCTGCAGGGTGACAATGGGCTGGACTTCTCAGAGGGGGTCTTGTAAATCGTTTTTACAAGTTCAGGGGCATGGACATTTGCAGCAAGCTCCCAGGAATTCCCCCAGAACTAGTCTCCTGTCTTTGCACCACAGTCAGCTGTCATTTTGCCCCCACACCTCAGCTGTGGGACAATGTCTCCTTCTGGGCCACACAGTATCCCTGTCTTGCTTTTTCATTTCTCTTTGCTGCCCTGTAATAAGGCGACGACTCACCCTGCGGCACCTCCTGCTGGTACGCCCACGGAGTCAGCTCTTTCCAGCATCCAGCACACCCTCTGCAGGCCATAGTCCCACTTGCACTGGCCCCGTGTCCCTCCCTGGACCCCGGTGCCCTCTTCCCTAGGGTGCTGCACTGCTGCAGTACCCCCACAGACTCAGGGTCTCCCCTCCCCAGGGAACCCCCACCCCCTATCCCCACCTTGCCTCAGTCTAGGCAACTACCAGTCACCACTTGCCCCCGTTCTCTGGGCAGACGGCAGTGTCATTGCCACTCATCACCGGCAAGGAGGGTTTGGTCGGCTGCCTACATAGCCATGGGCTGCCCCCTGCAGCCCCACTATCCCTTTTTGGGCCGTCTCCTAGGCCCTGCAGCCTGGGGGGTTTCTAGGCTGGAGCTCCTGAGCTCCTCTTGCCTTGCCCCAGCCCTGCTCCACCCTAGGTACTTTGTCCAGCTTCACAGCAGCCAGGCCTGTCTACCTCCACAGACAGAGGAGACACTATCTTCCAGGCCCCTGCCTCTCAGTCTTTTTATAAGGGTCTGCTAGTCTGTCTGGGGCGTGGCCACCCAGCTAAGCCTGCCTCCCAGTAAGCCTGGGTGCTTGCTTGCTCTCAGCCCCAGGCCTTTCCTGGGCTGTTTTAAGCCCTTCTGCCTGGGAGCGGGTAGCTCCCCTGCTACATGCCCCTTTTGAAGATGCCCTGGGAAGTGCATCCTTTTTATATTTCCCAGCTTTGTAGCTTGCGATCACAGGTGTGTTTGCAATATGTGGTGAGACAAAGTTTGTCAACTAGTTTTGGAACAATTAGTTTTTGTTCACTCCAGCTGCAGTTATTACATTTGTTTCCTGCCTGTGTGGAAACTATATTCCCCCTCCCCCATACACACACCATGAACTCCAACAGCCCAACCAAACATCTCTCCCACCATGAGAAACAGAGAGCATTCCCACTCAGATCTCCCTGAGAGGAGCCATGGAGCATTTTCTCCTGTGGACTAAGCTGCAGTTTGTACCCAGATTCTTTGAACCAAAGAAGAAGAAATATATTCATAATATACACCAAGGAAACCCAACAGACTCCACTGGAATAGGAATCCGATGATATCATAGATTTCCTATTAGGTTTACATAGAAACCAGCTGTTTATGCCTCTTTGTTTTGCTTGGATAACCTATTGTGACAGAGTTACTTTGCTGGCTGCAGAGTGTGGCACAGGTCTGAACTGATTTGGGGGTGACCACCTGTAAAGAAGCATCCAGGGAGAGATCTCAGAAACTGGCTAAGGATATAACTACTTCTTGAAGGATGGAAGCAAACCCTACTCCCATGGTAGTTATGGTAAATAATGCGAGAGCAAAGGACATGATGGAAACATCACTGGGACGGTCTGACCTGCTAGTGGCATTCTCTTTTGGAATCACAAAAAAGGGAGTAGTCCTGGTGAAGAGACAGGTCTTTAAAGGTATTAGGCACCCAGTGGGATTTTTAGGCTCCTATCTGCATCTTTAGCCACCTAAACACCTTTACAAACCCTGGCTCATATTTTAAAGCTCATATTTTAAAAAGTCACAATAAGCTACAGGAGCCTGCTAGTTCTGAATATAGGGGAATGGGAAGTGATGGGGGAAATAAACAGGAAGGATCCAAGAAGCTCTGGGATATGAAGTAGCTAATGGAGGCACTGCAAGTGAATGAAACCCGTGGTCACAAAACGGACTCATTTCAAGCAAGTTGGACCAGCATGCTGCAGTATTTAGCCAGCAGGATTTAGATGAGGTGGGGGTCGAATTAAACTGATACAGCATTGCAGTAATACTGATAACGGTCAGGAAATAACAGTGGGCCCAAGAAGGGTACCTATGAACTTCTAGTCTGCAGCTGAGAGGAAAGAAAGAGAAGTAGGCACACCCCTGAGCCTGGACTTGTTCCCACATAAATGGAATCACACCTTTTAGGAGGCTGCTTGTGTGTGTGCGCCAGTGGAAACTCAGTAACCAGCTGATAAATTAGAAAAGGTTCAGGAAATGTTTGAAGGTCTGGAATCCTGCCCTACAATAAGAGGCTTAAGGAGCCCACACTAATTCATTTCTTCTAAAGAAGGTTAAGAAATCACTTGATCACAGGCTATACACACCTCCACTGGGTGATTTCTAAAGGTAGAGGGATCTTTATTCTATTAGACAAGGGCATAATAAGATCCACTGGCTAGAAGCTGAAACTAGGCAAATTCAAGCTGGAAATAAGGTGCACGCTCTTAACAGTGATGGTAATTAGCCATTGGAACAACTTACTGTAACAACCTGCATGGAACTTGGAGGGAGGAGCACAGGTTACAAGACGGAAAAATGGAGGCATTAGAAGTCAGTCTGTGTACACCTGACTGTTGCAGCCCCTCTGTAAATAGTTCTCTTAAAAAAGAGCCAGTTTAATTTTAGAAACATGTAATCCTCTCTTGTTCTATTATCCATTGCATAGTATGTGAATCGTAGTGGCAGCAGTCAGAACTAGTGACATCCACAGCAGGGAAGAGAGTGTGATTAACAGGAAAACAAAGCAGTCTTTATTTATTTACTTATGATTTCTCTATGTCATGGACCCCATTGTGCTAGCTACGGTGCAAACACAGAACTATAAGATGGTCCCTGCTCCAAAGAGGTTAAAATATAAGGATAAGACAAGAAACAACAGATGGCTACAAACAGACAGAAAGACAGCTGTGGGAATCAAGAAACAATGAGACAACGATTGATTTCCAGACAAAAATACTGCACAAGCATGGAAGCTGCGGAAGCAAGAATTAAGTCTGTCTACAGAGCTAACCCAGAGGGATAAAGGGGAGAAAATAAAGGTAAAGCTTTTTTAATCTCTCATTCGGATGAAAGGATGAGAAGTGAGTGAGTTATTGTTGCCAGAAATAATACCCAAAACACTGGAACAGCTGATAAATGTGTTGAGTACTGTGACCCCAGACAGAATCAAACTGTAGAAAGATACTGTTTATTTTAGCCAAAACTAAGTAGAAGAGGGAATAGATACTTATATTACAAAGCTGGGAACTTTGGTGTCCACATGAAACTTCCAAGCTATTAAAGATTCTCTGATTAGAGACATGATCATTTGTGGGACATGTGATTCCAGTTTACAGGAGAGATTGTTAAGAGAAAAAAATCTAACCGTAGAGAGATGCCTCCAAATAGCAAGGGTGGATCAACTGTCCAGAGAAAGGATCAAAGCAATTGTGCTGAACAAGTTCACAGGCTTAAGCTAAAGGAATTCAGGAAACAGGACAGAGACAGACTGATAGATGATGCAGGCATCACTGTCCAGTGGATATATTGTGGAAAGCAACATGAAAGGCAGAAGGAAAAATGGCCAGTCTATGGGCAACAACGCAAGCAGTGTCAGAAACAGAATTACTCTGTGTGTCAATATCATAGCTAATCCAGGAGGAAAAAAAGCATCAGTAGATGCAGTGATTGAGAACAGAGACTTCCTGTGGGGAGGAGTATATGTGCCATGTGACTTCACGAAATCCAGAGACTCTCAAAATGAATACGCTGCCAGCCATTCAACTGCCATACTTGCAACTGTGTGACCAATTTGATTCAAAATGGTTTGCGGAGCAAGTGGCAATATAATCCCAGAAACTGATAGACAGCAATATTACACTGGAGAAATGTTACCAAGCACTAGTGATGAACAATAACATCATTCTGAGGCCTCTGGGCCAATGCAGGCTGCTGATAAGAAAGCCACCAAACAAATAATAAGTAATCCCAGAAGATTTAAGAGTTGGTATGAGATGGATACATGCTTCACACCTGGGGATAGAGACATGCCTGTGATGAGTGAGGGTGTGTACCTGCTGGCCAGGTGTGAATCTCCAATGGAGAGCACACATGGAACAGAGCAGGATGTATAAAGAGTAATGTGATCCACAGAAGGGGTAAATCCGGCCCCAGGACTGACCCTTGCGGCACTCCGCTTGATACCGACTGCCAACTAGACATGGAGCCTTCTTGAGCTCTACTCATTGAGCCCGACGATGCAACCAGCTTTCTATCCATCTTATAGTCCATTCATCCAGCCCATACTACTTTAACTTGCTGGCAAGAATACTGTCGGAGACCGTATCAAAAGCTTTGCTAAAGTCAAGGAATAGCACGTCCACTGCTTTCCCCTCATCCACAGAGCCAGTTATCTCATTGTAGAAGGCTGTTAGGTTAGTCAGGCATGACTTGCCCTTGGTGAATCCATGCTGACTGTTCCTGATCACTTTCCTCTCCTCTAAGTGCTTCAGAATTGATTCCTTGAGGACCTGCTCCATGATTTTTCCAGGGGCTGAGGTGAGGCTGACTGGCCTGTAGTTCCCCAGATCCTCCTTCTTCCCTTTTTTAAAGATGGGCACTACATTAACCTTTTTCCAGTCATCTGAGACCTCCCCCGATCGCCATGAGTTTTCAAAGATAATGGCCAATGGCTCTACAATCACCTCCGCCAACTCCTTTAGCACCCTCGGATGCAGCGCATCCGGCCCCATGGATTTGTGCTCATCCAGCTTTTCTAAATAGCCCTGAACCACTTCTTTCTCCACAGAGGGCTGCTCACCTCTTCCCCATGCTGTGCTGCCCAGTGCAGTAGTCTGGGAGCTGACCTTGTTCGTGAAGACAGAGGCAAAAAAAGCATTGTGTCCTTTTGTGAATCAAGTCCTTACAAGCTAGAAAAGTGTTTGTGTTAAGATGAAGTGTTAGATCAGCATAAAAATTAAGAAGGATACTTAAAATAGCAAGGTTAGTAAGAGAAAAATAACCCTATCTCATTCCAGTGTGGGGCACTGGAAATGTGAACGTAAGCTCCTTACGTAACACACAAATATCCTGGCCTTTCCTCTCCCTAGGAATGTATTAATCTGGGAACTGAGAATATAAATAGGCCCTGAAAAATGATCTGAGTCAGTGAAAACAGCGAGTTGCTGAGCATCTTCCCTCAGGGACCACTATGCAAATTCTTCCCGTCTTTCTTTTTGTTGTAAAAAGAGTTACAATGCTTCTTTCTGAAAAACTATTTCTGGAATGTCTGCAAACAGTTGTTCCAAAGAACTGCCTAAGGACCTCAGCTGGGGGCTTTACAAAGGGAATAGACACATTAGATCATCCAGTCCACCTCCCTGCCAAATTGGGATTGTTCCCTACAGTATATTCTTTTCCGGTCAGAGCTCCGCCAACTGCCCCTGCGAGTGGTCAGGGCCCAGTGAGAGCTCCCACCAGACACTCCAGTGAGGGGCCGGAGCTGGTTCACAGCTTGCTTCAGATACCCCAGTGAGGGACTGGGACCCAGTGAGAGCTCCCACCAGACACCCCAGTGAGGGGCTGGAGCTGGTTTACAGCTCGCTTCAGACACCCCAGTGAGGGACTGGGGCCCGGTCAGAGCTCCCTTCAGACACCCCAGTGAGGGATCGGGGCCCAGACACAGCTCCTACCAGACACCGCAGTGCGGGGCAGGGGCCCAATCAGAGCTCCCGCCAGACACCCCAGTTAGGGGCCAGAGCTGGTTCACAGCTCGCTTCAGACACCCCAGTGAGGGGTCGGAGCCTGGTCACAGCTCACTTCAGACATCCCTGTGAGGGACTGGGGCCCAGTCACAGCTCCCTCCAAACACCCCAATGAGGGATCGACGCCCGGTCAGAGCTCCCACCAGACACCTCTGTGAGACGCTGGGGCCTGGTCAGACAATGGTGGTGGAACAATTTGTATAGTGGTGGTACTGAAAGCCATTGAACAAAATATAAACCCTGTATATGATGGAAGCCACTTCAAGCCAGAGGGTGCAGTAATATTGCTAGTTCCAGCACCTGTGTGGTCAGAGCTCCCTCCAGTGTGTTTTTCTTCACACTCCTGAGTGACAAAAGTTTTACTGACAAAAGTGTAGCATAGTGTTGACCAAGCCTAAGTGTGCTAAGTGTGTGAAAGGAATTTTGAGGTCCTCACAGACCTCGTGTCTTCTAGCTTCCAATCCCCAGCTTCATAAACTAGCACACACTAAATCACTGATTTCACTATATCATTATTACACTAAAGACTTCACTAAATCACTATTACACTATGGATTTCACTAAATCACTATTTCACTAAATCACTATTTCACTAAATCACTGTTACACTATGGACCAACAGCCAGCTGTGGATAGAAAGACACACAAAGAAACATCAAACAGTTTCTTCACACACAGAAACGAAAATCATCCAGACTCCAGGAAGGAATTAATCCCATTTTAGACTCCAGAATCCTAAGTGAAGTCCTTAGTGACAGAGGTCTGCCCCTTAGCAAGAAGAAACTCCAGTCCCACGAAAGGAGAAATATCACCCAAAGACTCCTTTCTTGTGGCTCAAGTATTTGACACCAACTCCACTCAAAGAGAAAATACTGAGACCCTGCTACGGAGGTGATGGTGCAATCCTGTGTGAGGTCACTTCAAACAACTTCTCCGCTGATGTCATAGGACTTTGTGCCTTCCTCATCACTTCTGCTGCTTTCTTGCCCTGGGCTTCTCCGAGGTCATTGGAGAGCTGCTGTCGATCAGCCGGTTGGGCTCTTCCTGTAGCAGGCTGGGTGCTTCCTATGGATACCTCCTTTGTGGCTGATTGACCTTGCACTTCATTTCTGTGGAGGTAGCAGGATGCCCTCATGGCAGACAATAGCTACTATCAGTGCTGCTGCCTCAGCACCAAATCTGGTCATATCAGCTACTACACTGGTCTACAATTTTTTAGAAGTCGTCTGCTTCAGAGATAAAATGTGATATTTATTATGTATTTTGATGTGCTGAATTCAAATATGACAATTAAAACAACTGATTGGCTACTGTTTCTAAGATATTTAAGTTTTTACATTTTATGTCTATGTATATTGTGTAGATAGTAGAGTTTTAATCATAAATTGTAAACCTAGGTCTTTTCATGTGTTTATGATTGCTTTACATGATAATATTTCACCTCTCCTGTTTATGTAACACTTTAAAAATCAGCAAAAGGGTTATATAAATAAAATGTATTATGAAACAAAAGGCAAAAAACTATTATGTACATAGTTTAGTCCTAGTCAGTGTCTTCTCAGCACTTCTTGGCTTGTTTCTTGTATTCATTAAATGGAGCATCTCTTGTCACTGTCCAGCAATAGTCTGCAAGCATTGATGGGCTCCATGTGCCCTGATAGCGTTTCTCCATTGTTGCAATGTCCTGGTGAAATCGCTCGCCGTGCTCGTCACTCACTACTCCGCAGTTCGGTGGAAAAAAATCTAGATGAGAGTGCAAAAAATGTATCTTTAGTGACATGTTGCAACCAAGGCTTTAGTATGCCTTGAGGAGGTTTTCCACCAACAACCTGTAGTTGTCTGCCTTGTTGTTTCCGAGAAAATGTACTGCCATACATACACTGGACGGCTTTCCATGCCGTCTTTTCCTTGCCACGCAGTGCATGGTCAAATGCATCATCTCGAAGAAGTTCACGAATCTGAGGACCAACAAAGGCACCTTCCTTTATCTTAGCTTCACTTAACCTTGGAAATTTTCCACCGAGGTACTTGAAAGCTGCTTGTGTTTTGTCAATGGCCTTGACAAAGTTCTTCATCAGACCCAGCTTGATGTGTAAGGGTGGTAACGAAATCTTCCTTGATTCAACAAGTGGTGGATGCTGAATACTTTTCCTCCCAGGCTCCAATGACTGTCGGAGTGGCCAATCTTTCTTGATATAGTGGGAATCTCTTGCACGACTATCCCATTTGTAGAGAAAACAGCAGTACTTTGTGTATCCAGTCTGCAAACCAAGCAAGAGAGCAACAACCTTCAAATCGCCACAAAGCTGCCACTCATGTTGGTCATAGTTTATGCACCTCAAAAGTTGTTTCATGTTGTCATAGGTTTCCTTCATATGGACTGCATGACCAACTGGAATTGATGGCAAAACATTGCCATTATGCAGCAAAACAGCTTTAAGACTCGTCTTCGATGAATCAATGAAGAGTCTCCACTCATCTGGATCGTGAACAATGTTGAGGGCTGCCATCACACCATCGATGTTGTTGCAGGCTACAAGATCACCCTCCATGAAGAAGAATGGGACAAGATCCTTTTGATGGTCACGGAACATGGAAACCCTAACATCACCTGCCAGGAGATTCCACTGCTGTAGTCTGGAGCCCAACAGCTCTGCCTTACTCTTGGGTAGTTCCAAATCCCTGACAAGGTCATTCAGTTCAGTTTGTGTTATGAGGTGTGGTTCAGAGGAGGAGGATGGGAGAAAATGTGGGTCCTGTGACATTGATGGTTCAGGACCAGAAGTTTTCTCCTCTTCCTCTTCCTCTTCCTCGTCTGACTCAAGTGAGAATGATTCTGGTGCATCAGGAACCGGCAGTCCTTCTCCGTGGGGTATTGGGCGTATAGCTGATGGAATGTTTGGATAATGCACAGTCCACTTTTTCTTCTTTGACACACCTTTCCCAACTGGAGGCACCACGCAGAAGTAACAATTGCTGGTATGAGCTGTTGGCTCTCTCCAAATCATTGGCACTGCAAAAGGCATAGATTTCCTTTTCCTGTTCAACCACTGGTGAAGATTTGTTGCACAAGTGTTGCAGCATATGTGTGGGGCCCACCTCTTGTCCTGATCTCCAATTTTGCAGCCAAAATAAAGGTGATAGGCTTTCTTAACTATAGTGGTTGTACTGCGCTTTTGTGATGCAAAAGTCACTTCACCACAAACATAGCAGAAGTTATCTGCACTGTTCACACAAGTACGAGTCATCTCTGCTCACTTTGGCTAAACAGAAATGTGTTCCTTTGCAAAAGCAAACACTGACAAATAAGAGAGTACCACACTGTATGATTTCTAAAGCTGATATAGGGCAATTTGTTCAGCAGAGTGATGTAAGCTTCATTAAGTTTGCATCATCCATGACTTCTAGGAACAACATGATGCAATTCATATCATGTATGATGCAATACCAGCTTCAGATTGCATCATTCATTGTTTTGCCTAAAAAGCAAGTACTGTCCAAACCCAGTCATAGATTTATTCATAGATCCAGTCAAAGATGTATTTTAGTCATTTCTGGTTTAAATTGAGATCCCTTCCCTTTATAACTCACGTATCCTCCGCCATTCCCATGTCAAGGGTCGTATATACTGACCCAATAGCATATCTTGAAAACTAGAGCCAGTCAACAGTTTTAAGCATCATTTTCGTTCTCAGTGACCCAGAATTAGTAAAGTTTGACTACATTTATTTCAGAAGCATTTTGGCTGTAGAGCAGTGCTATCAGCAGAGCATAGGAAGTGCCAGCCTGGATCGGACATGTGGGCCATCTAGCCCAGAATCCTTTCTCTGACTGTTGCCAGCACAGGCTGCTGCAGAGGAAGGTGCAAGAAACCCCACGGATGAGCTGATGTCTGATAATCTGTCCCCCCGACAAAGATCTCATCCTAATCCCTAAAGGCTAGAGATTGTTATAATTGTTAGTGCTAGCAAAAATGTTTGGAAGGGATATGTAAGTCTAAAACAATGATAGAACTCTGGATATTCTTGTTTTCCATGCAAATGCTCAGACTCTGAATCTTGCTAAATTCTTGGCTTTGATGATATCCTGTGGCAGTATGTGCCACACTCTAATTATGTGTTGCTTGAAAGGGCAAGATAATAGGACATGTGGGAGGACTAGTAGCAGATAATAATACCCACATTTTCAGATCCTCACACAGCTTCCCTTTCTTCACTCCTGTCCCTGTGCCATCCAGACACCAAGATCTAGCTTCTTCTCTTGCCTTTCCACACAATTTCTCCACAGTGGGTGCAAGAGCTTTCTTCTCTTAATCTCCTATCCTCTGCAACAGCCTGCCTGTATCTATGCAGATGGGGCAAGTCTCTTAAAGCCTCTGTGTGGCAGTTTCCTCATCTGAAAAATAGGGCTAATAAAAGTAAATGCCTCCCAGTTCTGGATTTCCAATTCTACATTCCATCCCCACATAGCTTTGTGAAGGGGACGCTAAGGTTGCAGCTAGATATGTGTGGTATGAATGGATATGACCCTTCCAGGACCATTGCAATAAAACAAATAAATAAATAAAATAAGATCCCACGACAACCGGCGCTGGTTGGGAATTTTCCATTGGAATGATTTTCTGGTGGAAAATGTCATTTCCAGAAAGCTGAAATTTTCCACAGGAAAATTTTGATTTTATGGAAAACTTTGCTTTTCTGTCAGGAAAGTCACAATGAAATATTTCATTTTGGATTGGTTCTGCCCGAACTGTAAGAATTCATTCTGAACTGATCTGAAAGGTTTCGTTTCCTTTGGCCTCACAGATGTCAGTACAGCCCAGGCCATCACATGATGACTTTCTATCAGGCCATGTGGAGTGTACCCAGCATGCATCGCCATGCCAAACAGAGAGGCTGATTTTTGTAATTTATTTTTATGAATTGTTTACTATTAGCATATGTCCTAGATCTGAATGGTATTTATCTGTATGCAAATTAGGCAGGTCTTTTAGCTTGAGAAGGGATTCCTAATCTATTTAACAGTGTGGGCCACATCTTATCAATTATTATTATAATTAATATTAATACATCCCTACTTCACAGGCATGTTGTGAGAATAAATACATGAAAGATTGTGAAGCAATTTGAGATCTACTGATGAAAAGCTCTATGTAAAAACTAGGCATTATTATTAGTTAGAGAGATTATCTCATGGACCCCTTACCCTTCCATTGCTATCCCACCGATTACCTCCCTTTATAGTTGTGATCTCATAACACTCATTTGGCAGCTACAGCAATTGTTTACATGGCAAAATAACATTAGGAAAGTATTTCATTTTTTTAAGCTCTCTTTCTATACAGTGTAGTAGCTGGAGACAAGGAGAATTGCTGGCTGAAGAAAACATGAACAAGGCAAATCTCCAGAATCCAGCATAGGGTGTGTTTATTGCCACAAGAAATCATTTTGCAAAAACATGAAAGCAGCAACAGAAACAGTCCGACAATGTACCCAAGCGGGGCATTACATGCCACCTCCTCAGGCAGATTTGCCATCAACACCACTTAACGGGGCAGGGCTGTGACAAGAAAAGGGAAAAAAGTGGTTTCCACAACTAAAACTTTAAATATCACTGAGGGTTCCAGCTCAGGCATTCCCATGCCAAATCGACAATGGTTCTACCAGCAAAGTAATCAGCTTTTAAGAATCACTGCAAAGTACTTCATGAAAAATTGCCCAAAAGTGCTGGAAAGTAACACCAAGCTAATATTCTGCAATGACCCATTGTCGCAACTGGTGCTTGGCAGTCAGGCATAGTGGTCAGAAGAGGGGCAATCAGAGGCCAGGATCAATGGTGAAGATCAGAGCCAGGATCAAGAATCCAATATCAACTCAAGAGGCAGGTCCATCACTATAGCTGGCAGGGATGGTCTCCTTGTTGCATAGATACTTCCTGGAACTCTTCTTGGGCTTCAATAGGGCATCTGGACAGATCAGGGGCCATAAGGGAAGCTGTCAGCCTAGCCTTTCGAGGCAGTACTATCTGTGGCATTTATCTCCACAGGATGTATGAGGTAATGCATGCAGCCCTATCATGGAGGCCTGGGGGATCCCACAAATGTGGGTTTCGGTCCCATCCCAGTAGAACCTCACATCAGCCCCTTGTTGGGGCACCACTCAGGCATTACTGGGTTGGACATGTCTGGGTGTTGTTTATGAAAGGTGATCATAAGGTTGGGTGAATGGCCATGGGCAGCTGGTTTCTAGGTCTATTCTCCTGCTGCTGCTTTGCTTTCTTGGGGCTGTTTTGGATGGACTGTATAGGTCTGGGAAGCACTGAGGGAGACCCGTTTCACAGAGAAAACGGCACCACACAAATCTGCAATATATTCGGATGTGACTGTCCATCTCCTTTCTCAGAATTGCTCAAGAAAACAGCAACGGTTTTTGCTCTCGCTAGCACCAGATTGCCCCTTGCCGCTGTGGAGCAAAGTCCCAGAATCCTACTGCCTTTGGCCTGACCAAAGTCTCCTCCAAAGGCGGGATGACATCTAAGGCTGCCAATTAACTGCAGTTCATACAAACAATTAAAGCAAAACAAATTAATTAGATTAAATAAAAAGTCACAATTAATGTCAGTTTTAATCACACTGTTAAACAAGAGAATGCCAATCGCTAAGACAAACAGGTTTGTTTACATTTACGGGAGATACTGCTGCCTTATTTACAAGGTCATCTGACAGTGAGAATAGGCATTCACATGGCACTGTTGTAGCTGGCATTGCAAGGTATTTCTGTGACAGATCTGCTAAACATTTATATGCCCCTTCATGCTTTGACTTGTAGGCTCTAAAGTTTTACATTATTTGTTTTTCAGTGCAGTTATGTAAAACATTTTTTCTACATTTGTAAGTTTCACTTTCATGATAAAGAGATCTCGCTACAGTACCTGTATGAGCGGAACTGAAAAATACTAGTTTTGTTGTTTATCTTTTTTACAGATCAAATATTTGTAATCAAAATTAATAATATCAAGTGAGCACTGTACACTTTATATTCTGCATTGAAATTGAAATCAGTACATTTGAAAATGTAGAAAAACATTCAAAAGCACTGATAATAAATTGAATTGGTATTCTATTATTTTAACAGCATAATAAAACCTATGATTAAATGAGATTTTTCTTTTAGTCATTTGTCAGACATAATGGCTACAAGTGGGCCACTGGAGGAACAAGTCCCTTTGCCTCCGGAAGTCTAGTCCCACCAGCAGCTCTGCAGGGAGTAGTGTGGACCTGCACTGCCTGCCACGCAGGTCATTGTGTAACATGTAACTGGACTAGTCTTGCCCTAGGAGTGGGACGTTCCATTCTCTGAGCAAACGCTCCACATGGGACATTCCTATCGTTCCTCTTCCTCGCTCTGTGCCACTGCAAGGCAATAACCCAGCAGCTGTCTCTGCGGATTACTCCCCACACTTATTAGCACCAGCATCAGTGTGGAGCTGAAGGCAGGCAAGTGTGGGAATAAACCAGCAGGCCACTGCATTTCTGGAAAGAGCACAGGATGGGAACAGAGGCAATCAATGCTGCCTCCGCACATTGCATAGGCTGCAAGGAAGCAGCCCAGCCAGGAATGTGACTATGCTCTGTAATAACAACACATTACTGCACTCTGCACATGGGAACATACCAATTAACGCGCCAGGCCCAACCACGGCTCCTGTGTCCATCTAGTTCACAAGAAGGCAACTGCCAGCCAGGGGATGTGTGAACGGATTCGTTCCGTTTAGCCTCTGATAACGCCTCCCCAGGCTGAAGGGAGCATTTGCTACAGGGATAAGCAACGGAGGAAGCTACACGAGTTGGGGTTTTCAACATTGCCTGAGTGATTTAGGAGCCATGGTATATTGCTTTGCCGTGAGATATGGGTCCCTAAATCACTTAGGCTCTGTTAAAAATTCCATTTTGTTTCCCATGTAAGCTACAACCGTTTCTCTGTACCATCACCAAGGACAGAAGAGAAATCACTTCATGGCTGGCAGTGCTGGGTGCTTTGTTCCTGTGTAGGGTCTAGCCCAAAGTGCAAGGGGTTAATGTTTTCCAAAACTCTGTACCTGTCGTTTAATGTAACCTAGGCCATTCCAAGGATGGAACCATGTGTTCTCCAGCAGTACTGGCTGAGCCCCTGAGCTAGGTGACTGTTGGCGTGGAGGCCCGAGCAGTATTCAGAGAAGGGGTGAGTCCATCCAGAGGCAAGGCAAGGCATTCAATCACTCCAACCTTCTCTTCCATTTGGGGTAAGAAGTGTAGCCCCCCCCAAGTCATGCACAACAGAGATAAATGTCCTGCCCACAGGAACAGTCAGTTTATGCCCAAGTGCATGAGATTGGATGGCCCTGAGTTTAGAAAGTGTTATTATTAGCCATGAAATTGTCCAGCTCTTTAGCCAGCTGCTGTTGCTCGCTGCTTGCCCTCAGTGGATGTGAATCCATGAGCTGATGAGGTATTCCACTAGATTTATACTAAATGCCCTGCCCCTTACTCGGCGGGGCAGGAGAAAAAGGACAGCTGATCATTGTTCACTGTCCTCCCTACAATCTATCAAGCCCTGCCAACCTCCTCCAATAATTCTCCTTCCCAGGTTAAATCATAGTTTGATTCCCTGAGGAATCAAGACGTCGGCCCCTTTCTCATGGCCTTGTCTGGCCATAGGCTAGCTCCCCTCTGGCTGTGCCAAGTGGAGGCCTCTTCCCCTAGCTCTTTCCCAAACATAGCTTGGAGCCATTCTCCGGTGGGCAGCCCACCATCTGCAGCACAGGGGATAGACTTGGGAGAGGGGAGGAAGCTGGCACCCTGCAGCTTGGGACTTGCCGAATTGCTCACACTGGCCCTGTGTAGGTAGGATTTGCCTTTGGCAAGAGATTTAAACGTCAGGGTCATTTGGCTGTAACCCCCACGTGGAGTTTGCCGGCTCCTGGAACTCTGGACTGGGGCTTCCACCCCATTGGATTACAACAATAATGGCTACCAGCGCCTCCCTTTGACACCATCTCCCAGCCTGTGTGGAGTCAGGGCGGGGCAGTGGGGGGGGAATGACACCTGGACTAGAATCTCATGCTGAGGCCAGTAGGGGGCAGGGTGTTGTTCTCCATGGGGTGATAGTCGAGCAGTTTGCTAGGCCAGTGATGAGGCTGGGCTGCTCCGTCCTTAGGGCAGGGAATAGCTTGGCTCAGAGACCAAGGGTCTTGGGTAGGGACATGTTGGGCTGGTACTGAGAGAGAAGCAGAACAGCTCAGTGAGACTCAGATTAACGCTTCTCCCCACAGCGGGGTCTCTGCACTGCCGGCGGCTCTAGTGTATGGGTCTGAGTGGCAGAGATCTGACCCAGCGCCGGCTACTGTGAGACAGAGGAGGCCCCCACAGCACTTCAGATCAGGGAACCAGGATCCCCTTCCCGCCCCTGCTCATATGTGTGGGGTGTCCCTGCCCTGGAGGCTGCACTAGGAGGAGTAAAGTGCACCCTATGCCAGCCCTGTACCCGACGGGTTCCCTAGAGGGGCTTTGCACACCTGGAGTGGCACAGACGGGAACAGAGAATGTTCAGCTGACTCAGCAGGGCCTCTGCTGCTGTCACTGGATCCGCACCTTTCGCTTGCTGGGCCGATGTGAAAGGCCAGGGTTCGTAGGGCTCTGGCTAGTGACAACTGGGAAATTCCTGGGTGGCCTGGATTTGTGACAACATAAGGGCCTGGTGAAATCCCTGCTGAAAACTCCACTGAGTGCACTGGGAGCGGTGTCTGGATGGATCCAATAGCCAGCAGTATGCAGGACTAGCGATGGATGCTGCTCAGAGGATAATTTAACGTGCACACCTGGTATCTCCCCAAAGGTGCAGCATTTCCTAACCTGCCCAAGCTCAGGGCACTGCTGCATTTCTTCCTCTCTGCACCCTTTGCTGACTGGACAGTACATCCCAGCGCCAGCCCCAGGTACCAGCCAGGAAATGCTCTCCAAGAATGCCCTTTTGAGGAGCATTATATCATGCCAGCTGAATGGCAGAGGAGGTAGAGACGGGGCCTTTCCAAGCAATGTGAACTTGTGTGTAACCAAACCAACCCTCTTCTCGTACAGGTACTGTCTTCCCAGCAAATCCTGAGAAAACTGGCTTCTCTTTTGCTCACAGTGCTGCTCTGCTCACCGTTCTGCACCCCTGGGAGCTGGAGGAACGGCATGTTTGAGAGGCACAGACCAGCAAGCGCCATGCACAGGTGACTACTGCCCACATAGAGATGCCGGGACTGTCCCTTTCCCAGGTTGGAGCATCTCCTCCACATCATTCCAGTTGCATCCACTCCTAGAGCCCTTCCTCTCCCCTCGGGAGCACAGGACAGACGTGCCTCTCTGACGCTCACGCTACTCCCCAGGTACTACCTGGAGCTAGACTGAGCTCTGCTCCTCGGGGAACTGAGCAAGCAGGAAATCGGCTGGAGACAGCACAGCTAAAAAGAGAACACCGAGCAGGAGAGGAAAGGGTTTGGCTTTTGGGCAGTTCAAACAATCAGGGTCTGGCAGTTCCTCGGCCTAGTCCCTGAAGGACAGTTAGCGTCTTTGTGCACATACTTATCAACAGATGTAGCATAATTAGCAGTCTCAGCTCTGGCATAACAGGGTGGGCAGGTCGCAAATGAGGGATATTCATAGACTCCAGGGCCAGAAGGAACCGTTGGGATCATCTTGTCTGATCTCCTGAATGACACAGGTCCGAAAACATCCCCAAAATGACTCCTTTTGAACTAGCGCAGAGCCTTAAAAATAACCGTCCCCCAGCTCGATTTTAAAACGGCCAGTAATGGAGACTCCACCCTGATGCTTGGTAAATTAATCCAGTGGTTAATTATCCTCACTGTTAAATTATCCTCTGCCGCTGATATTAACAGAGCTGCTGGGGAGCTTGAGAGAACAATAGCCAGTCAGGACTGAGGAGCACCAGCATGTCTAGGGGAAGGGCCAGGCCTGGAATAATGGATAATAATAAAGTCACGCAGGAAGGATTCAAGTGCACCAGAGGGGTCATAGGTACAGGTCGGCAGCGCACTCCCCTCTGTTATTGCTGGTTCTAAGTAGTGCTTGTTGCCCTGGACTTCTGGAAGCACCAAAATCCACCCCCGACATTAAATATCAAATAGAGGAAGACAGGATGAGCATTTGACCACTTACAGCGGAACTTGCAGCTACATCAAGGAGTCCGAGTGTTTCCTTTGAAAAGCGCATCTTGGCCATCATGGTGGGTTTAGATCCCCTCTCTGAAATAACACATTGAACATCTCTCAGTAATTAAAAGTGAGACTCAGCCTTGTGCCTCAGCTTCCACAGGTGGGTTTGAGATGTCAGTAACAGGGTGAAATGTACCTTCCAAAGCGTGTTGAGAAGGTAGCAGGGCCAGTCTCTGTTACCCACAACAGCACAGCACCACCATTTCGAGTATGTAAGGGCATATGTATGTAACCACCATTTCGAGTATGTATGTTACATACATACATATGTACATACATCCATATGTATACATATGTGTACATACATACTCGAAATGGTGGTTACATATGTATGTAACCATCATTTAGAATATGTAAGGGCATGTCTATACAGAAACTCCTCACTTAACGTTGTGGTTATGTTCCTGAAAAATGTGACTTTAAGCGAAATAATGTTAAACGAATCCAATTTCTCCATTAATGTAAACTGAGGGGTTAGGTTCCAGGGAAATTTTTTTCATCAGACAAAAGACTATATATATATACACACACATACATACATACACACACACACACGGTATAAGTTTTAAACAAACAATTTAATACTGTACACAGTGATGATGATTGTGAAGCTTGGTTGAGGTGGAGGAGTCAGAGGGTGAGATATTTCCCGGGGAATACCTTACTGCTAAATCAGGGGTTCTCAGACTGGGGTTCAGGACCCCTAAGGAGGTCATGAGGTTATTACATTGGGGGGCGCAAGCTGTCAGCCTCAATCCCAAAACCCGCTTTGCATCCAGAATTTATAATGGTTTAAAATATATTAAGTGTTTTTAATTTATAAGGGGGGGTTACACTCAGAGGCTTGCTATTTGAAAGAGATCACCAATACAAAAGTTTGAGAGCCACTGTGCTAAATGAACTAGTACTTTGGTGAGCCCGCAAGGGTTAACACTCACACTCTTCTCCTTTAAGTAATCAAGAGTGAGGTCAAAAGTACATTGTTAATTAGATCTGCAAGCCTCATTCCCTGTGTTCCCTCTGGTCTATGGAAGATGGGGTAAGCAGGGTGCAGGAGCAGGGGGAAAGGAGACACCCTGACATTAGACCCCCTCTTCTTCCCCTCCCCTGCAGCAAGCAGGAGTCTCAGGGAGCGGCTCCAAGGCATAGGGCAGGAGCAACACATTGCAGTGGGGGAAGGGACATGAACTGCCGGCAATTGATAGCCTGCTGGGCAGCTGATGACTTTAGAAGAGAGCACTTCACAACTTTAATCGAGCATGTTCCCTAATTGATTAACAACATAACAATGAAACGTCCCTACACAAAAACATCCTAGAACTGCGAGCCATATGCAATACCTGCCACCACTTCCTCCCATTCATTTGGAACCAACATGTTCAGATAATGACAGACAACATCACATGCATGTTCCATGTCAACAGGCAGGTAGGAGCTCGATCTCACTCGCTTTACACAAAAGCCATGAAGCTCTGGAATTGGTGCCTCTCAAAGAACATCCGGATATCAGCTGCCTATCTTCCTGGGGCCCTGAATACCATCGCGGATGAACTAAGCAGTTGTTTTCCCTGGGATCACTGATGGGAGATAAACGAGATGATCATACGTAATATAGTCCGTATTTGGGGCTGTCCAACCCTGAATCTCTTTATGACTACGAAGAACAAGAAATGTCCCAAATTTTGCTCCAGAATGGGGCTGGTCAAACATTTCCTAGGAGATGCATGCCTGATCTCATGGGCTCAACATTTAAGGTTTGCTTTCCCCTCAATACCAGTTCTCGACAGGGTTCTGACAAAGAGATGAACAGATTGTGCCATGGAAATTTTGATTGCCCTATCCTGGCCCAGACAACCATGTCATCAGACTGTCAATTCATCACCAATTTCATTGCCTCTCACTCTGAACCTCCTATCACAGCAACACGGCCAATCTCTTCACCCCAACCTGTCCAAGCTTCACCTCAAAGCTTGGTTCCTCCATGGGTCTCACAAAGCGAACTAGCGTGCTCTGAGCAGGTTCAAAAAGTGCTCCTACATAGCAGAACACAGTCTACTCACACCACATATTTCCAGAAGTGGAAACAGTTCACGCATTGGCACTTGAATAACCAAATCCTTCCCACTTCTGCCCCTCTTCTGGCCATACTTGATTACCTACTAGACCTGAAGCAATCCAGCCTTTCTTTCAGCTCCATTAAAGTTCACTTAGCTGCTATTACAACCTTTCACGACAAGATCGACGGTATTTCTGGTTTTGCTCATCCAATCACCAAGTGCTTTCTCAAAGGGCTCCAATCCCTATACCTGGCCATTAAACCTCCTACTCCTCCATGGGACCGTTACTTAATATTAATCTGTTCAACACAACAACCTTTTGAGCCCCTAGCCACTTGCTCCCTCTTACACCTCTCTATGAAAAGAGTATTCTTAGTGGCAATCATGTCTGCCAGATGGGCAAAAGAAATAGCAGCTTTCATGGCAGACCCACCCTACATGATATTTTTTAAGGACAAGGCTACCCACTGACTACAACCCAAATTTCTTCCAATTTCTTTCCATTCCTCATTCCACATCAATGAACTGATCACTCACCAACCTTCTTTCCTAAACCGCATGCAAACTCCTTCGACTGCATACGATGCATACACGGGATGTATGCAGGGCTTTGTCCTTTTATTTGGATAGAACCAGACCCTTTAGGAACTCTTCCAAACTCTGTCTCCATTGCAGACTGATCCAAGGGGACACTGATTTCCACCCAGACACTTTACAACTGGATCTCTGCTTATATCTGCCTGTGCTATCAATTAAAGGAGACAATTCTGCCAGTTTGCATCAGGACTCACTCCGCTAGATCTGTAGCTACCTCCATGGCTTTTCTATGCAGAGTTCCTCTGGCTGACATCTGTAAAGCGTCCACCTGGACCTCAGAACACACATTTGTTAAGCATTATGCCCTTACTCAAGGCCTTCTCACTGATGGGCAGAGAGGTATTATCTACTGCATTCCTACCAGATCCAAAGTCCCTACCTCCTTGAGATACACTGCTTTTAAGTCACCTGGAATGGAGCACCCACAGGGACATCTCTCTCTCGGAGACGTTACTCACCTGTGCAGTAACTGACATTCTTCGAGAACTCCACTATCCACACTCTTCCTCTCTACTTTGGAACTGGGGTAGCCTCCATTGTAGAGAAAGAACTGAGGAGACCGGTCAAGCACGTGTACTATTAAGGCACACTCAGTGCGTGGGGCAGGCTCTCCACGTGCAAAACCGGTACAAATACTGCTGTCAAAATCCCTGACCGAAGGCGCAGGGATGCACCAACACCTGGACTGGAGCACCCACATGGACATTCATCTCAAAGAACGTCAGTTACTGCACAGGGTGAATAACCTCCTCTTCCTGCTTTGAGATTAGGGGCCTTGGGAACGATGTATGTGTGTGTAAGCAGTGTCAGGAATGAGATATATTCTGACATCTGGTGGCGA